>OZ001253.1:15236663-15836663 GCA_963924025.1 Ischnus inquisitorius | reverse complement strand
TGGGACTATCAACGCATCGTCTACCGTGAGTCATTTGCCGCTCCATTGCAAGACATGCGCCTGCTCACGCTCACCTACGGAACGGCATGCGCTCCATATCTCGCAATTCGAACGCTCCAGCAGCTGGCCGACGACGAAGCTCATCGGTACCCCGAGGCTGCGAGCCTAGTACGACGGGACACATACGTAGACGACACACTTACAGGTGCGGATGATCTAAAATCTGCGGAAGAATTGAACGACTCTCTAACCGCACTCCTGAGGAGCGGTGGATTCGAATTAAGCAAATGGATGTCAAGCAGCCGCGAGCTGCTGCATGAAGCCAACAACGAGACAACGTCATCGTCGTCTCGACCGTTTGACTCGAGCGAATGGGTGGGAACACTCGGAGTTGTTTAGACCCTCAGCGATGACTTATTTCGCGTCGAACTGCATCCGAGCAGCAACGACATAACCGCCACCAAACGATCGCTTCTCTCGGAACTCGCTCAAACGTTCGATCCACTAGAATAAATCGCGCCGGTGATGGTGCTCGCTAAAATCCTCTTCCAGGATTCTTGGATCGCAGTCGTAAACTGGGATGATCCTCTCCCGGCCGAGATCCTCGTCCCATGGCTCCAACTTCGAGCATCACTTCCGCGGTTGGAGGAACTCGCCATACCGCGTTAGCTTGGTCCGTCATCTCAACCGCGTCGGTACGTACTACACGAATTTTCAGACGCTTCCGAAAGGGCGTACGCCGCTACCGTGTACGTACGGGTCGATGCAGATGATGGTATCGTCACTGTCTCGCTGTTGTGCGCGAAATCAAAGGTCACGTCGGTAGGATCGGTGAGCTTACCGAGACACGAGCTGTGTGGCGCGGTGTTACTCGCTCGATTGCTGATATACGTCGCGGACGCGCTCCAGGACGATATCGCGAAAGAAACACTGGCGTGGATTCGTGGTCACCCCTCGTGCTGGGTGACGTTCGTA
The DNA here is from genome assembly GCA_963924025.1 of Ischnus inquisitorius. Lineage (NCBI taxonomy): Eukaryota > Metazoa > Arthropoda > Insecta > Hymenoptera > Ichneumonidae > Ischnus > Ischnus inquisitorius. Next base: position 15,835,688 of record OZ001253.1, on the reverse strand, counting down.
GCAAACCAAGTTGCCGAGATCCACACTCTGCTGCCGGACACAACGTGGCAGCACGTCAAATCAAGTGACAATCCCGCAGATCTCACAACTCTCGGAATAACTCCAAGTCAAATCTTGGACTCAAATCTCTGGTGGCACGGTCCGGATTGGCTAGCGAACTCAGCATCTGAGTGACCACAGAGTTCGTTAGCTTCAGCGGCATCGACGGATCTTGAAGCACGCGTGGAACGGAAAGTGCATGCTACTCTCCTCGACGACACGAACGAGAACGTCGTTCTTGCTCGCTTTTCGTATCTACAACGCCTTTTACGAATCACCGCGTGGTGCCTTCGGCTTCGACAGCGTCGCGACACGAGTCAACACGACGCACACGAGACAATTCAGCCCCTCAGCGCGGCCAAAACCGCCGACGCTCGACAGGAGTGGATGCTTCTCACGCAGAGCCACGCTTTCCACGAGGAAATCACCGCACTTAAAAAGAAACACCCGGTATCGTCTCGCAGCTCTTTGAGACGACTCAATCCCTTCTTGGATGAACAAGGAGTACTCCGGAGTGGCAGGCGGTTGCAACACGCCAGCCATGCATACGAGGAACCCCATCCAGCGATATTGCTAGCTTCCGCGAAGTTCACGGAACTTCTTATTCGTCAAGCTCACGAGGTTACCCTACACGGAGGTCCGTTACTCACGATGAGCTACCTCCTTCGCTCCCGTTCGATAATCGGCGGACGAAACAAGGTACGAGCAATGGTGCATCGCTGCATCGAATGTACTCGACACAGGGCTGCCACACCGCAGCAACAGATGGGACAGCTACCATCGACACGCGTCACGAGACCGTCACGGCCCTTCGAAAAGGCAGGTCTGGACTACGCTGGACCATTTTTACTGCGCGCAAGCTCGGGACGAGGACGCACAACGTTCAAAGCGTACATCGCCGTTTCATCTGCCTAGCTACGAGAGCCCCCATCGCACCCATCCCCCACCCATCTGGAAGTGGTAGGAAGCTACTCGTCAGCTTCATTCATCGGCGCATACAAACGATTCATAGCCCGACGAGGCATCTGCGCCGAACTGCACAGCGACATCGGTACCAATGTCCGTGGAGCAGATCGAGAACTTCGCGCGACATTCCTAGCCGCATCGTCTGTCTATCGAGAAGCCGCCGCCGCGTTGGTCAATGATGGAACCGAGTGCCACTTCATCCCTCCGAGCGCGCCGCACTTCGGTGGTATATGGGAAGCGGGCGTGAAGTCCACAAAGTATCAGCTACGTGGCGTGATCGGAGAAACCGTAATGATTTTCGAGGAGTTTTCTACGGTTGTAACACAAATCGAGGGATGCCTCAATTCGTGACCGATTTGCCCATTGAGCTCAGACCCGTGGATCTCGTCGCTCTAACGCCGGGTCATTTCCTGATCGGCGGTGCTGCTACCGCACCTTCCGAACGGAACACGCTGCATCTACCGACAGCACGAATGGAACGGTGGCAACTCATCAGCCACATGGTCAAGAGCTTCTGGCGACGATGGCAATCGGAATACCTGAACTACCTTCAGCAGCGGAATAAGTGGAAAACGAAGAAGCCCAATATCGAAGTCGGAGATCTTGTGCTTGTCCGCGACAATCTTCTCCCTCCGGCGAAGTGGCCTCTCGCTCGAGTAACCGAGACACATCCCGGTCCCGACGGCCTCACGAGAGTAGTCACCGCCAGAACAGCAACAACAACGCTACGTTGTCCCATCGTCAAGCTCGTGCTACTACCAGTGAAGGATTCGACAATGTGAAGGATACAAACCGGTTTCACCACGGTCGCTCGTGCGCGCGACGGGCGGCGTTAAAGAACTATACAAGGACTATTGATTAATTCGGTCGACTTTTCGTCTATCAATAAGGCGGGCGGTATGTTGAAGCCGAATTAGTATATTCGGTGTTCACCACACGTGGCAACACTGCAAAATTTTCAAAATGCGTAGTAAAGTATAATCTCAAAACAAAAACTTTTTTTTCAAAAAAGTAAAAACTGTACGCCAAGTACAAAAATGATACATCAATAGTTTATTTTTAAAAAAATCCCTCAAAAACAGGAAATAAAAAAATCAAATCATGGGCTAAGTTTTATAGATATTTAGATCTTTAAAAATCAATGTTAATTGATTCAAAAAAAGTATAATAATTGAAAAATAAAATTAAAAAAAACTCTGGCACGTCCTTTTTTTAATGCAGTAAGTAACCTTTATTTGTATTTGAGGGACGAGCCAAGTTTTTTTTAATTTTATTTTTCAATTATTATACTTTTTTTTCATCAATTAACATTGATTTTTCAAGATCTAAATATCTATAAAACTTGGCCCATGATTTGATTTTTTTTAATTCCTGTTTTTGAGGGATTTTTTTCAAAATAAACTAGTAATGTATCATTTTTGTACTTGGCGTACAGTTTTTCTTTTTTGAAAAAAAAAGTTTTTGTTTTGAGATTCCACTCATTTTTTACAGTGTACATTACGTGAAAAAATTTTGTAAAAAGAAGAACTTCGTTGACAACCTTTTCTCGAGACACAACCGATGCAAAAGAGTCGACGGAGTCCTTCTTGTACGGAGTTCTTACTCGGTCGACTCTTTCGCATTGGAGACGACGGAGTCCTTCTTGTCCGGAGTCCTTACTCCGTTGACTCGTTCGCATCAGTCGTATCTCAAAAGAGTTGACGGAGCCCTTCTTGTCGGAGTCCTTACTCCGTCGACTCTTTTGCATCGGTCGTGTGTCCACAAGAAGGACCCGTCGACTCGTTCGCATCGGTCGTGTCTAGAGAAAAGAGGTCCGTCGACCACTAAACGGACACTAAACGCGCACATACACAAGAGCACGAGAGCACGCACGTCGTTCACGTTACCGCGAGAATGTTCACGAGAACTCATGAACTGCACCGTCGGGGAAGAAGGACTTTTCGCCAGGCCCTTCAATCGTCGGACATAACCCGTGTATTCTTCACACCGATGTATTTTCGATGTTCACACTGATTTGTTTGTATAATGTTCTTCACTAAAAAGAACATTATTGACGGCAATCACAATTCATGTAAAACAGGTAATCGCATAAACATTGAGCGAAAACCTTTAAATCGAACAAGGGTTATTAAGAGACACGGTAGTATCTCGACGCCAATAATTATCTCGATAGATCGTGATCGAGCAGACGACGACCCACGGGTGAGTCGCTCGGAGATACTTCATGTGTGCGTCGGCCAATCGCAGTTACAATTTTGTTTGCCTGTGTGAGCGTCTAATGTTACCCATGTGCGAACGGTTCACAGTGGTAACAAGGAACAACTTCACAGAGGTAACAAGAGACAACTTCACGGTGGTAACAAGGGACAAATTCACGGTGGTAACAGGCAACGGGTAACAAATGCCTGAACGAAAAAATCTGGAAAACCGAAAAACGCTTATTACGATATCTCGACATCGGCGGAACGGATTTAATCGCGACTAGGCGCGTTTGAAAGCTGATGTCGAATATATATAGTAAAAATTGTCTCAAAAATTAGATCCGATGCGTAGTTTTATAGAAATGATCGATTTAATTTCAAAATCGAGCCCACTTACGGCATATTCACTTAGACTTACATGGTAGCGTCTCGCTCAAAAAAAATTTTTTTTTGTTCTTGGCCTCGAGACACTACCGTGTCTATTGATAGCCGCAAGTAACCCGGCCGTCTTTGTTCGCCTCTCAAGAGTAACGCTTCTATTCGAAAGAGAGCAACAGTCCGTGTTTACAAAAGGCTACCATCGTGTGTCGAACGACGCGCACGCCTAATTCACGGGAGACTCGAGTCACGCCAGCAGTATATTCACAAATTAATAAAGGAAACTATTCAATTGTTACTGCATTCTCGTCATCTTTTACTTCCTTTCCTACTGAGATCCGAGCCCGCGTTCGCTTACGCGAAAACACCCATAATAACCATTGAGGCTGTTTTTTTAAAACTTCGTTTCTTAGCTTTGCGCTGTCTATCTTTATCCAATTGCTGTTTTCGTTGCTCTTCTGTTTTATTCTGTCGGCATTTAATCTGTCTAAGACGGTGAAAATTTCTCAATCTCAATTGATCCGCTGTCGAAACACTCTGCTCAAGTGCCGTAACCGTACTACTCTGTTCATTCGCGATGATCATAGCATGATCAGTATATACTTTTTCATCTTCAAGATCAAAATCCATCACGTTTGTTGAGCTGATCGAGAGTACATCCGAAGAATCTCTATCAACTTTATCATTTGTAGACTCGCTAATCTGTATAGCAGTCGCTGCATCCAAGGATGAAGAATGTATTAGATTTACTGTTGCTATGCTTTTAAAATTTCGCTTTTCAACTTCGTGCTGTTTATCTTTATCTAAGCGCCGTTTGCGTTGTTCTTGTGTTTTATTCCGCCGCTGTTTTCTTTCTGTAAATTGATGAATACCGCTAAATTTTTATTGTTCCAACGTCGGAGAATCATTTTCAGTTCTAACACTGGTAGATGTTGGGAAATGTTCTATAGTGCTCAGTTCGAAAACTTTAACAAAATGCGGACGCATCAACTCGTATTCATATGTAACTGATTCCGGTGCGACGTCAAATAATAAGCTAATTGCAAAAGCAGTTCCCGCGGAGAAAAAAAAATCTCGTCGAGATTCTCAGCGAGAGAAAAACTCGGTGAGAATCAATTCGAGTGGTTCGCTGAGTTTTCACCGAGATTCTCGAAAAGAAACTCGAAAGAATCAACGATGTGTCCCGGAGGTAGATTCTTCAAAAGCTGAAAATAATCGTGTGATTCTATGGTAGATTCTATCGTAGATTCTATCGCAGATTCTCGGGAATCCACTTAAGATTCTAGCCGATTATTAAAGAATTCATAGGAGGCCGGTAAAGAATCTCTCACAGATTCTTGTGAAGACTCTCCTTAATATTTCGCGGAACCTTTGGAGAATCTATGGTAGATTCTAGCAGAGAATGTTGAAACAGCTTCGGGGACTCTACGTAGAATGTATCTCAGATTCTTTTCAGGCTTCTCAAGAATGTTTCGTATTTAATGTTTTTTATGTTTCCTATTTGACGAATCGTAAATAAAAATGGTTTTGGCTCCGTAGTAGGAACAGATCCAGTGTGTTTCCAGTATCTGTTTGTGTTTCGTACGCGAATCAGATATTGGGTCAATGTAATGTGAATGCTGAATCTTCTGAATGCTGAATGCTGAATGCTGAGAAAGGTTTCTTAGGAGATCGGCAAAAAGATTCATATGCTCATCCTCTAACCACTCCCCGCTCTTAATTTTTTTTTCCCCCTTGCGCTTAGAGGACTCATAACTGTACCACACTGTGAACGATACCGAAATTAAATTACGACCGCTGGATCTGCCAGATAGCAGGTATAAGGGTAAGTAATAAAAAGAGGTAAGTATAAGAGTGAGAGATAAGAAGTAAAAAAGTCTTTAATAACAGTTGAGACTATATACGAATCATTATTTATCCTTTAATTCGGAACGAATTTTTTTTTTTTTCGTTACAATATGTTCAAGAATATTTTACTATCAAATGTAATTGGTATACAGAAGTAGCTTATTTGACTGTGTGTCGCAACCGCTTTTCGACGCACAGGAGCCTAATTCAACAGCTCGCCGCAGTTAGTTGTTGGATCGCAGAGGTTTTTTTGTTTTGGAGCACAGCAGCCTATTTCGCAGCGCACCGTAGCTGGTTTTCTGGCGGACACCAGCCTATTTAAGAGCGCACGGCAGCTTTTTTTATGCTCAGTAGTCCTTTACAATAAAGATTTTTCAGCGTCTTGTGCCTAAAACAAAGAAAACACATTATCAATTACCAATGTTACACGAAATATGAATTGTTGTAGGAACTGTCTGGTTTGCGTTAACGAAACCGTAGTGAGTTTTTTTTTTCATTAAAGAAGGTTAAGCTTACGGCCGTTATCTAGCTAACATGCAGTAATGAAAAAATAATACTAAGAAGCAAAAATCATGATGAATATTTTGGACTCATTCAGTTATAATGAATCCATAACGTCTATGCATCTTAATAGTATTTTATGCTACTAGGGCGGAAAGTGCGTGATTTTTGCCGAGTTCGCTGCCCGAGCACGAGGTAAAAATCTGCTCCTCCCGTGTAGCATATACTACTTTTTACCCGACGACGATAAAAAAAAACCATATTTTTATGCCTGCAACGGTACAACACCACAATATAGGTGTAGTGAAAAAAGGCACAACACTAAAAGAAATATAATGCCACGAACAGTGTATGGTGAAGTGGGTCCAGGGCGGAGCCCTGGTGGTGACCAGGGGCAAGGCCCCGGTGGGGGGTTCGGGGAGCGCAGCCCCCCGGCTGCAAAAAAAAATATTAAAACGTAACAATTCAATTGAATAAAAATAAAAAAATTATTGCTTATATTATCGATATATTTACATGTTTTTTTTGCCCGAAAATTTACTTTTTTGTCCACTGGTCAAAAATTGACTACTTTCCACCCGCGTTGCAGGGATGGAATATGGTGTGACGTATTTCTCTTGACTCTAAAATCGTGAAACTCTCAATGCAAAATCGAAAAACTAAACCAAAAAAAAGACGAAATCTTAGCTCAAACCAAACGGGAGCAAAACGCGAAAACGAACCTTACGTCACCTTCGGCCGATTCCCTCGCGGGTGCATCGGCGTCACGGTGAGCGCCAGCTCATCTTTTATTTCGCCGGTAATTAGCAAACCGGACTAATCTGGAGGTCGGTGGAACTCGACCTCTGCAGGGTAGATTTTTGTTTCGCTGGTATCACCGAACCGGACTAATCTGGAGGTCGGCGGAACTCGACCTCCGCAGGGTAGATTTTTGTGTCGCCGGTATCACCAAACCGGACTAAACTGGAGGTCGGTGGAACAACGACCCCTGCAAAGAGAAAACGAGAACGGAAAACGAAACGAGAACTCAACGAGACGAGAACGGAAAACGAAACGAGAACTCAACGAGACGAGAACAAACACCGACGCACGCACGAGAGCGAACGGTTGCGGAAATGCACGGCTGCTTAGGATGCGGTTTTTGGTAGAAGGGTCGCAATCCGAGGCCGATAGAATAGCCGATAGAAACGCAGCGCAAGATGCTCCACCACCCTTGCCTGGACCGAACGATACCTCCGCCTAATCCTAACGCATTGCACTATTCCTCGAGGTGCCGGGTTTGCCGGACTCTATCGTATTCGCACGAAATGTCGTCGAATCTCTTCTCTATTTGGGCTATTATTTCAAACATACTCCACCAAATAAAGTCAAGAATACCGACCGAGACGGAACTGAACTGAATGGAATGCATAAAAATGAAACTAAAAAAATGAACGAATCTGAATCTAAAAGAGCTGAATCAAACGAGCAGTAAATAAACGAGAGGCAATAAACGAGATCTCTTAATCGGTAATCTACGGTAGTTAATGATTTTGTGGTTTTTGTGACGATGATTCAAAAAATCACGTCACAATGGTCTTTTTATCGTTGTCGGGTGAAAACATTTTTATTCTCTTGTTTGATTATTATTACTGTACTGCGAGTTGTGATCCTGTGTACAAATACGTAGCTCTTCGTAGCTACAGCCATTAAACAATATTTTATTTATAATCATACGACTGTGAAAAGTTTATACGTACTTAAAAGAAAGTGAAATGCCAAGATCGGTTCAAAACCTGTAAACGACTTTTTGCAGGCGTACTGACTTTCTGCAGGTTAAAAAAGAGTCTCACCGTACACGGGCATCACCATAGCATACGATGAGACTCTTTTTAAGCTATAGATGCCGGTATGCCTGAAAAATATTGTTTACAGGTTTGATACTGATTGAGCCCGGGATGGGCGAAGAGGGAGAGATTACACCTCCTCTCAAAACTCAATCCGATTAATTTTTTGAAAAGTTTTATCACGCTAAACGCAGAGAAAATCGTAGTAATATCATTGACAATAAAAATAATAACGTATAAGCACCGACACCAAAAGGTTTTGAAAAATACGTTACTCGTAAATTGAGCCTAACGAATTTATTAACGTTTCGAAAGGAATTACAGAACAGGCTATTGGGAAGAGTTAATTATGTGTACACTCTATTGACAACCTCCGAAAAGTTATTAGCAAAAGATGAAGAATGCTTCGAAATATAAATTTTCCAAGGTTCGATTATGAGAAAAAACTTACGTTATTATGGTTGTCGAAGTTGAACGTTCTCGTTAGCTATCGTGCATCTTCTTATTATGTCGTGTCACCGTGGCGAATCCTAACTTCTCTTTTCAATTTTTTCTTCGATTTATCGTCCAATCGCAAGTCGAATGAAATCACAAACATTCTGCCGTGTGTTCTACGTTTTGCGTTGTTATGTAGTTTGTAATTTCAAAGGGTTATGTTGAACTCGTGGATGCGTATACAACTCGGCAAGTCGTGAAAGCGTTCTTTGCGCATTCACCGACTGATTCCAATCCCGTCCCGTCTGTTTCGATGTCGATGTCGATCCCGTCCTTTCCGATTCCGATTCTATCATTCGTATCGAGACCAAAAGCATTGCTACGCAATCGGCCGATAAAAACAGTTACAAAACTGTGACTACCAGAGCGATAGTCAATCGGGTACTTCGTACGAATGATTACGAAATACTGAAATAGAATAAAGAATTGACAAACCCTTTTCGCGTACTGCTTATAGGTGAAAGCTATCTTGCACATACCACGAATAACATAAACGACGGCCAGAAATTAATTTGACAACCGTTAATAAACAATGACCGGAAAAACGCATAATAGAAAAATCGTCGGTGCGGTAAAATTATCTGACAATACATAGCACGCGAGCGTACGCTTGAGCATAATTAAATCGTAGTTCGCGTGTTATCATGTTGAATGACTGTTAGTAGTAGTGTACAGGTATATGGAGACAGGATTTACCCCCTCCACGCGGACACTGGCGCCATACCCCCTCCAGGTCTACCCCCCTCCCCCTTGTCTGGGGGCCCCTAAGCCCCGCCCCCGCGATTATAGGGACCAATGGGAGCGAGGGTGGGAGAATTCTCTGGGTTCTAATTGGTTGTGACGTGTTCGCCGACGTCTGGCAGACTCCCCCTCCCCCCACTGACTGGGGGCCTCAGTCTAGCGGCGCTGCATTATAGGGACCAATCAGAGAGAAGGTGGGAGAAATTATCCGAGCTGTGATTGGTCGAATGATTTTTCCGTGGCGCCCTCTATAAATTTTCACCGCCTTTTCAGTACTAATATTAGTGTCCGATTTCCCGGCGATCTGATTGACCCTGCTGGTTAGCGGTCAAGTTCTCATGGCGCCCTCTGTAAATTACCGATATTTATTCTACAGTCGGTAATAAAGTTACCGTACTCTACAGTTGGTAATGAAGTTTTCGCTCTCTACAGGCGGTAATAAAGTTTCCCTCTATACTATTTTGATGGTAGCGTTGTACAGACAAAAAACACGTTTACAAAAGTACACGTTTTCGTTTATTCACATTTTGTATATATATAATTTACCCTGTATACAGTTTTATATATCGGTAATTAGTGGTATAGTTTCGAGAGTCGGGGTAGAGTCTGTTGACAGCAGTGGTGTGTCTTGCTCACGGTCAGGTTTGGTTGTAAGCGCCAAAGGTTCCGACTGTGTCGACGGGACTGCGTTCGACTCTTCTTCTAGAGCCGTCTCCTGCTGGCAGTCTGTGCATTCCCTCGGGAGTGGTGGCCCTTCGAGTTGAGCTTGTAGATCCGCGGGGGCCCAATGTTTTTTACAATGTCTGTACGACGCGACTTCAGAGTCCTGACGGATGTGTTCCGGCAGTTTATCCCATATGATGTCGATGTATTCACCCCAGTGCCTCAGCAGCAAGGGTTTTGGTATATATTCGAGCTCCTCCGGGAGAAGTTCCCAAGGGTCCTTGCCACAATCGATTACGAGTATTCCGGTGATGATGTCCATTTTGTCGTGGGTTGCTGACGGTGCCACGAATCGTCAAGAAGTGCGGCTTCTCGAATGTGTGGCGCGGCTTTTATACTGTCCGAAGACGAGACCGAACTTGTAGGTGGAGGGGCGCGTTGAAGATCGAGATGAGATCAAATTTTTTTCACCGTTGGTATTCCTTTATTCGTTATTTTTTACAGATGGCAGCCAAAACGGGCTGTACATGTTTGTATACAATGTGTTGCACATCTATTACCGGCACCCTTTAACATGTGTGCTCGTCGTGTGTTTGGCGTGCCGCGTCTTTTACGTTGCACATAACGCAGATTTTTGTAGTAACGGCGCACAATATTATCGTTCTTCACCTTATTATTCGAGAATAGCTGGCTAAAAGCACCCAAGCTGTAGCCCCGAGACATATAGTCAAGAAACATAACACAATATTCTCCACACACTCTAGACTTGATAGACTGCAGGGGCTTGGTGCTCCACTCGTAACTCGAGGTATTTCTTCGTAGTCGATTATGATGTTTGTTGACAAGTGGAGGCAGTCCGTAACTGTCGAAGAAGATCCCGTGACCATTGTTGTCGACGTATATGGCTATCCAGTGTGTTCCAGATTTCGTATGATCGTCCGTGTTGGCGATGATAGCTGCAGGTCTAGACCAGCGACTCGGGATGCGATCGGCGGGGAAGACTCCTTTCGTCTGAGCTGAGACATGTCGTAGAGCCTCCAGTACTTCCAAACTGTTCATTGCAGGTGCTTCCTGTGCCAGAGTGGGGGCGACGTCTTCGAGAATGCTGATGATGCTGATACTGATGCTGATGAGCGCTACGGGAGACTGTGGGCGTTTGTTGGCGCTTCGGTGGTGGCGGTGGTGAGAGTTGTTTATTACGGTAAAAGGCAACGATTTCACCCTCCGCAGGTACCGTGCCGTCGCAGGTGTTCGGCGTCGCACTGCTGTCTTTTGTCTTTGGTACCTTGGCTATATAGGTTCCCCCCTTAGGGTCGTGATCTGTATCGCTGGGAATATCGATAAGTATCGCTTTTCGGGGCGTATCGGTCGTCCGATCTTTCTTTACGGCGGCGCCCACTGGTTCCGAGTAAATGGGACTAACGTTATCCAAAATCTGAGTTTGAAGCAATCTTTTTATTTTTCCCACGTTGTTTAATGCACATTTTGCGGCATCCTCGTTTGAGACGCCGTGATAGATGCACCAGGTATCGTAGGTCGGCATGTTCTTGAAGCTCGGTCCCTCGTAATCTTCCAAGTTGACGATGTCGCGACCCAACACATCGCGTAGAATTTCCGCTTTTTGTACACCTCGTGTGTATATGCGGAGCGCGTATCGGCACATAGCCTTTAGAGCCACCTATACTTTTGACAATGGTGTGTCGCCGTCCACCCACTCGATGCCGTGGTGGAAACACGTTAGGCGATTATTACTTGAGCGCACTTCTTTAGGTAATTCGCCAAAATCGTAGGGCGGATCGATGACCCAATGGCCGATATGCTCGCCCTGAAGCGTGGTAACAGCAATCTCCTTAGGAAGAAACTCTCCATGTTTACCGTATAGCGCTTGATTATCAACTATTGCGTCCATGCTGAAGGCGTGAGACGAAATGATGTCGAATGATCGCTGGTAGACGATCTTAAATACTGTTCCGGCTATACGTATAGCGCCCTCTCAGGGGGAGAATGCGTGATCATCTGTTACGTCGTGGTGGGAGGGCTGTATGCTCAAGCACTAAAATCCGTGATAACTTGACGCGTTGAATTAATTTCAATAACATTGTCATACTCGGCGTAGACAATACAATTTATCGTGGATGCGAGGGGTTTTGCGAAACGTACTTCGATTCTCACGGTACCGTGTTTCACGAGATTCCAATGGGTGAAACAGTTGGCAGATAGATCAGGCGTGAAGTCGAAAGCGAATAGACAATAACCTTCTGCGTAACTGCTTCGTGAAATGTTTATACCTTCGTTTTGGAAGTGTATACCTGTACCGGAAAAAAGGGTGTGGTAGCACTCGATCCAAGTTTTATTAGTGTCGAACTCTGGCTGTAGCGGCTTTCCAGGTATCTGCTGGCCGTCAACGTAGAGCGATAGAAAATTTATCGAATAATTCTGGAAGTTGAAGGGATTTGCCGTTTTATTTCCGTTGAATGCTTTGTTGCTAACAAAACCGAGGATTATACGTTTTGGTAGTTGGCCGAGTATTACATTGTCCATATATCTATCTATCTCTATCGTACGAAAGCAATTATTGAGCAACGGTATGTAATTTCCCGGTGAAAAATATTTCACTTGTGTCGAGCCAAACGTGTATTTGACAGTATTCAGATTTACTATACGCAATAGAGCGGCCTGTGTGTCGCCGACTGTGTAGGGTACGCACAAATCCGTATAGACAAAGAGTTCTTCGGGGAGAGCACGAGCAAGCAGGCATCTGACCTTCGCGTTGCATTCCGCGCGTGAAGCTCACGTACGAGTTCCCGTCGCTTTCCCAATCTTTACCCGCCGTTAAGTTGAAACCAAACACGTCGCGTAGCTTGTCGTTCATTTGCAGAAAATTCAGTGATTCTGCAATTTCTTTTCCGCACTGTTTACCCTCAATTGCCACGTAGCCGCTTGCGTTTTTCGCATTCACTATGCGTATACCGGCCTCGCTCATTCCTTGTAGACTATTTATACTTTTCATTAAATCCTCATGATTGTTATATACGCCGTACGGTATATGACTGATTTTCCTTTCTTCTCTGCCGCACTGCGTCCACTGAACCTCGGTCTCGTCACGCTGGATATGTATCATCGTACAGGGTATGTGGATTTCGGTTAAACCCACAACCCAATGGCCATTAAGGGTAATTTCACGGGAAAGATGCGTAGTGAAATTTGTCGTAGTGTTGTTCGGAAAATATTTCATACTACTATTACTCGGCAGCACGAGAAAAAAATTTTCGTCGTGGTACATGCTGACCAGGTGTATACACTACACTAGTCGTCAAGGATGTGGGCGTTAGACGCAGGTATCCACGAATTGAATTTCGAAGGGTAACCGACCCAGCTTACAAAGAGCTGTTTCGAAGCCCCGCGTCCTTTTGTCCGTATTACACGGTCGATTTTGAATTCTTTATTTGCCGCAACACGTTTCTCGTGTACAGGTGTGATTTCTTGCGTATAAAAAAATCCATCGATTAATTCACCCTCAAGATCGCTCAACTCGTAAACACGGATACCTTGACGAACCGTAACTCTTGTGATTCGAAAAATTTCTTCGCTCCAATTCCTCTCTCTAACCTAAAAAGGTTAAAACCTCTCTCTAACTCCCAAATCTCGTCTCTCCTAGTGCCCACAGCGGCGTGTTCCCGATAAATTCACGTGGCACAGAGGTTTCTCGTAGACTTTGAATAAACTCACGTCGTCCCACGGCTTTAAATTCTTTTCTCGATCTTGCCGTATCGTTAATACGATCGACAATATTCGAATTGGGTACGAGCTTGCCGTCTATAGTGACGCGGCCGTCTCGGTCCCATCTGATGCGTTGTACTGCTGCCGGTGAATTGCGAAGATAAGACACGAGAGCTTTAGCTTTATGTCGATACGTTTGCGGAACACTGTCGATGATTACCGTATCATTCTGTAGTAACGACAGAATAATTCGACGAAATAAACGCGAGTCCGTTTGTGATAATTAAAAGTATATGTTTATTTAAAACATGGAAAAACAGAAGGAATACAATGACGGCGTATTTACGCCTCAACGTCTCTCCGACGAGTCCGGGCAAGCTACTCTCTCCTTCCTCGTCACGATCGTCAATTCGATCGTCGCTCGGCTCGTTACTACGAGCGACGTATAACAGAAAAAATGACTACAGTCGGCCAATCCTGACATTTGTACGTCTCGGACAACAAGAAAACAGAAGAATATACTAACACTAAATCACTTACATACTAATCCGCTTTTAACGCATACATTAGTAGCGGATATACGGCTTCATTTGGTCGACAGCTATCACTCCAGTATACGGTAACTGAGTGATCTGGAACCCTTCGATGTCGGTAACTACGTAACGATCGGAATCCAGCACTTTCTTGACAACGTACGGTCCTTTAAATTTTGGTATGAGTTTCTTATTGCTACCAGCAGTAGTGTCAATGTTTCGGATCATGACGTAGTCACCTTCGTTGTATCGTGTCGCTTTCTTATGCTTCTGATTATAATATCGTTCGTTCGCTTCCTGGCTCTTACAGATTTTCGTCGAAGCTAGTTCTCGTATCGAGGCCAGATCGCGTTCGTCGCTCGAATACGAATCGAGGATAAGTCGAAGATTGTCTTTAACCTCGTGAATTTGATCGATTCCAAATAACAATTTACTCGGCGTCTCGCCGGTCGATCTACACACAGTATTGTTAATCGCGAACTCTACCTTACTCAATACTTGATCCCATTTGCTCGGATCGTCGCAAAGCTTCGATATCATCGGTGTAATAATACGATTAAATCGTTCCACCTGTCCATTCGCGCGCGGCGTACCGGTGGCTACCAATACGTGCTTGATAGATTCGTTGTTCACAAATTCTCGGAATCGGTCGGACGTAAACGCTGTCCCGCGATCGCTAATGATTCGCTTAGGCTTACTGTACGCTTGAGAGTAGTTTCGCAGATGCTTTATCGATTCCTCCGAAGTCGTGGATTTACATGGATACAATTTAACGAATTTCGTAAAAGCGTCAACGACTGCTAGAATGTGCCGGTGACCGCGGCCGGTTTTCTCCAGGGGACCACAATGATCCACGTGGATTGTCTGAAACGGTAGTTTATCCTTTTCGATGCTGTGTAGATGCCCTTCCGATTTGCCGCTCGATGGCGAAAATTCTATGCAACGCAAACAATTCGCGATATACGCTTTTACTTTCTCTTTAAGTCGCGGAAACCAATAGACTTTCGTGATACTATTCACTACCTTATCGACACCGACGTGTCCGAGATCATCGTGACATGTACGAATTACATTGTCTTCCATAGACGACGGTACATAGAAGAGCAGCTTCTTATCTTTACTCTTACGATACACGAGACCGTCTCGAATTTCGTAGTACTTATCTTCTGTCGTCTCGAGTCTATCGCGAATTTCTCGAATTTCCTTGTCGCGGTCCTGTTGAATCGACAACGTTTGCTCGAACGAATTTGCCTCCAAAACGAGAATACTGTGGCATCGCGACAACGCGTCGACATGTGACATTCGCGAACCGGGACGATGAACGATCTCGTAATCGTAATTTTCGAGAAACAAAGCCCAACGCGATATTCGAGGGTTAACCGTCTTCTTGCTCAACGTGAGACGAAAACTATCACAATCTGTGACGATCTTAAATTTTATACCAGCGAGATAGATGTGGAACCGTTTGATCGCGTATACCGCAGCGAGACACTCCAGCTCGAAGCTGTGGTAGTTTGCCTCCGTTGGCGTCGTTCGTTTACTAAAATAAAACACTGGTCTAAATATTTTGTCACTCTGTCTCTGCAATAGTATCGCTCCGTAGCCGCTCGCGCTCGCGTCACAATGCAGCTCGGTTTCTAGATGCGGCGAAAAGATTGCTAATATCGGTTCGGACGACAACGCTCGCTTTAAGGTTTCGAATACCTCGAGTTCTTTTGCTCCGAAACGAAACGGAACGTCTTTCTTGACGAGATCATACAGCGGCTTCGCGATTACTGAAAAATTCTGTATAAATCGTCTGAAATAACTCGCTAGGCAGACGAATCGATGCACCTCTTTCGTGTTTCGCGGAACCGGATAATTCACTACGGAATCAACGTTATCTCGACTCGGGCGTATGCCGTGCTCGTTAATCAAATATCCTAAGTATGTTATTTCTTTTCGCGCGAAAAAGCATTTGTCTAGACGGAATTTTAACTGATGCCTACGAGCTGTCTGAAATACTTCCTTGAGGATTTCCAAGTGCTCGTCGAGATCGTCCGTGGCTATCAAAATATCATCGAGATACAGCAGCACCTTATTCTCGCGAATCAGTTTCCCAAAAACTCCGTTAACAAATCTCTGAAATACGCGCGGCGCATTCGTCAACCCGAAAGGCATTCGTTGATACTCAAACTGTCCGAACGGCGTTACAAACGAGGTGTACTTTATCGAGCACTCGGACATTTTAACATGATAAAATCCGTTCTTCAGATCGAGACTAGTAAAATACTTTTTGTCCTTCAAACGATCGAGATGATCGTCGATGAGCGGCGCTGGAAAATTATCTTTGACTGTAACTCTGTTCAACTCGCGATAATCGACGCAAAGCCGCATCTCGCCGTTCTTCTTTCGCACGAGTACGATCGGGCTTGCGTACGGCGATTGACTCGGTCGTATAGTACCATCTTTTACCAAATCGTCGAGAATATTTTTGACTTTTTCCCCGTCAGAAAACGCTAAACGTCTCGGTCGAAAAGTAATCGGCTGCTCGTTCTTTAGAGTGATTACCATTTCCGGTTCTGGCTCCGGATCGTCAGAACCCCACTTCGAAACGTATTCGGACTCATATAATCCTTGCAATTTCTTAGAAACGTCAAATCCGACTTCCGGATCAATATTTAGTTGCTCGTTAACGCGATGAGGCGACTCGACATAGTTAATCATCATCAACTGTGTGATACTATCGATCTCTTCCGAAGAGTTGTATCCTTTCGCGATTTTTATGCTCTCGCCCAACTCAATTCTGATCAACGGATTTCTAGAAAAATCTCGCCCAAGTAACACAGGACACGACATTGTTTCCCTTGGAACTACTAAAAATCGTATTTGTATGTCGATTCCTTCGATATTCACGTTTCTCGTAAATGTACCCAATACGCTCACGACTGACTTATTCATTCCGCAAAAACGATCACCGTTCGGTGGTACGGGTTCGCGCAAATTCGTCGGTATATACTCGCTTCTTATGAGACTTACGGGAGATCCAGGATCGACTACGGCGCTTATCGAGTGAATACGCTTACCATCCTGCGCGTCGTCAACGGAGAAACTAAGCTGAACGTAGTACGGATCGCTAACGCTAATGGGTTCTACCATATTCGTCGCGTTCGCCGGTGTAGACTTCGATTCTTCTCCTGGGCAGTCCTTCTTTTGATGACTCGTTGAGCCGCACTTGAAGCATGAGCCTCTCGTCCTCTTCGGCTTCGGGCAGTTGGGAGCAATGTGTCCAGATTCATTGCAATTGTAGCATTTCGGTTTTCTGCGCTGCGACGTCGATTTCTCGCTCGTCGACGTTGAAATTCCTTTTGACGACGTTGAACTTTCTTTTTCCGACGTCGAATTCTCCTTTGCGTCTTTCGTCGATTTTCCGTCCTTCTTCCACTTCGATTCTCGATCGGATGTTTTCTTTGGATGCAGCGTCACTTTTTCGAACGCTTCAAGCAACTCGGTCTGCGTCTTGAATCGCATAATACGTGCTTGACTTTGCAGGTTCTCGTCGTCGATACCGTCGATAATATAGTCGATTATCTCGTCCTCCTCGATCGGTACGCGATTCGCTAAAATCACCTTATCGTGATAATAATCACCAAATTGTTCGTTCGGCTGCCATTGTCTTTGCTCGAACTTTTTACGTAGCACTAGTTTCGTTTGCCGATGATCGAACATTTTCTTCATCTCTTTCAACAAATCTTCGACACAGAGTATGAGATGACTCGGCTTTGAATGAAACCATTCGAGTGCGCGACCCTTCAACTTCGCGCTGATCAAAACTCTCGACGAATTATCGTCCAACGAATACGTCGCTCGTAGTAACGATAACTGCTGTTCCCACCTCCAAAAGGAACCTTCGCTGCCGTTAAATTCACTCAGTAGATCCCGAACAGCTCGCACGTTCTCGTTCGTCGATAATAAACTGCGTCCCGTACGACTGTCACTTCTCTCTGTATTTTGACTCGGTGTACGTTCTTGTCTCGCGATCTCCAATTCTCGCTGGAGAATATTTCGTTCCCGTCGCAACAAATCATTTTCACGACGTATTAACTCGTCTTCGGTCGGCAGAGTCTGTTCGGCGTGTACATTGGCCGTCGTGTGGATGATGCGTCGACGAATCGTGCCCGTCGCGCCCGTCGCATCTGTCGCGCCCGTTTCGTCTGTCTCGGCTAAACTTCGCTCTTGTTCCACAATTTCGTTGGCCATCCGAATCCGCTCCGCGTTCAAACGTTCCCATAATCCTGCGTCGAACTCTGTTAAGCGATTTATCAATTCGGCTTTCGTACCGCTAGTTATTAAATTGTTTTCACGAAGAATTTCTTTCAACTCGGAGACCGTGTACTCGATGGGCTGTTTGGCCGCCATTTTTTTTTTCGCTCGCGGCTCCGCGCGATCGCCCGCTCGCGGTTCCGCGCGATCGCTCGCTCGGCGTAACCGGAGAAAACGTTCTCGCGCGCTCTCTCACACAAAGCAAGGCACAATATTTCGCGTTTCTCTCGCACAAAGCAACGCACAATATTTCGCGTCTGTCGCGTAACGATACACTAAGATAAACTCGGGTTCTCACACAGAAAATAGAGCTTCGTTACGATTTACGCGTTTGCACACAGCAACTACCCGTATCGATTGCAATTACGATCTCGGTAAATGTCGATTAATGTTCCGAAAAATATGCACGGCTCTCAGCGCGACACATTGAGCTCGACCGAACGTGAATAACACGCAGTAAATTCACGACACTTTCTTCCCGCGTGGTTCACTTCGTTTCAGCACGCGTCCATTGTCCCGTGATATACAACATGTTAATCGCGTATTTTTTTTCACTCGGTATCCCACTTCTGAACTGTAGTAACGACAGAATAATTCGACGAAATAAACGCGAGTCCGTTTGTGATAATTAAAAGTATATGTTTATTTAAAACATGGAAAAACAGAAGGAATACAATGACGGCGTATTTACGCCTCAACGTCTCTCCGACGAGTCCGGGCAAGCTACTCTCTCCTTCCTCGTCACGATCGTCAATTCGATCGTCGCTCGGCTCGATACTACGAGCGACGTATAACAGAAAAAATGACTACAATTCAAAGTTTCGTTTCCCTGTTGCGTTTGCTGCTCGTGCGGCATGGCAGAGTTCGCTCCAGGTAACGTTGAATCTAATAGGCCCTTTCGCGCTTCGAGCAAAAAAAAAAAACCTCTGCAGTACCTGTAGATATTGCTTCCATTTTTCCGAGTCATCGCGATACTTTTTCGAGTGTAAAATTTCCGAAAGTTCTTCGTCAAGTCTCGACAGAGGGTCGCCCGGTGTCTGTACACTCGGTGGACCGGCAGGCGGCTCGCGAGTTCCACCGCCGGTCATCGGCTCTTTCCATAACCCAGCCTCTTCCGCCGGCACTAAAATCATTTTCTTCGCGTGCTCCATTGTAGCTCGAAAGTTTGAATTAAGAGTCAGCACTACCGGCACCGTTGCCGCCAAACAGCCTACTGACTAAACTCGTGATGATCGGTGCCAATAAAAGCGGCAGAAACGCTCCACAGCCTTTTTGCATAATGAGCCGTTTTTTTGCTCTCCAGTTGAAT
This sequence comes from Ischnus inquisitorius, assembly GCA_963924025.1. Lineage (NCBI taxonomy): Eukaryota > Metazoa > Arthropoda > Insecta > Hymenoptera > Ichneumonidae > Ischnus > Ischnus inquisitorius. The sequence goes on along the minus strand of OZ001253.1, from coordinate 15,816,166 downwards.
TTCCGACGTTTACGCGCAGCACTACTGACTTTACTCTTACCGCCGCCGCCGCCGCCGCTCTGTCTTGCTACCGGCCACGGCGCTAGTTGTCGTAACACCTTTTTATATTTTTTTAGACGATTTTTCACGCCGTTTTTGAGCGTTACGACACCGTGTAAAACGTTGAGAGCGCATTCACAGATACACTTGACGAGCGATTCGTTCTCCGTGCGTAGAAGTGCTCTTTGCTGCTCTTTACTAGCATGGCAAAGAGCATTCAGAAAAGCGGCGTGCCGTTTACCGATCGGCGATCGCGCAGAACACGGCGCTCTGTTCTTCTTCTTCTTCTTTATCGTCATGTTCAAACTCCTCGCCGAGATGTTCGCGTAACCACCGCTCGCGCGCTACCGTTGTCGCTGCTTTTCCGACATTCGCCTAAATACACCGAATCAATTCAATTGACGAAATCCTCGCTTATTTTTGGGTATATACACGTGCATTTGCGTGTCATCAGGGAATATATTGTTACGGCATCGGCACATATCAGGCGTGGATTGCTTGAGATCCAGCAGTAGATAGCCATGCGGCTGCGCAGTCGCATCGTGATAGGCCTCCGTTAAGAATCGTGGATCCTCGGGATAAACTTGCCTCGCGAGATGTTGAATTTGTGCCCGATCTCGTGGATTTTTGAAAATAACAATCTAATTGGCATTTAACGAGATGTCGCGTTGTCCGTGTCCTTCATGAAAGATATTTTGTGTTACAAAAATAACACTAATATTTTTATGATGACTGCCTTTTGTAAAGAGATCGACTATCGTATTGTTTGACGATTCTCTCATCAAATCGTCGATAATTACCAACTTCTTACAATCGTTGTCGTTGGAATAATCCTCCGGTTGTGGCAGTCCATCGTGAAATTCAATCTTCGTATTTGCCATTGAGGAATTCTTAAAGAGAGCTGCAGTATCGGCGTCGAGATTGTCCCCATAATAAAATAAAATACGACCAAATATCGCATCGCTCATAGCCGCGAGATGGCGTAAGAATCTTCGGACAAAAACTGTTTTACCACAGCCTGTTGGACCGCAAATTAACGAAGTCCATGGATGTTTCCAGCGCACATCCATTTTACAAACTATTTTTTTTTTGCTGCTTCGTACAAATTCACACTGTGTTGTACCGCCGGAGCCCGGGTGATCAGACCGTGCTCGGCGGGTGAGATATTATCTCTGAAGATTTTGGGATGTTACCAGTAAGGGGTTAGAACCCCAGTGAGGACTACAACTCGTAGGCACAATAACAATTTATTGACGAAATAGAAAACAGAGTAATAAACAATTTCACTTTACAATTTGCCTCTCTTGCACACAACTTTACAAAGTTACTTCACAAGTCAACTTTAAGACTTAATTCCACACTCGGGATCCAGGTCCGACCCTCACCCGCCAGTGCCACTTTACACGTTCCCTTGCCCGGAACACTCTATGTTACCTTTTGGATTCCAATACCGAATCCCTGGGACCAGACGCACAGTTTCTCGAGTCAAACCAGACTGTCGAATGCTCGCTCGCGTATCATTATATATCGAGCGAGAGCATCAGCATTATTTATTAGACAAAACATTATTTCTTAAAACTCCGCTTTTCATTGTTTACTGTTTATTTTCCGTCACTCCAGATTCCGTACGTCGAGGAATATGGAGGCTCCGTGCTACTTAAACTGCTGACGCGCTGCTCTACTTATCCGCGATCGAGAATCGCTCGATGCGTCGATTGCTCAATCGCCCGCGATGCGCTCGATTTCGGTAATTACATTCGCGCTCGGCTCGCCCGCTGCTCGCATACCTCGGTTGTTGCGCAATGCACCTTGCGACAACAACCGGCGTACTCGGGGTACAACATTCCTCCCCCCTTGAAAGAAAAGAAATTCGCTAATTTCTTTTCGCTCGTCTCCTGGCGAGCCAACGAACCGACGTATCAAAATTCTCATCAAAACCCGACTATACAAAGTTGACAATATTTTACATAAATCCATGCCCAGTATTCACGTCCCTAAGTTTCACAAAATTCATTTATCTCAGAAAAATTCGGATTTTCGAATGTTAACACAACTCAATAGTTTTCCGGAATTCAGATATCCCCACAGAACCCCATCTCTTAGCAACCTACTAAATATTTAACGTTTCCCGAATCATGGAAAATTCCCATATTCACTAAAATTCTACCATTTACGGAACCCCGGCACCTGACAACTCTCAGAAATACCACTGAATTTAAATATCCAACAAAATTCAAACACCTCGTGTCACACAGATATTTTACCTGACCTGTTTGTGATTTTTGACAAAAGAACTATCCTTTGGAAACTTTAGCAAATTCGTAACATTGACGTATCATTCTGAAGGCTCCCCGTGCCTCCGCTCTTCGTCGCCGTAACGAAGCCCACCTCACGCGTCTCGCCTCCTTCGGCCGCTCCCGCGCGCGGCTTATCCATAAACTCCTTCCACGTTCTCCCCGTCTTCGAGGGTTGTCCGCTTCCTTGTTGTTCCCCCGTCGCTAACTTCCTCTCTTCCACATGCCGCAACCTCAGCTGGCAGTCCTTCCAGAAGTGTCCCTGCCCCCCGCAGTAATTGCAAGACAACTTCACCTGATGCACCTCCCGCGCCGATCCCGGCATAGGGAGACTGAGTCGCCCGGATTTCCTCGGACACTCACGCCTGATGTGCCCTGCCTCCCCGCAGGTATAACATTTTCTTGGAGAATGATCTCCCGCATCCGGAGATGCTTGGGGCTGGCCCCCGTTGGAGCTTCCGTTGCTCCCCTCTGACCCAATCATTCTTTCCACCTCGAGAGCGCCAACTACGGAGTCGTGCAGACCCCTGTAGTTCCGTGAGCGCACGATCAGCTGTATTTCCCTGCTGAGTCCGTTCTCGAACGCGCTCTGCGCACTTTTCCTCGTTGCCCTCTCGATGTAACGCGAACCATGCGGTTCCTCGCCCTCGCAGAGCTTCTCCACCATCTCCACTGTCAGCTTCTCGACGCGCGTTGCATAAGTTGACACTGCTTCGTCCGTCCCCCGCCGCAGCTGACTGAATTCATACTGCAACGCGGATAGTGACTTCCTTTGCGCGTAGAGTGATTCCATCTCCCTCCTGAGATCCTCGAATGTCTTGATGTCCTTGTGTCTCAGCTCCCGGGTCGCCCGACCCTTGATCCTTCCACTCCGCACGAGAGTAAGGAGTATTGGCCGTTCCACGGGGTTTGTCATACCCCTTACTGCCTCACAAGCCTGCAGGAACCCATCCAGTTCCCCAGGGTCACTCCCATCGAATTCCGGAACACTCCTGAGCCCGAGACCCACGTCAAGGTACACACCCCCCCGTTCCCCCGCGTGCAGCGATGCTCGCCCGACTCGTGGGAGGTCCGGTGTTGTCAATATGAGATCAATCTTTCGCTCTACCTCTCTCGCGACAGCTTCTTTGAATTTCGCCTCTTCGTCCACCGCTTCCCTGTCTACATGCCTCGTTGCCACTGGCATTGCCGCTATCCCGTTCGGCTGACTCGCTGGAGCCGTTTCTGCTGGTACCGCTGCTGTCGTATTCACCTGTCCCGCCGCAGCTATCGCCGCTGCCGCCGCTGCTGTCCCGGTCAGCCCTGCCACTGTTGGCACGTCCCTGAATAAAGTTCGGCGAACCCCTGCGAGGCCCAACCCTTCAGGAGGATACACCCTGGTATCGTTCCCGAAGCTGGCCGTCCAGTTTCGCCCTGGGCCGCCCCCGAAGACGTTCGCATGCCGCCCATTGGTGTTTTGCAACTGCAAACGTAGTCGCTCGATCTCGTTGTCCACCGCCCGGGGGCTGATGTTTGCCATTTCTGTTCCTGGCTCGAACAAGCTCTCGTCGATATCGTCCAGCTCGTCGTATGTGGTCCCCCGCTGCAAATTCACCCCGTACGAAGGGTTTGGTGACTGTTCCTCGTCTCCCGCCGCTCGCTCCGGCGATTGCGCTGCCAGGTTTTCCCTTGCAACCTGCGTAATCCCAGCCAATGCCGCCTCTAACCCTGCTGCTACCCCCTCGTCCTCGTCCGTGGACGTTGATAGCTCCTGTGCTGCCGGAACCTCTCGTTGTTCCCCAGGCGTTCCTCGCCCACTCATGTATCTATCTTTTTAAACTGTATACGTCCCCTAACCCGGGTCGACGCCTCTAAGAGGGGCTGCAGGCACCCTCTCACACGTCTGGTCCCTCTGTGTACTGCCCGGCTCTACCTATCACCTAGAGCCGCACTCTCTGTGTACTGCCCGACTCCACCTATCACCTGGAGCCGCTCTCTCTGTGTTTCCACGCTTTCTCACTTCGATGTATTCCTCGTAGTTCGTAGCCTCACTCTGGTATCCCACCGCTGCCAACAATGTTGTACCGCCGGAGCCCGGGTGATCAGACCGTGCTCGGCGGGTGAGATATTATCTCTGAAGATTTTGGGATGTTACCAGTAAGGGGTTAGAACCCCAGTGAGGACTACAACTCGTAGGCACAATAACAATTTATTGACGAAATAGAAAACAGAGTAATAAACAATTTCACTTTACAATTTGCCTCTCTTGCACACAACTTTACAAAGTTACTTCACAAGTCAACTTTAAGACTTAATTCCACACTCGGGATCCAGGTCCGACCCTCACCCGCCAGTGCCACTTTACACGTTCCCTTGCCCGGAACACTCTATGTTACCTTTTGGATTCCAATACCGAATCCCTGGGACCAGACGCACAGTTTCTCGAGTCAAACCAGACTGTCGAATGCTTGCTCGCGTATCATTATATATCGAGCGAGAGCATCAGCATTATTCATTAGACAAAACATTATTTCTTAAAACTCCGCTTTTCATTGTTTACTGTTTATTTTCCGTCACTCCAGATTCCGTACGTCCACGGAATATGGAGGCTCCGTGCTACTTAAACTGCTGACGCGCTGCTCTACTTATCCGCGATCGAGAATCGCTCGATGCGTCGATTGCTCAATCGCCCGCGATGCGCTCGATTTCGGTAATTACATTCGCGCTCGGCTCGCCCGCTGCTCGCATACCTCGGTTGTTGCGCAATGCACCTTGCGACAACAACCGGCGTACTCGGGGTACAACAACTGCAACACTTCTTACGAGTGCACTCGTTTCTACGCGGCGATAAGCTTGACGCGGACGGCGGCGGCGCGGAGGACACACGTCGCGAGAAGCTTGTTCGACGTGTGCACGGCGGTGGTTCAGCTAACACAGGCCCGTTCGCCCGCATCATCAGCTTAAGAGCGGGCGAGCGAGCGTTCCGATCAGCTTTTATTCCCACGGTCACATGTGCTCTCCAGGCTGTACGGCACATGTGGCGCCGCCTAGCTTAAAGCGAAGAAAATTCTCGAGAGGAAAAAAATGTTTTTCAATTTTTATTTATTACCAAGTTTCAAACAGGTTTACGTCATTCACAAAAATAAATCAAATTTTGGTGTGATGTTTTATTATTATTATCGATTGAAAATTATCTCACGTGTTGAGATACGTAATCACATATTTTTTCTTTTTTACTATTTACAACAATCAGGGTTTCTTATTCATAAGAGCAATTTTCTATGTACAGGTTTATAAACTTACGACTAGTGAAAAACTACACCCTATTGTTAATATTTACATTTTCTTAGAGATATATACATACAGACAAACATACATATTACGTTAAATTTGGACTATCAAACTTATTTCTTATACACACAAATAACTTATATGAGTGATAGTATTATCTAAAGGAACAGACAATGACTACAAGAATGACGACGACGACGATGACGACAACGATGAAATTAGGGGGGTGTTTACCGAGGGCCTAATTTTTAAAGCCAAACGGAAGCGGTCCGGTTGCCAACTGACTCCGTTCGCGAGATCGAAACAAAACGACTAATCGATTGTTAATCGAGAGTTATTCGCACGAACGTCGAGCGCGAAGGGTATGAAAAGGGCTCCGGAACGTGGTACATTAATGAACTCCAAATGCGAAATAAAGTTCACACCCGAAAATATTTATTCAACCCGCAGAACGTGTCGCGCGGTCCGAACTCGAAAAATATAACGACACACTGTTTCGCAAGAGAAAAAAAGAAAGCAATTCCTATGACTAAATCCGCAACACTTAAACTAGTTGACGGCATTCGTCCGATTACGAATTTCGCCTATCGGAGCGTCGTCGGCACGCGTTATCGGAGTCGTTCTCCTCTTATCGTGATTGACGGTTCGTTCGCACGTGTGTCTTCGACCGCGTATCGATCGGGACTCCTTGTTCGCGTCGCGGCTGCTCTCGTCTCTCCCGTTTTGCAACAACGTTTCCCGAATTTTCCCGAATACTTAAGGCTGCTCATCGGGATCGTAGTGTAGTGTCGCAGGAGTCGCGCGCGGTGTATTTAACACGATATACAAGGAGTTATTTCGCGAACGGAGCCTCCGTGCGGTGTTGTCGACGTGGGTCACTGCCCCGAGAGTGACACTGAAATTCGAGAAAATGCTCGAGTTGCGAGACGGACTCGCCTCGCTCTGTAGACCGGAGAGAGACCTGCCCGATCGCGAGAGAGACGGAGCGCGTGGCGCAGCAGAGGCGTGTTGACACCACGCGAGAACAATACCTCGACCAAAAAGCCGGGAAAGGCGAGATTTTTTCGGCATTTTTTCGCCGAGAGTCGATGACCCGTGGCCGTGAGTTCGAACGCGTCGCGAGAAGCCTTCGACTCGCTCCGAAATCCCGAAAATAATAACGCGCGACGAGCCGAGAAAATAAACTTTAAAATTCTCGCGGAGAAATGAGGCAATCCCGAACAAAATTAATGATAGTAATTACTTTTCTAGTTCCAATTATTCATTGATTTGATTTCGTTTATTGTAATTATTATCATTTTCTTTCTATAAATTTAAAAAACTATAATGTCAGTTTGCTCAGTAAAAATCAAGCGATGGAAAATAGGCCTAGTCATCATTGAAGCATCTCAAAATGATACCGTACAAATTCACATACCTTTACAGGATTCACTATGTTATCAAGAAAATCTTTTATTCCTTTGTTGAAAGAACTGGTCTTGCAATGCAATTGAGACAACGAAACCGTCCGTTCCAACAATTCTCTCGACGAGAGAATTCTGCCATCCGTTCCTTCAATATTTTTGACTGGAAGAAAAAAAATCTTTAATTATGTTCTGTGATGGGGGGGGGGGGGGGGGGGGGGGGGGGGGTTATTAAAAGAATAATTCGGGAAGAGGTGCGGATTTAACAGAAGAGCAATTTATTTGGGAGAAATAGAGAAAATTTAACTAAAATAAAGAATGAAAATTTAGGCGAAAATGATACAATAAGAATGATAACAAGAAAGCAAAGAAAATGTAATACAACTGAAAAGACGACTAAATAATAAAAAGAACGAAATGTGATAACAAATAAAAGAATAACTAAATAATGCGCGAATAAACAATAACCGATATAACTCAAAACTGGGGAAAAATGGGCGAAGGGCCTCGCACGTGTCTCACGCCGTTACGCAAATGGCGGACACGCCGAGGGAGTTTTCGGGGACTCGGAGCTACTGAAATTTGAGGGAAAAATAACGCGATTATTCAAGAACACAAAATCACTCAATCCGCACGATTGATTACGGGCTATCTCGAAAGGAAATTTACAAGGACTTTTTGGGCGCCAGCTACCTTTTACGGGGTAACACCGTGTGCACTGCGACGCTTGTCGCCAATTATCTAGCCGGGCTCGTGCCGGGGCTCGCTCAATGATCTTTCGCAGAGTCTCAGGGGCGGGGACTGACTTTGCGGCTTGCAATTTAATGCCTTCGGCTAATTAAGAGGGCTATTCGGGGCGTCTCACAATTTAGGGGGTAACACGGGGGAAGTATTCGCACGATAAAATAAAGGTGCCGACACGATAGAATTGCGGTACTTACGATTATGTTCACGCTCGCGACACTCACCACGTGCACGGGAAAATGGCTACGCCGGTGACTCGGGAGGCGACAACACTGGTCAATTGTTCCAACGCGAGGAACGGAATCAATTGGGGCCGGGGCGAAGGGAACTCGTTATCAACGGGTGGGAAAAATGATAAAGCACAAGCTCACTCACTCTTACAGTACTCGCGGTCTAAGACTATCGATAATCGCTCTCGTAATGGCTCGTAAGAAAAACACGTGTGTTCGCTATGGCGGTACGATCCAGGCTGACGCTTCCCGGCAATGACCTCCGTCTTCTCAGAAGTCTTCTCGGCTCGTAGCGCTCCCGGATGTGTAGCGGTGCGAGAGAGAGGTCGGTACTCCGAGCCGGTCGATAATTGCGCTCGATCGTTGGACGACGTGGCAGATGGCGGCAGCGTGACAGTGTGAATCGTCACTCGAGATCGTTGAGCGACGTGGCGGGCGGCGAGCGTCGTTGGGGACTCGAGAGCGTTTGGTGGCAGTGGCGTGCCGTGGTGAAGAGCGGGCTGCGGCGTGACGTCGCCGCGTCGAGCGAATATCTCCCGTCCCGTTTCCCTGTCTCTCTCTCGTCTCGTTCTTTGTCGCTGCTACTCTCGTTGGGTCGTCGTGAGCGTTGCCGAGCGTTCGCGAAAGGGGTATGCGTGGGAGGACGGGGCGGGGAAAATCTAACGCGTGTCAAATATACTGGGCTCCGTGGTGAGTGGAGCCATGGATCGGTTTTTCCTCGGTTATAATAAATTGTATGTCGTTACAGTTCTTCGATGCTCTTCGAAGAACCGCAGAGAAAAATGGATAAATTTACTCGTCCGGAGAAGTGAAGCCACGAATGGTTGAATTCTTTCGCTCCGAGAACCGAGCAAAGCGCTTGCGGAGTTGACTCGTCATGAAAGTCCATGAAAGAGTCCTATGTAATTCCTCCGTCAAGATAACCGAAGGAAGAGTTAGACAATTTTTTTGACATATCGATAACACTTTTGCTTATCACTATAATAAACCTGCCGAGGGATCTTGATTCTACGCTATCAGCGTAGAAACGTCTTGCAGGGCTTTGAGAATACAATCACACCGATCTTCGACAAGATTCTCTTGATCTTCAACACAGTAAAAAAAAATAAAACTGAACGAAAATATTTTGCTTGTTTTTTTAAATTTTGATTCATAACATTTTCCTTGACTTTAGTTTTTTATCGTAAGGTTCTTTCATTTGCCGGCAATCACAAAGCACGTAAAAAATTGAATCGAGACGAACGAGACGAGACGAAACAAGAGAACACTTTTGAAAAATCACTTTCAAACATTAATTTTTTAACTTGGTTATTTATTTAAATGCGCGACTCTTGCTTAGGTTATGCCGGCTGGCTGTCACCAGCAATCGACACGGCCGATGAGCCGAGTGAACACCGAGCACACGCACGAAGCGCCGAAATTTTCCTCGATGCCCGATGCAGATAAGAAGTAGAAGGGCGTATCTGGTACTATTTAACACATAAAACGGTGCGCGATCCCGCCGTTCTGCTTCTCATCTACATGTGTAGATGAGAAGCAAATGGGCGTATACCCATAGCCTTAACCCGTAAAATGATATGAGAAGATGCCCATCTGTTTCTCATCTACACATTTTTTCTTTGAAGTATCGCTGATCGGATACCTTTTGGGTCGCGACATCGATATCTCAGCATCGGCTGCACCGATTCAATCGCAACTAGGCGCATTTGAAAGCTGGTGGCCGAATTATATTATGGAAAACTTGCAAAAAATTGAATTGGGAGTTAATCTTACGAGAATCGTCGATCAAAAATTTCACTTCCAGCATATTCGCGTAATCTAAGAAGCGGCAGCGCCTCGGCCATCCTCGTACAATAACTTTTTTTTTTATGTACTTGGCGTCGAGACGCTGCCGCGTCTCTTGATGTATGTCTCAATATTGATCAATGCTATAATCAGAAAATGGTTTTTTCCACAGACAATTCTGACGAAAGATTTGCCTGCTGGCAGCAAGCAGATTCCCAACTTCGACAGCGACGAGGCACTGAGAGTTATACGGATCGACCCACTCGCTGGCAGCAACCAGATTCTTAATTACAACAGCGACGAGGCACAGAAAATTCTACGGAGAGGCCAGCTCGCTGCCAGCGAGCAGATTCCGATCCTCGAACACCGAATCGAGAAAATGATTCGACGAGACCGGCTCGCTGGAGGAGAGCAGGTCGAAGAGTTCGACAGAGACGAGAAGAAGCGCAGGAGAATCTTTTATGATTTTTAAATAAATTGGCAAATCTACGGCGCTATAGTTATTTAAAAAAAGAAGAATCTAAAAAAGAATGTAAAAAACTATGTTATTAAATACGAAAATAAACTAAACGAGGCGTTCAATTTTTCTATGTAATCAATTCATTTCTAAGGTAATGATATATTGCATTTTTTTCTTACCTTTCCGGTTTTGATGATAATCTTCGGTTCATATGCGCGAATTTCAACCTTCACGATGTCTCTAATAATGGAAATAAATGTCGACCGACAATAGAATCGATTTTTTTTGTAATTTTCAACACAATAATAATTATTGTATAAAAAATGTATTTTATTCATAGCGTATATTGGGGTGAAAAAAAATTATTCTTCATTTCAATATAACCTATGTACTGTGACGGGCCCTTGCGCCGGGTGCGGTGCAACCGACGCTCGAGCTCCCCGCCCAAAATATCATGACGCCCACGCTACAAAGTTCGTTCCATACACGGATGGGCGCCAGGTAACTGTTTCGACCCCAGTTACCGAGGGTACTTTCTCTCCTCAATCTTCTTGCTTTCCGACCAGCCAGGGCGTGGTTCGAGGTGCTACCAGTACTCTCTTTCAATGAAATAATTAACACAAACGCCGAGTGTCTCGAGTAGGATAAAATACCAAAGTATAAATGAACTTTATTTTGATTCAGCTTGCGCGAAATTGAACTTACATTTTGTCAAACCACACTCATACTATCACACATACAAGCCTTCGACAACCATACCATTCCATAATCGCGGGCGTCTAACTCGAGTTTACAAATTCCGCGAGAAACTACTAATTACCGTACGTACGACGATCTAACGGACTTTGCAACGCGACTTTCCACTCGATCTACTAACCGCAACCTTGTCGGCTTTCCTACCGACGTACTAGACGCGCAGCCCGATTCACTCGGTACCGTAATATTAATTTCTTTCGCTCATTCAAACACCGGGGAAGCCGGTCGCGACCGAGGAGACAAACCCCACGTTTGTCCTCTTTTACGGCAGGAGTCCCAGCTCGCTGCTACACGCGGACGGAGAAAGGATGGTGCACCGTGTGCCTACCTTACGTTCGTTTTCCCGTTCCGACGTCGTAAGTCTCGGCGACGATCTCTCGGCTGTCTCTCCGCCCCAGGAGCTGCTCGGCAGTCGTGGTGTTGCCTCCGGAAGTCCGGTACGTCTCACATCGCCTCGTGCGGTCCCAACCTCGTCGGTATCCCGAAGATTAACCTACCAACCTGTCGATAGCTCTCGAGAGCATACTGCCCTATCCTAACGCTAGCTACAGTGCGACATTTCGCACGCCCCTAACGCTCGGATGTTCCGCCGATTCTTCGGCCCGACGTCGGCGACTTCTTCTGTCGCTCGACCGCGACAATCTGACAACGATTCCTCGCGAATCGTTTCCAAAATTCCTTCGGCTCACGGGCTCTCCGAGGGGTGCGGAACTCGGCCGAGTCTCGTCTCGCCCGCGGATCGTCTCTCAGCGACGATTCCTCTCCTTGTTCCCTCTCTCGCGTATACGCTAATGTTTTTCGTCTGCTCACCCAAACATTTTTCAAATTACGAATATTTTTACCACATTTTACAAATTTTTCGAATATTTCGTCTGGAAGTCTCCGGAAGGCCTTATATAATAAAATGTGATTCTAAGATTTCAAACGGTTCATTTCGTGTCCGAAATCACGTGGAATTAGTCCATCATCGTTTTGTCCACGAGCAACGTGCTACGCTCGATAAGTTCGAGAAAATTGATTTTTTTTCTTCTGTTTTTAGTGAAATTTCGTCGATATTCATCCGCGTAGGTGAAAAAAAGATAACTCGAGTAAGAAATGAGATGTCGTCATGGTTTTTGCGTTGCATGGAAGAGGAAGTAGAACATTACTAAAATAAAAATTTGCAGCCTATTGCGGGCCTTCCAAATAGTTTTACCACTTTTTAAACAATTTCGAAAAATTCATTTAAGATGATTTAGATTTCAAAGGTGATGTGAAACATATTCTCGGTGTGTCTCACTCACTCTGCCGAGTGTGGCGACTTCAGCTTGCAAACCTTCCCGCGACTGATCGAGCCTGTTAGCCATTGGGAAGCCAGATGTTTTTAGGCTTGGCCTAGTGACTGTTACTTCGAGCACACGTCTTCGATTTATTGCCTTCATAGTATATTGCCTTAAAGTTTTTATTTTATTTAAATATATTTAAATAAATAAAGATAATTCTGAAGAGCTACGGTTTCGCTTTGTTTGTTTTTTTTTATGAATGTTGTTGCATTTCTTTTCCGGCTTCGTCGAAGTATCGACGAAATTTTACCTGTTATTAAAATTTCAACGGTCCCGCCACAGAGTGTCAGCGTTGAGGCGCGTGCGCACTGGTGGTGTCTGCTATGGACCTGTCGTTGGCTATCAAAGTTTAACCGATAGTTCGAAATGGAAAACAAATATACTATCGCGATTTTTTTCCATTTCCTTTAGCCAATTGCAGATATCTTGGATTCCCGTTGATGTTCTTGTTTTCTTTTTAAATGTTTATATGAAAACTGATACGATAGAAAAATAATAGGATAATAGGTAGGATAGGTGAATAGCTGTTTGAGAAAAAGCGGTTAAATAGAAAAAATAATTATAATAAATTTGGAAACACCAAAAACGAGATAATGTAGTTTCCTACGATTAGAGAGCATTTTTTTAATTTAATTTGAAATGTTCCCGCCCGCTCGTGTATTGCGTGTACCTGCGTCATGACTTGTGCACACTGGATAGCGTCTGCTACGAAATTGTCGTCGGCTTCCAAAGTTTGACAGATAGTAATAAAAGAAAAACGATATGTACGGTTGTGACAGTTTTCAATAATATTTTTAATATAATTTGGTAAATTGTAATAATTTAATTTGGTAAATTGTAATAATTTAATTTGGTAAATTGTAATAATTTAATTTGGTAAATTGTAATTATACTGGACATTGAATGCATTTTCGTTGTGAATTGATAACGAGTTTTCAAGTGGAAACGTAAAATGTATACTTTTGTGACAGATGTGAATAATATATACTCTGATTTTGTCAATACTTTCCGTGATAATATATGATTTAAGAAATAAAATGAGGAAATGTTTGTGTATTCGTGGACGATATTACGTGTTTTACTTTTTGACTAAGATTTTTCGAATGTTTTATTTGATAATTAAAAATACGCTAGCTTTTAGCGAATCAGAATTTTTTTTTATTGTAAAATTTAATGTTGATGTCAAAATGACTTCAAATTTGGTGTGCATAGTGTTTTTTATATAATAAACTAATCCTGGAAAATAGAAAAAAGTTGCTTCGCAGGATTTCTAGTTAGAGCCCCCGTATGGACAATCGCTATGAGGAAATGATTTTTTAATGGAAAATTGGCATAAAAAAATAGTTAGAGATCCCGGATTGTCTTCAAATTTGCTGTGCATAGTGTTGTTGATGAAACAAAATGATGCTGCGAAGGAGAAAAAAATTAGTTCGTAGAGTTCGTCATGGTCACACCGTACGGACATTTGACGGGGGAAAAAAAAAATTTACAGAGATAATTGTTTAGAAAAAATACTTAAAGGTCTTATATTGGTTTGAAGAGTGATGTGCATACTTGGTATTGTATGATACAAATTTCCTGCGAAGGAGAGCAAAATTGATTGATACCAACCAAAGTTACATTCTAATACGGACGTCCGAGAACAAAATTTCAGGGAAAAAGCTATTTTTCGTGAACCGCAAGCTAAAATAAATATTTCTAGGCATCGCAAGTACTTAAAATTGACTACGCATGATGTTGGAGGTACACCGAAGTGAATGCTGAAGAAATTAAAAATTTTGGAGCATGCGCTGCAAAGAGTTTCATTGAAAGCTGTGCCTCGAAGGTTTCGCAGGTCATTGCAATAGGCACTCTTTACCTATTTTTATAGTGAGTGCGTAAAAAGGGAGTTCAAAGATTTTGGAAAACCTGCAAAAAAACGAAAAAAAATCAACTCTCGGGTAAAAGTATATAAAAAATCGAAAGTTATATGATGAATTCTCGTCAAAAACATCTTATGTCTATATTTATACAACATATATCATAAAAACAGGTATAGAGAAAACGCCAGACCCCTCTAAAGCTATGCGTGGCGTAAAAGAGCCTTGGTAGTTCTACTCGGTAGTACCGTGTCTCTTGTGTAACGATGTAAAATCGCTACAGGCTCCTCTGTCGCCTCGACTCGAGCTCCCCACTCACCACGCACCCATAGGTAGTCGCCGTAGCACACTAGAATCGTCCGCGTACCCTGCCATGCCCTTCCAACATCCCTCGCGACATGGAGCACACGAGAAGACCCAAGCAGCCACCGATAGCGAGACAGCGAGCGAAACGCGTGGGGGAGAGAGAGAGCGCATCGACGGAGGGGAAAGCCTTCCCTCGATGCCGCCGATGTCTCGCCCAAGTCGCCTCGTTCCGAGCCCAGCCGCCTCGCGGATCACCGCCGTTGCCGTCGAATATATCGAACGACGATCAACGGAACTCATGCCGCCCTCTTGCGAACTCCCGCAGCGCTGTCAACGAAGGAGACATCCGGAGAGCACGGAGAAGATTTCCGGCTCTCCAGCTTCGATCGAGATCCCGAACAAAGAGCACGTGTGAAAGTTCCGCGAATCAAAGAATTGTAATACGAGTGAGAGAAAGGAATGTTCCGTGAAGCGTGAGTGCGGCAATGGATTGCGCAAATTAATTGCATTGTCCCCACCACCCGGCCCCGTGACGAGAGGAAAAGATTGAAGATCAGTGTGAATAATTGTTCAGGATCGTCCTCACCATTACGGCAGCAGGTAGTGTGCACGTGGTGAGTGGCGATTAGCCGTGAAATTTATTCTGAGAGAGAGTTCCTCTTCCTATCTCTCCCATTATCTCGACGAAGGCTCGTATTTTTCGCCTATTTGGCAAGTGTTTGTTTTTAAATAATTAGCCGAAGTTAATATTATTTTGGGCCAAAAGATCGGACTTTCCCCCCCGACCTGAGAACCCACCGTGACTAGTCAGCCGCTGTTACGAATTTTTGCGAACAGTCCACGTGCCGCATGGCGAACAATTAACGGTGTTACCCCTTGAAAATTTTCTTCAGAATTTTCTGCTCAGTTTGCTGCGAGTGCTTACTTTCTTTTTATTGTTGCCCGACGAGTCCTTTCTCCCCCGTGGCCCTGATTAATTTCGGTTTGCTATTTTCCCTGTCCCACAGAAGCGTACACGGCGACAACTCCCTTCGCCTCGCGTACTGCCATTTTGACCGAATTATTTCCCCCCCCCCTCCAATCCCGAACATCCCCTGCCCTCGCAACCCTGCGCTTAGCTTAAGACTACTCACACTCGACGGTGCTTACGTAATCGCTTCATTTTCTTTTCATTCCTTACTGATTATTTTGCGTAATTTCCTAATCTAGTTCGCTTTATTTTTGCGTTTCTTTTTTAAACTATTTTGCAATATGTTCTTTGGTATTATTTTGCTTTAATTTGTATTATTTTTAGTTTACTACCCGTTTCGTATTATTCTCTTTATTTTCTAGTGTATCGCTTTTCTATTTTCGGCAAACATTATACTGTTTTTTTCTGAAATTCGCCCCCTCGTGATTTTTGCAGTTACCTCCCCCCCCCGCCCGTCACCCGTTCTGCTCCGTACAACCCCCGGATTACAAATGGCCCCCAAACGTGGGGCCTCCGATATCTCAGAGAGGAAAAATATTTCTGAATTGTTTTTTTTTTGCACCGTTCCTCTATAAGGGCCTAAGAGCTCACTTCGGTTATTCCGGTGAAGTAAAGATTTTGTTCTGTTTTTCTTTTCTTTTTTTTATCATTCATTTTTGACTATTTTTTCTGCCCCGTCTACCCCCTTGCCTTTACACCCTACTCCCCCCTCTCGCTAATTGAATAAAGGCCGCTACCCCGGTGTTGTGCCGCCGAATCTCCGGTAGCTACTCCGAGCCCGGTGATATCACGCCCTTTTCAGAACGCTGTTCGGGATTACCAGTTAAGGGTTGGAACCCTTAGCGAATGTTATAGCACCCGAGATAGGTTGTGGAATTTACGTGTCCTTTTATTTAGCGTTCAAAACGCTCAACACTTTTTAGAAGTACAATAGATACAGTGTGTCGGACTAGTGTCCGACTTGTTAGGTTTAAACTACTTACGAGACACTTTGCTCGAGTCTGTCTACTCGCACAACCAGTCGCACGGTGCCGGATAACTTTTCTGACTGCTGCTGTGAGCTCGCAGCCACACTTTATAGTCGATAAAGTGGAGCGAGCGCGTCAGCAGCATCTTTGGAAGATAAACATTGTTTCCAAATTTCTTTATTTAATGTTTATCTTTCGGCGCTCCGGATTCGCGTTAATGCGGGATCCGAGCGCCGGCCTATGGAATTTGCCGACTCGGCATTCAAGTTGACCGCGATCGAGCGTCGAAGGCTCGATGCAACGGTTGCCTAATTGTTGCCGTGCGTCTGGTGACGAAACTTAGCGCTCGTACGCCGTGGTTACTATGTCGCAACCTCGGTCGTACTCGCGTACGATTTCGGGGTATAACACCGGTGTGACACTTTATTCAGTCTCTTGCTTTGCAATTATTTTTCTTTTCTTTTAGTTTTATTGTTTTAGTTTGCTGGATTGCTTTATTTCTTTTCTCTTGCATTTTTTTTTTTTTTTTCATTTTGGGCTGTTTTGCTTGGCAAATACTGGCTGCACGATCCTGCAAACTGCTGTATTTACAATTTACTCATAACGTGTTGACCCCCCCTCCCTTGCTTAATAGTTCACCCTTGTGACCCTCCCCACAACCGTACAGAAAGACTCGACAATAAACCCTTCATCATTTGTTACCGAATATTCGATTTTGACTTCGAAATTTGAGCGCGATAACCGTTCTGCATCATGGAGTCCCAGCCCACGTCCCGCCCCTGCCAATGAAACCCCCGTCCATACACAAGCCCTCACCACGACTGCTGAGGCGAATACCCCTAGCACGAATACCGCCCCAGTAACTACCCCGAGCACCCAAGTGACCGGAAGCACACCCACCGACCCTCACCTCTCGCTGCCTTTGCGACGAGGAACAGCCGGAGTACGACGAGACCCATCGCTCAGTACACGCCGACTTGTCGCGAGTCCTCGCATGGACATTTTGAGGCGTCTATGCGGTCGCGCGAGCATTTCGCACGCGGGCAACCGCGATCAGGTGATAGACCGATATTGTCGCCACGTACTGCGACAAATGTACCCCCTTCGAGCCACCCCCTGGACCGCCGATGTCGACCCCCCGGAGCGGCCGTATCCGCGTACAGCGTGATAGGTCGAGTCCTATCAGAACTCGAACAGAGCGGATACGCCCTAATGGCCCGAGTGACCGCTGAATCTGAACCCCCACTCCAGTTACCCACCGGACAGACCATGGGGCAATATTAAGACCCCATAAGCCTACGAGGTAGCAATGAAAGCGAGTTCTTCCACCACAGCACCCATCGCGACAATGCCTCCCCTCACGAGCCTCTCTACAATAGCACTCACCGTGCCAGTGCGAACCCCCTGGAACCCCCGCGATACCCCTCCGTGACGTTCGCCGCCCCCGTAACTTCTCGGCCAGCCCCCTATCAACCCCCACAAACCCCAGTCGCCCCTCGACCACCTCACGCCCCATCAACCCATATATTCCCCCGACACCCTATGTGCCCATGACGATGTACGCCCCCACGATACTCCAACCACCGATTCCAAATCGTACATATGAGCTCCCCGAGAGTCATAACCAGGCACGACCCCGTCACCAAAGTACCTCGCACCCCACGACTTTCCCGACGCCCTTGCGCTACCCTCTAACGCTGAGTGCCTACAATGACAGTAGCTACAATGACAGTAGTAGTAGAACGGGCAGAAGTTTTTGGGAAAACACGGAGAGGACGCTGAAGAGTTCCTTCTCCGCCTCCACGAGTACTGCAACAGTCGTGGATTCCAACAGCCCGACTTACTTGGTCTTCTCGCCGAAAGCTTCATGGGTGATGCCCTAATGTGGTAAGAGGGTTGAACGCTCTTCGTGGCAAACCTACGACGACTTCCTCGAAGATTTCCGTGCGCGTGTAACGGCATGTGACGGACGGGTCCAGCTTTGCATATAAGTAGACAGCAAGAATGATAGAATCATATGGGTGACATTAGCGCAATGGTTAGCGCTCTTAATTAGGAACCAATCAACCCGGGTTCGAATCCCGGGGTCACCATATTTTTCTATCATTATTGCTGCACCTGCCCGTCGCATCACCGACCATCATCTCTCTCCTGCGAAGTTTCGGCCGATCCTTACACGCGCTTCAGTTATGCGGATTTTCAGGCCCATGTACGGAACCCTGTTGCGATTTTCTCACGAAAATGTGCACGTACTTCAGCTACATGAACCCACCCCTATCCCAGTTGGATATGTGCTTCGACAATCTGCACCCCGTCATATCCATCTTTCTGCATCGCGAGAAAATCCAGAACTTCCGAGACTTCCAATTGCAGTGTCGAAGGATCGAGGCTGCGAAAGAAAGGGCTCACCGTTATCGCCCGCCCCCTCCCGCAGCGCATAGCGTATCGCCGAGTGCTGCATACGTCCCACCACCCGGTATACACCAGAAGGAAAAAGCAACAGCACTCGGAAACAGCCCGAAAACCCCCCAAGCCCCTGTAGTCAAACCGGAGGTCCAAACCCCCGTTCCACAAGCCCCAGCCGTCCCGCCGATACAGCCTTCCATCCCCATCAACCTGAGCTACGCTGTAGCGAACCCCGTAGTCCCCAACACAAACCACCCCATCAACGCCCATCCCTGATAGCCCTTCAAATTTCCACACCCCCTCAGGCCCCGAATTCAAATGAAGAGATGTGCCAATTTCAGGTGTTATAACTGCCGTTAACCGGGACATCTCCACCGCGAGTGCCCTCATCCCGTTGGCATGTTCTGCCGATTCTGTGACACGCCGGGCGTGGACACGGACAGCCGCTCTTCGTGCCGCCGAAAACGCGAGGGAAACGCCAAGGGGGGGGGGGGGGGGGGGGGGGGGGGGGGGGGGGGGCAAACCCCGCCGTCAGCCCCGCCGCCCCGCCGCCCGCTGGGCGGTTTGGGCCGGCAGTGCCCAAACCGCCCAGAACATCCCCCCAATGAGTCTGATCACCCCTGAAGAGCCCACCCCCCGTTACTGAAGAACCCGAAATTGTTGCTGAAGAGCCCGAGCAACGTTATACCCTCAACGATGTAGATGCCCTCGATACCCAACGGCCAGATAGCCGACACTATCTGCCGTTGGAAGTCTCGGGCTTCGTCATGAACGGATTGTTAGACCCTAGCGCCACCCACTCGTACTTAGGGAAAGAAGTCGCCGAGTACTTGGGACTCTTCCTAAAGCCTCATTCCGGAGGAGTGCGAGTGGCCAATGATACCGTCGTCCCGATTCTCGGAATAGTCCCCCTTACCTTCAACGTAGCCGGTATGCTCCGTAACCTCGAGATGCGAGTAGCTCCGCTCGGGTACGAAGGCATATTGGGCATCGATTTCTGCCGACTCTTCGGCATTACCGTGAATTATTCTAACGACACTTGGACCCTCCCCTGCGGCAAAGTATGCCTGTTCGCCGATCACGAGTATACCCCCCGTGCAGCTAGTGCTTTCTCCCAGTTCGCATGGCCCTAACCCGAGCCCCCGTCCTAGCCCGCCCCGACTTCGAGAAACCTTTTACCATTCACACCGATGCCAGCGATTCTGCCATCGGCGCCGAGCTAACCCAAGAGATAAACGGAGAGGAGCATCCCATAGTCTTTTGCTCGCGTGTCCTCTCGAGACAAGAACGCAAGTACAGCGTGACGGAGAAGGAGTGCCTTGCGGTGTTATGGGCCGCAAAGAAATTGCGCCCATACATCGAGGGAACCTCTTTTCGAGTCATTACCGACCATAGTAGTCTGAGATGGGTCAGAAACCTCCGTGACCCTTCCGGTAGACTGGCTCGATGGGCACTAACCATGCAAGCCCTCGACATGGAGATCATCCATCGAAAAGGAGCCCTCAATGTTGTCCCCGCCGCCCTATCCCGTATGTTTGAAGGAACGGATTCCGCCCTGACAGCCCTAAGTGAAGCCGAAGACTCCTGGTATCTGGACCCGATGCGTCAAGTTCACCTATTCCCCAATAAATACCCCGACTGGAGAATCGAAAACGATCGCCTATACCACCATCACCCACACCCCATAGTAGACCCTGCTCTCGACGACCTAGACGCCTGGAAATTGGTACTTCCCATAGACATCAGAACTCGAGCCCTCCGAGACGCCCACATAGAGCCCCAAGTCGGTCATCTCGGAATCGACAAGACTTTCCGACGAATGGGACAAGATTTTTCGTGGCCTGGCATGTGACGTACGAGAGAGAAGGAAGTTCGCTCTCGGCGTCGCAAGTTAATCTCCGCGTGAAGCGCGGAGTTTCATTTATTTTTGTGGGCCGCTTTGCTTCGTCCTTGAACGGGCCCGGTTCCTCGATACCTGAAAAAGGGTGAGCGGTCTCGAAATAAACGGTTAAGAGGAATTTAAGCTGAACACGAATATGAAAATATATTGTATGAAATATTTGTTCTACGAATAATGGGAAGTTACAACAAGTTAATGGTCATGGATTTCGCGAGGAATCGGTTAAAGACGGAGTCGCACTCTTTCGTTCATACACACGCACATACACTGTGACCAAAATTTCGGCGAAGAACAAATCAAATCCACGGACAAAAAAAAAACACGATAGATACGGTACCCCAAGGCCACAAAATTCGTTCCTGATCGTTATTTTTATTTTTAAGGGCGCCAGTCGAGACTTACACTCGACACGATCGAAAAAGGCTAGATAGAAAGAACGAACGAATTCACCACCGGCTAGGCTGCATCACTCATGGGTAGAGGGGAGGATTCGATGATACTTGGCGATTGAAGTAAACGGGGTACACTTTGGTTACCAGGCTTTGACCAAACACAATTTTTATTTAATAATTGAAAAATAATTACGTCAGAGATGTCACAAGAAATTCTTTTCCCGGTCCCGGGACCCGTTGACTCGACACAATTTTACTGATGAACTTTCCTGCTAAATTCTCCCCGGCTACTCCGTTCACCGGTTTGAATTCTCCAAAAAGATGAAATTTTAATGACAACAAGAATTATTCTTCCCTACTAACTTTTCGTCAGACGATCGCTTGCGCACGACGGAACCGGAATTGTGACGGAACAAAACAATAGTTAACCGCGTGATCAAACGGCGCGAGGCGGGTACAAGGCTCGTATTTTTCGATATTTCCCGCGATACAGGTCGCTCACGAGAAAGAGGCGCACGACGAACTCGTAACACTTAACTGATGATGATCTCTCGAATTTACTTAATTTTTTTGCAAACTACTCCCGCGATGCAGGCAATCCGGAAACGAAAGCAAAAAGTCTAGTTGACGCGAGGCCGTCCGACTATTACAGGCCGTCTCCTCACACACACGATTCAAACAAACGAAACACTAGTACACGATCGCGATAGTGCAGAGGAGATCACTTTTCGCCTGGGACGGTACCCACGACCTTGCGAGCTATGCGCTGCTCGGACACTTTACACTTTGAAATTGAAATTTACACGGAGACACACGCGGCCGAGGATATGAGGCGAAAGCCTTACCGTTACGATTTAATCCATGAAATAAGACCGAGAGGCGATCTTCCTTCCTTCCATCCACCCGGTCAATCGACAAACGGGGATATTCACGGAAACGGTACCGAGTCCTTGGTGACGGAGAGCGAGCTCGGAGCCACGTGCTTACCCCACAACGAAAATTTTGAGAGTCCCCGAGCAATTTTCGGTAACCGCGCGCGAGGCTTCTCTCTCGCTCCCCACCCCATACAAGCTAGCAAAGGTGTCCGGTACCTGGCGCCTCGCAATCTATTTGAGCGACTCTTGCACTATTAGATGATGTTACAATTCGCGCGCTCATCCGAAAATTCAGCAACGCTGAGATGTACGACGTCGAAGCGATGTGAAGCGAAGGTGCCATGATAACGGTACCGGGCAACGTCCAATCGTCAAGCTGCGACTTATAATCGTGCGCCCGAGACAATGGAAGGATTCTGTTTCTTCCTGCCAGGCTGCGACTTACAACCTGCGACCAAGGCAGTTGAATCCAGTGACTCCTCGTTCCCAATTGATCGCCGACGGTCTTCATCGAACGGCTCAGCTCACTCTCGATCCTCGTGCCAAAAATAATAAAAATAAAGATCTAGGGATGAATACAATGTTTTCTCTGTCTAACGCTTTCCGAAATTGCCTGGGACCCTCGAATAGTGGCGAAACTCGCCGCTCCGAGCCCTCTCCGTCTCCTTTGCTGTGACACTCCAAAAAAAAGCGTCACAACACATACACATTCCCGTACTTACAGTTGTTATTTTCCCGGCGGGGGTTCTTAGACTTTACTACACACTACAGATGCACTTTCTACACATTCTTCGGTTTGATATTGTCTCTATAGAGTCTTTGGTTTTGTTGTACCGCCGGAGCCCGGGAGATCAGTCCGTGCTCGGCGGGTGAGATATTGTCTCCGAAGATTTTGGGATGTTACCAGTAAGGGGTTAGAACCCCAGTGAGGACTACAACTCGTAGGCATAATAACAATTTATTGACGAAATAGAAAACAGAGTAATAAACAATTTCACGTTACAATTTGCCTCTTTTGCACACAACTTTACAAAGTTACTTCAGAAGTCAACTTTAAGACTCAATGCCGCTTAGTAGCGCAATGCATTTTGCGACAACAACCGGCGTACTCGGGGTACAACAGGTTACTCTTATTATTATTCGAATTGATGTTCACTATGGAACGGACCCACGGGGCTAAGTTCCCGACACCATCGCTACTATCGTGGTAGCAGTACCGGGTGTTGACCGACGGAGAATTAGTCGACCGCCGTAAACACGATTCGAAGCTTATAACTAACACGACGCGTTTTACTGCACGGCGGAACACACTTTGAAGCCACGTTTCCGATGCTGCGGCCACTAGCTTTGTGGCAGTACCGGATGTTAACTATCGAAGATTTATAGCCCTATGTGATACGCTGTCGCGAAGACCTCTAGACCAGTCTGTCTTTGATCGCTGCTGTCTAGAGACTGACTCTTCTTCGATCTTGCGAGGATCTTTGCAATCCTCGAAAGCGCGAAAGAAGAGGCAGTCCCGCAGAATCAGCGTTTGCAATTCTACAAGTTTCGAGGTACAAAGTCCACACCACGCGCAGAGATCTTGCGATCGCTGAGCGTGCCGGAAACTTCATACCTCGCGATCTCCGTTACTTTAGAATTATAAAAGATGTACGAGGGGATACAATTTTGCAGCGCATCGCTTGAGTGCAGCTGCGGTGTGAAATCACACCCCAGATGAGCTCAGCGATGCGCTGTTGCTGCGGCGAGTTACGTCTTATCGTTTTTGAGAATTTTCCATCGGAAAAGTCGCAAAAAGATACGGTGGTTTACAAGATCTACACCCCCGAAAATAACAAGAAGCCCCGAGTCCACATCAAAGACTTGAAACCCTACGTCGACCCTGACAACACGTACCTCGCCCCCGAAACAGACGTCCAACCCGACGAAGAACCCCAGACAAATTTTACCGGCCCCTCCGTAGCCCATCTCCCCGCATTTCTCCCCCAAGACGACGTTCATCAAGTAGTTCACGACCATCCCCCTGCATTACAGAACGGCGAGAGTCCACTTCCGTCGGATTCCGACTCACACAGCCCGATGGGAGACCATCGGATACTAGCCGATAGATCCCCCGACCCCGAAGGAGACGAGGCTCCCACGACGCCCGAGCTCCGCGAAAGAGGTCGGCCGCGTGGCCGCACGATACGTCGGCAACCAAACGACATCGGACATCAATACGGACTCCGACCCCGAAGCTGAAGATCCGCCACGATCGAACCCTCGTCTCCCACAATCGACCCCCGCTGACCCCGTTCCCTCGACGTCCCGGAACACCATCATTCACCCCCTCAGATCCCCGTCTAGCAGCGACACCCCGCCCCTTACATCAAAACCACCTCGGAAGACCCTCGAAGCCCTGGCCCCAAAAATACCACCCCTGATGTCCCTCCAACTTCAACGACCCTCCACTCTCCAGCCCGTCGTTGACCCCACACCCGCGACCTCCACCCGACCAGTTCTCCGTTGCTGGAATTGCGGAGGCCCAGATCACTGAGCCCACGAATGCCCCAAACGCATTCGCTGAAGGAATCATCGAGATAGCCCCCCATACGACGACCAATGTAAACCCCCCCCGGACCAGTAAAGCTTGTAAATACACGGAGAGCAGTGTGCAACGACCAGTCATTTCTTCCGATTATCAGCCATCACTTGTAAAGCCGCCACTACCACCAGTAATAAATCAGACTGTATCATCCAAAGCTTGTCGCTTAAGTCGTCAACCCCCCCGCTTACCCATCATCCCACAATCCCCGCACCCCGGAATGAATGTTGCTCAAGTTTTTCCCAGAATAACTTTCGTTTTCCCCCGGGGGAGTTTGTAACGATGTAAAATTGCTACAGGCTCCTCTGTCGCCTCGACTCGAGCTCCCCACTCACCACGCACCCATAGGTAGTCGCCGTTGCATACTAGAATCGTCGCGTACCCCGCCATGCCCTCCCAATACCGCTCTCGCCACGGAGCACACGAGAAGACCCAAGCAGCCGCCGATACCGAGAGAGCGAGCGAAACGTGTAGGGGAGAGAGAGAGCGCATCGACGGAGGGGAAAGCCTTCTCTCGCTGCCGCCGCCGTCTCGCCCAAGTCGCCTCGCTCCGAGCCAAGCCGCCTCGCTGATCACCGCCGTTACCGTCGAATATATCGAACGACGATCAACGGGACTCATGCCGCCCTCTTGCGCAACACTCGTCGATCGCGTGATTTATCGACTCCGCGCTGAGTAGCGAACTCTCTCGCTCACCGAGGACCCCTCCGCAGCGCCGTCAACGAACGAGAAGTCCGGAGAGGCGGAGAGCACGGAGAAGATTTCCGGCTCTCCAGCTTCGATCGAGATCCCAAACAGAGAGCACGTGTGGAAGTTCCGCGAATCAAAGGATTATAATACGAGTGAGAGAAAAGAATGTTCCGTGAAGCATGAGTGCGCCAATTGATTGCGCAAATTAATTGCTTTGCCCCCCCCCCCGACGGTCCCCGACGAGAGGGCCCCTCTCCCGACCCGGCCCCGTGACGAGAGAAAAGGATTGAGGATCTGTGTGAATAATTGTTCAGGATCGTCTTCGCCATTACGGCAGCAGGTAGTGTGCACGTGGTAAGTGGCGATTAGCCATGAAATTTATTCTGAGAGACAGTCCCTCTTCCCATCCCCGCGGGTATTATCTCGCCGAAGGCTCGTATTTTTCCGTTTTTTTTGCAAGTGTTTGTTTTTGAATAATTAGCCGAAGTTAATATTATTTTGGTTTAAAAGATCGGACTTTCCCCCCCGACCTGAGATCCCACGCTTCCGTGACTAGTCGGCCGCTGTTACGAATTTTTGCGAACAGTCCACGCGCCGCGTAGCGAGCAATTAACGGTGTTACCCCGTGAAAGGAGAGCTGGCGACCAATAATTTTCTTCAGTATTCTCTGCTCAGTTTGCTGCGAGTGTTTACTTTCTTTTTATTGTTGCCCGACGAGTCCTTCCTTCCCGTGGCCCTGATTAATTTCTTTTTGCTATTTTCCCTGTCCCACAGAAGCGTACACGGCGACAACTCCCTTCGCCTCGCCGACTGCTATTTTGGTCGAATTATTTCTCCCCCGATCCCGAACATCCCGTGCCCTCGCCGACCCTGCGCTTAGCTTAAGACTACTCGCACTCGACGGTGCTTGCGTAATCGCTTTATTTTCTTCTTATTTTTTACTGATTTTTTTGCGTAATTTCCTAATCTAGTTCGCTTTATTTTTGCGTTTCTCTTTGAAACTGTTTCGCGTTGTTTTCTTTGTTTTTATTTTGCTTTAATCTGTATTATTTTTAGTTTACTACCCGTTTCGTATTATTCTCTTTATTTTCTAGTGTATCACTTTCCTATTTTCAGCAACATGATACTGTTTTTTCCTGAATTTCGCCTTCTCGTAATTTTTGCTGTTACCTTCCCCCCCGCCCGTCACCCGTTCTGCTCCACACGACCCCCGGATTACACTTAATAATCGTTGACAATTCGAATCAACTTCACAGTTCTTCTCATTTACAGCACCTGTCCTTAGACTCAAGTGAGCAAACCTCATATAACAACTCACATAAGGCCGCCGCGGAGCAAAGATTTGTAAGCCTCCAAAAGCGTGCCGTTACACAATAGAGAGATATTTAGAACTATAGTATTCCTATGAAAAAGTTATTGTACGATTATGGGAAGCGCGTGAACCCTACGACTCTCTAAGATATAAATTATCTTTTAAATCGTTTGAAATTGACGCTTCGTAAATTTTTTAAGCTTTCACGAGTTATTTAGGCAAAAAGGTCTACGACAGCGTATGGGCAAAATTCTTTTTTGTTTCCTGAAGGTTGTCTCAAGGAAGTCCGAAATCGGAAGAAAAGTGTACATGGGAGTGTTTGGACGGAATACAGCAATTGAGCCAAAGCCATATTCAGAAAAAAAGTTCAATTAATCTTCGACTCTATACTATTATTGATTGTGGCGAACTCTATTATACCGTCGAAATTTCGCAAGAAACGCAAGCGACCAAATATGAAGATCCCCGCGTATTGATGACTTTCATCTCTCATCTAATCATCTCTACAGAAAGTCTCCGTTTTTTGTCACATTCACTACATGAAAAGACGCGGTAGCGTCCCGGTGTCAAGGAGATAAAAATTTACACGCTCGTGCAGTCAAATCGCGGGCGTCAACCGCTACCGTGGCATTATTCGCTAACATCGTGACCCTCAAATTTTAACAATTTTTTTCTCGAAAACGAGAATTTGGAACGAAATTTTGAGGACACTTTCACGATTTAAATCGAATACAAGCTTCGAAATGAACCCCGAATAGAGACAATCGGTAAGCGCAATAAATAAACACCGCGATATCCCCCGAAAAATCCACCCATATACGATGATATAATTTTTTAAGATTTTTCGATTGTCAGTTTTTCATCCCATATTCCGTGATACCTGTGAGTTGTCTCCGTGCGTCTATGTGTGAGCCGCGCATACACAGCATTCATGTAACATTTTTACTCCAAGACTCAACATTTTAAGTATATTTCAATGTATGTTGTTGTATGTATGTAGTTTGACTTGACAGCCACGCCCTTCGAAGATCCCTTATTAATTCTAGCTTCGCATATCAATACACAAATATGAAAGCAATACTTAAGAGTGTGTCACTGCAAACTTTCAGACGGAAATTACAGCGAATTGGGGAAAATAAAAAATCAGTGGAATCAAGAGGAATCACGCATGCACCACATACACTGGACGGAGACTTGTTGTACCTAGGATCGTGTATCAATAAACACCGCGAAGCTATCGAGTGAGATTATTTTCAAAAGTTGTCCAATGAAACTCTTAAGAAGGCTGGATCACCTAAATAAAAAAAAATCGATGTTTTAAATAATTTTTTTCCGAAAGTACATACTGTATACTACCTGCACACGAAATTTCGAACTAATATTCCAAAAATTACCAAAGCTAGAAGCATTTCGGTAAGATAACAAGTAATTATTGCATAATTATGTTTTTTTAATGGTATAAAAATCTGAAAAAAATCATGCTTATTAAAAGTATTGAAACTATTAATTTTGGACAATAATAATTCCGAAATGTTGTCAACAAATTAATGAAAAAAAAAGTTCAACGAATTTTCTGGCAAGCCAATTTTTTTTTTATGAAAATGATTTATCCATTTTTCTGAATACGTATAAACTTCTTCAGATTTTAAAATTCCCTTCAAATTTCATGATTTCCCACAACTTTTTTCATATAAAAAGAAATTCAAAGTCAGTTTTTAAATCTGAAAAAATGCATACGTATTCAATATAAATAACGCATCATTTTCATTGAAAAAAAGTTGGCTTCCAGGGAAGTTCGTCGTGTTTCATAAAAATGCGTTTGATCCGTAACGATTTGACTGCGGTCGTTATTTCCAATCGATGCGAGTCAGATTACTGCGGCTATCGCAATTCCTTGAGCCTACGCTACACTGGCGTATTGCGGTAGCCATTATTTTTTTAGTCGATGTGTTTAACGAACATTATGATTTTTCATGTGCGCAGTGATTATAGTTTTTGTAAATGAACGTAATACATACTATTATGTTCAAGTGAAATAGTGAAATTAATATTTACATATTATGCCATGCCATGACGATGTTGAAAAGTACAAAATCTCATACCAGTTGTTAAGAGGAGATGAAATACCATGGTCGGTAACAAAAACTGTAAACAACTTTTTTCAGGCATACTGGCATTTACAGCTCAAAAAAGAGTCTTACGGTCTGCTATGGTGATACCAGCATACCGTAAGACTTTTTTTGCCTATAAATGCCAGTATGCCTGAAAAAAGTCGTTTACAGTTTTTTGTTATCTATTGAGCCCGGAATGGGTGGGGGGGAAGGGATCGCAGCTCCTTTTAAGGGCTCTGTTGCGAGCTGCTTACGGGCTATCTTGCCCCACGAAGGCCAGGAAGGCGGGGAGCAACTGGCCGGCTCGTTGCTGGAATAACGTGACTCTGAGTGTTCCGGTGAATACACATGTAATTTATTTCAAGAGGGGGTGAAAGTCGTTTCGCGCTGTCTTTCTCGCTCCATCGCGAGCGCCAATAATGCTATCTCTCTCGCTCTCGTTGCGTGGTCACGTGACTTTCACATCCCGTTAACAGAAAAATCCGTGCCTCCGCGAGTCGAAGCGCACGGGGAAAACAATCGAAGCGCGTGTACGAATAACGTTCGGATTCGCGCGCACTCACACTCTCGCTCGTACTCGTGATCGCGTCGTAACGGGACTCGGCCCTTCGATCGCGGACTTTCGCTCGTTCACACCGTTCTACGCACACACGTTCTTATCGCTCGATCTCGATCGACTGACTAGCTGCGCGACTGATAAGGGCACGCTGCCCGCGCTCGCGCTCTGGCCACGTAGACCCTCTCGTCGCGCGTTGTCGGCGCTCGTGTCTTTAACACAGTAACGTATTTTTGAAACGTCATTGACGCGACAGTATTTTTTCCTGAATTTAACGAAATTTTCATCTTGTAAAAACATGTATGAGTTTATCAGATAAAGGATAAAGTTTTTTTTTTTCGATTATTTTGTTTACTTTTGTTGACAGTGCGAGAATGGTAAAAAATTGTGGGCGATTCGCGGATTGCGGAACTTTTTATTCAACGTGATTCGAATGTATTTTTAAAAAATTGTTACGAATTTTTTTCGCTATAAAAAATCCCCGCACCCGTTCTATAATAAACAGTCTAAAGAACAAAATGAGACCTCATAAGTGAAGATTCATGATTTCGTTCGGTCCAAAAGATGTGTAACGGTGTGTGACGGTCGGGTCCAGCTTTGGATATAAGTACACAATACGAACAATATAAATATATGAGTGGCTATAGCTCAGTGGTTAGCGCTCTTGATTAGTACCTGAACGACCCGAGTTCAAATCTCGGGGTCACCATATTGTCGATCATTATTTTTAGACCAAGCCGTCGCATCACCGACCATCATCTTCCGAGTATGCTTGGCACGTCCTCTTTTTTATGCGATAAGTAACGTTTATTTGTATTTGAAAGGCGTGCCAAGCATTTTTTTATTTTTATTTTTGATAGCATAAACTATTTATATAGTTACCATTGCATCTATATAAAAAAAAACATCTATCACTTGGCTCATATGATTTTGCTATGTTTTTTAATTCGGATTTTTTTAAATCAACGGTTTTCTTATTTATATACCTTTTATGTACTTGGCGTACGTTTTTCACTTTTTTGGAAAAAAGTAGTTTTGGGGGATTTCACTAATTTTTGAAAACCAGCAAGAAAACTGAAATTCAGATTTTTTTAAATCAAATTAATAGTAATTACTTTTTAGTTGCAATTATTTATTGATTTTATTTTCTTTATTGTAATTATTATTATTATTTTCTTTTTGTAAATTAAAATAACTATATCAGTTTTCTCAGTAAAACTGAAGCGACGGAAGATCGGTGTGGTCATTCTTGAAGAACCGCACAGTGATAGCGAATGAATTCAGATATCGCAGCATGGTTCGTTACATTATCAAAAAAATCTGTGATTCTATTATCGATAGAACTGTATCTTCAGTTGTCGTGGCGGAAAGGTTCTACTGCCTCTTACCTTGGCTCTCGCAACGAGACAAGGATACCGTCCGTTCCAATAATTCTCTCGACGAGAGAACTCTGCCATCCGTTATTTTGATATTTTCGACCGGATGAAAAAGAAATCCTGAATTCTCTTCTTCGATGCTCTTTGAAGAAGTACAGAATTTCTTTTTTAATTTTCTTGTCCGGAGAAGTGAAGTGAAAATTGGTAAAATTCTGTCGTTGCAAGAACCGAACGAAGCGCTGGCGAAGTTGACTTATCATGAAAGTCAATGAAAGAGTCCTGGGTAATTTCTCTGTCAAGATAACAGAAGACAGAGTTACACAATTTTTTTGTTAAAAATTGAATTGTTAACAATTGAAATGTGTTGTAGCGCTTCAAGAACACAACCACACCGACCTTGGACAGAAAAATTCTATTGATTTTGAGAACAGCGAAAAAAATAAAACCAAACTGAAAAACATTTTCAGAACATTTTTCTGACTTTCTTTGATTTTTCTTGACTTTAGTTTTCATTGTAAGGTTATATCATTTGCCGGCAATCACTAATCGCTTAAAAAATCGAATCGAGACGAACGAGACGAAAGATGACTTTTGAAATCACTTTCAAACATTCACCACTTTTCAATTTATTCATTTATTAATTTAATCCCGGGCCCTTGCTTTGGTTACGTCGCCCGCTGTCAACCGCCGACGGGCCGGCACGGCCGACGGGCCGAGCGAACACCGAACACGCACGACGCGTCACGATTTCACAATCTTCCGCGATGCCCGATGCTCCGCGATGCCCGACCCGATGTAGATGAGAAATAGACGGGCGTATCTGATACTATTCAACCCGTAAAACGGTGTGCGATACCGCCGTTCTGCTTCTCATCTACACATGTAGATGGGAAGCAGAAGGGCGTATATCCATGGCCGTAACCCGTTAAATGATAGGAGAGGATGCCCATCTGTTTCTCATCTACACATTTTTTCTTTCAAGTATCGCTGATCGGATACCTTTTGGGTCACGGCATCGATATCTCAGCAACGGCTGCACCGATTCAATCGCAACTAGGCGCATTCGAAAGCTGATGGCCAAATTATATAATGAAAGACTTGCCAAAAATTTGATTCGAAGTTAATGTTCCGAGAATTATCGAGCGAAAGTTTTACTTCCGGCATATTCGCGTATACTAAGAAGCGGCAGCGCCTCGGCCAGCCTCGTACGAAAAAAAAAAAAATTTTATGTACTTGGCGTCGAGACGCTACCGCGGCTCTTGATTTTTATATGAATGCGTTGTAGAAGAAAAATAAACAATTGATAAATGGAAGGTCAATTTCAAACATGTAGACATGTGTCCGGAAACTTTAACATGCACTAAATTCGTGTTCAGCAGACAAGTTTAGACTCTGTAACGAATTTCAACCAGTTTGCGTTCGGGTGAAAGGGAGTTTGAGAAAGTTTTACGCAAAGACCGAGTGGACTCGGAGTAAATAACAAAGTTAGTTGAAGTTTCAACTATTTTCCGTATATTGTTACAATAATACCAGTGAGCTGATGCTCACGGTTCGAATACTCGATAAATTCTGAATTGTTTTTTCTCTTTCCCTTCTTCTTGGAGCTGGCTGTTTATGGCGAGGCTTCCTCGATGTTCGAAAGTGGGGATGCCGGAGTCCTTTCGGGGGTGGCCGTCGTCCAGTCGTTGGCTCGTAGCTGCCTCCTTCGGGGAGCCTTGCGGGGGTAGCTAGCGGGGGTAGCTAACGGGTCCGGTGCGCATTCCCAGGGTGGTCTGGCGAAGCGCTGGTGGGACTGCTCTCGCTGTTTTATGGCTTGGGCCCTTTTCTTTAGAGACTTGAAGAACAGCAAAAGTTCGGAGCGGAGACAATGCTCGGCTTTGCATTTTTAATCCTCGCTTGTTGCTTCGGGTCTGGCATGCACATGTGGCTTTTATCCGTTGGTGAAGAAGTCATCGTCTAGAAGAGTATTATTACTGTCCACTTGAAAAACGTCACGTAGGCCTCTTACTCTTTTGGGAAATCCCATGGTGCTGTTCCCTGTGCCTGTTCGCCCGCATCGAGTGTCGAGAGTCGTAAAGTTATTTCCTTCGTTCTTTGTATATTTTTCTCGAGTGACCATTTCTATCTTTTATCTGTTATGCTATTTCTATTCCTCAACTTAATTCGAATGCGCGCGTAGTTACGGGTGCCGCGACGTGCGATTATCGATAGTCGTTCGATATAACCGCAGCCGTACGTTACACCTCCCCCCTTATTTAAAAGGTGTCACCGAGGTGACAACTTTTACGTAATTTATTCTTTATTATTCGGGTCCGAGCGGTATATGTATAGGGTGGTGTTAACGTATCCTTCAACTTCTCTAACTGTCGTTTGACGCATTCCGTGCGAGTCTATCAACAGGATCCTTGCGCGTATCCGATACTTTTATATCTAATAATTTTCCCTTTTCGGCAATTCACTTGTTGTGAGTGTCAGGAAGCGGTTCTGGCCTAATATGAGCGAGCATTAGTTTATCCGAATGCACTATCTTAGTTCGTGTTTTACTAATTTCGATTTCCACGTTTCGGTCGCTAAATACTTGGATTACTTTATACGGTCCGTTCCAGCAAGAGTCGAACTTGGATCGTTTGGGCTCACGCTGCAGGTAAACATAATCATCGACGTTGAAGACGTGCGGATTAACGTTCCTGTCGTAGTACCTTTTACACTCTTCTTTCGTCTTTGCTAGATTTTCAGCGGCGGTAGCTTGCGTTGTCGCGATGGTGTGAAAGAGCGTGTCGAAGTACTGCACAAACGTCCGGGGTATTTGTTTATTTGCAAATTCCGATGGAATACGAGCCTACCTACCGAATATCAGTTCATGAGGTGTGAATCCCGTGGACTCGTGTACAGCAGTATTGTACGAGAACATACAAAATCTTATCCACTGATCCCAGTCCCTATCCGTGCAGTAATGTTTCAGATACTCGACAAAGACGTGATGAGCGCGTTCTAACGAGCCTAAGGATTGTGGGTGGAAGGCCGTTGATTTTATTTGCTGTATTTTGAAGATCTGACAAAACTGTTTCATTACTTGGCTTGTGAAATTCGAACCCTGATCGGTATGTATGGCCTTAGGGCAGCCGAATCTCGAGACCAATTGCTCCGCGAGGGCGAGAGCAACGGTTGTAGCGTCTATTGTGGATAGAGGGATGGCATCCGAATACTTAGTGAGGTTGTCCTGGATTGTAAGAAGATATCTATGTCCCTTTTCGGTTATGGGTAGCGGGCCTACAATATCTATTTGAATTTTGTCGAAAGCCTGTGAAGGTGTATCCGTAATTCGGAGGGGTTGTTTCGTTTTTACCCTTACGAGTTTATTTTTCTGGCAGCTGGCGCAGCCGCGAACGAAATCGGCGATGTCTTTTCGCATTCCCTTCCAGTAGAAATCTTCCCTAATTCTGTTGAATAGTTTTGTGACACCCTGGTGTCCTCCTGTCGTCGATTCGTGATATTCTTTGAGGATACCGAGCCGTTCATCCTCAGAGGGGAATTTTAATTCGTCAGTGCAAATAGTGATCGTGTAGCCTTCGTTAGGGAATGTCGTTTTTAGGAACTGTTCTACCTGTGACCAAGGGAAGTGTCCCAAGGCGTCGCTGCCCTTTGCGATACTGCAAGTGACGATGCTAAGGTGTTCCATAAGGGCCTTCAAGCTTTTGATGCAGGATTCAACGTTAGTGATACTTTACTGGCCACCAAGAGTTTCATTGATGACTAAGAGAAAACTATAATGCTCGTTACTAGCGAAGGCAATAGCTTCACCTACTGAACTCTGTGTTTCCAGCAATTTCTGTAGCGAGATTTTGTTGTGAGAGAGCAGCTCTTGGCTGATTGCTGAAGACATGTCGTAGTTGGATGGTATGAAGTGTACGAGGTGATCTTTCCGCATTGTCAGGAAGTCTTTTGTATAGGTGAAACAGGAGGCGGACAGGATGAATGTCACAAAGTTTTCGTCTGTTTCCTCTATATCTTTACTGGCCCGGGTCGCTACAGACGATCGTATCCTTTCCCTGTCTTGCGCCGAGGCACCGCCCCAGCGACTACCGACAACAATCTTTTCGTTGGCCCCGGGAATTCCTACGGCCCGGGGATCACAACAATACACGGAGAGGGAATGACCATCCTCTTCCGGACTTGCTACCTTCTGCTCTAGATCCTCCGAGGGGCCCAGCAGCTTATTTTCCGGTAGACTTTTCCTCTGCTGAGGAGGGATTTCCCTCCACTCAGCGCTTCTTGGATACGATTCGTCTGGATTCATCCCTACACTCCCCCGAAGCGGTGGTACGCACCTACGTATCGGTGTTACGTAGTCACCGTTAGCCAACTGGGGAGCATCCTCCCGCGTTGAGCATGAGCTAGTGACGCTGAGGGGTGTCTCGTCTTCGTTTGCAGTCTCGTAGGCGTCGCTGTCTGAGTCCGTATTTACCAACTCTACTTCGGAATCCATACTCATGTCAAGTTCGTGTCCGTCACCGACCGCATTAGGCATTTCCTTGTTATCTGTTGAGTGCGCGCCCACGAGGAAATAAATTCCGACGAGAGCCTCGCCATCGAAATCTTCAATATCATCCAACATCGCGAGGGTCTCGCCCGAAGTGAAACCTACAACACGTGTTTTGTCTGCGCAGACGAGCACTTGTTCCAGCTTTCTTGAGCTCACCTCTTCCTGTTCGTTCACCTGTCAGTCGTTGGGTATGGGATTGCGTGAAAGCGCATCGGCATTAGAATTGATTTTACCCGGCTTGTAAATTATCTCGTAGTCGTATTCATTAAGTCGAATCCTCCACCTTAATAGCTTTGAAGTCGGGTCTTTTGTGTTGTGTAGCCACACGAGGGGGCGATGATCGGTGACAAGCGTGAATTTATGCCCATATAGATAAGGCCGGAAGTGATTGACGGCAAAGATGATGGCAAGTAGCTCTTTTTCCGTCGTAGAGTAATTAATTTCTGACTGCTGGAGGGTTCTGGATGCGTAGGAGATCGGGAGATCTTTGCCTATAGTACCCTGGCAAAGAACAGCGCCCAAAGCGTAGTTTGAGGCGTCGGTTGTAACGATAAAGGGTTTCGAAAAGTCTGGATATTGCAATAAGGGTTCCGAGCAGATGGTATCTCGGAGGATTTCGAATGCCGTCTGCGCGGTGTCGTCCCAAATAAACGGGTTTTCTTTCTTTAGCAGGAGAGTCATAGGCTTCGAGATCTTCGCAAAGTCCTTAATAAATCTTCGATAGTAGCCGATTAACCCTAGGAATTGCTTGATTTGCTTCCTCGTCTTGGGTACGGGGAACTCTTTAACAGCTTTAATCTTGTCTGGGTCAGGTTTTCCGCCCTCGTTAGTGATGACATGTCCAAGATAGCCAATCTCGCGTCTAAGAAATTTGCACTTCTCCGGCTGGAGTGCTAGACCAGCGCTCTTGAGTCGAGCAAGGAGGGTGCTCAGTTTCTGGGAATGCTCTTTCAATGAGCTGGCGTACAGAACTATATCGCCCATATAGACAAATTATTCGATTCCCTGGAGACCTGACAGAACACGGCCCATTAGACGTTGGAAAGTCGACGGCGCGTTTTTTAACCCGAAAGGCATTCGGTTGAACTCATAGTGCCCATAGAGAGTGGAAAAAGCCGTTTTCGATTTCGACGCAGGGTCCATCGGAACCTGGTGAAATCCGGAAGCTAAGTCAAGGGTGCTGAAGTATTTAGCACCGCCTAGTTGATCGAGAATGTCGGTGATGTTTGGGAGCGGGTAAGCATCGCTGACGGTCTTTTCGTTAAGTGATCGATAATCTATTACCATCCGCCATCGTGGCTTACCTGACGCACCCGCCTTTTTGGGTACAATCCAGACTGGGGAATTGTACGGCGAGTCTGAGGGTTCAATGATATTGTTTTCGAGAAGATCATCTACTTGTTTCTGGATCTCTTCCTTGTGGATTTGTGGGTACCGATACTGTTTAGTGTTTATAGGGGCCTCGTCGGTCGTAATGATTTTGTGCTTTAGGACATCCGTGGAGCCTAGTTTGTCTCCCGGGAGGCAGAATTGAAACGGATAGTTAACTATGTTTTCCAGGATGCTCGTTTTCTCAATTTCGTTCAGTTCATCGAGATCGAGGAGTGTAGATAACTTTGAAAACCGTTCGGCAGCGGATTTCTCGCTGTCTTTACCGGGGTCGCCTAGCCGGACGGAGCGAGCCAATGGCGGGCGAGCTTGGAAATCCTCTAACTCGACGGGAGGTATTGTCAGGTTGGTGTGTTCTGTCGTGCAATTTATGACGAATATTTTGACGAATCCATCCTTCTGTACCGCTAATGATTCTCCTAGGTAGATTCCTGGGCCTAAGTCTATTTTTCGAATGTAGCCTTCCTTTTGCTGAATATTTTTGACTGGGATGTTTACAAGTTTTTTAGTCCGCGGTGGTAAGTCGAACGACGGGTGGTTGCAAAATTTAATTTTCTCGTTGCCAAGGATTAATTTACTGGGGATTCTCTCTCGAAAAGCGATCATTGCTTCTTGTTTCGTCAAAAAGTCCATTCCCAAAATGCCTGCTTGTTCTATGGGGAAGCTATCGTCCACGACTTGGAATTTTATGTCGAGACCTCTCACGTGGGTGGTGAGTTCACCGTATGTGCGCACTGTACCGGACCCTATCCCGCTCAATGAATACATCCTTTTTGTGTTAACGTGAGCCCCGGTGGCTATTGCATTTTCCTTAATAATGTTTAATTGAGACCCGGTGTCGATCAGGAAATAATTCTGCCCGTTGTTTAGCGAGGGTTCTTCTAGGATTATAACAGGTAATTGCGTTATTCTTTCTGCGTCGAACTTGTAATTGACGCGGTAGATTTTGCACTCGAGAGAATGTCCGCGCTCCTCACTACGTTCTCGCGAGGAGCGACCTGGGAGTTGAAATTTCCGCCGTTGGACGTCGCTGGCGCTATTGGGTAGGAGTTGTCTTGCTGGGGGCCACGCTGACGAGCATCGCGCTGAGCATTCTCTCTGTCCTGTCTTACTCAGCAATCCTCCTCCCGATGTCCCTTGCGCTTGCAATAATTGCAGTACGGTCCTCGGCCACCGTTCTTCCGTCCTTGTCGGTTGTACTCGGGACAATCTCTCTTCATGTGCCCGGGCTTATCGCATTTGAAGCAAACTATGGGTGGTCGGTTTTCGGTTTTGCCGCTCGAGTGTTTTACCTCGTAAACGCGCGCGGGCGTGATTGCATTTGTATTTTGCCCGTTATCTGACGTGAACTGCGTTTGGTCCCTATCTCGATTCATAATTCGCGAACGGAGGCGGTAGTGCTCCTCCTCAGTCACGGCTAGATCGATAGCCTGTTGCAAATCGGTCGGCTTGCGTTGACGAACTAGAGACTCGATTTCGGCTGAGAGTCCAGTAAGAAAACTATTGCACGCGTTTGATTTTGCTCTCGTTTTAATAGCAAGAGTTATGCTTGAGTCGCACTCTCTATCTATCGCGTCTAGTACATCTTCCAAGAGATTGCTCACGCGGTTTCCGAATTGGAGAGCCGATTCCCCATTTTTCTGAAATATAGTTGAGAGCGCGGTCTGTAATGAGTCCAGAGAAGTACGCGAGGCGAAGGCCTGTTCTAAGACGTGGAGTAATTCCTCGAGATCATCGTCATCCCTTCGTCGACGCAAGTACCCTTTCGCATCCCCCACGATCTTTTGTTCAATTATTTTTAAAAGAAATTTTCGTTCCGACTGTTTGACCGATCTCCAGAGATCTCGGCAATCCTTCGTAAATTTCCATATCGGGATGGTTTTGCCATCATATTTTAGCAAAATATCGGACGCTAATTTTAGCGAAACGCGGCATTGTTCGTTCGAGTCATCACTACGGGTGCTCGACGGGGCTATTTCGTAGTTCAGCGGACTGTCGCGATATGTCAGTGGAATTGACTGGCGACTGAAGTTCGGTGGGCGAACAAACGGACGATCTATACCGGCGGGAGGTCCGTAATAGGGCACGAGCCCTTGACTTTCATTGTCGCGATCAAGGCTGCGATTCCGAAATTCCGCGAGTTCGTTTGGCAAGGCCGACGGGTAAACCTCGACATTCCAAGAGCTAGTAGAACCGCTACTGTTGCTCATCTTATTTTATTTATACGCTTAACGTGCCTCAATTATAACTGTTTCTATTCCTCATGCTTCTGTGTTTAATTTTCAATTACAATTTCCCTATTGGTCACAACGAGAAAAAATATCGCTTTACGACTCACTCGATTGCTCCAGATGTCCAGCGTCGTTGTCGATAGGCGATGATAGTGCGCCCCTCTCGGCGTGAGAGATGTAGCTGATAGTTTGGTCCTCCGGTGGTCTCGTCCTTTTCGATTTGTGAAGTACCGGTGAAGTTGCGCGTGTCCCTCTGTGATGGTATTGCCTGTGATTTCAGGAATTGCGAGCACGGACACTGACAATCACTTTCTCTGGCATTCGCCCTGCGCTCTGGGGAAACCGTGCAGAAAACCCACGAGAGAGAATTGCCATAAATATTTGAATTTATTTCAATTTAAAAAGAGGAACACGGGGACACGTCACTTGAATTTAAAGAGCCAGTTTGATAATTCACTTCACCAATAAATCACTTACTCTATGAGTCCGTTATATCGAATAAATATAGTTCGTGTTGTTCTACACCCGTAGGCACTTGTATCGCGAGTATTCACCAAAAAACAGTTCACTCACTATTGTTCAAAAAATGATTTTCGCGCAAAGATTGTTCCACACGCACTCACAAGTTGGCGAATCCCACCGCTGTCACCAATGTGATGTACAACTTTTCGCCGTACTTTATTTTCTGCGGTTCAGATGGCGCGAGAGGCCGTTTCGCCCGTGGAACACTGAAGTTTTCGACTCGCGAGGCGCGGGAATTGTGAAAGGGAGTTTGAGAAAGTTTTACGCAAAGACCGAGTGGACTCGGAGTAAATAACAAAGTTAGTTGAAGTTTCAACTATTTTCCGTATATTGTTACAATAATACCAGTGAGCTGATGCTCACGGTTCGAATACTCGATAAATTCTGAATTGTTTTTTCTCTTTCCCTTCTTCTTGGAGCTGGCTGTTTTTGGCGAGGCTTCCTCGATGTTCGAAAGTGGGGATGCCGGAGTCTTTTCGGGGGTGGCCGTCCTCCAGTCGTTGGCTCGTAGCTGCCTCCTTCGGGGAGCCTTGCGGGGGTAGCTAGCGGGGGTAGCTAACGGGTCCGGTGCGCGTTCCCAGGGTGGTCTGGCGAAGCGCTGGTGGGACTGCTCTCGCTGTTTTATGGCTTGGGCCCTTTGCTTTAGACACTTGAAGAACAGCAAAAGTTCGGAGCGGAGACAATGCTCGCCTTTGCATTTTTAATCCTCGCTTGTTGCTTCGGGTCTGGCATGCACATGTGGCTTTTATCCGTTGGTGAAGAAGTCATCGTCTAGAAGAGTATTATTGCTGTCCACTTGAAAAACGTCACGTAGGCCTCTTACTCTTTTGTGAAATCCCATGGTGCTGTTCCCTGTGCCTGTTCGCCCCCATCGAGTGTCGAGAGTCGTAAAGTTATTTCCTTCGTTCTTTGTATATTTTTCTCGAGTGACCATTTCTATCCTTTATCTGTTATGCTATTTCTATTCCTACAACTTAATTCGAATGCGCGCGTAGTTACGGGTGCCGCGACGTGCGATTATCGATAGTCGTTCGATATAACCGCAGCCGTACGTTACACTACTCTACCTCGATGAAGTTAAGTACCGCAGTACAATATTGGGGTAGGTCCGATTCGATCTAGAAAGATCTATTCACAGTTCTTCCAATACTTTACTATATTATCGACCTATACTATATTATTGGTAGAGCAGAAGCCGCCCAACGCAAACCGCTTAAAATTCTGTACACGGTCCAAACTTATCCGCTGAACAAGAATTTGGCGCATAATATTGGCTCCGGACATATATCTTCATTTTTCAAGTTGACCTTCCATTTGTCTTTTTTTTTCAAATACATAGACACTTTCGTATAAAATTTCGACGAATAAGTCTATTATAGCGCATAAAATTGATTCTCCGTCGATTTTAGACTTTTAAGGAAGACTGAAAAAGTCTATTGTAGCGTACGAACCTGAGTCTCCGGTAATTTTTTAGACCTTTCGCGACGTTCTCAAAAGGGTCTAAGAACGAGTCTACATCAGCCTATGGATGCGATTCTCCAAGGGTTCCCGAAATTGTACATGGTATCAGGAATTCAGTCTATGATAGCGTATAGGCAGAATATGGGAACGGCGCCAAAGCCATATTGAGAAAAAAGACTTTTCCATACTATCATACATACAGCTCATACCATTCCCCTTACTTCTTCCTACACTCGTATTAAGACGCTTTCCCGAACCACTTTTTTCTACGCGGGAAGTTAAAGCTACGGAATTCTTTATTTTTCATATTTCGTTTTTTTAGGTGACTCAGTCCCTTTAAGCGTGAACGTACGACATTATTAATGGTGCTCATTAAAAAATTAAGAAAACAGATGTAAAAAATACGTGGCGTCTTGATAGTTGATCGAATGTCTGTTATTTGAAAACCATCGTCTACGACTCAATACGTTTATGCGAAACAATTGATAATCGGATTGACGAAATCCATAGTCAACGTTGAATATAATACCGTATCACGACGTTCCGCTAGTTATTAATATGTCTCTTATTGTCAGGTACGGCGACCTCATGGAAGCTACTTACTCATGGTGTTTCTTTGTTAACATGGGTATTAACATACTTCTGATTAGCATGTCCGGCCTTCAGGTAATATTCGCCACACACAACTAATGGTATGTCTGATTAACAAAGAAACTATCTCATCGATTTAGATCGTTGCGACAACGATCGATCGTCAACAATCCATACGATTCATATTTGTCAATGTTCTTGCTATGGTGCACCTCTACATCGATAACTACATGGCTCAGATTCTTATGGACCACAGTATTAGGATTCGCGATCATATGTAAGTTTTATCATGAAAAATTCCAAACTCGGCTTACCAAAAACCATCGTATTCTTCTACGCAGATTTAATGGTAAATGGTACAAGCTACCGCTGAAGACTCAGAAACTTTTGCTTCTGATTTTGATGCGCTGTAATGCACCATGCAAATTGACTGCAGGGAAGATATCTGTACTCTCGATAGAAACTTTCGCAATGGTAAGAACGTGCATGCAATGTATGTACTGCCCGCTGAATATTATCGTCCTTCAATACTAATGAGTCAGTTTTGTATTTTAGTATATGAAGACATCACTATCGTACTTCACAGTATTGCGTTCAATGTAGTAAAGTATATTGCAATTTAGTTGAAAAAAATCGTTAATTGATTATTAAAAAGATGTTTACTCTGAATCCGACGATCGATGTTATATTATTGTTCCGACATTGTTTAAATGACCCTATTCTAATGCGTGCAGCAGGTTAATTGTACTACAACACAATTTTAGTTTCGAGCCGTAGAGCACATTACTTTCTTGGTGGTGTGACGTATTTTTCTTGACTCTGAAATCGTGAAACTCTCAATGCGAAATAAAAAAAAACTAGACCAAAAAAAACACGAAATCTTAGCTCAAACCAAATGGGAGCAAAACGCGAAAACGAAACTTACGTCGCCTTCGGCCGTTTCCCTCGCGGGTGCATCGGCGTCCCGGCGGGCGTCAGCTAATCTTTTTTTTCGCCGGTAATTAGCAAACCGGACTAACCTGGAGGTCGATGGAACTCGACCTCCGCAGGGTAGATTTTTGTTTCGCCGGT
Source organism: Ischnus inquisitorius (assembly GCA_963924025.1). Classification (NCBI taxonomy): domain Eukaryota; kingdom Metazoa; phylum Arthropoda; class Insecta; order Hymenoptera; family Ichneumonidae; genus Ischnus; species Ischnus inquisitorius. Next base: position 15,773,750 of record OZ001253.1, on the reverse strand, counting down.
ATCACCGAACCGGACTAATCTGGAGGTCGGTGGAACTCGACCGCCGCAAGGACAAAACGAGAACGGAACACAAAACGAGAACTCAACGAGACGAGAACAAACACCGACGCACGCACGAGAGCGAACGGTTGCGGAAATGCACGGTTGCTCAGGATGCGGTTTCCGGTAGAAGGGTCGCAATCCGAGGCCGATAGAATAGCATACGAGATCGCACGCAAGTGCAGCGAGAAGCGCTCAGCCGATCGAACGATCGAGGCGAGCAGCGAGAACGAATTTCTAATCGCGAACGGGAAAAATTATCTAAGCGATAGACTCACCGAAACAGCAAACTTTAATCCATTAATTGGCGGGATCCGCATCTTTCGATGCCACGAGAACTTGATCACAAAAACTGCACCACGACAGCTTTCGTCCGAATGCAAGTCGCTCACAAAATTTGGAATTAATTCGTATCGGAATTATCACGAACGGTCACTCTCAATCGTACGCTGAACGCAAGCGAACGAGAGAAGCGACATGTAGCACGAAACCCACGAACAGAAGCGAGAGCGAAGCCTCGAAGTCCGCGGTAGCGAGAGAGAGACCCACGCTACGCACGACTCACGAGACACACGAGACTCGAGCGCGAGAACAATAGGCCGGAGCCAACAATAGCGGGAGCGCAAGAGGGACCAGAGTTACCTCTAGGGCAGCTCTCGGCAGACTGCCTTCTCTACGCAAATAATCGTGAGGAATCATCATAATTATTATTTCGGGAACTTGAACAATAACTACTGCCCTGTCATCTTATACTTTATCCATTCGAGAGCCAATCATATTTTTGATATTATTGAATAAATCGACGGATTAAATGAAATAATAATTATTATCGATTCATATGACCAAAGAAACAAAACAAACAAATATCTCTTCAAGTAGGCGCTGACATTAACAAAATAGAAGTTGAGTTAACAACGTTAAATGCGTATTTTTCGACACTACCACTCTTTGTTAACTAATGCGAGACGATTGACAGCAATCTGCGGTTGCTGCAAAATTTGTCTCTCGTTACGGCTTCGGTTAGAATGTCAGCTAGTTGTTCTTCGGTGCGAACATAATTTATCACAACGGAGCCCTCGTCAACGCGCTCGCGTATGTAATGATATTTTATGTCTATATGTTTGGTTTTTCTGTGATGCTCCGAATTGTTCACCAAACGAATAGCACTTTGGTTGTCGACGTTGATCACCGTTGGATTGCTCATGTCCACATGAAGTTCTCGGAGCAATGTCCCCAACCAAGTGTTACGTCCCGTAAACTTCAACTTCAAGAATATATTCCGCATCGCAACGAGCCTCGCGACTCGCGCCACGTGTCGGAACCGCAGCGTCAGCAATGCTCAACACGCTCGCAAAGGCGGACGACAAATCGCAAACGCCGCCGTTCTCGCGGTGCGCACAAAAATATTAATATTAATCCAATTGCTGACCCTGCGGATTCCACCATTTCACCACCGCTCTCTCCGATCGACGATCGACGAACGCATCGCTATATATTTCAAATCGATCCGCTCCTCAGGTCAGTCTCTAATCAACCAACGGTCAAGGTAGATCAGATTAGAGCTCCGTGGCTCGTGTCTACCCCGCGCGGTTAATACTCAACACCCTGAGAGACCGTTCATCGTAGTATCATTCGAGCCACGTAATATTTAATGCAGTTATTAGTTTAATTAACATCAAAGTTTGGAATATCCAATTCCATCTGAAAACTCGCGTAGTCGCGAATAAACATCTCGGTAAATCTTCGAGGTTCGTTCAGCTTCCGACAAAAGGGTCGTCGTGCGTAAATCGACCGGGAAGTCAAGAAAACTGTAAAGTTCGTGCGTGTGTAATAAATATACAACAAGTGACATTCTCGCCACGAGCCAAAGCGCTCGTGTAGTGTTTAAGACATTAGAAAAGGTGAACGCACGAAACAGGTGTGACTGTGCCGGCAGAAGCGGTGCTCCGGTATCTTGTAACCCGAGCACACGCTGATAGCAGCTGAGCGCCGCCGCGAGAAATGCATCAGCCGCACAGTACAGTCTGACTTTGTTGTGTATTAATTAATCACTAAGCTTATAATAATCAAGGAACATTTAATTCGGCAAATTCTGACAAACAAAGATTGTAACAATACATAATTCATGTTCCAAGGGAACTCAAATTCTTATAATTTCGACTCCTGCATAAAACCCACTCCTCGGGATTTCAAAGGACCGTGCCTGTAGAGGACGGAGTTAAAGAACGGATCCAATAATAAAAATAAACCTCGCGATTCTCGTGAGGGTTAGCGTGTGTCCGTACGAGACGCCCCCGCACGTCACACAAGTGACTTCTTGTGGAGCATCGGAAGCTGCGACATACTCCGCTTCAGTGGTCGAACGAGTAACACATTTCTGCCTATGTGACGACCATGTTATTGGACCCCCGGCAATTAAGGTGACGTAACCGGTCGTCGATCGTCGTGTGTCCAAATCTCCGCGTACATAATGTCTGGTCGAGTCAAAATCGCGGCAAACATAAGACAACCGACAGCTTCTCGGTACGGTATATCTTGCATATTTTTCTTTTCTTCGTCATCGATAGGACTTTGTCCATTATGAAGAGGAGCATTCGGATCGGCTGGTATTGCGTTTGGCTTGCAGTCGTGCATGTTAAATTTAGCCAGAACACGAGTGATGTATCCTTGTTGACTAATATACATTGTTTTTCTTTCGCGATCCCTTTTTATCTCGAGGCCGACGAAGTAATTCGAATCGCCGATGGTTATTTCAAATCGCGAGTTGAGTTCGTGTATGATCTTGTCGAGAATGTGCTCAGCTTTGCACATGATTAATCCGTCATCGACATAGAGGGCTAATAGAACCTCTTCATTTTTGATTGTCGCATAGAAAACGCATCTATCGGCGTCTAGTTGCTTGAATTCGAACTCTTTCAGAAACCCAACGACTTTCTTGTTTCAACAGCGCGGTGACTGTTTAAGTCCGTAAAGACTTTTATGCAGTTTACAGACGAGGGTCGAATCGGAACTGTGGAAACCTTGAGGCTGGGTCATGAAAATGTCTTCATCCAAATCCCCGTTTAAAAACGCCGTTTTTACATCAAACTGCCGGATCTCGAAATCGTTGACCGCTGCTAATACAAGAAGTACTCGAATAGAATCTACCTGACAACAGGAGAGAACGTTTCTTTATAATCAACTCCTGGTCTCTGCGAATACCCCTTTGCACATAATCTCGCTTTGTAACGATTAATCGTTCCATCCGGGTCACATTTTACTTTATAGACCCATTTGCAGCCAACGGGCTGACGATCTGATGGTAGCGATTGTAATGTCCAAGTTTCGTTCTTGTTCAGTGACTCAATTTCTTCGAGCATTGCTTGTTGCCATTCCCTTGCATTTTCGCTTTTCATTGCTTCTTCGTATGTTTGCGGTTCGATGACTGAAGCTTCACATGCGAAGTTTGCGATGTATCTGTCAGGCGGGTTGAGCTTACTACGATCTCGAAGTATTCGTCGTTCTCGTTCCGGTTGATTCGGAATATCAATATTTTCGGCTTGCATCCTTTCACCGTCGTTAAAATCGATCAAATCGTCGACATGCTCGACCTTCATTGGATTCTCGATAATATTATCCGGAATATCTTCGACGCGATGAGCAATCGGTCCTAATATCGGTTGATCTGGCGAGCTTTCGATTTCAAACGATGCATAATCTCTCTCGTTCTCGGGCATCTTCTTCTCGAATGCGTCGACAAAGTCATTTTGCTCATTGAAGTTGACGTTCCGCGCAACGATTACTTTTCTCGTATTTTTGTCGTAAAATTTATAGTTCGTACTATATCCGTCGTAGCCGACCAATGTTAGTTTTTTAGATTTATTTTCAAACTTCGATCGGAATTGTTTTGGAATATGCGCATACGCTGTCGCTCCGAATTTCCTCATGTGCCTTAGAGACAACTCCTTCCTCGTCCATTTCTCAAACGGCGTCTTCGCATTATCCGGCATACACGGACGACGATTCAATGTGTATACAGCCGTATTCACTGCCTCGGCCCACAGCGAACGTGGAAGATCGGTAGCGTTAAGCATCGTACGTGCGCTGTCGACGATAGATCGGAGATCTCGTTCCGCTCTTCCGTTTTGGGTAGCAGTATAAGGCGTACTCGTTTCATGAATAATCCCGTGAGCGTTGAAATAGTCTTGGAATTGACGATTGACAAACTCTCGACCATTATCGCTTCGGAATACTTTTATTTTGTTGCCAGTTTGCTTCTCCACCAGTTTTAGAAATTCGAGAAACTACGAGAACACGTCGTTCTTGTGTTTGATAAAATATACGAATCGATATGAGGTACAATCATCCTTGAAGAGGACAAAATAATCTGCACCTCCGAGCGAAGTGGTACTCATTTTCCCACAAACGTCAGAGTTCATACATATATTCGCCTGGTCTCTTCGCTAGTTCGTGTAGGTTGTCTTTATAAGGATTAAGATGTAGCTTTCCAAATTGGCATGCCTCACAGAAGAGACCTTCAACGCTCTATATTTTCAATCCCGGGATCTGCCCATCATCGGCCATTTTCTTGAGACTTTGAAAATTCATGTGACCCATACGTTCGTGCCAAAGAACCGCAGGATTCGTTGTCGCTGAATTTGCTTGTTCGTTAGTAACCGTTTCGGGGGGCACGGGTTTGAAAAGCAACTTATAACATTGATTCTCTTGTCTTATTCCTGTAACAACCACACCGTCGTTTCGGATCTCGACTGTTCTCTTGTCAAAGATCACTCTCAAATTCTTGTTCGTCGCTGCTCCGATCGAGAATAAATTTTTCCCGAGTTTCGGTATGTACAAGGTATCTTCTAATGTGCGCGGTACCCATCGTCCTTGTACCAACGCCAAGATTCGAATAGTACCAATTCCTTCGGCTTGTATAACCGAGTTATCGCTGATCTGTACTTGCATTTTCTTCTCACGAGGTCTTAGTTCATAGAACCATTCTCGACGCGACTTCATGTGTTTAGAAGCACCACTATCTGCTAGCCAGACGTGTTCGCAACCAGCGACAGTTATGTTTTTAATCGCGACACTCAAAGCTTGATTCTTGAACGTGTAACGGTCCCATAGTCTTTTTTAATGTTTCAATGTTTTATCGTGCATCAAGTTCTCATTCTGAGAACTTGTGCACATTCAGCAAAATTTGCCGTGAGAGCGACGATGTCACCGTCGTCTCACGGCAACGGTCAAGCCGCCGCGCGCCCAGCATCCGCGCGGTGGCCGTTATCAGCGCGGAGGATTACCTCTCGCGCGTAACAAAGAGCGTCGAGGCCCTTTGCCTCGACGCTCCGAACGGTCAGTCTACGACCACCAGCCCCAATTGTAAGACGGTACGCTCCCCGTCAATTCATTAATTATCGCTGCGACTAATAAACTTAACTTCTTTTTTAACCCGATAAATAAAACGAATTCATTTATTTCCGCGACTGGCTACCTGTTACATGGTGTCAGAAGTTCCGAACTAAAAGCCGCGTCCGCGAAGTTTGATTAAAATCGTTTTTTTTTATTGTGTTCTAGATTCGAAAAAAAATAATAGTTACTCGAAATCCAGCGCTCTTTCTCGAAAAAAAAATTTTTTAGACTCCTCAATCGACGCGATCATCGCGACAAAAAAAAAAAAACAGTGAACAACACAGTGAAAGCGTGAAAACACAAAAAAAAAACAGTGGAAGCGTGAAAACTTGGAAAAAAAAAAAAACAGTGAAAGCGTGAAAAAAAAAAAAACAGTGAAAGCGTGAAAAAAAAAAAAACAGTGAAAGCGTGAAAAAAAAAAAAAAATCATCAGCGCCAAAGTGCAAAAAAAAAAAAAAAGAGGATTACGTCGAGAGGAAAGCGAAGCCCCAAACGAAGGAAGGACGAGAGAGAGAAAAAAAATCCAAGCGAAACCAAACGACAGGAAGGAAGGAAGAACCATTTAAAACAACAAAAACCCGCAATTACATGCAAAAATTCGTTCTCTTCCTCATCGTGACAACGTAAGTACCTTCAAATTTAATTCCCTATATGTGAAAAAAAAAAAAACGAGCTTCGAAAAAACGGGGACCGAGCGTGTTCCGCATGGGCGTATAGAGGCGCCTTTGTCGGAAACGTACGACCGTGCACGCGACAGGTACGCTTTGCTTTTTCGCTCGTTTCGTCCAGCAAGTTTTCTTTTCTCGGCACGATTTCGCCTCTCTGCGAAAACGAATGAAGTTTCCAAATATTTTTAAACAATAATTCAAAATTTATAAAAAATTATTTTTGCCATTAAGGCAATAATTTAAAATTTGATAGAAATTATTTTTTGCCATTTAGGCAATAATTCAAAATTTATAAAAAAATTATTTTTGCCATTTAGGCAATAATTAAAAAATTTACAAAAATTATTTTTGCCATTTAGGCAATAATTCAAAATTTATAAAAAATTTTTTTTGCCATTTAGGCAATAATTAAAAAATTTACAAAAATTATTTTTGCCATTTAGGCAATAATTCAAAATTTATAAAAAATTATTTTTGCCATTTAGGCAATAATTAAAAAATTTACAAAAATTATTTTTGCCATTTAGGCAATAATTCAAAATTTATAAAAAAATTATTTTTGCCATTTAGGCAATAATTAAAAAATTTACAAAAATTATTTTTTTCCATTTAGGCAATAATTTAAAATTTATAAAAAATTATTTTTGCCATTAAGGCAATAATTTACAATTTTACAAAAAATTATTTTTGTCATCTAGGCAATAATGTTATAATTTTTTTTTTTCTTTTTCTCTTTTACAATCAAACAATAATTTACAATTTTACAAAAAATTATTTTTGTCATCTAGGCAATAATTTTATAATTTTTTTTTTTTCTTTTACAATCAAACAATAATTTAAATTTTTGCAAAAAAAAAAAACCCTTCACGTTTGAACAATTACAACGTTTACTCAACCACTTGAGTAAGAAAAAAAAAAAAAATCCAGTTCACAACATTTGAATAAAAAAAAAAAAAAAAAAAAAAATGCACAACAAACTTACCAAACAACTATACAAAAAATAATACAAAAAACTAACTCGGGAATACAAAATAAGCTTACAAAAATTTCGCCACATAAACGGAATCTCACAAAAACCAACAACTATTACCGACTGTTGCTAACGAGCGACGCACGATCAGCGCGTCCGCCGTCAAACGGTGTCACAATGACGACCGCCGACGGAACCCAAACGCATCGAAATCTCGAGATTCCGGGTTTCTTAACGTTCCGAGATGTTTTTAACAACATACCGGCATTTAACGGAAAGAATATACCGCTGGAACAATTCGCGCGGCCTTGTAGGCACGCAGCAAGAATGGTTCCACCGGAAAACATGGAATCCTTCCTGGATATGCTTCACCTGAAACTTTCAGGCGAAGCAGCCGACGTAGTAGATACGAAAACATACAACGACATCGAAACACTCCTTAAAGATCTTAAGGACTATTTCGAAAAACCGATCGAATTATCTGATTTAGAACTTGAGTTGCGAACTAACGTCCAAAAATACAGCGAACCGGTAAAAACATACTCGGCGCGTACACGTAAAATCGCGAAACGCATTCATGAGCGTTTAGCCGAGGTCTACAAGACCCCCGCTCAAGCGCAGTATTTAACCAATCGACTAAACGAAGTAAACAAAACAGTCATAAAATCGTATATCCGCGGACTTTTCGACCAGATAGGTAATTTACTTATGCACAAAACTTGGCAATCGATCGACGAAGCCATAGCAGCAGCAGAATCGGTCGAAATGGAACTGCTCCACAGGCAGGAAGTCCATCAAGCAAAGAGAGTCGAAACACCGCCGCAGGCTAAAGTTAGATTCGCAACAGTATCTGACGAGATCGTCGACATCATCGACAATCCTGAGTTAAAATTTTGCGAAATTCACGGTAACAACCGTACTCACCGGACTTCGGATTGTAATCAAGTGAAACGCGCTCGCGACTATGTCGAAAATCGCCGAAGAAACCAGCAATCTGGAAACGGAAACTCGCGGGGTCGTAATCGGTCGAACTCGCGTAACAGCCGAGATCATGGGCGCGGTAGAGGCAATCGTAATAATTCTCAAGGTCGAAATAATGGAAGCGATTCACAAAATCCGAGAGACGGAAACGATTCACACGACCCCTCTCAAAATCGGGATAATCGTGACAATTCAAGTGATAACCGTAACGTACAAAACAACGATCTCAGTCTCGCAACCATCGAGCAAGCGCTTCTCAATATTTTGAAAAAAAACCCGAACTCCACCTCTCGGAACAGCGCGACGGGAGGCCAGAGTTAAGCGCGCCAAAAGACCTTGAGTTGAGAGAAACTTTGCAAGTCGAAGCGACTGCAAAACATGTAAATAATGTAGAAATAATAGTTAAGGCAGCTAGAATAAGTTTAGGTTTAACGAAAAGGCATAAGCCACCAACCGTGGCAATCCTCTCGCCCGATCTACGCACGAAGGAAACTCTGTTCCTCGTAGATACCGGAGCCGAGATAAATCTCGTGAAGAGGTCCAGCCTTGCGGAAAGTACCGAGGTAGATGAGACAATGTTATACGTTCTCTCTGGCATCATCTCTGGGAAAGCGCGCACGCTGGGACGCTGCTACATCCGCATAGAGGAGTTCACAATCGAATTCCATGCAATCGACGACAATTTTCCGATTATGCAGGACGCAATCCTCGGTGATGTGTTCTTTAGAGACACTCCCGCGGATCTCCTCTATAGCGAGGCATGTATAAAATTCGCAAATCACACGGTACCGTTCGAAACTTTCGAACGAGTAACGCTACCCCCTCGATCAAAAGTCGTCATACCGGTTCGGTTAAGGCCGACAGATCTCGAGGAAGGGTACATATCCCAAATCGATGCAGGAAAAAACATATACATGGGAAACGCAGTAGTCCGAAATAACAACGGTCTAGCGTACCTCTGCGTAATAAATTCAAACGTAAAGGAGGTTAATCTCATCCTCCAACCACTACACTTACATCCGTTTGAGGAAATCTCAGATTTCCCATACGACATCGCCTCGGAAATTCACAGCGCAGATATCTGCTCTGTCGAAATCGACAGCAAAGGTAGGATCGAGGAGTTGAAAAAACTGCTACAACTCGACCACCTTAACGACGCAGAGAGAGAACACGTACATCAGTTGATAGAGGAATACCAACATCTGTTCTGTCTTCCAGGAAACACCCTTGGATCCACAACGGTAGTTTCACACAGAATTCCCACAACAGATGATAGACCGGTAAATACGAAGCAATATCGCTTCCCTCAACCTCACAAACTCGAAATTCAAAAACAAGTTCGAAACTTGCTCGACAAGGGCATAATCAAACCGTCTCTCTCCCCGTACAATTCCCCAGCTTGGATAGTACCGAAGAGAGAAGACGCTAAAGGCAACAAACAATGGCGCATGGTTATCGATTTCAGGAAACTGAATGAAAAAACGACGCCAGACGCGTACCCACTGCCGAACATCATAGATATTCTGGACCAGTTGGGCAACGCAAAATACTTCTCGACTTTCGATCTAGCATCTGGTTTCCATCAAATACCAATGCACCCGGAAGATCAACACAAAACAGCTTTTTCTACACCTCACGGGCACTATGAGTATCAGCGTATGCCTTTTGGACTCCGAAACGCACCAGCAACGTTCCAGCGATTAATGGACGTAGTGCTTTCTGGACTCCAAGGCACAGATCTATTCGTTTATTTAGACGATATAGTGATCTACGCTACTGATATCGAGGACCATCGTAAAAAATTCAGTGGCTTAGCGAAGCGACTTACCGCGGCCGGACTAACACTTCAAACCGAAAAGTGCCACTTCCTCAACCGAGAAGTGACGTACTTAGGTCACATAATTTCCGAAGACGGAATACGACCAAATCAAAAGAACGTAACCGCAGTGCTATGGTTTCCGCAACCAAAAAACAAAAAAGCAATAAAGCAGTTCGTAGCGCTTGCGGGTTATTATCGCCGATTTATTCGCGACTTCGCGAAAATCGCGATTCCACTAACGAAGCAGCTACGGATGAATGAGGAGTTCAGCTGGACAGACGAATGCCAACACGCGTTCGAGACTTTACAACAAAAAACCGCAGAACGTCCAATCCTCGTTTATCCAGATTTCGAGAAACCTTACACGCTGACGACCGATGCCTCGGATTACGCGATAGGCGCGGTCCTTAGCCAAAACAAAAACGGTTACGACCACCTAGTAGGATTTTTCTCCAGAGCCCTCAGACGTACCGAAATCGCATACGATACGATGAAAAAGGAACTGCTCGCGATAGTCGACGCCATAGAGCACTTAAACACGTATCTATACGGAAAACGTTTTACGCTAGTAACGGACAATAGAGCCTTAACATATGTCGTCAACAAACCAAATCCGCCGCAACAACTGCAGCGATGGCTGATCAGGCTCAGTGGGTACGACTTCGATGTTCGTCACAAAGCTGGCAAACAAAACGTAGTCGCTGACGCATTGTCGAGAAACCCCACTGTCATAATGCCGATCAGACCTCGTGAAAATTCGTCGGAAGACTGCGAAAAGCCCGACTCGAAAAAACCAAAGATCATAGCGGACAAAACACATCAGCCGAGATATCGTTCATCGACGGACGAAGGTTCTGGCAATCCAGCTCCTCGAAAAAAAACAATTACACAGGAGACTTTAGACAACTCAGATGGCAATCAAGCCACACATCAACAGACAGAACGGTCAGAAACTCCAGAACAACCAAAAACTGTTCCGACGGAGACTGAGCTGAAAGAGACTTTGCAACAACCGGAAGAAACTACACAGGAAAACGAACAAGTACCGACAGACATAGAAATAAAGGGGAGCGAACCTTTAATTGACTCATCCACCGATGACGACTCACCAACATCAGAAACAACCGACAACGACATAGGGCAAGGACTCAAAAGTTTTGTAAAACGCAAAAAACTGGAACTTTGGACGCGAAGATTGCGACCAAAGAACAGGCTCACTAAAGAACGGACCAAAAGTGCATCCAAGAACGATAAGACCAAAAAACGCACTTGGAAGACCGAGTGAATAACCGGCCGATATTTCCTAACGGTGGAAGAGGATAGCTCGACGGAGCTAGAAGAGGACGAAAAAGCTAGCGATCGCCAAAATAGGCAACATAAAGATAGCCCAAGTAGGCAACATAAGGAAAATAGCCCAAGCAGGCAACATAAAGATAGCCCAAGTAGGCAACATAAGGAAAATAGCCCAAGCAGGCAACATAAGGAAAATAGCCCAAGCAGGCAACATAAGGAAAGTAGCCCAAGCAGGCAACATAAAGATGGTAGCCCGAAAAGGCACATCGATCTCGATAAAAAAGATAACGAAATGGAACAAATTACGGAAAACGAATTGATTATCGAAATGGAAACAAACGACGAAACTCCGATGGAACGTGAAGCTGAACCGTTGCCAATGAGCATTCAAAACTCAACCGACAACGAGGACGATGGTGAACCGCCACCGGAACCAACGTTCAGATCACCTTCACGTTCTCAACAGGATCGACAACAAAGTCCTCAACCATCAACATCGGGTTTTCGCGAGGTTGCTCAACCGCAAACATCGGAGATAGCAGGAAGAGCAAGTAAAAACGACGAAGTGACTCCAACGTTCAGATCTCCAACAAAAAACACTCCACAAAAAATCGTTAAACGTACCAGGAAACCGAAGGTACATTGCGAACCAACTAGACGCAGCAAGAGAATTGCAGAAAAAACATCGGAAAAAACGGGACCCGAAATCTTAGTAATTTCGGATTCGGAAACTTCGAGAACGGTCACAAATCCTCCGATCGAAACCGTAATAATTCCAGATCAAAATCCCGCAGTAAAAACATCAAAGTCCGAATCGAAAAAACCACCTTTAGCTTCAACCTCCAAAGGTAATAAATCAAAAATTGCAAAACGTCCAAAACAGCAACGCGCAAGCCAAAACAAAAAATCGAAAATACGACAAGAAATCTGCAAACAAAAAAATCCACCACCTGCAGTAGACGTTTCAGAGCAAGTAATTGAGCCGACGATTCCGGTAAGTCAACCGCCCGTCGCTCAAACCTTGCCTGACAATACTCAGGAGTTCTACGACTTCGGATGCCCGCCGATTGCTCAAAATACTCAACCTTTAGACGTACGAGGCAGCGACTCGTCAAAGTCTTTCGATTCAGAATCTGACAGCGATTCAGCCTATCAACCATCAGGGTATTACAGGAAGCAGTTAACATCAAACTGTAGAGGCCCGATAATATCAGAAGACATATTACTGGAAAACAACATCACAGTAACACAGGATAACATCATGGCAAGGAAGGATACTTTGGCACATTTCTTGTCAGCCGACTGCGCTATGGACACAATGGTTGCCAAAATACTGGTCGAGCAGAACAAAATCAACAAAAATATGTTTCTGCAACAACAACCGCGTGTCGGAAACATATTAATATCCGAAATCGGAGCGGAATGTTGTATTACCATGTTTTGCAAACAGAAACAGTCGGACACGACAAATGCGAACATGATCGCGAAGTGTTTGAAAGCACTCATAAAAATTCTGCAACAGCGGAAAATAAAATCCTGCACGATCTCGAAGGATCCAGGAATCATCGATGCACTCCAATGGAGCAGCATCAAAACATACATACGTTCATTAACGTTCAATTCCGATATAACAATCACTCTATGCGAAGGTACGGTGACAGTCCCGCCAATCGATCAGCGAAAGCAGATCATAAAAGAACTCCACGGATCAGCAGTAGGAGGTCACATGGGCGTAACAAAAACATACAGACGCATACTAACACAATACTTCTGGCGAGGATTGAGAAACGACGTGAAAGACCATATCAAGTACTGTATCGTTTGCCAAAGGGACAAACTCGTTAGAGTAAGAAACAAAGCACCAATGATCATCACGGACACACCCGCGATGCCGTTCGACAAGGTAGCTATCGACGTAGTAGGACCGCTGCATCCTACGAAAAACGAAAACGTATATTTACTAACAATGATCGATTTGTTCAGTAAATTCAGTATCGCAGTTCCGCTAAAACATCAAACATCCGTAGACGTAGCTAAAGCGCTTACATCATCACTAATATCAACATTCGGTGCACCGCGCGCTATACTGACGGATCAAGGTACTAACTTTATGTCAGATACCATAAAAAACGTCAGATACCATTAAAAATTAAAAACAGCTCTTCCAAATCGAACAACAGAGAACAACTGCGTATCACCCGCAATCTAATGGTGCCATTGAACGTAGCCATCACACGCTCAAAGAGTACATAAAACACTTCGTAACAACAAACCGAGAATGGGACGAGGTAATAGCTCTCGCAACATTCTCATACAACACAAGCGTTCACGAAAGTACAGGATTTACTCCGTACGAACTCGTTTTTGGTAGGAAAGCTCGCACACCATCAGAGTTCCCACCACTCGAGAAAACCATAACATACGACGACTACATGATCGATCTAAATCGAAACATGAAAGACGCGAGTCAACTAGCTTTCGAAAAAGCTATAAAAGCGAAAGAACGTAACAAAAAATATTACGATAAACGGGTTACGGAACCTACTTACGAGATAGGCCAGCTTGTATTCATACAAAACGAGCACAAAGAAGGTAAATTCGATAAAGACTGGTTAGGCCCATACAAAATCATAGATATACATGAAAACAACCGTAATGTCACACTGCAAATCGGTAAAAAACATAAGACAGTTCATGTAGATAAGATCAAAATGGCATATGTTGCAGATGTCACGCCACTGTCGTGAGGGCAACCCCAAACGACGCTTTCATGATCACCCCGTTCATTACTAATTTTTGGTATTCAAATCAACCGAAACTCGAAACACAATCGAATTACAATCGAAACTCGTTTTTTAAACAAAATCTCTTTTTTTTAATCATGCATCCCTTCTCTTTTTTCCAGAAACGCTATACCAAGCGAACCAACTCCTGAATAACATGTCCAACCCACTAACCTAACACTAATTAGAATCGAGAATGTTTCAGGCCAACACAAGCTATAAAGGAAAAAATGTGGAATCAAAAAAAAAAATGAAACAAAAACCAATAGAAGAGAAGCGAACAAAAAGAAAAGAGTATAAAAAAAGGGGAGGATGGAAGTACAACTAAAACCGAGTAATGTCAACCGAAAGGCAGAAAAGGCAACAATGGTTCAAAAAATTTTTTTTTTTAATTTCGATCCATCCTAACCTATCCAAAATAACAAAACTACCCCTACTAACCTGAACAACTAAACGTTTTTTTAGACTGTTACAGGAATCCACATTATCCGAAAATTAAAAAACAAAAAGGAACCGAATCAATAACCTGGAAAGAAAAACCGGAACATTTTAAATACACTACACTGAAATTTACACGAAATGACAGTATTTAAAAAAAAAAAAATTCAAAATTTGCTAATTGTATAGAGACACACAAACACAAATTTTTTGTAAAACGATGCAGGAGCATCGAGAAATTTTCCAAGGGGGGGAGTGTAACGGTCCCATAGTCTTTTTTAATGTTTCAATGTTTTATCGTGCATCAAGTTCTCATTCTGAGAACTTGTGCACATTCAGCAAAATTTGCCGTGAGAGCGACGATGTCACCGTCGTCTCACGGCAACGGTCAAGCCGCCGCGCGCCCAGCATCCGCGCGGTGGCCGTTATCAGCGCGGAGGATTACCTCTCGCGCGTAACAAAGAGCGTCGAGACCCTTTGCCTCGACGCTCCGAACGGTCAGTCTACGACCACCAGCCCCAATTGTAAGACGTACGCTCCCCGTCAATTCATTAATTATCGCTGCGACTAATAAACTTAACTTCTTTTTTAACCCGATAAATAAAACGAATTCATTTATTTCCGCGACTGGCTACCTATTACAAACGCATCGCCACTGCCGTTATTTTGTGTATTTCCTTGCGATGCTAGTCTCTTCTTACATTCCAATTTGTAGTGACCTTTTTTATGGCAGTAATAACATTCAACGTTGTTGTACCGCCGGAGCCCGGGTGATCAGTCCGTGCTCGACGGGTGAGATATTATCTCCGAAGATTTTAGGATGTTACCAGTAAGGGGGTTAGAACCCCAGTTAGGACTACAACTCGTAGGCACAATAACAATTTATTGACGAAATAGAAAACAGAGTAATAAACAATTTCACTTTACAATTTGCCTCTTTTGCACACAACTTTACAAAGTTACTTCACAAGTCAACTTTAAGACTTAATTCCACACTCGGGATCCAGGTCCGACCCTCACCCGCCAGTGCCACTTTATACGTTCCCTTGCCCGGAACACTCTATGTTACCTTTTGGATTCCAATACCGAATCCCTGGGACCAGACGCACAGTTTCTCGAGTCAAACCAGACTGTCGAATGCTCGCTCGCGTATAATTATATATCGAGCGAGAGCATCAGCATTATTTATTAGACAAAACATTATTTCTTAAAACTCCGCTTTTCATTATTTACTGTTTATTTTCCGTCGCTTCAGATTCCGTACGTCCACGGAATGTGGAGGCTCCGCGCTACTTAAACTGCTGATGCGTTGCTCTACTTGTCCGCGATCGGGAATCGCTCGATGCGTCGATTGCCCAATCGCCCGCGCTGCGCTCGATTTCGGTAATTGTGTTCGCGCTCGGCTCGCCCGCTGCTCGCATACCTCGGTTGTTGCGCAATGCATCTTGCGACAACAACCGGCGTACCCGGGGTACAACAACGTTCTTTTTTTTCTTCGTTTTATCTTCAGAGCTATTCGAGCTCCCAGACGTTTTGAGGTTCAACGCAGCAAATGCAGTGGCCGTATCGTCGCTTAGAGTCAAACGATGCTCTTCTGTAAGTAGCCTTGCTGTTAAATTGTCGAACGTCTGTTTTGTTTCGTCATACGAGTCCCAAGCTGTTACGAATCCCCCGTATTTTAAGGGAAGACTGCCTAGAGCCTTCGCGATTTCATCGATATCACTTATTTTCTCGCCAACGTCAGCCAGCGCTTGAGCCATGGATTCGATCTTGCAAATATGCTGAGCGACGGAATCAGTCTCCGACATTCGATAATTGAAGAACTGCTGCTTGAGAGTTACCTTATTTATTACAGAACGCTGTTCGTGAATCGTTTTTAAACGATTCCACATTTCCGGTGCGGTCGGGCACGCCATAACTGTCTGTAAATGATCAAACTCCATAGCTGTGGACAGTATCAGCTGTTATGTCCGAGTAACATGAAGAATTTGCCCTGTTTTAGACCTTAGCAAAGGCTAATTAGTCCGAGATACGGGCTTGGTGATTTGGTTGTAATGGAATTTTGTTGGATAATAGTTTTGGATAATTTAGTGATTATTTGGGATAATAAGGAATTGTTGAGTAAGAAAGAAAGAGAAGTTCGCGGTGGTCCGCGCAACTTCTGCTATTGGTTGGATATAGGACATCCAGTGAGCTCGCGGTGGACCGCGCAGCTCGGTGGATTTTAGAAAATGATTGCAGAGCTCGCGGAGGTCCGCGGAGCTCGGTGGATTTGGAAAACGATTCCATAGCTCGCGGTGGACCGCGCAACTGGAAATCGTCTTGAAGATTTTATTATGAGTTCGCGATGGTCCGCGCAACTCATTTGGATTCGAAGGTTATGATGATGAGCTTGCGGTGATCCGCGCAGCTCGGAAAGAATTTGAAGTTTCCATTTAAACTACTTTACTTGAAAATATGAACGAGCGGAACAAGTTCCAGCTCGATCCGAAGAGTTTGAAATATTTACAAGAACTGACTGACTGCTGCTGACTACTGGCAGACTACCGACTAAGACTGACTGTTTTCTGTACAAATTGTGGTCTTATATACTAGTCGTATATCTATCTTTGTTTTCGAATAAGGGTAGGAAAGGGCAAGTTTCTTGTAGCTTATTGGCTCGAACTCGCCGTCTCCCACTTCCTATGTTTTGAACGAATTGAAAAGAATTGTTATCTGTAGACTATGTGTGGGGGTCTAGACGTCCCCTTCCCTTAACCATTAGAGTAGGGCCTTATATTTAGGAAATACAATGCTGTTTTGAGGGTTGCTAGATACTAGGCGCTTTGGTGGAGTTACGGGGATGTAATACAGCATTGCCTTTGCATTCAAATCGTCCCACGCTTTTCCGGCAGCATCCTCTACTGGACGTGGCCTTTTTTTCCGTGATGAGATCGAGTAAGCCCTCGTATCCAAAAAATATCTCCATCTGATACTTCCAGAGTTGTAAATTTTTCCCATCGAACTTCTGAATATTAAAATTCTTCGACTTGTCCATCTTGAATCCTCGTTATCCCAAATTCCTCTAGAAGAAATTTCCGAGTAGCGTACCACGATGTGACAATCTCGATGTAGAAAAAGATTCTTTCGTTTCTTCAGTTTTTCACGCCCTCATTGTTTCAAATCCTCGCCCGCGTAATCTAGGCTCATAACCTTTTGATATTATTGAATAAATCGACGGATTAAATGAAATAATATTTATTATCAATTCATATGACCGCCCGTATTGACGGCTCGAAGACAACTGAACTTAACGAAAAGATTGCCAAAGAAACAAAACAAACAAATATCTGTTCGAGTAGGCGCTGTTGTACCCCGAGTACGCCGGTTGTTGTCGCAAGGTGCATTGCGCAACAACCGAGGTATGCGAGCAGCGGGCGAGCCGAGCGCGAATGTAATTACCGGAATCGAGCGCATCGCGGGCGATTGAGCAATCGACGCATCGAGCGATTCTCGATCGCGGATAAGTAGAGCAGCGCGTCAGCAGTTTAAGTAGCGCGGAGCCTCCATATTCCGTGGACGTACGGAATCTGGAGTGACGGAAAATAAACAGTAAACAATGAAAAGCGGAGTTTTAAGAAATAATGTTTTGTCTAATAAATAATGCTGATGCTCTCGCTCGATATATAATGATACGCGAGCGAGCGTTCGACAGTCTGGTTTTTGACTCGAGAAACTGTGCGTCTGGTCCCAGGGATTCGGTGTTGGAATCCAAAAGGTAACATAGAGTGTTCCGGGCAAGGGAACGTATTAAGCGGCACTGGCGGGTGAGGGTCGGACCTGGATCCCGAGTGCGGAATTAAGTCTTAAAGTTGGCTTGTGAAGTAACTTTGTAAAGTTGTGTGCAAAAAGGGCAAATTGTAAAGTGAAATTGTTTATTACTCTGTTATCTATTTCGTCAATAAATTGTTATTGTGCCTACGAGTTGTAGTCCTCACTGGGGTTCTAACCCCTTCCTGGTAACATCCCAAAATCTTCAGAGATAATATCTCACCCGCCGAGCACGGTCTGATCACCCGGGCTCCGGCGGTACAACATTGGTGGCAGCGGTGGGATACCAGAGTGAGGCTACGAACTACGAGGAATACATCGAAGTGAGAAAGCGTGGAAACACAGAGAGAGCGGCTCCAGGTGATAGGTGGAGTCGGGCAGTACACAGAGAGTGCGGCTCTAGGTGATAAGTAGAGCCGGGCAGTACACAGAGGGACCAGACGTGTGAGAGGGTGCCTGCAGCCCCTCTTAGAGGCGTCGACCCGGGTTAGGGGACGTATACAGTTTAAAAAGATAGATACATGAGTGGGCGAGGAACGCCTGGGGAACAACGAGAGGTTCCGGCAGCACAGGAGCTATCAACGTCCACGGACGAGGACGAGGGGGTAGCAGCAGGGTTAGAGACAGCATTGGCTGGGATTACGCAGGTTGCAAGGGAAAACCTGGCAGCGCAATCGCCGGAGCGAGCGGCGGGAGTCGAGGAACAGTCACCAAACCCTTTGTACGGGGTGAATTTGCAGCGGGGGACCACATACGACGAGCTGGACGATATCGACGAGAGCTTGTTCGAGGCAGGAACAGAAATGGCAAACATCAGCCCCCGGGCGGTGGACAACGAGATCGAGCGACTGCGTTTGCAGTTGCAAAACACCAATGGGCGGCACGCGAACGTCTTCGGGGGCGACCCAGGGCGAAACTGGACGGCCACCTTCGGGAACGATACCAGGGTGTATCCTCCTGAGGGGTTGGGCCTCGCAGGGGTTCGCCGAACTTTATTCAGGGACGTGCCAACGGTGGCAGGGCTGACCGGGACAGCAGCGGCGGCAGCGGCGATAGCGGCGGCGGGACAGGTGAATACGACAGCAGCGGTACCAGCAGAAACGGCTCCGGCGAGTCAGCCGAACGGGATAGCGGCAATGCCGGTGGCAACGGGGCATGTAGACAGGGAAGCGGTGGACGAAGAGGCGAAATTCAAAGAAGCTGTCGCGAGAGAGGTAGAGCGAAAGATTGACCTTGTTGCGCCGCGAAATACAATTTTAATTCGCAACCGAATATTTCGAGAATATTCGAGAAGCGAGCGTAGTAATGAACGCTCAGGAATGCGCCAACTAAGACAAGAGGCGATTGAACTCGTCCTCCGTCGCATCGAAGTGCGAATGCACACGGAAGTGCCTGCACTGCGTTGCAACACCGGCCTTCGACCCCTAAATTTGCTGATGCTCCCGAGCCATAATGGTGAACCAAAATCGGAAGAGCAGTCAGTCTTAATTGACAAGTGTAATCGAGAGGGTACCTCCGAAATAGTAACTGCAGTAAAATAATCTAGTAAGTCTCAACGATACATAATTAACTTGAAATCTTGTGCAAAACCTTTGTTAAACTTTTAATGTATTCAATTCTGAATTTTAAGTTCAATAATAATTTTTAAATAATATTAAAAAATAAATAGAGTGTTCTTTAATTGATGTTGGAGTTCTAACTCCTTAAAACGGAACCAAATCCCAATAAATTTAATCGTTTACTCGATCTAGCATCGAGCCGAACACAACATTGGTGGCAGCGGTGGGATACCGTTACATCAATTAAAAACATTTTCTAAAATAAAATTAAATCACAAGTAATACATCGGCAAAGGCCGACCGGGTTACGCGCGCGAGACGTCGTTGACGCGTAGTTCCGAGTAAGTGTGAGACTACAAGTGAACGTGGCAAGTGCCGTGCACGAGAAATACGTGCGGAGGCCCACCAACACGCAGACGTTGGTTTGGAAAAAAAACCCGACTCAACACGCAGACGTTGAGCTACGGTAAAAACTCATATCCGGCAACCGAGTTGCCGAAGAGCTAGCTACCCGCCATCCCGAGGATCGGCGACGAAGGGAAACCGTCATCAAGAGGATCGACGAAGGACACCGAGTGTCAAGGAAATATCGGCGTCGTGAGAACCCGTCAACGACGAAGAGCAACCGAGTTGCTGAAGAAGAAACCGACATCCCGAGGATCGTCGAGGGCCCAGAATGCAGCGCATCGTACTGTAAGTGGCGGAAATTTAGATAAAGTTGTAACTAAAGCCGGTTAGCGTAGGTTAGGTCGCAGAGCCAACCGGAACTCATATGAGCGAACGGGTAAATAGAAAGACTGTCCCCGTGCCGCGACGACGATCGAGATCGTTCGAATCAACTCTTCCTGCGGAACGAGTTGGCATAGTTTCCTTGTTAGAAAACGTCTTCTCAGATATTGCCGCGAGAACGCGACGAAGTTTAAGGTCGAGTGAGACGCCCGTAAACGCAGAATTCGTGTGCACGAAACGGGGCGGTTCGTACACCTCAATAGATACCATTGACTATAGCCTGTTTGACGACGCTAAAACAAACATGACAGAACCACAGATCACGGACGAACAAATCAACAAGGAAATCGAAAAACTCCGACAAATAACAGACGAGACAAGCCGCGAAATAGACGAAACGCTAGGCGAAGCCGCCGGTGGAGTCCCACCGTTCGCGCAAGTATTCAGCAGACCCCTAAATATAGTGGAGAGAGCGCACACTCTTAGTGCGAAACATGCCGCAACCAAAAGAAGCCTGGTCGGTGAATTCTCCAGAGATGATAGCACCAAATGGGAATTGCCGAAACAAACCAGCACGACCGGCACGCGACCGCGAGTATCGTTACATAACCAAACGGGGGTAAATAGTCCCACTAACGAGCCGCAGAGACCGGCAACACCGGAAGACGAGCGAACGCTAATACGAAAATTCGAGAGCTTATTAGACCAACTGAGGCAAACCAGACGGACAAGTGAATATAGACACCCAGTTGAGGACGAATATCTCAGCTTAGATTTGGCACTAAAGAACATCAAACCATTCGACGGAAACGATCCGAACAAACTGGACGGGTTCCTACAGTCCTGCGAAACCGTGTTCGCAATGGTACACCCGCGAAAGCAAAACATACTTCTATCTCTAGTGTTGGCAGGCAAATTGGAAGATCGCGCGACACGCGAAATGAAGCACAAAACGGTGCATACGTTAGCGGAACTCAAAACTGAGCTCGAAGCCCTTTATGGGAAACGGAAATCGCTAGCGGCCCTGCAATACGAATTTTCCACCCTCAGACAGGGGCAAGATGAACCAGTTGGCACATATGCCACACGCACGGAAAAATTGACAGTAGAGATAATCGAAAAACTTTGCGAGGGCATAGATCCCAAAGGAGCACCATACATAGAACAAGCCCTCAGAAAAAGTGCGCAAATGACGTTCGAAAACGGTTTGCACAAAACCCTACGACTGAATGCGGGAGATCATTCTCCAAGAAAATGTTATACCTGCGGGGAGGCAGGGCACATCAGGCGTGAGCGTCCGAGGAAATCCGGGCGACTCAGTCTCCCTATGCCGGGATCGGCGCGGGAGGTGCATCAGGTGAAGTTGTCTTGCAATTACTGCGGGGGGCAGGGACACTTCTGGAAGGACTGCCAGCTGAGGTTGCGGCATGTGGAAGAGAGGAAGTTATCGACAGGGGAACAACAAGGGAGCGGACAACCCTCGAAGACGGGGAGAACGTGGAAGGAGTTCATGGATAAGCCGCGCGCGGGAACGGCCGAAGGAGGCGAGACGCGTGAGGTGGGCTTCGTTACGGCGACATAGAGCGGAGGCACCGGGAACCTCCAGAATGATACGTTCATGTTACGAATTTGCTAAAGTTTCCAAAGGATAGTTCTTTTGTCAAAAATCACAAACAGGTCAGGTGGAATATCTGTGTGACACGAGGTGTTTGAATTTTGTTGGTATTTCTGAGAGTTGTCAGGTGCCGGGGTTCCGTAAATAGTAGAATTTTGGTGAATATGGGAATTTTCCATGATTCGGGAAACGTTAAATATTTAGTAGTTTGCTAAGAGATGGGGTTCTGTGGGGATATTTGAATTCCGGAAAACTATTGAGTTGTGTTAACATTCGAAAATCCGAATTTTTCTGAGATAAATGAATTTTGTGAAACTGAGGGACGTGAATACTGGGCATGGATTTATGTAAAATATTGTCAACTTTGTATATTCGGGTTTTGATGAGAATTTTGATACGTCGGTTCGTTGGCTCGCCAGGAGACGAGCGAAAAGAAATTAGCGAATTTCTTTTCTTTCAAGGGGGGAGGAATGTTGTACCCCGAGTACGCCGGTTGTTGTCGCAAGGTGCATTGCGCAACAACCGAGGTATGCGAGCAGCGGGCGAGCCGAGCGCGAATGTAATTACCGGAATCGAGCGCATCGCGGGCGATTGAGCAATCGACGCATCGAGCGATTCTCGATCGCGGATAAGTAGAGCAGCGCGTCAGCAGTTTAAGTAGCGCGGAGCCTCCATATTCCGTGGACGTACGGAATCTGGAGTGACGGAAAATAAACAGTAAACAATGAAAAGCGGAGTTTTAAGAAATAATGTTTTGTCTAATAAATAATGCTGATGCTCTCGCTCGATATATAATGATACGCGAGCGAGCGTTCGACAGTCTGGTTTTTGACTCGAGAAACTGTGCGTCTGGTCCCAGGGATTCGGTGTTGGAATCCAAAAGGTAACATAGAGTGTTCCGGGCAAGGGAACGTATTAAGCGGCACTGGCGGGTGAGGGTCGGACCTGGATCCCGAGTGCGGAATTAAGTCTTAAAGTTGGCTTGTGAAGTAACTTTGTAAAGTTGTGTGCAAAAAGGGGCAAATTGTAAAGTGAAATTGTTTATTACTCTGTTATCTATTTCGTCAATAAATTGTTATTGTGCCTACGAGTTGTAGTCCTCACTGGGGTTCTAACCCCTTCCTGGTAACATCCCAAAATCTTCAGAGATAATATCTCACCCGCCGAGCACGGTCTGATCACCCGGGCTCCGGCGGTACAACAGCGCTGACATTAACAAAATAGAAGTTGAGTTAACAACGTTAAATGCGTATTTTTCGATACATATATTACGGTAACTGGAACAAATCGTCGCGATCGTTTCCTCTAGTCTAGTCGTTTCCTCTAGGCTCTACTCAACTTAAACACAGCGCAAGGTATTCCACCACCCTTGCCTGGACCGAACGATACCTCCGCCTAATCTCCACACATTACACTATTCCTGGAGCTGCCGGGTTTGTACAGGACTTTATCGTATTCGCACGAAATGTCGTCGGATCTCTTCTCTATTTGGGCTTTGATTTCAAACATACTGCACCAAATAAAGTCAAGAATACCGACCAAAACGAAACTGAACTAAACTGAATGTAAAATCTCGACCAAAACTGAATAAAACTGAATCTTGAACAAATCAAACTGAACGAAATGCATAAAAATGAAAATGGAAAACTACACGAAACTGAATCTAAAGAGCTGAATCAAGCCGGCAGTCGAGAGAGCGGCAGCAAACAAGATCTCTAAAACGGTAATTTACGGTATTTTATGATTTTGTGGTTTTTATCACGGTGATTCAAAAAATCACGTCACAATGGTTATAAAACGGAATTGTGCATGTGGAATAACCGTAGGTATAATCGAAGACTTTACGCGCATTTTGTATACACGGAAAGATGCTATTCAAGCGAAGCAAAGAAAAACGATTATTCTGAAATTCTAAACGGACAACAGGCAAAAAACTCCGGCTGAAAAAGGGGTACAACAAATGAATTATTAAGAAAGAGTACAGTACAAAAATAGTGCTAATTACATTGATATTGTAACGACCGAGCGAAATAACAACGCGATATATTTGGTTGTGGGTCGGATATTATTAGTTATAATGTTCTTTAATTATCTTATTCGCGATCTGTCACGTCCGTTCGCTTTGATAGTCTGATCCAGACTCTGTCATGACGATCGATATCTTATCGATCGTCCCTACGTTCGTCTATTGTCAATCCTCACTAATATCGTGTGTCTCAACGAACAGTAAACTACATATTCGTTATACCACTCCCCTCCTTTTGAGTTGCCACCCCGGCAACTCCTAGTCCACCCTAAGATATGCCACGGTCCATCATTCTAAAATCTGTCCAATATTTTTAACCTACACTATTCCGACATTCATCCAAGTCCACAAGGAAAACCATGGCAGAAAACCTTGGAAAGAACAGTGTTCACGAATCTACATAGTTTCATTTTGTTCTATTACTCATTTTCTGTCAAATCCGAGCTAAATAATGTTATTGTACCCTTTATCAGTCCGTGTCAAGTCCATTTCTAATTAACTCTTAAATACTTCGTTTTGTCCTTAAATACTTCATTTTTTAAATACAAATCTTCAATTGTCTTCATGTCTTCATGCATAGATGCAATGTGTCTGTCTGTTTTTATATTCGTCGATATTTTCTCCAGATGGTCAGGTAACTCCAAATTCTCGTTCCAAACTTCACGTACAAGGACAGGAGAAGGGAGTGTAGAAAACTCGGGAATATGGAAAAACCTGTGACACACATTACAAACGCGTAGTAATCTGAAAATAATAGGGATCCGCTCCCTTTCCCAAGCAATGCTGTTTGTTCGGGATCGCGGTGGCTGCCGCGAGATTTCGCGAGGAATTATTTTCTCATATTTTTCGGCCGTGCTCGAGTTTCGAAGATATCGAGGCTCGCAGCAAGCATTCGACGAAACTCGAGGATATCAAGTTCACTGCCGTGGGTCGACCACACTTGACAACACCTCGCTATGTCTCGAGCCTCGGCCGAATTATTGTTTCGGAAACGTAAACACGTGGCGAGGGCACCGCGCGTCCTACCAGTGTCGCGCGCTCTCGCTCGTCGCTCGCAAGGCGTTAGCTCATCGCGAAGCGGTTTCATACGTCTCGAAGCCACTTTTGTCCTCGGGGCATCGACCTGCAGACAATGCCCGAAAGACGTTCGGCTCTCCGAAAACTGTCGCACGGCGAATCCGTTCGAGCGCGCAATCAAGTCAGTCAAGCTCGAAAGCGCGACGAGAGCACAGGCGCCTCTATCTCACTCGCACTATGATACGCAGATTTTTGTTTCAATAAATTGTTGTTTTCATCCACTATATTTCGCGACCCCTCCTCCGATCCGCCCTCACCTCCGAGCTCATTTCTCAACACTATTCCTCAAATCAAATCTCTCAACAAAATATCTCAGCTTGACCGTTCTGATGTAATTTCAAATCTACGAAATTACAATCAGAGTATAAGATGACCCTAACATCTTCCATCCATTTTCAATATAATCCGAATCAGACGTCAATGCTCCGCCAACCATGCAGTTATGATCTATTTTTTCTATCGATCACTGTTTATCCGAACAATTTCGTGTGCACCCGAATTTTGTTCACAGTGTTACCATCGATCTAAAAACAACCCAAAACTCCTCGGAAACCCCCCAGAGCGCTTCCCATAACGAAATATCATGGCCAGCGACATAGTGTTACAACGCTCAAGGTCCACAGTCAGGCAGTCTTAACAAGAAACTCGGAAATCCTTTCAGGGTTAAACCCAAGACTCCAGACAGTAACTCAAACATCCAAATCAATTCAACTCCATAGATTCTCTGAAAACCGTTAAGGTATCAAACGAGTAATCTCTATACTTTCCTGCAATGACGTCTCATGAACTCCTATCTATATAGTACTCAGAGAACACCCTAAAAATCATCAAAACAAATAATTTTTCTCGTCAATGAATCTACAAATGGGATAGTCCCATATGCAAACTGGAGAAATCCGAAAAACCTATACACTGTGTCTACGATGAGGACACAACTTCTTCGAGTGGTCTCCCTCACCACAAGACCAACACTTCTTGTTTCTTGACGAAATTGCCACCTTTTTAAACGCCAAACTCGAAATCGAATTTCTTAACCCTTCACTATTTGATTTTTTATGTTCCTCTTTCGATTTACCCTTCTTGTCCTTTTCTTTCTTTCCTTTACAAAGAATCGCCTGAATTTCTTGCGCACGAGTCAGAGTTGCTAGTAATGATAGAACCTTTTCTAACCTGAGAGTTACTCTCGTCTCCGAATCAAAAATCCCGAGTACAAATTGTTGACAAGCAACCCGATCCTTCGTTTCCTCGCTATACTCGGGATACGCAAAACGTACTAATCGTTTAAGATCCAACGCAAATCTAGCTAACTCTACTTTTTCATCGTGCTTCCTATCGTTAAACTCCGCGTAGCTCATCTGAGCGAAATGTTTTTCGCCAAATCTCAAATCGAGTTCCCCTTTGATTTTTTCAAAGTCCTTCAGTTCTTCGTCCGACAAATTTAGTAAAACTGCTCTTGCAGAGCCCCGAAGTGAAGATCCTAATGCGACAGCCTTTTCTTCCTCAGAGTAACGATTGTACTCTGAAATCATCTCAAACTGTTTGACGTGTTGGTTCCATGAGCCGGAACCGTCAAACGTGTCGAGTTTGAGGTGACTTTTACGCCTCGAAATAGAAAGATCTCACCGATCCTCTCCGGAACACGAATTTTATACAATACGCGACGAAAGTGCAACAGGAAGGGGAGAGCTAGCAGCAAAACTACAACCATTAGTCGTTGGAACGATTACCGTATTTTGTGCGTTGCTTCTCAAGATGTTGAACTCCTCAAATGCTGCTCGAATCGCCTCTCTAGTCGCGATTGCCGCTGATTCCTTTGCTAGTTCGATAGCCTCTATCCGAATTTTCGAAATTTCTTCCTCTTGTTTTTTTTGCAATGCATCGATGATCTTTTCGAATTCTTCTCTCGAAATATTCTCTGTCGAACCATGATTCCTATTTTCCGGCGAAATAGTTCCTTCTCGAACTCGACTTCTCGTCAGCATCGTCGACATTTGCAGTATTTTTTTTTATCTATCAATTCGCGCCGCGATTAACGTAAAGATTCGAGTCCCACTTCTGACACCAATGTAACGACCGAGCGAAATAACAACGCGATATATTTGGTTGTGGGGCGGATATTATTAGTTATAATGTTCTTTAATTATCTTATTCGCGATCTGCCACGTCCGTTCGCATTGATACTCCGATCCAGACTCTCTGTCATGACGATCGATAGCATATCGATCGTCCGTACGTTCATCTATTGTCAATCCTCACTAATATCGTGTGTCTCAACGAACAGTAAACTACATATTCGTTACAATATATGTCTTTCTCACTTTCTTTACAATGGTCTATAGGCTCCGTTTGTAAAAAAGTACGTTTACCGTTTTTGGCTTCCTCAAGAAGCTTCGTTTTGTAAAACCTTACTTTATTTGCTTTTTTTCCATAATTATCTATTCTGTAACGGTATTTGGAGGATTACAAATCTTTGCTCCTCAGCGGCGTTATGTGAGTTGATTGCTCACACGAGTGTGAGGGCAGGTGCTGTAAATGATAAGAACTGTGAAGTTGATTCGAAGTGTCAACGATTATGGAGATTTATTCGCCGATAACGTTGGTACAATACAATATTTGGATTGAATTTGTCGACTTGATTTTGATTTGAAATTCGTTTTACTTGTGACACAGAACAAAAGGTGATTTTATTGAGGAAAAAACGGGATGCTTGACTCTACTCTACACGCTTCTTATTAGATCATAAGCCGCGAAAGCAGTCACCGAGATCGCTCAAGGCAGTCGCCGGCGCGGCCACGAAGTAATAAGTCGCTTAATTAACGATTCTACGTTAAAACGATCTCCACCAATTGTCTTCCACGAACGTGGTCGCCAAGGTCCCCCAAGGCAGTTGCCGGCACTTGTTACAAAATGGCAGGTCGTTGCAATAAAAAATAACTCTATCAATTACAAGGAGATGGGTAGGATAACCGTCACGGAAGCGGTCGCCGACGTCCGCCAAGGCAGTTGCCGACGCTAGGTTTCAAGGATAAGGTAAACCCGACCGAAAACAGTCGTCGAGGTCCCCCAAGGCAGTCGTCGGCGATTGCACTTGGATAGGAAAAATACTTCAAAAGAGTTATCTGTTCACTGAAAAAATAAGATAATTAATTAAATGATAATTAATCGATGAATGGCCGACGAGTCTTCCTTCTCTCGGATTGGATTGTCGATGAAAAATTTCCCTTGCTTCTTCTTAGCCTCGGGGTAATGTCGAATAGAGCAACGCTCTATTCAAAAAGCAAAGATGGATTAATCGTTTAACTAGCAAAATTTTTATCTCGTTGAGATATCGATTTTTGTCTACTTAAGATCAAACGTGCCGGAGCCGCGCATGAGTTTCGTCTCGTTATGAGAATAGGACCGAAGTGATTTCCGGGCTTGGGCGCGGGCCTTCTATACCCGAGCGCGTGATGTTAATATTGCGTCAGATGACGTAATTTGCACGTCGCGATTTTCTGTCCCGTGTTATCGACGCCCGGGGTGTGCTGACACGGCTCATGCAAATGCAGTATCACTGTGACGCGGAAGCCCAAGGAGAATTTCTCAATCGACCGTGTATATCGATCCATGAGACGGTCGATAATCTTACGTACTACTTTATCGAGAAGGAGATTGATCGATTGATTTTACCGACTGTTCTCATTTCTTATTACACCCTTTATTTTCTAATAAGCATCGAAATCTTTACCGTCTCAACGCCTCCCCCCCCCCCCCCCCCCCCCCCCCCCCCCCCCCCCCCCCCGAACTAAAGTGTGTATAGCTGAAATGCTCTTGTTCTCTTGATTAAGGTAAATCGATCTCGATGTAAATAAATAAACTTTTTTTTTTCTTTATGAAAAAAATAATCGTTTTTATTTTTCTTTCTACTTCATTTCTGGATTACAGGACCGCGTCTTAGAGCTACTTTGTACTTTCTGTTTTCAGATTATTATCACATTTTCGAAACCAAAAAAAAACATAATTCTTTTATCCCGGAAGATTTGCGTTATACTCGTCAAACAGGAATATTCCGTCGCGAAAACGCTCGTAGAGTGGACGAAACAATCGTCGACTCGAAAATGAATTACATAGAATTCTTATCTCGAGAGAAGGCTCGCGAAATTGACGCAACAATCGTCGACACAAAAAATAATTACATAGAATTCTTATCTCGAGAGAAACGCTCGCGAAATTGGCGATACAATCGTCGACATAAAAATCAATAGAATTCTTATCTCGAGAGAACGCACGCGAAATTGACGAGACAATCGTCAAAACAAAAAATGAACCAAATTTTTATCTCGAGAGAATGCTCGCGAGATCGACGAAACAATCATCGACACCAAAAAATCAATAGAACTCTTATCTCGAGAAAACGCTTGCGAAATCGAAATGGAAACGAGAATCGTCCGTGAAACGACGGATTTTCCCGTAATTATTATTCGGCAAAAATTTTTTTTCCAAATACAAAAGGTATGCCAAGTACGTGATAATTCTGTTTACGAAAATTATTCAGAAAAATAAATAAAATTATATGGACCAAGAGTAATACAAGATAAACTTCAATATGGCGAAAACTATTGTCTTTTTAATGCAAAAAAATTGCTGTAAATAATTGGTGTTCCAGTGTTTGCAAGCATCATAATAAATGGCTAGCTGTGGAACGCCGATTATTTACAGCAATTTTTTTGCATTAAAAGACAATAGTTTTTGCCGTATTGAAGTGTTTCTTGTAATACAC
The DNA here is from genome assembly GCA_963924025.1 of Ischnus inquisitorius. Lineage (NCBI taxonomy): Eukaryota > Metazoa > Arthropoda > Insecta > Hymenoptera > Ichneumonidae > Ischnus > Ischnus inquisitorius. Next base: position 15,743,793 of record OZ001253.1, on the reverse strand, counting down.
TTGGTCTATATAATTTTACTTATTTTTTAAAATAATTTTCGCAAACAGAATTTTCACGTACTTGGCGTACCTTTTTTTTTTGAAAAAATTTTTTTGGGGAATTTTATTTCTTTTTGAAAATCCATCCATTCATTCATCCATTCCATCCATTTCATTTCTTTTTTTTTTTCTCTTGATGAAAACTCGACAAAACTGTCAGTGTCGACGTAATAACAATTAAGAAAAATAACAACCAAAAAAATACGCACTTTTTTCGAGGCAAACTCGACAAAAACGGTCTGCGTCGACGTGAAAAATGACAGCAGACAGCTGAGCCAGCTGTGGCGACTAGCGCGCCACCGGGCAGATTTTTTGTCGAACTGATGTAGATAGTTGACATATATATTTGGGACATTTTTATAATCGTTTGGACCATGTGAAACTTTCGGGCCCAATATCTCAGAATCGGCTGAACGAATTGATTTGTACATAGGCCCTTTGGAAAGATTGATGATATATGACCCCAAATATATGATAGAACTGGCCTTTAAAATTCGTGTCGTTGTAACGTTCCTGAGATATATCGATCAAAAGTTTCACTTCCGGCATATTGGCGTATTTATACACGGTAGCGTTACGCCACGAAAAAATGTTTTTTTTTCAGTACTTGGCATCGAGACGCTGTCGCGTCTCTTGATTATTATTATTATTATTTTGATCGCATGAAATGTTTGCAAAACGAAAAAAAAAAAAAAATGATCTATCACTCGTTTCTTTTTTTGTTTTTCTATCCTGCTGCCTTCCTTCTTGTTCTTCTTGTTTCGTTTTTTTTTCTTTTTTTTGTTTCCTCTTTGATCTGTTTCGTACCTATACCTCTATCCGTACCTCCTTCCTCATTACCCATAATTAATTCGCTTTCTTCTTGTTCTTCCTTGATATTGTTGCTTTCATCATGTTGCTCGGCAGGCGGAACAGGGCCGTGAGCTGCCACTTTGCGTAGCCGTGGGTGGTGAGCCACTCTGATATCCTCGGTTGCTGCCTTCCTCGTCGGTATATGTCGAGGTGTGCTTCGAAGGCAACTCTCGAGAGCACTAGTTCTTGGCTCCGCAGAAAGCTGTGTAATTCCGTGTTCGCCTGTTCGCGTGTTCGTGCGATTTTGGAAATGTAAAGTGAGACGGCAGGTCAAATACTTGGTGCCTTGGCACGTTGATCATTGTAGCGAAGTGTCCGGCGTAGAAGTAACAGGTGCCGTCGTCACCTGTTCCGACGCACTTCGCTCGATGAGCCGATGCCCCCAGCCGGAGGGCGTACCATTGATTTTTCAGTGGAGCACTTGAGATCGAGTGCGCTCTCCTTGTCTGGGCTACCAGACATTGTTGAAGTGCCAGTGTGCCATAAATAGTTGTGGCGTTGTGACACATAGTTCCGTTACAGAGAACCAGCGTGGGACGATCACGTCTACGCGTGCTCCGAGGAGCACCGCATGGACCTCGTCCTCTATCTTTTTGTTGAGAGAGAGGCAAGACAATTTGTTTAGCGATTTTGTCTCCCTTTTTTTTTTACACAAAAAAAATTAAGAAACTAACCTCAATTTTTTTCTTAGGGATTTCTCCCTTGAACCCAGTTGTTGTTGAAAAATGATCCGATGTCGTGAAGCTGTTGGAGAAAATTTGTTTTTACTGCGCGTGATCTCAACGCCTCTCTCAGCTCCTCTAGCACCTCCTAGCTTCCGCTTGGTCTCGCGTCTATTGTTTATTTCAATCTGTCATCAACTTTTTGTAAAACGAAACGCATCTCTACGTTCTCTCAATAAACATCCATTTCTTTCTCGTACATCCGATGTGGAATCTATTTATACTAACGAAAACCCAACAGGTTATGGGCCCAGGCAAATAGTGCGAGAAAGAGTTTAGTGAAAAACAAGCGTAAAGAGCACGATTCTCGAAACGCGAACATTGAGGTTATCTCCCCGCCTTGCGCAATAGTGGAAAATATAACAGCGAAAATGGAGAGCGAATTATCGAGAATCACGAAGCTGAAGAACATCGAGAATTGGAGCATCTGGAAATTCAACATCAGAGTCCTTCTCAACGCACAACGAGCGTTGAACGTCACGTTGGGAACGGACGAAAAACCGGGAAATCTTGCAGCAACCGCGACCGAGGCCGAACGGACTGCGCGAGCGAAAAACGTGGAGAAATGGAAAAAATTGGACGCAGCGGCACAGAGAATAATCGTAACGACCATCGGAGAGCAGCCAACGCTTCATATAATTAACTGCACGTCGGCTGCGGAAATGTGGCTCAAACTCACGTCGATTTACGAGCAGAAGTCGGAAGCGAGCGTACACATGCTGCCGCAAAATTGGTATAACGCGACAAAGAAATCATCCGACGACGTAGCAACGCACATCGCCAAACTCGAGGACATCGCACACAGGCTGAAACTCATGGGCGAGGTAATATCAGACTCCATGATTATAACTCAAGTCCTCATGACCTTGCCCGGCAGCTATCGACACTTCGTTAGTGCATGGGAGTCTGCGGCAGCGGGAGAACGAACCCTTGAAAATCTAAAAGCGCGACTCATGACGGAGGAATCGAGGCACTCGTCACAAGAAAACAAGAATGGAAACGCACTCTCGACTGAAGCGCAGCGAGGAAATTCGAGGCGAGGCAGAGGTGGTCGAGGCGGCGGAGGAGGTCGAGGCGGTCGAGGCGGTCGTGGAGGAGCGTCGAAAGGATCCTCGACGAGCGAAAAGTGTTTCGTGTGCAGTGAGGCTGGACACTTTGCGAGAGATTGCCGTCTGCGAAAGGGAAGCGACGGCCACGAAGGATCAGCGAGTCGCGACAACGCCTCGGGAAAGAAACTGCACGGCGAAAGCCTGGTGAGCGAAGCTCTTTCTTCGGAAACTCAACAACCAGTGCAGCACGCAGGCTGGTTCCTTGACTCTGGAGCCAACGATCATATGTCCAACCGAAAGGATTTGTACACGACCTACGAAGCCTTTGACTCGCCCACACCAGTTCGCATAGGCGACGGAGGGTGCATCGAAGCACACGGCAAAGGCAACATCAACGTGATTATGTTCGACGGCGAAGATTGGAACGAAAACCACCTTGTCGAAGTGCTGTACGTGCCCAAACTGAAATATAATCTGTTTTCAGTAGGAGCCGCCTTAGGTAAAGGTCTCGAGATCCATTCGACGAACGCCGCCCTTGAACTGACGAAGAACGATCGCACCATCGCAACCGGAGTCCGACAAGGAAAAATGTACGTTATGCAGTTCAATATCGTCGAGCCGAAGTCGTCGAGATGGAGATGCGACCCACCGCAAGCGTTTGCGACCTCGACGGACTCTCTGAAGAATTGGCACGAGAAGCTGGCGCACCAAAACTTCAAACACGTGAAACAGATTCTTCAGAGGTTCCAGATACCCGCGTAGAAAAAAAGAATCTCGTCGAGAATCTCGATGAGAATCTCGACGAAAACTCGATGAGAATCTATCCGAGTAGTTCGCTGAGTTTTCGTCGAGATTCTCGATGAGAAACTCGAAAGAATCAACGATGTGTCCCGGAGGTAGATTCTTCAAAAGCCGAAAATAATCGTGTGATTCTATGGTAAATTCTATCGTAAATTTTATCGCAGATTCTCGGGAATCCACTAATGATTCTAGCCGATTATTGAAGAATTCATGGGAAGCCGGCAAAGAATCTCTCATAGATTCTTGTGAAGATTCTCCTCAATATTTCGAGGAACCTTTGGAGAATCTATGATAGATTCTAGTGGAGAATGTTTAAACAGCTTCGGGGACTCTACGTAGAATCTATCTCAGATTCTTTTCGGGATTCTTATAAATGTTTCGGGGAACCCTTCTAGAATCTATGGTAGATTCTAGTAGAGAATGCTCGAACAATCTGGGGAAATCAGCGTAGAATCTATCTCAGATTGTTCTGGGGATTCTCCTCAATAATTCGGGGAACCTTTCGAGGGGTGCAGTTCCGAAAAGTGCATACCTCCGATTGCTTTGAAACTTGGTATTCGTACGTATTTTGACATCCCGAATCCGAATATACTCATGAAAATACCCGCGCCTGCCATTATCCCATTAGCTTCGGCATAGTGCCTACTCAAGCATTTTACCACGAGAAGGTTAGAATTTGGCCTTTAAAATGCTTTTTCTTTCCTTTTTTTTTTTATTTTTCGGTTTTTTTTTTTTTTTTTCAATTTTAACATAATAACACGCAACACGAAAGCTCGAAAAAAAATCAATTGCGTTTGCCAGGGTAACAAATTCTTATGTCCGTAATAAGCTGCACAAACGGATCTACGTTTAGTTTTTTTACTCGACGACGCCACAAAAATTCGCAGAGATGCTCAGCTATATTTTTTTTTGGACTCCGCCACGTGAAAGCGATCGACGCATCCATCGCCACGACGACTCTATATTTTGGGTATGTGCACCTGTTTCCCTATTAACGAATTCTTTGGAATGATTTACCGTAAGATGTACGTAGCCATGTTGCTCTAAATTTACGTACGTAAATTTACGTACACGGAGAAAAGATAATCATAATATTTACTACTAGCGGACCTGCGGGCTCGCGCGCTACGCGCGCTCGCGACTATGGGTTGAAATCGACTGAAATATCTCTCTATGTGATATAGATATCTCACCACCACCGCCGTGTACAAAAATTGAGATATTAGAACATTTCTGCTTATCCCTCCCCCCCTCCCCCTCCCTCTGAGAAAATATTTTAAGTCTTTAATATATGATAAATAATATATAATAGGGACTTAGAATATTTCGGCCCGAGGCCCCCTTAGGGTCTTAGAATATTTCGGGCCGAGGGCCCTTAGGGACTTGGAATATTTTGGGCCGAGGCCTCTCCCCTCCTCTCCCCTCCCCTCCCCTCCCCTCGCCAACCCCCTCCCCCTATCCGCCCCTCCCTCCCTCCCCTCCCCTCTCCATTGGAGGGGCCCAAGCGAAAATATTCTAAGTCCCTCGATTCTTGTACACGGCGGCGGCGGCGGCGGCGACATATTTATATAATATAGAGAGATAAAACTGGTACTGATTGCTATATTAATAGTACCGCGGGGACACATCCCCCCCCTTGTAACGGTTAATACATCTATAGAAATTGTAGCGATACTTATAGCAATAATTACTATACCTATTGGTATCATTTCTTTTATTTTCGGGACAAATTTCGAGTCGATAATTATGCGGGTGCCCTCTGTGGATCATCCCCAAAATCCATGAGCCCTCCACGACACGGCCTCTTTCATATTTTCTGCGACCGATTTTACACTCGTCGATTTCAACTATTTCCCCAATACCCCCTATTTTACCTTCTCCCTCAAACTGTTCATCGAGTGCAGCCATGCAGACTTCTCGACAAAAAGAAAAACGATCAGCAACGGTTTCTCGCGATATCTGCTGATCCTCGATGATGCTGCTCTCGCGAATGGTTTGTTCGAAGGTCATGTTCACGCTGAAACAATACGTTATGAGCATGCAGATTTCGGGAGAAGTATGGCATCTTTCAAACCATGTATGATCTGCCACAGTCGCGTTGTGATTATATTTGCCTTTTTTTTGACAAATAAACTGCCCACACGTCAAACGCGATTCATACAGAGTCATATATTTTTTATGCGTAGCGCATATCGCGCGCTTGGAATTAACTCCATGTCACGTAACCATTGGAGGGTTTTCTCGTGGTCTTGGAAAATTGAACCTTGAGTAAAAATATCGTATTTTCGGTCCATTACAATTTCTTTACAATATTTTGCAAGTCTACTGGTACGCTAAGTCTTTCCTTTCCTTGTCCTTTTCCTTCGCCTCTCCTCCGCCTTCGCCTTTTCCTTCCCTGAGTTCGCCACAAAAATTACGAGGAAAGAGTGAAGACTTTGGGGACGGTGTTGACCGCGCAATGACGAACTGGCGACGATAGCTGAGGGAACATCGTTGTGCAAACGGAGGTCTCTTCACCCGAAACTCGGCGAAGCCTTCCGCACAGTAACTATATCTTCACTCTTTCTATCTTTCCGGGTCTTCCATTTCACCTCTCGCGCTTCGCGTTCCCTCCTTCTCTCGGGAGAACTTCGTATTTTCTTTATTCTTTTCCTCTGGTCACACGAACTGCTGCGACGAGACTCCTCGCCATCGAGATAATTAAGATTAAACTCTCACTGCGTCGACCACTCTTTTCAATTTGCATCAGTGAAGACGCGTGTAGAGATAATTTTTATTTTTTTTTATAATAGGTGTCTGGGATTTGGTACCTTTGACGTAAAAGACGGGGGGGCGAACTATAATAATAACGGCGGCAAGAATAATAACAATAATAATAATCTCTACAACAATGACACAGATAAGTCATGCCCACGATAGGTGAGTATTTTTAATCGTGCCCAGTCCTCCTTTTTCCTTTCGAAAAAAAATAACGTTCGAGGGCGTTTTCATTACTATATTCGTTATCAGACCATCAAAATATGTTAGTACACGAAGTTTCAAACCGATCGAAGGTATGCTCTTTTCGGAACTTTATCCTTTAAACAATTGAACATTTACAATCTCAAATTTTCTCTTGTTTTTTCCGATATAGCTCGTCGATTCGAATAGAAAAGATTCGAAAGTGAATCAAAACTTTGTTAAATACCCGTAGTAAACATGCCTTAAGGGGACTGAGTCACCTAAAAAAACGAAAAATGCAAATTTTTTTTTCTCTGTATCTATAACTTTGACTAAAAATTGAGATTGGCGCTCCAAAAGTATATGCGAAAGACTATAACTTAGAATTTTTCTGGAACTCTATAGTGCATTTTTCCTGAAAGAGAGACCGACAAACTTTTTTCACTTGTCGCATGTTTCAGACCGAACGAAGCCAAGAATCTTCGCTTACGAGGTCTCATTTTGTTCGCGAGACAGTTTATTCCCGAACGAGTGCGGGGATTTTTTTTAAAGCTTCCCCGGTGGACTTATTGAACAGAATGTGTGGGAAATTCCCTTTTTCCACATTTTCATTCGTTGCCAGGTATACAATAGCGCGCTGTAAATTCATTTTTCCTCGCATAAAAAATCCCCGCACTCGTTCCCGAACATGGTCCGTTGCGAAGAAAATGAGACGTCAAGAGCTCAAATCGGTGCAGTCGTTGGATCTGAAACATGCGACAAGCGAAGAGACATATACTTGTTGAGAAATGGATTTTAAAGTTTGGCGAAGCTAATTGACTTTGGTGACTCAAAAAAAGAAAACAATTTTTTTTGTAACATAAAAAACTTTTTCACTTTTTTTGTCACACAAAAAGAATCCATAAAAAAAAAAAAATTCAACAAAAAATTGTTTCATCGCGAAATAATTGGTAAAAAAAGAATTACTGACACGCCGAATGACCGCCGATGAAAAGTTCCGCGATGCCGTTTCCAAAATAGGTTACTGTTTCGAGATTTTATACTTTTCGACATTGTCACGATACAAATATTATTTTCACTGTTTCACTGGAAAATATAGTATCCATGACGTTCATTCACAAAAGCTTTAACTACCGCGCACATGGATAATCGCAATTTTCCGGATGCCGGAATTTACGCGTTTGATAGATTAAGTAAAAAAATCATGGCTCCCGCAGTACGCCGGCGTAGCGTAGACCGCGTGGACTCGACGAAGCGCGGTAGCGGCGGTAATCTAACTCGCATCGATTGGAAGTAACGACCGCTGGGTCGGTAAATCGATACCGACCAAACGTATTTTTATAAAACACAACAAATTTCTCGAAAACTCAACTTATTTTTTTTATGAAAATGATCTGGTTATTTTTCTCAATGTGTATGAATTTTTTCCGATTTCTGAATAGACTGAATTTTTTTTATATGGCAAAAATTGTGAAAAATCATAAAATTAAAGTGAATTCAAAAATCTGAAAAAATTCAGACACATTCAAGAAAATGAACGAATCATTGTCATAAAAAAAAAAGTTGGATTGCCAGAAGATTTGTTTAACGATTTTTTTAAAATTAATTTGTTAAGGCTTTAGGCCACCCTAGAGGCCGAAAAAAATAGGCTTGTTTGGGAATTTTTTTCCGAAATATTACGAAATAAATCGAGATTACAGAAATGGGACTTTATTATACATATAATTAACTGTATACAATCTTTTTTTGAGGCAATTCAAAATGGCGGCGGTACAGCGTTTTTGCGACGACGTCTTTTTTTTTCTATGCTCCAGGCCCGGAATAACAGCTCCTGTAATTTAATGAATCATGATTGGGGCTGACTTTTTTCGATTATATATAGTATAAGCTAGAGAAGTACGTAGGATTTTTTCGGTATACTGATTTTTGACAAAATCGCGGACTTCTAAAGTGGAAGGTGAGAAATTTGCCTAAAAAATCGTCAGATAATTGTTAATAACGAATAAACTATGCAATATAAAAAAAAATCCTACGTACTTTTATAGACAATGTATTTTCGAAGATATATTCGAAATTTCAAGTCAATCAGTTGAAAATTGTCTGTGTTATGTTTCCGGCCAACTACAAAAATGTAGTTTTGAGATAAACGCGTTTAAAGTCTTGAGTAGTAGAAAATCATGAATAATTTTGCAATACCTTTAATCTGCGATGCCTGCACCATACAATTGACCTTCCAGATTATCTTCCTGCTCTTGCATTTCTTTTCTGCTTGATCTTGTAGCGATTCAAATACATTGCCTCCATTATGTATAAAATTGAAGAAAACCCGTCATTAAATACACAAACTGCAATTTCCGTGGCTACATCCAAGACTCTTTTCCCACTTGAAATTTTTTTTGGGGCCAATGTCCACACAGTCGAATGAAAGCTTTCGTTGTTATTTTGCGTATAACTGCCGATGCATCGAGTTAGAAGATCTTGATTGGTCAGTTCTTCATAGACTGGTTTGATAGCTTCGTAGACTTGAATTGGAAGAACTGGCTTGTGTTTGTATTCAGCCAAAGTATTCGTCGCTTTGGCGGGTTGCCATGAGCACCGTGAATTCTCTCCAATAGGACATGTGTCGTGCTGCGGTTTGGCATCCGTAGATAACTTGTGATCCAGTGTAGCCCATATCTTGCTTCTCATGTTCTCGACTGAATCACTGTTTCTACGAGTCGCTAATCCATAATAAATAGATAGCTCATCTATAAGTTTTGCAGTCAATTTGCCCCTTCCACCGAGACTTTTTGTCTTCTTTTTCAAATTACGTAGTCGGGTGCCCATTCGCTTTTGCATATGAGCTATACACTCTTTCTTGAATGCTGTGAGATCCTCATATGGCTTAGCATCTGTAATGCCTTTGAAAGTCTTAGAATCACCGTCACCAATGTAGTGAGAGTATTTGACCCGATGCAAAGTTTCAGAGTGGCGAAACATCTCAACAACTGCAACGACTTCCATTTTTCCTGCCGATCCATCGTGATTCACAGCGCATTCTCCTACATGACTTTCTGCCCACTCCGCATATTCGTCGGTACCTTTTTTTCTAGACCAATGTTCACACGCCTTACAGTATTTTGATTTCACTACACAATCAACGATTTTTCCAAAGTTATAGCCAATAAGAGTCACTAACCCATACAGAGACGTAACTCCACGTTTTCTCCACGAACCATCGCCTGACACTACAATTCCATTTTATCCGTTTTCAATCGAAATGGTTATTTCTTCTTTCGCAGCTCTCATCATACTATTCTGGCAAACTAAATTGGTTGCAGTGTTCATTCTTTTGACAACCTTATCGTAAAATGAGTGAAAGGTAGTCCGAGATCCATGAATGCACAGAATTTTCGGATTTCGTGCCAACCAACTCCAAGCAATCGCATGGCAATTATTATTCTACGGTTGATTTCGTAGCCTTTCTCAACAAGTGGACAACTCAGTATCTCAGTCTTCTCACACTTTTCACAGGACACTACAAGTTTGAATCCCAAACCACGCTTACTGCTTTCAGTAAATTTTACTTTTGATTGGCATATTTTGCAAACGACAACGTCGGAAATAGCCGAAAAAACTGCAATGAAGTTAATGATACGATAACCAAACGCTGGATTCACTTCGATATCGTATAAATCTTCCGATTGCTTCAGTTTTTTTGCCGATGAACTGGCGTCCACGTCGTCTGGTGCTTCTGCCTCATGCCGATTCAACGGTCTTCGTCGCGATACTTTTGGTCTCCTGACGCTGGAAACCGACGTTTTTGTCCCTTTCTTCCCATGGTACAACCCGTCACTCATTGTAAGAACAAATCAATACAACAAAACAAATCAACTCAATAATCGCACCGGAAAAAGAAATTAAAATTTACAGAACTATCGATAAAAACGAATGTTTGTCGACTAGCGTCCTTCTCGACTGCTTGACCGTGCCTAACTAGAAAAAACAGCCGTTCCACAATTCTAAACTCGCCAAACTAGTCAGGAAATAAATATTTTGAATAACATCTGCCGTATACCTGCTCTAGTCCCCTAACGGACCTTCTCGCTAGCGCTAACAAGAGGGACTCGTTGCGGACCAGACGGCCTTGTACTAAAACTCGAACACAGAGTACTTAAAGATTTTTCTCAGCTTTAATCTTTTGGGACATCATTTCTGAGGCCTTAAGGGACCCTTTAAAACAAAGAAAAAGAATTCGATTTTTCGAAAATTCTGGGGTGGCCTCAGGCCCCAATAACATTTTGGAATTATTGTTGGGCAAAATTAATCTTTTCAGTACCTTCAATATGCATGGTTTTTTTCAGAATTTTATATTATCGCGAGAACACAATTTTTCAATAATACATGCACTAATTATTTGTTACTTTACTAAAATGCTTCTAATTTTGATAATTTCTGGAATTTCGGTCTGAAATTTGGTGTATAGGTAGTACACAGTATATACTTTCAGAAGAAAATTTAAAAAAAAATCGATTTTTTTGAAAATTTAGGTGAACCAGCCCCATTAATACAGGGCTTACTAATAAGCAGATTGTATCAAATGATGACAAGAGCTTCGGGCGCACATGATTGCGGTCAATGCAGGAAAAAAATTGCGAAGGAAAAATTCACTTTTTGCAATAAAAAAAATATAAACAAATTTTAAACATAAAAAAAATGTTAAGCATAAAAAAAATTGGCATTTTAAATATTGTTTTCGAACACAACTCATGATTTCGAATAGAAAAGATTCTATTCAATAAGAGGATGGAAGCAAATGAAAAGTGCCATAGGAGCTTTATCTTTCAAATTGTTGCACTTAATTCCGAAAAAGTAGTTGAGAATGCAAACATTTATTTTTGCAATTAGAGGTTTAAAAAAATATTTAACCGATTCAAAAAGAACATCTCGTATAATTTTTTTCCCTGTTCATCAATTCGAATCGAAAAGGTCATAATCGATTTTCTTGTAAGAGGAAAACTTCGTCAAATACACGTGCTGAAAATGTATTGCGACTTTGTCACAGTGCGTACTGATAAGAGGATTGCATGTGTTACGTCCGGGCAAATAAAATTAGTAAAAAAGAAAATATTTTTGTTAATTTTAAAAATACGCTAACGGCAAACCGTTAGCGTCGAATTCGAAATGTATATCGCTAAAATTTTTCCCACCACCATCAGCGGTCCCACGCTGATGATGGTGGTGTAGTATTCAGTAGCGCTCTTATCAGCGCTTTCTCACGATGGGATGCTGAGCAAAGTCAGCAATCCCACGGTAAAGACAGGGCGCTGCACACCTTTGAGATGTGCTACGCCCTGCACTAATGCGAAATAAAAATTATTACGCGGTCAGAACCGCGCTTCTTTTCAGGCAGTCGAAACTTGGAGCTCGACCAGTCAGGTCGAGCCTCAAACTCAAACTTAATTCTTAAGAAGTATCCTCGCCGACAACGATCGAACGCGAGTATTTGAATTTGCGAATCGGGGGGCTCGACCCGCGAGGTCGAGCCCTACAACTACAATCAAATTTAAAACAAAAATTGTACCAATATAAAAAATGTATAACGCGGACCGAAGAGTTCGTGAGTTTCATTCAGTTTAAAATAAATTCTTTCGTTAAGTTTTAAATTTAAAATCAAGTGTCAAAAATCATTTATCGAAACAACCCATCCGATGGTCTCCGATCCCTGAACGGCTCAGTCCGTTCAAAAACGGAGGACATTTTTATTGACATTCACAGTGTTACCACCGCACAGGACGTAACATGTGAAATTTTTGGTGGCAGCGGTGGGATTGCCATCGGATGGTTCGGAAATAAAATAAAATATAAATCTTCTAAAATTCACCGGGTCAAAGAACGCGGGTGAATAATTACGGAAGGACAATTCTGAAAATTCGGCACGCCACTGAACGTGACCGAATAGACAAAATAATCCGAAAATTCGTCGCGCTAAACAAAACGCGAGTGAAAAATTAAATTAAATAAAAAAATTTCATAAATTTGATCTCATTCGAAATGAGTCAAGCAAATAAAATATATGACGTGCGATATACACGCCCGAGTCACCTCTGAGCCCTCGTCGAACACGTCGAAGATCGACCTCTGAGTCGACTAGTGGACAGGCGATTAATGGAGCCCCTGAGATATCGCCGTCGGAAAAAAAAAAAAATCTAATAACAATTCCAAAATTTCATCGGGTCAACGAACGCGAGTGAGATAATTATACGGAATTCCTAAAATTCGGTACGGCGTCGAACGCGATCGAATAATAACTAAAATAATTCAAAAATTTACCGGGTCGAAGAATCCGAGTGAATAAATGTAAAACAACTAAATTGCCACCTTAGGTTTTATTATTAAAAAAATATAAAAAATATTTGCGGTTAAAAAAAAAAAAAATATGTTAATTGACAAACGATCATAAAAAAAAAAAAAAATAATATTAAAAAAAAAAAAAGGGGTGGCGCTCCAAATTAGAGGACTCGTTCCGAACTGGAACACACAAAAATAAAAATCCGATTAATTTTCGGAAAATATTAAATAAATAAATTAGGTGGACAGAGAGTACTCACGGGTCACTCCCAAAGCTCCTCCTCTTCCTCCTCAGCGAAGAGCCGGGTAAGTCCCGGGTCTTCGTCGACGTAATGCGCCCTGCGTGCCCTCTCGAGCGCCAAACGGCGCTTGTCCTCCTCGAGCCTCCGCAGAACAAAGAGCACGGGGCCCACCAATTCGGGCGACAATCTTCCTCCGGTCGACAAGATCCGGAGATAGCACTGGAAATCGCGAGAGAGTAATTAAAATATTATTTAAACAAAATCCGCCGTGTCGACGGACAGGAACGAAAATAATTTAAAACATAATTCGTCGCGTCAGTGAACGCGAATGAACAAATTATGCCGCGTGAACGAGAAGCGTATACTCAGGAGCGTCTGTCTCGCTCCGCCGAGAGCGTAGATCGACCTCCCTCGTTCGGCAGAGAGCGCGGATCGCGCTATCTCTCTCGCGCTATCTCTCTCTCTCTCTACGACAAGAACACCGAGTGCGCTGTCTCCTTCGCACTCATACAAACTCACTACACAAACGAATTGTTCAAAAATTCGCCGCGTCAATGAACGCGAGCAAAAAAATTCAAAGAAAGAAAAACACTAATAAAATCCTTGTGTCAGTGAACACGGGTGCGTTCACCAATCGAAATTAGTAAAATTTACTCAACGATTGAAATCGCGGTTGAATAAATAAATAAGGTGGATAAAACACTTACGTTGAGGGCGCGTCCATCGGTGCGCCTCCTCGCGTGCCAGTTAATTTTAAAACGGGCCATGGCCCACGTGTAAGCACGATCCCGGATTTCTCTCGCGTCACACATCGCACAACACTTTTTTTTTTATTTTTTTTTGGGGAAATAATCCGAAGTCCTCTCGACACTTCGCAAACTATGCGTCTCGACGAGCTAGCTAAGACTGAATAATGGGTCTCAATAAGGGCCCGAACGTCGAGAGAAATCCTCGGCGTCAGCAAAAAATTAATCGCTATCGACGTCTCGCGAGGGTCCAGCGCGCTTATCAATACGGCAAGGTGTGAGTAATTGTCGCACCGCTAAACGCGCGCGTAAATGTATGTGACAATGCACCGGCGATCGTACGCACCACGTGTGAGCGAACGCACGGTGGTACAGTCCACGTCGAAAATAAATTTTTTTTTCGAAGTGCGCCGCGTAAAAGAACGCGGGCGCATCATAATAAAAAAAGGGGGGAATTGACGAATAATTCCGCTTGTCGATGAAGACAATCGGATGAATAATCGAATTAATTCCCAAAAATTCGACTCGGGGATAAACGCGAGCGAATAAAACGAAAATTTAGCCCATTTCCCTGACTCGTCAAAATCGCGAGCGAATAATGGGAAAATAAAAGGTCACAAAAATTCGGCACGCTGCGGAACGTAGCCGAATATACAGTTGAAATCTTTGGAAATTCTCCGTGTCAACATACGCAAGTGAATAATCAAAACAAAAACATTAAAATTCGGCGCGTCAAAAGACCGTACGCACCACGTGCGAGCGAGTGCACGGTGCTACAGGTCGCGTCAAAATAAATCGAACTCTTGAAAATTCACCGTGTCAACGGGCGCGAGTGAATAATGAGAAAAAAAAACACTGGAACGTTCAATTCGACGTGCCAAAAAGACCGTATGCACTATGTGCTAGTGAATACACAGTGCTACAGGTCGCGTCAATATTCATCGAACTCTCGAAAATTCACCGAGTTTTAGAACGCGAGTGAATCGAACAGTGAACTCACTAAAAATGTTATTCAACTCGTGAGTGAATAAATTAATTTTATTAAAATTCGGCATCGGAGTATGCGCGAAAATTTAAATTAATATCCGGAAAATTCACCGTAATAAATCGCGAGTGAATTGACAAGGGAACATTGGAAAATCTCCGCGACAGAACACGAGTGAAATAAATAAAATAGATTTTCAAAATTCGCCGCGCCAATGAACGAGGACGAATATTTGAAATAAAATAAATTTTCGAAATTCGCCGCGCCAATGAGCGTGGGTGAATATTCAAATAAAATAAATTTTCGAAATTCGCCGCGCCAATGAGCGTGGGCGAATATTTAAAATAAAATAAATTTTCGAAATTTGCCGCGTCAAACATCACGTGCGTGAATTATTTGAAACTCAAAGTGAACATTCGACTCGACGAACAAACTGTGAGTGAATCTATAAATTTAAATTTTGCTAAAAATTCGGCCGTCAACAAACGCGATCGAATAAATTACCGAGTGAAGTTCCAAAATTCAACTCGACGAACAAACTGTGAGTGAATCTATAAATTTAAATTTTGCTAAAAATTCGGCCGTCAACAAACGCGATCGAATAAATTACCGAGTGAAGTTCCAAAATTCAACTCGACGAACTAATCGTGAGTGAATCTTTAAATTTAAATTTTGTTCCAAATTCGGCCGTCAACGAACGCGATCGAATAAATCAACGAGTGAAGTTTCGAAATTCAACTCCACGAACGAATCGTGAATGAGTGAACATTTAAAAAAAAAATAATCATAAAATTCAAATCAGGAAAATCAACCTGACTACCGATAACCAAAAATCGGAATAAAAACGCCAGACACACGCAGACGTGTCTGCCGTTATCATCACGTCATCAAAAATCATCTTGACGGCGTGGGAATCCACCTAAAACGATGGGAACTCATCCGAAGGATCCAACATCGATTCACGCAGAGTCATCGTCACAACGAGGGAAAACAAGATTTTCACCATCGAGACGAACAATCTTAAAGACTCAGTGCATCATTACCACGCTAGTGCTAAGTAGCATAAAATACATTTTTCTCCTAAGTTCTCTTATAGCTTGCGTCTCAAAATTTGTGAGGCTCAGAATTTTTCGGACATGAATATTGGCGAAAGATTCGAAATACTCGATTAAAAACAGAATAAAATCGAGTAAAATAAGATCCAGCCGTATTCCCGCGAATAAAATTAAAAATTCGGAAAACCTAGAGTTACTCCGAATAAAATAAAAAATTCGCGGAAATTCAGAATTTTTAAATTCACAGTCAACAAAATAAAAGTCGAATAAAATTCATTTTCATTGAAAAAATTAAATAAAAAAAAATATATATATATATTTCGAAAAACCCAGTTATATTGAATAAAATAAAATTTCTAAAAACTCGAAATGCTCTAATAAAATCGGGACGGTCCGAGTAAAATTAAAATCGCGCTGTATTGTATCAAATAAAATAAAAATTCGGAAAACCTAGAGTTGTTCCGAATAAAATAAAAATTTGATAAAAATTCAAAAAAATAGAATTTACGATTGAAAAAAAAAATATTCGGGAAACCGCGAGTTGTCTTGAATAAAATAAAATTCACAGAATTCGAAGTAATTAAATTGAATTCATAAAAGAATTAAATAAAATTAAAAGTTGTCGGATAAAATTCAAAAAAAAAATAAAAATAAAAATTTCAGATGGCCATGAGTTATTCTGAATAAAATAAAAATTCGTGGATTCGAAATAATTGACTTCACACAAAATCCGCACAAAATAAAATTTCGTGAAAACTTTCTTTCATCCGACACTCACGTGTTGCTGTGCTAGATTGCCCTGCACGCAATACGCAAATCTTTGTGCGCACTTCGTAGTGCTAGATTGCGCTGCACACGAAGTGTGTACTCTAAAACACTTTTGGTGTCACTGTGCTAGATTGCCCTGCACGTGACACACCAAACTTTGTGCAAGACTTCGTGGTGCTAGATTGCCCTGCACACGAAGCTCGCACCCTAAAATGTCGCAAGTGCTGGCTAGACATAGCACGCGACTCTACCGTTTCAAAGTATTGCAGCGCTAGATCGCCCTGCGCGCAATACAAAATTTCCATACTTCTATAAAATTTCTATAACCTCTATCCTTGCAAAAAAATTTGGATTCTAAAAAAAAAAATATATAAAAAGTAATACAATATAAAATTTCAATAAATTATTTAGAATTTAATCGAAACTGAAGAAGTTTCAAATTCATTGTAAAACTTACAACGGCAGTAAAAGAGTAACGCCGAGAACTCTGTACGCGAATAAAATATTCGATTCCCTAAGCGAAGTACGCAACGTGAAGCTAGGAAAACGCGCGACGGTTGGTAGAAGTGCACCTCATACGCAACCTTAGACGAAGTACGAAAAGTGAAGTCGGGAAATTAGCTAAAATTGAAGGTTCGCACTTTTCTCGCATAGCGTGCTCAATTTTGATCGTTGAAAATTTAAAATTAAAAATTAAAGGATTGAAATACGAGTAAAATAAAATCCGAATAAAATTCGACTTAGGTCAATTAAAATTGGAAAAATAAAAACTCGGAACTTCAACAGAATAAAATAAAATACAATAAAACATTTTTTCGGAAAACCTAGAGCGATTCCGAATAAAATAAAAATTTGTTCAAATCACGAAATTATAAAATTCGGTAGAACACGAACAGAAATAAAATTTCGAATAGAATAAAAATTCGGAAAACCCCGAGTTATTTCGAATTAAAGTCTTGAAAAATTAAAACTTTCTCGAATACAAACGAGAAAATAATTTAAAATTTTATAAAATTCGGAAGACCGTGACTTGTTCCGAATCCGAAGGGATCAATTTGACTCGATTAACGAGAATGGAATAAATTCTGTAAATTCTTGATATCAAATTTGACAAAACCGGACGATCTGAGCTAACGCCGTACGAAGGCAGAGCCGCGGCACCGCCTTCCCTCTTAAAGGGGGAGGTGTTACGTCCGGGCAAATAAAATTAGTAAAAAAGAAAATATTTTTGTTAATTTTAAAAATACGCTAACGGCAAACCGTTAGCGTCGAATTCGAAATGTATATCGCTAAAATTTTTCCCACCACCATCAGCGGTCCCACGCTGATGATGGTGGTGTAGTATTCAGTAGCGCTCTTATCAGCGCTTTCTCACGATGGGATGCTGAGCAAAGTCAGCAATCCCACGGTAAAGACAGGGCGCTGCACACCTTTGAGATGTGCTACGCCCTGCACTAATGCGAAATAAAAATTATTACGCGGTCAGAACCGCGCTTCTTTTCAGGCAGTCGAAACTTGGAGCTCGACCAGTCAGGTCGAGCCTCAAACTCAAACTTAATTCTTAAGAAGTATCCTCGCCGACAACGATCGAACGCGAGTATTTGAATTTACGAATCGGGGGGCTCGACCCGCGAGGTCGAGCCCTACAACTACAATCAAATTTAAAACAAAAATTGTACCAATATAAAAAATGTATAACGCGGACCGAAGAGTTCGTGAGTTTCATTCAGTTTAAAATAAATTCTTTCGTTAAGTTTTAAATTTAAAATCAAGTGTCAAAAATCATTTATCGAAACAACCCATCCGATGGTCTCCGATCCCTGAACGGCTCAGTCCGTTCAAAAACGGAGGACATTTTTATTGACATTCACAGTGTTACCACCGCACAGGACGTAACACATGTAATAAAATGTTCCATTCAAATTTTATCACTTTATCCAATATTGGAAGGAAGTCGGGAAAATAGTCCCGAATACAAAAATCCATTTTTGCTATTAAATAATTACAAAACCATTTAAACATTCAAAAAATAAGAATTTTGCTTTTCCACTACTTTTTAGGCACTCGCTATAAAAATAGGCAAAGAGTGCCTAATGCAATGACCTGCGATGCCTTCGAGGCACAGCTTTCAATGAAACTCTTCGCAGCGCATGCTCGAAATTTTATAATTTTTTCAGCATTCACTTCGGTATACTTCCAACATCATGCGTAGTCAATTTTAAGTACTTGCCATGCCTGGAAATATTTATTTTAGCTTGCGGTTCACAAAAAATAGCTTTTTCCCTGAAATTTCGTTCCCGGACGTTCGTATTAGAATGTAACTTTGGATGGTATCAATCAATTTCGCTCTCCTTCGCAGGAAATTTTTATCATACAATAGCAAGTATGCACATCACTTTTCAAACCAATATAAGACCTTTAAGTATTTTTCTAAACAATTATTGCTGAAGATTTTTCTTTTTCCCCCGTCAAATGTCCGTACGGTGTGACCATAACGAACTCTACGAATCAATTTTTTTTTCTTCGCAGCATCAGTCTGTTCCATCAAAAACACTATGCGCAGCAAATTTGAAGACAATCCGACATCGCTAACTATTTTTTCATCACAATTTTCCATAAAAAAATCATTTTTCTCACATCGAATGTCCGTACGGTGCTCTAACTAGAAATCCTACGAACCAATTTTTTTCTCCTCTGCAGCATAATTTTGTTTAATCAAAAACACTGTGCACAGCAAATTTGAAGACAATCCGACATCTCTAACTATTTTTTTATTTCAATTTTCCATTGAAAAATCATTTCCTCATAGCGAAGCAACTTTTTTCTATTTTGCAGGATTATTTTATTATATCAAAAACACTATGCACACTAAATTTGAAGTCATTCCGACATCAACATTTAATTTTACAATAAAAGAAAAAAAATTCTGATTCGCTAAAAGTTACGATATTTTTAATTATCAAATAAAACATTCGAAAAATCTTTTTCGAAAATAAAACACGGAATATCGTCCACGAATACACAAACATTTCCTCATTCTATTTCTTAAATAATAAATTATCACCCGAAGTATTGACAAAATCAGAGTATATATTATTCACATCCCTCACAAAGGTATAAATGTCACGTTTCCACTTAAAAACTCGTTATCAATTCACAACGAAAATGTATTCAATGTCCAGTATAATTACAATTTACCAAATTAAACTATTACAATTTACCAAATTATATTAAACATATTATTGAAAACTATCACAACCGTACATATCGTTTTTCTTTTATTACTATCTGTCAAACTTTGGAATCCGGCGACAATTTCGTAGCAGACGCTATCCAGTGTGCACATGTCGTGACGCAGGTACACGCAGTACACGGGCAGGCGGAAAGTTTTAAAAATAAAATAAAAAACTTCTCTCTAATCGTAGGAAACTACAATATCGCGTTTTTGGTGTTTCAAAATTTATTACAATTATTTTTCCTATTTAACCGCTTTTTTTTAAACAGCTATTCACCTATCCTACCTATTATCCTATTATATTTCTATCGTATCCGTTTTCATATAAATATTTAAAAAGAAAACAAGAACATCAACGAGAATCCAAGATAGCTGCAATCGGCTAAAGGAAATGGAAAAAAATCGCGATAGTATATTTGTTTTCCATTTCGGTTAAACAACTATCGGTTAAACTTTGATAGCCACCGAAAATTCCATAGCAGACACCACCTGTGCGCACGCGCCTCAACGCTGATACACTGTGGCGAGACCGTTTAAATTTAAATAACAGGTAAAATTTCGTCGAGGCTTCGACGAAGCCAGAAATGATATGCAACAACATTCATAAAAAAAAAGAAACAAAGCGAAACCGTAGCTCTTCAGAATTATCTTTATGTATTTAACCCTTAGTGTGCACACCTTCACAGTGAAGCATTTCGTGCACATGGGGTCAAATTGACCCCAGGTCATTTTTGACCTCGAATATCTCGATAACTATGCATTTTTCGGAAAAAAAGATTGACAATTTTTGCAGTGAATCGATCGAACTTTAAGACCGTGAAGTTAGATTTCCAAAAAAACCATTTATAGTAATTCAAAAACGTGGTCAAAGTTGATGGTACGCAAAAAAAGGACTGTTTCTTAAAAAAATCGTGTAAAAATTTCAGTTTTGAGTTTTGAAAAAAAATCTCTTTGGGTTTTACAGATAAGGGTTCATGCTTTAACGAAAATAAAGTCCGCTTTGCAACCGTTTTAAAAAGTATATTTATTTTGAAAGTTGAAGTGGGCCATTTTTCGATATTCTTAAATCGGTTTTATTTATGAAAAAAATATATAATGTTTATTTTTTATTGAAAATATTCATAAATATAAAAATTTTTATTCTGTTGCGCCGCAATCGATACATAAATATGCGCGATGGTCATCGCACATCGGTCGACAGCAAGAAGGACATTTTAATTTCGTCTTGTGGTCCATGGATCGAGTACAGAGACTGCATCGAACTCTTTTTTCGAATGTTGGACGTGCGATCTCCGGAATCGGTACTGGATCAGTAGCCAATGTCATTTCGATGCTTCTCCGGATACCCGTTTTTCCCTCTCAAAGTCGATGTAGGTCTTCCCCGCGCTTGCTGTGATGGCCTTTCTCGTCTCCGCGCCGATTGTTGAACAGCTTCGCTATCTGATATTTCGCTAGTTGATCTATCAGTCTCCTCTTCTGACATGTCTTCGACGAAATCATCTTCATCGCTTGATGCTCCGCCAAAATCATTATTTTCCGGCTCCTTCTCCAGAAGCGCGGCCGCAACGCTCCGCGGTCGTAAATTATACGGCATATCTATATGTATATAACTTATATTAGATTAAAAAAAAAAATGCTAGACATATTTCAGGTTAACATTTACTTACCTGTAGTGGAAGATGATGAAATTTAGATGAAAAGAAAATTCACAGAACACCTTAACTGTGCACACTGGGGTCAACTTGACCCCACGTCTACTTCGTACAGCTGCTACGATTGAACTGACGCAGTAACTCGACCGGCTATACTCCCCACTTTTAGGGGGGGGATGTCGGTTCCTTAATATAAGATATATAATATCGGGGACCCTTACGTGTAAATGATATTCAGGTAAAAAAAAATGTGGGGTCACCCTAACCCCGCATGCACACTAAGGGTTAAATATATTTAGATAAAATAAAAACTTTAGGTAATATACTACGAAGGCAATAAATCGACGACGTGTGCTCGAAGTAACAGTCATTACGCCAAGCCTAAAAAGATTTGGCTTCCCAATGGCTGACAGGCTCAACCAGTCGCGGGAAGGTTTGAAAACTGAAGTCGCCACACTCGGCACAGCGAGTGAGACACACCGAGAAAATGTTTCACATCACCTTCAAAATCTAAACCATCTTAAATGAATTTTTCGAAAAATTTGTAAAAAGTGGTATAAATATTTGGAACGCCCGCAATAGGCTGCAAATTTTTATTTCACTAACGTGCTACTTCCTCTTCCATGCAACGCAAAAACCATGACGATATCTCATTTCTTACTCGAGTTATCTTTTTTTACCTACGCGGATGAATATCAACGAACTTTCACTAAACACCGAAGAAAAATAATCAATTTTCTCGAGTTTCTCGAGCCTAGCACGTTGCTCATGGACAAAACGATGACGGTCCGATTCCACGTGGTATTGAAAACGAAATAAAAAGTTCGAAATATTCAAATCGCCTTTAATTATATAAGGCCTGTCGGAGACTTCGAGACAAATTTTTCGAACATTTTTCAAAATGTGGTAAACATATTGGGAAATCCCGCAATAGGTTGCAAATTTTTATTTCAGTAACGTTCTACTCCCTCTTCCATGCAACGCAAAAACCATGACGATATCTCATTTCTTACTCGAGTTATCTTTTTTTACCTACGCGGATGAATATCGACGAATTTCACTAAAAACAGTAGAAAAAAAAATCAATTTTCTCGAGTTTCTCGAGCGTAGCACGTTGATCATGGACAAAACGATGACGGACTAATTCCACGTGATATCGGAAACGAAATGAACCGATCGAAATTTTAGAATCGCATTTTATTATACAGTGGACGATCAGATAATTCCAATATTCGGGAGCCAGACTAATCCGCCACCATCAGATAAGTTGAATTTTCTTCTACCTGATTGAGGGCTTGCCCACTGCCCCTTCCGCCGAAAAAAATTCCCTCTCCAACGCTGTTTTGCGTCGCGCGTGGAGATGCGAGTAAGCCGCTCGTGGAGCGCGTGGGGATGAGGACAGTTGTGGAAATTACCGTAAGATTCGATCTTGCGATCATTTTTACCGTGTCAACAACGTCATGTACGGTGGTTGCAAGCAAAGCTTTCGAAACAATTTTTTTTAACTAATGCAAAATTATAAACCACGAATTTTTACTTTTTTCATGTTTCGTGGTTAAATAATTTAACCAGGAATAATGTTTGGATTTCATTCCTTATTTCAAAAAAATCAAACTCCAGCCAAAAAGGCTAAGAATTGCTGTGGAAAAATATTTTTGTGGGTAATTTATAATCTTGTATTTCTTATTATACCGTATTTTGTATTATTTTTCATTTACTCATGAATATGTTACGCTTGAATCGATATGATCTTCGCCCGATTTATTACTGGTTGCTCAATAGCTATGTGAGTAATCAAGAGGGTTGCACTGAGAAAAAAGTTTGGTGACGACAACGAATTCGGGGTTGGCTCAACCTCCTCGCGAGGTTAGATACGGCGAAACGACTCAGGAGGTTGACCCAACCTCGCCAGCCGGTTCTTGGGTATCGCTGATCAAAAACCCTCGTACGGTTAAGACAACCTCTGAATCATCGGTCCAGCTAACATTCAGTGTTCATTCAAACCTCTGAAACTATTGGAATAAACGCCGACGGATTGTGGGAATTCTATCCACGGTTGGGTCAACTACGCGAGAGTTTTCGTCGAAGCGATTGATATATTAGTCCAATCGAACCGTTAAAGTGACTCAATCTGATATTCATTAATTCAAAAGGTTCATACGGTCGATTGAACTGTCGAGTCTTGGAATCAATTAACTTTTCAGGTTCATTCACAGATCCCAAACTATTGTAACAGACGCTGACGAATTGTATGAATTCTATCCACGGTTAGCTCAACTAGTCGACATTTTTCGTCGAAGCAAATGATATGTTCGTCCTATCGGACCGTTCGTGTAATTTGAAGAGATACTCGTTGATTCAAAAATGAGTGTAGGGTTGATTTAACTACGCAGAACGCTCCGACATACTATCGAACTATTATAGGCGGTTGGCTCAGCTACGCATACAGCTTAGGTGGAATGAATGGCAGTTTATCGTAAACGACCAGCTGATATGATTCAATCTGTTATCTGTTGAAATAGGGAATTTCGGAAGGTTGTCGGAATCACTGTGTTTTTGTTCCAACCAACTTATGGCCTCCGTTTGCACCTTCTGATTGTTGCCGGAAACGCTGATAGACCGGCTGAATAATTAGTCACGGTTGGGCTAACTACCGAAAATACCCGGACGAAACCAGGCAAAATTTATGAAAACCACGTCAACGGTAGACTTGCTGTAATAAAGACGTCGATTCCATCTGCATGCGTAATTCTGGGAAGGGTTTGCGCTGGTGGATGAATCATCTGTCGTGCATAGATGAGCTTTAGTCAATGCTTCAAATAATTTTTTTTTAAGTAATCCGGGACCGGCATTCAGTCGCGGATACTTCCGCAAAATGAACGCATTCTTTCACACACACACATAAATAATACCCCGAGTACAAGTGCAATTGCTCATATAATGGTTCATATATTATCTTCGATATATAAAATGATGGATACATATCTTACTATCTATGATTATATTCTAATATTTCTCGATTACAAATCTTATGTAGATAATTCGAGAAGTGAAAAATGGACGACAAACTAAAAATAACTCAAGATTGTTTTCGATGTGGCTGTAATAATATAACAATATTTATCAACTACTATAAATTCTGTGAGGAAATAAAACTTTCATGTCATTAACATATCACATATTCGTATCCATCAGCAAGTGAATGCTGATCTTTTGGCATATATTGTGGCAGATCATTCTGCATTTTCATGCCCCATTCCTCGGTTGAGCTAATACGAAATCCGTGGTAATGTCTATCGAAATGTACCGTTTGCAATTTTTTGTAAAGAAAGTGTACTTTGTCGTCTTTGATTAGTATATATTGAATTTTTCCAAATTGTTGCGTTTCATTATTCTTTTCAACGGTAATTATGATTTTTTCCCTATATTTTGTACCATTCATTTCGATCCATTTTGTTGCAGTAAAGGTTTCTGTCCAAAAATCCTGCGATACATATTTTTTCAAAACATCGAATTCGCTTAGTTCACTGAATGTAAGTGTTACGGAAGGACCCGTTACTACCCGCCTTTCGAAACCTCGCCTTGCGTGCAATCGTTCGCTCATCATTAACTGATTTTTTAACGCTAGACTGTAGCATATATTCGTACGTGACTTGCTAACTTGAGCTTGTTCCTTCAAATCTTTGTGCCTGGCCTCGAAACGAATAGTTGAAAGCGGCCCAAGCGGCCCAATACATCGAATGACTCGCACGTAGTGGAGAACGAAATGAAATTTAGGTTTCAAATGTGTTCCGAAAAGTTTCTGGTAATCCTTGTGGTGCTCTGCGATCAAGCTTTCTAGTCTTTCCAAAACCGCTTCATCAAAAGACTCGAGTGTCAAGATGCATGTTATTTCGCGTAATTTCACGTACAGTCGCCAGAATTTATTACCGCGCGGAATCAGATCTCCAATCATCAAGCCCAGCATTCTGACCAAGTAGAGCATTTCCGATGCCGAGCAGATGAAGTAATTTCTCCGTAAATCGCTGTCTTTAATAGGAGGAATATTGTTGTTCGATACCGTGTGGCCGTGATCGAAGAACTGGATTCGCTGATTCAATAAATCGAGCGACAGGAGCGTTTCAACGTTCACGAGCTGATTCAGAATGGCGGGTATTACATATCGGTATATTCCTTCGGCGAAGTCGTGCATGAGATCGACGTACAAATTTTCGACGAAGTGGAAATTCGGTAAACTATTAAAGAAACATTCCTGTTTAACACCGTTCTCCAACTTTTCTAAATCTTGCGCGTAGTTTTCAACAGTTCGTATCATTTGTTCATTCTCTTCCGTCTGTGATTGCAACACTTCCTTAGGTTCACGGCAAATTCTACAGTAGTGGTTCGAATTGAAACTTTCATGGAGACCGAATAACGTATGTAAGCCGAGATTGTCGCCTGCGACTATCACAACAGCGAAGTGTATTTTTTTCGTGCTACCATCTACGTCAATTTCGATTCCTTCCCGTTCCAAAAAACTCAATTCGTCGATCAATAGTTTAAACACTTCTTTCGAAGTATGGCCGTCAGAATCCTTCATGTCAACTGTTTTGTGCATTGACGCTAGAAGTATATTTTCTTTCATCGACGCGTACTCAGGTGGCAGAGAAGTAATTTTATAATACACGACTCCGATTTTTTTAACGCCAGCGTGAGATCCCAAAGGATTATTGACTTCTAGATCATCAAAGTAAATCGTTAGTGGTAGAAGAATTTTTCCGGCATACTTATGTTCGAGATTCATCCAAATCGAACCGTTTACGAAACTAGCTAACGTATCGTCTCCAATCGTTTACATTCGATTCATATATTCAATAGTATAGTTGAACACGTTCGGTAACATCAAATATTGTCTCAATACCTTCCGCATAGGTATAAACTGACCGGTACAATTTTTCAGAGCAATATCGTGCTCGCTAGTTCGACGGTACGGAACAGTCTTGATCGTGAATGGCACAGGCTCTATTAAGTAATTCGCCGAGATTAAATATTTTTGTCGCATATATTCAGTTTCAAGCCCAACGAAAGGTTCAGCAACAGCGTTTAACATACCATTCAGATCTGCATCGATAACATTCTTCTCTTTCAAAGCTTGCTTGAGTAAATCAACCCCGCACGAACCGAATAATTCCGACGTATTTTCGACGACGACTTGAATCGCTGCTCTAGTTATGTTGGGATTCGAATATAATTTAGTGAGGAACGACACGGCTGCGTTACGCACAGAAGCTTTCATCTGTTCGACAGTTACTTTCGGATTTTCGTCTGTATTGTCATCGGTATTCAATTCGTCAGGGTTTTCACTGAAACAATTTTGCGAAGAAGATTCTATCTGATCCAATTGGATTTCAATCGTCGCATTCGAGCGACAAGCTGTAGCTTGACCGTGTTTCGTCTTCAAATGCTTTTTGAAACTGTAGATGTTATTGAAAGTTCTTAAACACTGAAATTGTTTACATTGGACTGCTTCATTAAAACGTTGACTGTGTTTGAGTTTCATATGCGCGAACAATAGGCTCATCTCAGCCGACTTATTGGTACAAAACGGACAAAAATACGCCATAATCAACGAGATAAAACTTTGGAGGTAACACCAATTTTGCTGCCGAACGTAAAGACGGTTATTTCGCGTTCATCTGCTGCAAAATCTTGGCAACATGAGGCTTAACTTTGTCCGTGTCTGTTTTACAACGATAGAGACCGTGTTGTAAGAGAATCCAAATCTGCTCAGACTCTCGAGGGAACTCGGCGTTACACGTGAAGAAGCTTTTGAAGCAGACGTCGAGTGCCTTCACGGGTGAATCGAAGTGATAACGCACCTTATCGATGACGACGTAGAATTGATTGACGGTCTTGAGGGTGTTTCCTACGCCGATTATGTACGGTTGTACGGTCAATCCGTAATCGTACATCGTGTTCACTTTTCGCACATGAACGTCTTCGATATCTCCTGGTACCTATCGATGGGGAATTTCGAAATGCGATTAATTGATTATGCACGATTATTCAAACGAACGATAATACTGCATCTGACCACTTACTTTGACGTGAACTGCGAATCCTCTCGCACTTTCTTCCGCAGATGGTTTCCAAGATGTTCCACCTTTCATGATTGTTCCGCTTCGTGGCGGTACGAGATACGCTAAGAGCATTATCTGGATGAACTCCTTGGCGTCTATATCAGTACAATGAAGATATTGATGCATCGATCGTAAATTTTAACCGAGAATGAAGGTCTTTCAACTCACGTTGATCGATCTCATCATCGGAAATCAGTTCCAACAATGTCGCGAAAGTTCCCTTGACTTTATTAATTTTTCTGACAGCGACGAGTTTCTCGAAGAAAGGACCCCATGCCACGAATAATTCGCCAGCCTGAGATTCGAACAGCTCGTCGAAGTCGATGTCGATCAACTTCCACCCGATTTTGGCGTCCGTCAGCACGGGATACTTTTTGAAGTAATCAGACACTGTGCCAAAAGTTGCGGTCAACGTATCGAGTCGCGTCCTCGCGGTTTTCCTCCAATGAGGCTCGATTTCTTTTTCGTCCCTGTTATGATCGAGCCAATGGAGACTACGTTCAACGTCTTCGGCTTTCAGAAAAAAAAAGAATTAAACATATGATTTTACAGCTTCAATGAGAGTTAAATGATTGGAATAAATCAGATAGAGCGATGAGATAAACACGGTTCGAGACACACTCGATTTTCGATTTCGATTTTCATCGTCTCGTGAAGAATCTCATCGTCGTGCAGTGTGTTTTCGAACGAATATAATTCGTTTCTATCGTCGATGACCCGAAGAATCTGCTACGAGTTCTTTTGATTGTAGAACCTGGGATGTTATGCGTTCAATCGGAATGGAAATTTCGAGAAACCGAATCATCGCATCGAAAGACTCGTGAAAAAACTCGTTGAGAGAATGAATAAAATCTGAATACAATGCACCTCAAGATTTCTGTACAATCATGAATTCGATATTAATTCACGCAAATCTAAAATTATCTCGTGTTTTTAATCAATCATGAAATTGGATCGCAGTCCAAATAAGTAACTGTATTTAGAGCCCTTCTTCAAAATAATCGTCGCGTAATTAAGTTTCGAGAATCGTAGACTTGGCCTGAATGGGTTTGAATTGTCATGTAAGGGATAATGCGAGAATAAACCTGGGTTCTAGATACGAAACGGGCGAATACAGGAGAAAAACGAATTTACAGAGTGTACTTACTTAAAACTGGTGTAGCTTTGCTCGCAGTGTCTCTCGATTTCTTGGAATAGCCGCACATAACCCGATATCTCTGTAAGTTGTTGTGGAACTTGTCCACTAGTCGACCACGGGCCCGTTCTCCCTTCCCTCCAATGGATTGACGCTTCAACTTCGGTGGTATGAAATAGGTGTGTGGATTCTCGTTCGGAAAAATCACCAATATTTCTGCCGTCAGATCGGTGTAATCGGCCAGAGTCAAGAAACTGGAATAAATCACACGAAGTAAGCAGATATTTGTTATTCCCAGATGAGAATATTGAGGAAATAGAGGGGAAATACCTGTGGACGTCGGTTATCAGATCTGAAGTGATTATCTCACAGAGAAGTAGTGACGATTTTTCCGATAGTCCCGAGTGGCGTTTATACTCCGTAATCAACGGCTGGCCGTAATTACTGCGCGCCAAAAGATCTTTCAAATAGTTCGATTGACCATCCTTACAGTGTCTGTGGTAATTACTTTCGGCTGAGTAACTACGATCCAAGTGGTTTGACTGATCCAACTGATCCAAATCATTCGACTGATCCAACTGACGATCTTTCTGATTCTCTTGCACATCTGCATCACCGTTCGTGCTCGGTTGTGTATCTGCGGCACCGTTCGTGTTCGCTTCCTGTTAAAACATACAAAGATGTTCACCTAGTATGGCGAAGTGTTGCGCAATCATTTCATAGTAATTACAGGATTTGCATACTCACGGATGGAGTGTCTGGCCGTTGTATTTTCGCTGATGAAAATTCTTTCTCCCACTTTTCGATGAAATCAATTCTGGGGCCGATCTTTGGAATCAATTCGTTGATTAGTTCTTTCCGAAGACCTTTGAACCGATTGATGGTGATCTCGTTGTCTGTAAGTTGAAAGCGAACAATGGTTATACATAATATGGAGATCTGTGGAGGAGATAGCGGTTTGAGGCGAAATAGCGATATTCACCTTTGAATTGCGGAATAAGGTTTTCGAAATTCCACTGAGTCAGCAAGTTTTCCGTTTCTTCGTCGGCCATCCTATCTCGTACGTACCTAAGAAAGAACACAAGAACGTGGATTTTTAGTGTGACCCGAACATAATCATAAGATCTCACTCGCGAGTTGAGAGTGAGGACTTCGGAGGTGGCACTTTTGAGGATCAGATCTCCTTCTAACGCTCGATTCGCGACCGATAAGACTCAGCGTTCACACGAGAAGCGAGCGCGGTTCGCTGAGATTTTTTCGTGACGGGAAAAATACATTTTTCGAGAACCCGGTATATATTGAGATGAGGAGCATCAATGACCGCCTATTTTGAGAAAACGCGAATTATGACCTGATGAACGAGAACGCGTAACGATTTTTTTTTCACAGCAAATGATATCAAGGCAGGCAAGCCCCATTAGAAAAAACGACTCAAGCTTTTCGAATAATTTGTATTTAATAAAAGACGCATAATGGCGTGAATTTGTCCTCCCGACCGTGATCTCGGCGTTACACTCCATGGAATCAATGTACACTCACTCATATCTCGAGCAGGTGTGGAAAAGGCAAAATTTCTCGGAAGTCGAAGAAAGTCACGCCACGCGCATCGGGAGATATTTTGACTGAGATTCGGTGTTGCGCCTGCCACCCGAGTCCCGATCGGCAAGCGCCAACACATTCACGGGAAACACGAGGGCGGTTCGCAGCGATTTCTTCGAGACGCGAAAAAAAAAGTCCGTTAGTTACACCAGTATTTTTCGAGCTGAGGACCGTCGACGAACGAAATAATGCGAAACCGCGAAAATAACGAGAAAAAGCGAATTATATCCTGATGAACGAGAACACGTACCGCGGCTTTTTCAGGGCAACCTGCAAGGACGCGAACGAACCAAACGCACAACGGAATAAATTTTGAGCTAACGTCGAAACTAAGATCTTTCTCGAGAATAAAACAATAACAAGAAGCACAGGCCTCGGACGCGGCGCAAGCGAGGTTTGGCGTTCCCCCTTCCGCCCGATTCGCGGTCGAGAAACACCAACAAGGTCACGCAGGCTACGAGCGCTTCTCGTTGCGACTCCTTTGGAATGTGCAAAAGCCGTTCATAAGTCGAGTCAATATAAGGCCTATCGACAATCAGTATACTCGTTTCGATTATTATGCGGAAACACGAATTATGACTTGATAGATGAGAAGACGTACGTATTTTTACGGCCATTGGCAATAGCGTCCGCACGCTGTATACAGGAAAATGAATCAACAATGAACAATGACGCGCGAAAGCGGGAATTTTTTTTTCAGATCAAGAGTCTCTGCGCCAGTGTTTATTCGAACAAAATAGAAAATGTTTCAACAGTCGAAAATGTTTTATTGAAGCATGCAAATTCGTCCCAATAAGTGCTAGCTCGATAGAAATTCCGGCAAACGAAGAGATTTACTAGAGTTTTTACCGAACGTCGGATACTGTCTGCGGACTCAAATTTTTTTCATGAAAATACGATCCAGCCGAAATTAGAATCTGCAGCTTCATAGGCTTCTCTCGAGAGACGCCAATAATGATACCAAAATTCGTGTCGTGAAAAAAGTGACAATACTTACTTGACGTATTAACAATACGCCGATAGGTGGAACTGGATACACGATGCAAAAAACTGCGAGGAGCGAATATTGACACTAAAATGTATCCCGAGAACCGAACAACGACAAGGAGCACGGGCCTCGGACGCGGCGCGACTAAAATTTGGCGAAGCGTCTCCCGCGCGACTTGCGAGCGACATGCACCAACGCGTTCATGCGAGACACGAGCGCGGTTCGCTGCGATTCCTTTTCCTTCGGGACGCGAAAAACACTTTTTTTCGTCACGCCAGTATTTTTCCACGAAACGCAGATCGACGGAACTGGACACACAATGGCATAAAACTGCGTGCGAACGTCGACACCGAAATGTATCTAGAGAACCGAGCAATATCCAGAGGCACGGGCCTCGGACGCGGCGCGACGAAGATTTGACTTATCGTCTACCTTCACGCTAGGTCGCTTGACATGAAAACAATATCAAGAAGCACGGGCATCGGGCCCGGCGCGAGCGACGTTCGGCGTTTCCTGTCTCGCTCGATTTGCGTCCGGGAAAGCGCCAACACATTCACGCAATACACAAGCGCGGTTCACTGCGATTCCTTCGGGAGGCGAAAAAAACTTTTTTTAGTCGTGCCAGTATTTTTTCACAATACGCAGGCACACAATAATCAATGAGATATCATTGATTCGATCTTGTATTCCGTTGAAACGGCATGTAACGTAGTTCGTCGATCATGATGCATCATCGCTTCAAAAAAATGCGAGTCCGGCCGGGGCTGATGTTACAATTGACAGAGTATTTCAGGGAAGTTGAGCCAACCGCCTAATTTGCTGTATCAAGTTGCACTGAAATTCTCTCTAGGCTGATTTAGAGTCCTCGCGACTTCTTCGAGGCTGTAGCTCAGGAAAATCATACAGTTCATTTACGTGTATTTTATGATTGATTCAACCCCTTATTATACGCATGATAACCGCATGACGATCTTTGTTTCAAACTTATATTTCGTTCGTACAGCATGTCGTACTCTTCACCCAATCACATGTATCATCGCGTAAAAAAAAAGTGCGTTTGAAACAGCCTGTAGCGACAGCTGGTATAATACGTCCGAGAGGTTGACTCAACCTCCTGTTTGAGTGGTTGAATCAACATGACAGTTCACTCAACATGGACACAAAGTTGTTGCAACTATTCCACGAGCAACGCGTCAAACATAATTTGGTGTTCGTCCACATACAAAATCTATTAGACTCACCCCCCAAGGGCGCTTCAACGAACAATTCATAAATGTTTGGTTCAACCTCGGATTTTGTTCCAACGCAGCGTGCGACAATTAACTGAACAGTAGCCGAGGTTAGCTCAAACGAATGTTATACTGGAATCCAATCTTATGACGCAGTTGGCCCAACAAAGCGTTTTTGATTGTTTCTAAGCAGTCAAAGTTGCCTCAACGACGATTTCATTCAGACAACCCCGAATTTGCCAACCTCGCGTGGAGGTTGGCTGAATTTTTTTTTTTTTCTCAGTGTGTGAACAATCGAACCCACCCGTGATTACGTGTACAACCATAGCTGTTGTTATATTTTTATTACTTTTTAGGCACTCACTATAAGGAATAGTCAAAGAGTGCCTATTGCAATGACCTTCGAGGCCCGTTTTCAGAGCTTTCGATGAGGTTACTGCTCAGAGCCTGCTCCAAAATTCTTCATTTTTTAGGATTAACTTTAATGTACTTCTGACATGATGCGTAGTCAGTTTCAAGTGACTGCGATGACTAGAAATACTTTGTTTAGCTTGCGGTGCAGTAGAAATAGGTTTTCCATAAAAAAAATATCCTCGGACGTCCGCATCATACTGTAACTTTGGATCCTGCGAACCAATTTTGCTCATCTTTGCAGGATTGTTTCATCACATTATTACAAGTATGCACATCACTTTTGAAACCAATTTAAGAGGAGGTGCAATCCCTTCCCCCCACCCATCCCGGGCTCAATAGACAACAAAAACTGTAAACAACTTTTTTCAGGCATACTGGCATTTATAGGTAAAAAAAAAAGTCTTACTGTATGCGGATATCACCATAGCAGACCGTAAGACTCTTTTTTAAGCTGTAAATGCCAGTATGGCTGAGAAAAGTTGTTTACAGTTTTTGTTACCGACCGTGGTATTTCACCTCCTCTTAAGACATAATTTGAGAAATATTTCTTCAAATAAATTAGTGCTCAAAATTTGGATTTTTCCTCCATCGACTGTCCGTACGGTGCTGTAATTATGAATTCTACGAACCAATTTTTTTCTCCTTCGCAGCATCATTTTGTTTGTTGAAAAACACTATGCCTGCCAAATTTCAAGACATTTGAATATCTCTAACTATATTTTGTTCAGAATTTTCCATTTAAAAAAAATTTCCTCGCATCTGCTGTCCGTACGGTGCTGTAATTATGAATCCTACGAACCAATTTTTTTCTCCTTCGCAGCATAATTTCGTTTGTTAAAAAACACTATGCCTAGCAAATTTCAAGGCATTTGAACATCTCTAACTATTTTTTGTTAAAAAATGTTTACATTATAACAGTGGTTAATTTCAGGTTATGTCGGAGCCTTCGCAGTCGAAATTTAAAAGAATTTCAAAAAAATGTTTTTAATATTTGGGAGGCTTCCAAAAAGCTACAAATAATTATTTCAGCAATGTAGTACGTTGTCTTTAAGACAGGACAAGAACCGAGACGATATCATGTTTCGTTCTCGAGAGAGGATTTTTCATAAACAACGATAAATATCGACAAAATTTCAATTTCAAGTCCAGAATATTCATTGCGCGGATTGGCCGGCTGCGAAGAGCCAATCACCGGACAAACCGCGTAAAGCCCGAGGGAAGAGATGTGGACGGTTAATGTGATCGGTAATTTTATTCTTTCGTTCATTACGCTGCATGATTCGTTTGAAATTCGTTTCCGTATCGTTTCGTATTTACCATCTGATTCTACGCGTTATTGCGCAGATAAAAAGTGTGCAATCATAAAAAAAAGAATTTTCTATCCTTCGCCCCTCGAAGATTCATCGCAGTCGAAATTTTTGTCAATTATGTTCACTCGAGTTATTCGTTTACATTTAATAATAAAAACAGAATTTTTTTTCTGGCAACGTATTTTCTCCTTTTTAAAACCAGACAAGAAACGAGTCGATATCTTTTTTTCAAATAGATATGATGAAACGATATGATGAGAATGAGATATGATCTTTTTTAAGCGAAGACTAATTTCACGAATTATCGTCAAAAAAAAAATCGTTTTTTCAAATTTCTCGAATTTGCCGCCTCTAAACCTTTACTCTGATAGAAGTCATATTTACAAACCGACTCTACGCGTTATTACTCAGATAAAAGGTGTGCAATGTTCAAAAATTGAATTTTGTATCCTTCGACCGTCAAAGAATTTTGTTCGCTCGATTTATTCTTTTACAAGCTGATAAAAAAAAACTGCAAATGTTTATTCTATCCACGTATTTTCAACGTTTTTTCAAATTTTACAAATTTTTGTCGAAAAACGATTTTTTTTTCATATTCTCACATCTTTTAAACAATTTTAAACAATTATTTTTCGACAAAGTAAAAAAAAACGGAATCTGTCGACTTTACAAGTTTTTCCGGACCGAGCAACTTATCCTTATTGGAAACGAAATAAAACGTTTGAAATCTTAAAATCACTTTTTATTATATAAGGCCTGTCGGAGACTTCGAGACGAATTTTTCGACAAATTTGTACAATGTTGTGAAAATATTTGGAAGGCCCGCAAAAGGCGGCACATTTTTATTTCAGTACCGTCCTACTTCCTCTTCCGTGCAACGCAAAAACCATGACGATATCTCATTTCTTACTCAAGTTATCTTTTTTTACCTACGACGATGAATATCGACGAAATTTCACTAAAAACCGAAGAAAAAAAATCAATTTTCTGGAGTTTTTCGAGCCTAGCACGCTGCACATGGACAAAACAATGAAGGACCGATTCCACGTGATGACGGACACGAAATAAAACGTTTGAAATCTTAAAATCACTTCTCATGCCTCACACGATGCTCATGGACAAAACGATAACGGACTAATTCAACGTGATATCGGAAAGGAAATGAACCGTTTGAAATCTCAGAATCGCATTTTATTATATGTATAAGGCCTTTCGGAGACGTCCAGAAAAATTATTCGGAAAATTCGTAAAATGTGGTAAAAAATTTGGAATTTGAAAAATATTTGGTTAAGCCGACGAAAAAAATGTACGTATAAATGCTTTATATACATGTGCTTTTATGCAAACCGTCCCTTCACTGGCTTTTTCACCGTACAAGTCTGAAACGGAGCTCGAAGCGTGACGTGCATCCAAGATCGAATCGGAGCGCGTAGCGCGACGTTCATCCAAGTTCGTATCGGAGCGCGTTGCGCGACGTGCATTTAAGTTCAAAACGGAGCGCGCAGCGCGACGTGTACCCCTGTGAGTGCCTTAAAAAATGTCTCGAAGGGACATATTTCGGGGGTTTGGGCGCGAAGCCCACCAACAAGTGCCTCTGCGCCCGCAGGGCGCTGAGGCGCTTGTTTTCTATTTCGATGGCTGGTTAAATGGAGCATCATTATGTTTGTTGTTTGTGTTGTCATTATGTATGTATGTCATTGAGACGGTTGAAATCTCGCCTCAATGAATGAAACTCAAAAATCGACATAGGGTAAAACTAGCGTACGCATTCATTTACCATACTATAATACATAAGGTTATCGACCGTGTCATGGATCGACATGAACGGTCGATTGAGAAATTTTACCGTGGCTCTCGCGTCACGGTGACGCGCGACTTGCATCAGCCGAGTCAGGACGCCCCGGTCTGAGATAACATGGGACGGAAGATCTCGGCGTGCGAATTGCATCATCTGACGCAATTTTGGCGTAACACGCTTGGGTATAAAAGGCCCGCGCCAGAGCCCAAAAATCACTTCAGTCCTATCCTCATGACAGGACGATACTCATGCGCGGCTCTGGCACGTTTGATCTTGAGTGAAGAATCTAACATCTCGCTAGATAAAGCAATCTGTACTAGTCGAGCACTGAGACATTTTTTGCTTTCGCATAGAGCATAGCTCTATCCGACAGAGTCCCGACGCTAAGAAGAAGCAAGGGGCAAATCCAATCAACGAAGCGAATCCACGAGAAGGAAGAATCGTCGGCCATTTCACCGATTGATTAATTATCTTATTTTCAGCGAACAGCCAACCTTTTTTGAAACATTTTTTCCTATCCGAACACGATCGCCGACGACTGCCTTGGGGGACCTTGGCAACTGTTTTCGGTCGGAGTTTACCCTTCCCTAAAAACCTAGTGTCGGCAACTGCCGGGATGCGGCGTCAATCCGCGGAAGATCGGGAAGTGCAGGAACTTCTCGACTCTGGAGTGGGAGTCTCCAAGGACGACATCACTCTCCCACTACCGGCAGCGAAAGTCTTCCTCTCCGAGGAACACGCCAATTTCGGAGAGAAAACGAACCCTCTCTCCGAACGAATCCCGGCGAAACGATTGACTCCGCGAATGAGAGAGTCAACTCTGAGCGAGGAGATGCTCCTCAAAATACGAGAGTCCATTCGAGACATCTCGATGAAAATGGAGGGTCTGGGCCGAGTGATCGTTGACGTGACAAAACGTTGCGAAACGCTGGACTCAAATTTCGCCGCTCACCGTAAAGAAACTAGTAGAGCGATCGAAAATATGGAAAAGGCACTCGTTGAGGCTGTCGACCGTCGACTAGAAACTGTCGAACTTCGAATGGCCGAGATGATGAAAATATTTCAGACGCACATTTCCAATGAAGTTTGCAAGGTCACCGCTCCACTGAAAGAGAATAATCGGGACATCGAAGCAAGAGTCCAGGACAACACTCAAAGGATGAGTCTGTTCGAGGTCAACTCAGCACAACAGAGGCTGATGCAACAAGATCTGGAGAACAGACTGCAAGATCTGGCTGAACGAATTGATAATAAACCAGATGCCGAAAGTACCCGGATCATTGTTCACAATCAGAACCGGAGAAAGACTACGTACCTTCAGGAAGAAGATCACGAGTCCGAACATGGAGGTGCAAATACTTTCTCGCAAACGCGCCGAGCAAACGATAATAATATTCGCCTAACCCCGCCTACGTTCGACCCCTCCGGGAATCAGAGACCTATAAAGTTTCTGCGTCAATTCAAACAGTATTGTTTGGTCATGCAGCCCCATTTAGCCGAACTAAAATATTTGATCGGTCAATGCTTCAAGGGAGCAGCCAAAGAATGGTGGCTTCTGGTCGAAGAATCTGTTGCGACAATCGAACAATTGGTAACAAAATTTGTCCAACGATACTGGAGCAAAGACGTCCAACGTAAAATCCGAAGAAATCTCGAATTCGGGTTTTACAACAAGGATGGAAAGACGAATAAAGTCGAGTACGCAACACGAATCTTTGGCAGCGCTCGGGACCTTATTCCCCCTTCAACCGACAAGGAGATCGTCAGTGCACTAGCACAACACTTTACGGACGAGATCCAAGCGACAATCGTCGGACGAGGTTTCGAAACACTCGAGGATATCATGGGTTTTCGCGAGAAAATAGAACAGGGAGGCCCGATCAATGCCAAACGCAACAAGGACTCAACGGAAAAGAAGTCCGAAGAATCGAAGGAGAACCCTGTGAATACCGAAGATGACAAATCTGGGGGTAATAACTCTGTTGTACCCCGGGTACGCCGGTTGTTGTCGTAAGATGCATTGCGCAACAACCGAGGTATGCGAGCAGCGGGCGAGCCGAGCGCGAACACAATTACCGAAATCGAGCGCAGCGCGGGCGATTGGGCAATCGACGCATCGAGCGATTCCCGATCGCGGATAAGTAGAGCAGCGCATCAGCAGTTTAAGTAGCGCGGAGCCTCCACATTCCATGGACGTACGAAATTTGGAGCGACGGAAAATGAACAGTAAATAATGAAAAGCGGAGTTTTAAGAAATAATGTTTTGTCTAATAAATAATGCTGATGCTCTCGCTCGATATATAATGATACGCGAGCGAGCATTCGACAGTCTGGTTTGACTCGAGAAACTGTGCGTCTGGTCCCAGGGATTCGGTATTGGAATCCAAAAGGTAACATAGAGTGTTCCGGGCAAGGGAACGTATTAAGCGGCACTGGCGGGTGAGGGTCGGACCTGGATCCCGAGTGCGGAATTAAGTCTTAAAGTTGACTTGTGAAGCAACTTTGTAAAGTTGTGTGAAAAGAGGCAAATTGTAAAGTGAAATTGTTTATTACTCTGTTTTCTATTTCGTCAATAAAGTGTTATTGCGCCTACGAGTTGTGGTCCTCACTGGGGTTCCAACCCCTTACTGGTAACATCCCAAAATCTTCAGAGATAATATCTCACCCGCCGAGCACGGACTGATCACCCGGGCTCCGGCGGCACAACAACTCCCAGAATAATCAACAGAGAAATCACCAAGGTCCGGGGGGGCAGAAGGGGTTCTGGCAAAAGCCGAAAAATCCGAATCCAAACCCGAATATTCCACCAAAACCACAACAGAATCAGACGATTTAAGCCGTTGTCACCGAGGTGGACAAAACACAACCCTCGACTTCCCAAGCGGGAAACTAATATCCGTTGTAGCCGCATCGGATATAGAGCGTAAGGAGACAACGCGGTGTACAACGGTAAAAACGATTAACGGACAACGTAATGAAGATAGGGGGTTTCCAATTAATACAATCTTCTCGGATATCCGAGAACTCTTAATCGGAGACGAAATAAATAAAGAGGAAGCAGTACCCATCGTAGAATGTCCCGAGATATACGCAAAAATCGAGGGAATTCCGGTCACTGTCCTTATCGATAGCGGCGCAAAAGTCACCGCAATATCGGAGGAATTCGTTATGGAGAATCGGGATATTCTAACAAATTGCCCGATACTCCCGGTCACGGGGGTTACAGTAAAAGGTGCGATAAAAGGGAGGCCGTGCCGAATCACGAAACAGATTATGGCCACGACAGAAATTGGACAAGTTCGAACATACGTTCGGTATCTGGTCGTTCCGGGATTAATACGAGATGTATTATTCGGGATAGATACGCTTCATCCTCTTAAAAGTTTGATCGACGTGGAAAATGATACGCTAAGAGTCAAATATAACGAGGTGACCGAAACGGTAACAACACAGTTGGGACCCAGAGAGGGACTCCCGACGATGAAAATACCAAATGGCACACTCGAGACTCAAAAGGGTATTTCCGAGCGCCGGCGAAACGGGGAAAATGAAACAAAATCCCCGAAAAGACAATCTAAAAATCCCGAGGAACAGCCGCAAGATACGAACGAATCCAACAATCTCCAATTAGCCGCTGTTACACAAAACGATCATGATCCAGAGATCACGATCGACGAAATTAACGAGATTATAAGAGCAAGCCCGCTCCTGATTGAAAAAGAGCAAAGAAAGTTACAAGAGGTTTTATGGAAACATAAAAATGTTTTCCGTAAACAGCCTGGTCTGGCCCAAGTGTACCAACACCGCCTCGAGGTGAACACTGATAATCCAATAGTGGCCCACTCATACCCGATTCCTATGTTGATTAAAGACAAAGTCGACAAACAGATCGAAAAATTGTTGCAACATGGAATCATCCAACGCTCGACTAGTAAGTGGGTGAATCCCCTCACGGTAGTCGAAAAGAAGGATGGATCAGTTCGTCTGTGTCTCGATCCGAGAAAACTTAATCAAGTTTTAGCTGACGATCATGAGTGTATGCTAAATATTGAGCACATTTTCCAACGCTGTCATGCAGTAGAGGTAATGTCAAGTCTGGATTTGACCAATAGTTTCTGGCAAATTCCATTACACCCTGACTCATACGAGTACACTGCGTTTCGTCACCGAGGAAAGGTGTATGAGTTTATCGTTACTCCGTTTGGTCTCAAGACAAGCACTGCGAGCTTACTCCGTGCACTAGACATTGTTTTGAGAGACCTCGGAGAAAACATAATAAATTTCGTGGATGATTTGCTGTGCATCTCCCGAGATTTCGATGAACACATGGAACATTTGGAACAACTTCTCACGAGGTTGGACGAACATGGGATGACCATCAAACTGCGGAAGGCACAATTCTTTCGACAAGAGATGGATTTCCTCGATCACATTATCACGACTGAGGGGATCAAACCTCAGCCCGATAAAATAAAGGCAATTCAGGACTTTCCGGAACCCGGAAACATCAAACAATTACGAGGTTTCAGCGGGTTGACGGTGTTCTATTCAAAGTTTGCACGACATCACGCCGAAGCAACGTTGCAACTCTTAGAGCTCTTAAAAAAGGGTGTGAAATGGAGGTGGGGTGAGGTAGAGCGAGAAACGTTTCGAAAGGTTACACAATTGTTTATCGAAGACGTGCTACTCCAACACCCCGATCCAAACCGAGAATACATTCTCCAAACCGATGCGTGTAACTACGCACTGCGGACTCAAACTGCGGAAGGTACAATTCTTTCGACAAGAGATGGATTTCCTCGGTCACATTATCACGACTGAGGGCATTAAACCTCAGCCCGATAAAATAAAGTCAATTCAGGACTTTCCGGAACCCGGAAACATCAAACAATTACGAGGTTTCACCGGGTTGACGGTGTTCTATACAAAGTTTGTACGAAATGATGCCGAAGCAACGTTGCCACTCTTAGAGCTCTTAAAAAAGGGTGTGAAATGGAGGTGGGGTGAGGTAGAGCGAGAAGCGTTTCGAAAGGTTAAACAATTGTTTATCGAGGACGTGCTACTCCAACACCCCGATCCAAACCGAGAATACATTCTCCAAACCGATGCGTGTAACGACGCACTCGGAGGCACCCTAGCTCAAAAAGATGACGATGGCGAGTTAGGCGTTGTCTTGCGTACACAACTACCGCGTTGCGTACACAACTTGCGTACACAACTACCGAAAAGGAACTCCTGGCAATTGTCTGGGCATTAAAAAAGTTCCGCACGTACTTGTACGGAGCAAAAATAAGAGTGATTACCGACCACAAGGCGGTAATTTTCCTCAAGAACTGTCAGTTACTGAACGAGAGACTAACTCGATGGGCCTTAGCCATTCAAGACTACGACCTCACATTCGAGCATTGTCCAGGAACACGAAACGTGGTAGCAGATGTGCTTAGCCGACACTCTGTTCCTGATCCAGGGGGAGTAAAAGGCAAACAAATAACAATCGCCACGTTATTGGCAGAAAAATCCTCTCGAGATCTCAAGGAAAAATTGCGTCACTTGGCAGAATACGAAGCTCGCGACAACAGATTAGCCAAATACGTGCTCGGATTACGAAAAGGTACAATGAAAAGCCGACGATACCGTCTACAAGACGTGGTCTTACTTAAGACCTCGGCGAAAAACCACGAGCGTGTTGCACTTCCGTTGTTTGTCATGCAAACATTAATATGGGAAGCACATCACATGTACGGGCACGCAGGGGTTAAAAAAGTCTGGAAAATGGTCAGAGAAAATTTCACGTATCCGAAATTTTACCAAGTAATTCGGAAACTTTTGGCGACCTGCGATAGCTGTCAAAGGAATAAAGTTCCGAATCAGCATTCGTATGCGGCACAATAAAA
This sequence comes from Ischnus inquisitorius, assembly GCA_963924025.1. NCBI lineage: Eukaryota > Metazoa > Arthropoda > Insecta > Hymenoptera > Ichneumonidae > Ischnus > Ischnus inquisitorius. The sequence goes on along the minus strand of OZ001253.1, from coordinate 15,701,891 downwards.
TATCACCCCTGAGCGGCCGAGAGAGTTAGTGTCGATAGATTTCTATGGACCTCTTCCCGCCGGGGTAGGAGGAATAAAATATCTCCTTGTAACTATCGACGCATTTTCGAAGTACGTGGTACTCTACCCGTTGAAAACAGCAACGGCCCAAACGACGATGAACAAAATCTTTAATGATTATATTCCAACGTACGGAAAGCCGAAAGCACTGCAATTCGATCATGGAACGCAGTTCACCTCTCACAAATGGCTGAATAAACTCGAAGATGAAGGTATTCAAGCCGTATTCTCGTCGATTCGCCATCCCCAAGGAAATATTGTCGAAAGAGTGAACAGAGAGATCGGAAGATTGTTTCGAACGCTCCTGACCGAAAGACACTCGTCGTGGGTTAAATGGGTGCAAGTTATACAAGATTGTATGAACGAGACATACCACGATACGACGGAACTTACGCCGATTGAGCTACAATTTGATAAAAAACCAACGCGAGTATGGAAACAATGGATCCATACTATGCGAGATCTACAAAGTGAGAACACGGTCGAAGAATATGAGCAGAAATTGACGCTTGTGGCTCAACGAATAAGAAAAAAGGGTCGCATTCGAGCGCAAAGATTCGATGAAAAACATAAACTAATCGAATTCTCTGTGGGCGATTTAGTATTAGCAAAAGCGTGCAATGTGAGCGATCCCGCGAACCGAATGGTTGCCAAATTTTTCTCGATCTACGAGGGGCCATACCGGATAAAAAAGAAAATTGCCGCCGCAACTTTCATTCTCGAAGGTATCGAGACGAAGATCGAACGCGGGATGTATCACGCGGCTAATCTCAAAAGATACTTTTCACGGGAAGGGCTTACGACACCGGAGACAAAATAGTCCAGTAAAAATCCGTCCGGCACATTCGAATGAGTCAGAAAAGCGGAGAGTAAAGATCCACCATACTACGAATACATCAGTCAACGTGGAATTCCGAAGGGATAACACCAAGTATGGAGATCGCGACTCGAACCGACCCACGTTTCACCACGAGGCACTTTAAGATGCAAACTGGTGAAAAAGGGAATTGGGAAACTTTCGGAGCACGGGATAAGAAAGGAATCGTCATCAATCCAAAACTCTGGCATACAACAGAGTCGAAAATGAAATTTGTCAATTGTCGAATGTCTCAAACAATGAGGCAACCGACGAAGGATCGTGTGACACAAACAAAAAAAAATCATTGAGTGGAGATTGATTAAAATTGACTTTCCGGACAAAATTTCGAATTTCGTCCGCTATCTTCCCTACATCCAAGAGTTACATCGGAAAGACGACGAGATCGAAGAAATTCTTCTTCAAATGACGACATTTCCGGCGCGAGTATCTCCATTTCCGGTGAGTCCTGTAAGAGACAATGGAAAACGCGAGGACGAACATCGGAACATCACGAGTGTTGCATCAGATTGTAGCACGTGGAGGCCGGGCGAGTTTCATTGGCCCGAATCAACCAACCAATCACGTGTGACTGAAGATAAGATTCGTGAAAATATACGGAAAAGGCGTAAATTGAACGCGAAAACGCTTAAAAAAGATAAGGAAATCAATAAAAAACCGAATAAAAAAATTTCGGACAAATTGATCAAAATCTTCGGGCGTGATGAGTGAAAACGTGGCGGATCCAACGGAAAGTGGCGGGCACGCGGAGCCTACGGCGCCATGCTGTCTGCCGCGACCGGCCGATACGCCATTGTTCATCGCGGAGTTCTGCCGGCCGGTCACGGCAGCTGCCAAACAAACAAAAAAAGCCAATAAATTAATAACAAAAACGTGCAACAAATAACAAAAAAAAAGAGGAAGAACATTAACAATAAAAACGTGCAACAAATAACAAAAAAAAGAGGAAGAACATTAACAATAAAAACGTGCAACAAAAAAAAACAATTAAAACCAAACGTGCAACAAAAAACGAGACAAACAACGATAAAAAAAAAACATCGCGCCGCGTGTCCTCGATTTCTTTCGCGACGCGGGTGAGCCCGCGGGGGCACAAGGTTGTAACGGTCCCATAGTCTTTTTTAATGTTTCAATGTTTTATTGTGCATCAAGTTCTCATTCTGAGAACTTGTGCACATTCAGCAAAATTTGCCGTGAGAGCGACGATGTTACCGTCGTCTCACGGCAACGGTCAAGCCGCCGCGCACCCAGCATCCGCGCGGTGGCCGTTATCAGTGCGGAGGATTACCTCTCGCGCGTAACAAAGAGCGTCGAGACCCTTTGCCTCGACGCTCCGAACAGTCAGTCTACGACCACCAGCCCCAATTGTAAGACGGTACGCTCCCCGTCAATTCATTAATTATCGCTGCGACTAATAAACTTAACTTCTTTTTTTACCCGATAAATAAAACGAATTCATTTATTTCCGCGACTGGCTACCTGTTACAAGGTAAAAAAAAAAAATACAAAATAAAAACACGTTAAAACGAGTGCACGAGTGCCACGGCGAAAAGGTCAAGCGAGGCAAGGACGAGGAGACGAGGCAACCTCAATATGATGAAATCTCATCAAACAAAAAATTTAGAGAAGGAAAACTAATCAGTTTTCCTTCTCTAAATTTTTTGTTTGTGTGAAAAACAAGCAAAAAAAAGAAACTGGGCGCAGAAATATATTTAAAAAAATGTATATTTTTGCCCCATCAGGCTCATCGAGGATGAAGTACATCCGTCGCTCCTGGAGGCTCGGGTCGACGTCATTATTCCCCGATGCCTCTCCGTAACGGAGTTGTGCGTAACAACGCCAACTTTATTTATGGCAACGCTGGCCCTTCAGAGATTTCTGGAAACCCAGACGAGAAGAGCGCACCCGATTTCGAATCTCCCAATTAAGAATAATTGGTACGCTCTCCGACTGGGGACCTCGGCACACCGAGCGAATTGCGTGGGAACGAAAGACGGCACTTGTTTTTTCTACGCCGGCGACTTCGGCACCATGATCGACGTGCCGAGGCAACAAGTATACGATCTCCCGTCGTACTTCGCTATGCCCAAGTGGCACGCAATCATGGCTCGGATTACGGACACCGAGGCGAGCGACGATGTGGATCCTGACAAAGCAACGACGGAGCTACAACAGTTCCTGCGGAGTCGAGAGCTCGTGTTGTCAAAAGCCGATTCAGGATTCCGTCTGGACCTATATCGGCTGGGGAGGCCACAACCGAGGTTCTCGGAGTGGCTGATTGCTCAGGGCTACACCACAAGGATTCCAAGCGTTACCGCTCCGCTCTCGCTCGAGGACGAAAACAATAACGTTGGAAAATCAACGGCCGAAGACGAAGCTTCGACAGACGACGAGGAAGATGAAGAACAAGGTATCGAAAAAACCCTTCGGTAAGTCCAATCGGATCGGAGCGAAATAATTCCGCCTCGACGATCGATTCGAAAACAGTTATCAGATCGGAGTGAAATAAATTTCCCTCAACGATCAATTCGAGAACAAAAATCGGATCGGAGTGAGAAATAAATCCCCCTCGACGATCACTTCGAGACCAATATGCGGATCGGAGTGAGAATGATCCCACCTCAACGATCAATTCGAGAACCCAACAAAAGTCGGATCGGAGTGAACGAATTTCACTTCAACGATTTATCGAGAACGATACTGAGATCGGAGTGAAAAAAAGATTTCGCCTCGACGATCGAATCGAGAACCGAGTCGAATTGAGAGGAGTCAACCCCCCCTCGAAATTCTCCTCGAGGTTCGTGTACGGGAGCCAAATGGAGCTTCGAAAATAAATTCGAGTCCACAACGAGAGAAAAAAAGAAAAGAAAAGAAATTCGAGTCTCGAAAATAAATCCGGACTCGGGGCGCAAGCGAACAGCGAAGGTGAACTCGCGTTCGAAGGCGGGGACAAAAATCCGTGCGAGCTTCGAAAGTGAATCCGAGCTCGAGCACGAAGCGAGAACTTGTTCGAACTCCGAAAATTAATTCGGGTTCGACTCCAAGAACCGAAATCCGCATGTCGAAAATTAATCCGAGCTCGGATACGAGAGCGAAGTTGCGAGCGTCGAAAATTAATTCGAGCTCGAGCACGAGATCGAAAATTAATTCGAACGGCGAAAATTAATTCGCGTTCGAATGCGAGATCGGAATAATTCGAACAGCGAAAAGTAATTCGCGTTCGAATGCGAGATTGAGATAATTCGAAAAGCGGAAATTAATTCGCGTTCGAATGCGAGATCGGAATAATTCGAACAGCGAAAAGTAATTCGCGTTCGAATGCGAGATTGAGATAATTCGAAAAGCGGAAATTAATCCGCGTTCGAATGCGAGATCGAAAATTAATTCGAACGGCGAAAATTAATTCGCGTTCGAATGCGAGATCGAAATAATTCGAACAGCGAAAATTAATTCGCGTTCGAATGCGAGATCGAAAATTAATTCGAACGGCGAAAATTAATTTGCGTTCGAATGCGGGATCGAAATAATTCGAACAGCGAAAATTAATTCGCGTTCGAATGCGAGATCGAAAATTAATTCGAACGACGAAAATTAATTCGCGTTCGAATGCGGGATCGAAATAATTCGAACAGCGAAAATTAATTCGCGTTCGAATGCGAGATCGAAAATTGATTCGAACGGCGAAAATTAATTCGCGTTCGAATGCGAGATCAAAATGATTCGAGCAGCGAAAATTAATTCGCGTTCAAATGCGAGAGCGGAACTGAACCCGAACAGCGAGAATTAATTCGCGTTCGAAATGCGAGAACAACAAAAAAAAATTAATCGAACTTCGAAACTTAATTCGCGTTCGAAATGCGAGAACGAAACTTAATTCGAACTGCGAAAATTAATTCGCGTTCGAAATGCGAGAACGAAAATTAATTTGAACTGCGAAAATTAATTCGCGTTCGAAATGCGAGAACGAAAATTTCGTCGAACGCCGAAAATAATTCGAGTCCGAGACGAAAGCGAGAACTTGTGCGATCTTCGAAAATGAATTCGCGTTCGCGTGTGAGAACGAGAATTTATTCGAACCTCGAAAATTAATTCGAGTTCGAATACGAGATCAGGAGTTCGTGCGAACTTCGAAAATTAATTCTAGTTCGAGCACGAGCGAGAATTTCTTCGGACTTCGAAAATTAATTCGAGTCCGAAAACGGGAACAAACATTCGTGCGAACTTCGAGAATTAAATCGAGTTCGAGCACGAGTGAGAACGATTTTAACTTCAAAATTTAATTCGAGTTAAAAAAAAACAAGAACGATCCGCATCGAACAGCGAAAATTTTCGCGTTCAGAAACGGGAAATTCCTCGAACGTCGAAAATTAATTCGAGTTCGAGAACTTCTTCGGTATACAAAAAAAAAATGTTTCACCAAAAAAAAATTTTATAAAACACTTTTATGCGAGAGCGGCGATATCGAATAAAAATCCGATATCGCGAACGGGATCGATGGGCGATCGTAAGAAAAATCCCCTATACGAGAACGGTACCTCGGCAACGAGGGTACTTACGGTAGCGATGAATTCGGCTAAGTCCAAAGATATCACGGAATTATTCGGGAAAACTGCGAGAGCACTGATCGATTCACGGCAATTATTCACGATGTAATGATCGATGGGTAGCGAAATTCGGTGATCGAGATCGAAAAGGGCGAGGAGAAGGGACTCCTCGAACCCAAAAAAAAAAATTGTTTGTCACAATTTTCAAGCCACCGTGATAACGGCCGGCTCGGCTAACGGGATCTCGCCCCCTCCCACTCTAGCGCGCGCGACGCGCGAGCGTCCGAGGAGAAAATTCGCCAATTTCGAAAAATTCGAAAAATGACGAAAATCGCCGAAAATAAATTTTCGAGGCGTATCGGGAACTCAGTGCATACTCCGAAATATTTTTGCAAATTTTCAGAGGTCCGAGAGCGGACAAGACAAAAATTAAAATTCTCAAAAAAAAAAAATTATAATAGAAAAATAAGCCGAAAAGAATTTTAATTTTCGTCGATTGTCATCGAGAACGTGTGGGTTCGACCGAACAACCACAGCGGGAACCGTTAAATTAATAACGCGAGAACACACGAAGAAATAAAATTAAAAAAAAATAAAATAAAAATAATTGCTTTATTTGATCGCCTCAAGATCGAACTCGAAGCGACAAAAAAAAACAAACGAGAACAAAATCAGAATTTTTCGGGAACTGCTATTCTATTGGCGTGGCCCCACGTTGGGTGCCATTTGTAACGTTTATTTCTAGAATCCGAAACGCGGAACTTTAAACTTAATTTCAGAGCAAAAAGAACGAAATCGAAAACTCAAACGGAACGGGAGTTATACGCGAACGAAACTTAACGCCACCTTCGGCCGCCTACCCTCGCGAATGCATCGATGGTCCCGGGGGCGCCAGTTAATTTTTGTATCGCCGGTATTAACGAACCGGACTAAACGGGAGATCGGTGGAGTGGCCGATCTCCATGGCTAATTTTTGTTTCACCGGAAATTACCAAACCGGCCCAAAACTCAATGGACGATGCACAAACACAAAAAAAATGATAATTTTGTTTCGCTGGTATTATCAACCGGACTAACCTGGGAGTCGGTGGAGTGAGCCGACTCCCGCATCGAGATCCGCGAGCTAAAGCTCGCATCGATACCCACCGATTACACTCACGAGAGCACACGGTTACGGAAATGCACGGCTACTCAGGATGCGGGTTTTGGTAGAAGAGTCGCAATCCGAGGCCGATAGAGTAGCGTACGCGATCGAAAACGGAATCTCAACACGAATAACGAGAGCAATTATGTATCTGGCTCAGAAGCCACGAGATCGCACCGAAGTGCAGCGGGAAGCGCTCAGCCGATCGAGCGATCGAGGCGAGCAGCTCAACGAATTTCCATTCGCGATCGAGAAAATTATCTAACGATAAACTCACCGACACAGCAGAACTTAATCCATTATTTTGCGGGATCCGCGTCTTTCGACGTCACGAGAACTTGATCACGAACTGCACTACGAGAGCATTCTTCCGAATGCATCTCGCTCACAAAATTCGGATATAATTCGTATCGGAATTATCACGAACTGTCACTCTCGACCGTACGCTGAACGCGAGCGAACGAGAAAGTGACAGGTAGCACGAAACACACGAATACGAGCGAGAGCCGAGTATCGGAGTCCGCGGCAGCGAGAGTGAGACCCACGCTACGCGCGACTCACGACACACACACACGAGAACACACGATCGGCCGGAGCCGCGGTAACGGGAGCGCGAGAGAGAGCCCGAGTTGCCTCTAGGGCGGCTCTCGGTAGACTGATTTGCCTATGATAAGACGCGCAATCGGTCATTATCATTATTTCGGGAACTTTAACCGGTAGCTACTGCCCTCTCAAGCTACTTCGCTACGGGATCTAGACGGTAATCGATAAATGGGCTGTACGGAAGCGGCAATTTTTGAGGATCGTTGCGATCGCTACTCTCCATTCGGTGCGTGAAAACAAGGCTCTACTCAACTTCTTTACTCAAAATACACGGCACAAGGTACTCCTGCCTTGTCCGGACAAAACTAAACCCTCCGCCTGTTCTCCAACACACCGAACCTCACCATGAACTCCTTGAGAGTGCCGGACTTGCACCGGACTGTGGCGTATTCGCAACGAAACCTCGTCGAGACTCTCCATTATTCGGGTATCTCAGTACTTCGAGATTCGCACCACCCAATAGCTTCGAGATCTCGACTAACTGTAACTGAACAAAACTGACTTAATGTATGAACTGAATATTGATGATAACGAAACTGCATCTGGAAGAGCTGAATCGTACTGGAGGTAGCGAGAGACAATAAGTGAGATCTATAGAACGGTAATTTGCGGTATTAATGTTGTTTCTGGTTTTTGTGTGACGGTGATTCGAAAAATCACGTCACAATATGTATTGTAACGTGTCCCTGCAACTAAAAATTTCAAAAATTGCGAGGGCGCACCCGCTACACAGTAATTACGCCCGTTTCAAATCTCTTCCTGCGCCAACACTCTTGAAGGGCGCCAGGCAACAAAACCTTCCCGTGTTGCCGCGGGTATAATAATGTCTTACTCTTTACTCACTCGAATTGCCGGCTAGCGGTGGGAAATAGGTTCGAGGCTCTTCACGACACGACACAAATATTAAGTAAATTCTCGAGACCCAATTGCAAATAATAATAACAACAGAACGTAGCTTTATTCAACGTTAATGATTCGAAGTGAGCGAGGCACCGCTCAGAATATCTCGCGCGTTATCCCGTGGTCGTCTCGAGAACGCTCGAGCGAACCACGCACACACTCGACCGGGAAAGACAGCCACGGAGGAGCCACGCACGGCGACCACGTTATTAGGATTGAGAATCTGGCACCACGTGCGCCTACCTTGATAATAATCCTTATCGTAATCCCGTTGGACGATGGCTCGAGCCCGGTGTCGTCTATCGTCTCTCGTATTCACGATCCCGTCGAGGGTCGCGATTCGGTACTCCACAGGACTCGTGGCGATATCCGCAGTTCTCACACACACGCTCGCTTCTTCACACACACTCTATTACAATCCGACTCTGTTCTCAACAATCTATCTGCTCTGGTCTGATCTACGTCTCGCACGAGAGTGATTCTCTCGTGTCGCGAATTCGGCGTCGAGCCTATGAGGGAAGGGGGAGCGCTCTCCTCGGTCGCGCGAGGCTTCGAGCCTCGCCGTCGTCGATCGTTCGCTCTCTCTCTTCATTGCCGTTGCCGAATCTTCGCGACTTCTACCTGAAATACAATTTTACAGATCTCTCGGCAGTATTGCGCCCTTGTTATACATTTCTCGGCCCGGCGAGAAATCTATCGTTGCGCGATCTATCGCGGGACTCTCGTGCGAAGAATCTCGAGTCGCGCTCTCGCGCCTCGTTACAGTATAGTGATATAATAATTTCTACACCCTCTGTCTCGTAGGCTTGAGGATCCGCAGTGGTGAATGCCGGTCATCAATACGTATTAATCTAAACAACGAGAAAAATTATGATGAATTCAGATTTTCATTTTTCAGATACTTCAACGGTCATCGCTAATTCAATCGTGGACACTATACCTTGATGTAGTCGCTTGGTCCAATCAAACGCAAAAGCCTTCATCGGCGAAGATGTCGACGTCGTATTCGGAATCTTCAATGATGACTCAGTTCGCTCGATCAGTTGCCCACTGTCAGGAATCTCCAAATCGCCCAATCCGGCTAGTCGGCATTCGATGACTAATGCCGGCACTGACGCGAAAAATGTTTCAACGTGGAATAATCGATCCGTTCTCGCAGAAACGGTGTCGCCTCCATCAACGAGGTACACTTCCGTATATCCTTCATCGTCAACGTCGATTATGTCGGCTCGGACGGCATAGAGACCATTCCAAATTATACACGCCATGCCGGGGATAATATTTTCGGGCCTCAGAAGTTTCGCTTGTGGACCCGCATAAAAATCGTTCATCACCCGCTGCAACATTTCACGGCTAGCGGTCATTTCCCGCGTGCGTATATAGATGTGTGCAGTACATTTGGCGCGGATCACTTGACACGGAAATGACGACATCAGCGAAATCTCATAACACCTCGGGAACATTCTTCCTTGAATGTTAATTAACGTTCGAATGTCGTTTTTTCTTCCTTGAATGGTATTAACGTTCGAATGTCGTTTTTCTTTCTTGAATGTTATTAACGTTCGAATGTCGTTTTCAGCTTTATCACTTTCACCGGATCAATCCCGAAAATGTAGTGCAGCTTTGATCAGATTTTAGAATACGTTGAAATGTTCTCGAGACCCACGGATTATTATCGTTCACCTTTTTTGTTATTTTGAGAAAGATTACATACGCGTTTGGTAATATTTCGATTGTTGAAATGGAACCCACACTGCGAGTGTCTCGACAGTTAGTTGTATCAAACTCTCAGTTTCCGAAGACTTTAAAGCGTTTGTTCCTACTCTTCCCTTATTTTTTTTACAATGAAAGTTATGAAGAAGTTTTAGAAGAAGTGTTGAAGTTTTATACATTTCCCCGCCCTCCACTTGAACGCGACGTACCGAGGACGCTGTTGAATTTTTTTTTTTTTTTTTTTTTTTTTTTGCGAGCGAAACCTTTCCAATTTTCTCTTTTCGGCCTCTACAACATTTGACACCGACGATGAAAAAAGGGACACCGACGGGCTTTTGACTTGACGCGGATCCTTGTACTACGGTGCCGCACGCGCCATATATAAAAACAATACCGCCTGTAGTTTACCACACTTGATCAAATATTATTTGAATAGCCGTCTCCAAAAGGGTTAAGGCCATTTTCACAAGGGATCGGCATCGCTAAGATCCCCGGCTTTGCTTTAACGATTTCGAAACTGAGACGGCTCACCTCTTGTCTACTGGAACACAATACACGGAAGAGGCTGACGAAATTTTTTTTTGTGAGCGAAACCTTTCCGATTTTCTCTTTTCGGCCTCTAAGGCATTTGACACTTAATGGATACCATAAACTTCATTAAGAATATGTCGAGTCAAGGCTACCTGAAATTATATTTTACATTTCTCACAAAGAAATTGTTTTTAAGAAAGAATAAAAACTGACAAGTTTTCACACAAAAATATTCAAATGAAGACGCTAGACGAATAATTAACAGGAATCTTTACTTTAGTCGATCACAAATACGAGATTCATGGGCTTTTCGAAAGACTGGAGATTATATTTTATATTTCCCACAAAGTAGTTCTTTTTAAGAAAGAATAACAATTTGACAAGCTTTCACACAAAATTTTTGTAAAGTAAAAAATAGGCCCATCGAGGATTCTTAATTTTTAATAATTTTCATCCTTACAAAAGCTTCAGGAATATTCGTCACATGAATTCAGGGCAAATATTTTTCTATCTTGACTACAAAATTCATGAAGAATATGGCACCTTTCAGCCTATCTTATCACAGTTTTCGTCACCTGGAGACAGGAAGCACCGCGAATAATTATTTATCGGGCACTCCTCAATCACACCTCAAACCGAGCGCTAAACATCGAGACTCCAAACCGAGCACCCATAATTTGAACTTCAACTCCAACATTCTTCTTGGAGACTTCAAACCGAAACTTGTTAATCAGATTTTAGTCCAAAAACTTAAATTAATTAATTAATTATTTCAATTATCGAGCAAAGATAATAATCTCAACATCGATTGTTCAATTTAAACTTTCAAAAATAGAATATCAACTTACATTGGGCGAACTCCGACTTCTCGAATTATTCTTTCGAAAATCATCGATATTCATCGAACCAACTTTATCGACCATCATCCAGAGAGAAGAAGATTTTCATCAGTCGGTTTCCACCCGAACACAATGGCACCTACAATTGTTTTATCATCAATTGTGAAATTCACGTTTTAATTTCTTGTACAAAATATATTTCCTCACCTTGTAAAATGTTACGTTTGAATTTATTGCACAAAATAGTTCTTCTCACCACACATTTTCACACACATACATAGATAAAACAATAGGAACTTCTCGCTCAATTATAAATTCTTTTCCTCACAATGTCATTATCGTTTTCAGAGAAAATTACTTATCTCAGTCGTTCGCGATTCTTCCTCGTCGGCTCAATTTTCTCCCTGGGGTCGGATATCTTCGTGCTGCTCTCAGATTTTGTTGTCTTCGAAATCCTCCAAAGAAATAGCGCGGCGGCTTGGGCAGTCTCGCGCCGGGACAGAAAAGGCAGTGATTCGTGTTTCACTCCGAATCCCAGGCTAGCGATAGAGCACGCCGGCTCGGATGGTCTCTCGGCGTAAGAGAGCAGACGGTACAGCGTGTAGACCCTCGGAGTTCCCAGAGAGAAAAGAGGGCGAGGAATATTTGCGTTTCGCGACGAGGTCTTCCAATTGACCAGCGCTTGCGCAAACGATCTTATTTCATCTCGCTTTGAGTATTGTGAGGTATCGATCTTTATCTCGATCGTTCGATAACGGCGGAGAGATCGAAAATCGAATTTTAAATTTAGCTCGTTACACAATCTTCCAAAAATTCCTACTGAGTTGAGTGTTTCGGGCTATCACGGTTTCCGAACATATTTTTTAAAGTGCCGTCATAATTATTCTCCGTCAATATGTAATCGATTCCCTTTTTTCGGGGTGAAGTTCAAAATTTCAAATAATAGCGATTGATTGATCGCGATTGAACGACCTTGATAACGACGGAATGCAGATTTCATCGGAAATATATTTATCCGAACATTCATTGGTTTGCAAGTATATTTTTGACAGTTCGTACTTCGAGCGACAAAAATATAGATCTAAAAGATGTAGACAGGTACTATTTTCCAGATTAGAAATAGAAGAGGCATTTATTTTTTAAGAAAATAATATGCCTAAAATAAAGATGTCGAGAATATAAATTTCGAAATCGTAAAGTTTCGATAGGTAAAATATTGAAGGAACGAAAAAGAGAATGACAAAATAGCGAAATTCCACGATAGCGACAGACAAAATGCCTAGAGATTGAAATAGCGAAACGAGAAAAGTGCAAAACCTTTGAGGATATTAGAATTTTTTCGCCGTTTATTTTTATCTTAGTCCGAAGACAGAGAAGTATGTTCTTGACGCTTTATAATCTTTCGGTATTTTGACGTTCAACTTCTTTGTCATTTACCCTCTTGATCTTTCGTTATTGTAACCATTCAACGTATTGGTTTTTCTCTTTAAAAAATTCGAAATACTGACTTTTCTAAATTTTAGCAATCCTAGAAGTTGCATATTCGGATTGGATAATGTTCGAAATTTTGACGATTCGATATTTTACCTTTTGGAGTATTGCCTTTTATTATTTTTGTTTTCGATAAAAATTTGATTTGGCATCTTTGCGTTCTTAATGTACATTTATTACGTTGGAAACGTTCGTAAGTTGGGTTTTTCGAGTAAGCAACTTGCGTTTTTTTTATTCGTAATTTCCACTAATCTGAATTTTAGTCGTTGTGAATTTTGGCCCACACCCGTAGCGCTTGGTCGGAGGAGATCGGTCGAATTTGATCCTACCGGGCGCCACCGAGTGCTACCGAGTGCCCCGGCCCTGGTGCGACGTTCGGGGTACTTCTTTGTAGCATTTTGAAGTATTCATCTTTACTGTAGCCGATCACAAATACGAGGTTCATAGCATTTTTTCGAACAATCAACACATAGGAAATTTTCAATGTGTTTTTTAACACTGTAATTTGTTATTTTTTACGAGAAAATTTTATGAATCGCGTTAGCATTGTCTTTCAGTTTTCTATTTTTTCCTTTTTCTGGCGATTCTGGATACAATATTTATGAAAAACGTTTCGAAAAAGACACATAGAAGTTGCTCAATCTTTCTTTTTCATATTTTTTTCTTACGAAAAAGTTTCCAGACTCCTTATCACATGAATTCAACACAAACATTTTTCTATACCGATTACAAAATTAATGAAGAATGTTTAGAGTGAATGTTACCTGCGATTACATTTTATTATTCATACAAATAAATTGTTTTTAGGAAATAATGAGAATTTGACAAATGTTCACAGACAGAAATTCACATCAACACGCAGGACGAATTAATAAAAGGAAAAGTTTTTGGCTTGCGAATATTTGTACGATATTAATAGCGAAGTAGCATAGAATACGAACAGGTTTACTAGCTACAGAATATTTTTAGTAAGAATCGGCGGCGGTAGTCAAGTGGTTAGCGTGCAAGCTTAACATTCTCGGCGGCCTGTGCTCGATCCCCGATTCGGGCGAAAATTTTTTTCCTATATTTTCTATATTTCTCTGTCTTATATACCCGCCCAAAAATTTGTACCGACTGTAGAGAGGGAAAACTTTATTATCGACTGCAGAATATGGTTAGTTTCAAATACATCGGTAATTTCGAGAGGGCCCCGGAAAACTAGACGGCTAACCAACAGACCCAATCAGATCACAGGAAAATTGGACAGTAATATTAGTACTGAACAGGCGGTGGAAATTTCTAGAGGGCCACGGAAAAATCATTCGGCCAATCACAGGTCGGAGAATTTCTCCCACCCTTTCTCTCATTGGTCGCTATAACGAAACGAAGAAAATTTCGCAACCAATCAGAGGCCAGGGTATTCTCCCACCCTCGCTCCCATTGGTCCCTATAATCGACGAGGGCGGGGCTTAGGGGGTCCCAGACAGGGGGGAGGGGTAGACGTGGAGGGGGTATGGCACCAGTGGCCGCATGGAGGGGGTAAATCCTGTCTCCCTATACCTGTACACTACTACTGTGGAGGCACGGGGAACCTCCAGAATGATACGTTAATGTTACGAATTTGCTAAATTTTCCAAAGGATATTTCCTTTGTCAAAAATCACGAACAGGTCAGGTGGAATATCTGTGTGACACGAGGTATTCGAATTTCATTGGATATTTAAATTCAGTGGTATATCTGGGAGTTGTCAGGTGCCGGGGTTTCGTAAATTGTAGAATTTTGGTGAATATGGGAATTTTCCATGATTCGGGAAACGTTAAATATTTAGTAGTTTGCTAGGTGATGGGGTTCTGTGGGGATATTTGAATTTCGGAAAACTATTGAGTTGTGTTAACATTCGAGAATCCGAATTTTTCTGGGATATATGAATTTTGTGAAACTGAGGGACGTGAATACTGGGCATGGATTTATGTAAAATATTGTCAACTTTGTATATTCGGGTTTCGATGAGAATTTGGATACGTCGGTTCGTTGGCTCGCCAGGAGACGAGCGAAAAGAAATTAGCGAATTTCTTTTCTTTCAAGGGGGGAGGGATGTTGTACTCCGGGTACGCCGGTTGTTGTCGCAAGATGCATTGCGCAACAACCGAGGTATGCGAGCAGCGGGCGAGCCGAGCGCGAACACAATTACCGAAATCGAGCGCAGCGCGGGCGATTGGGCAATCGACGCATCGAGCGATTCCCGATCGCGGATAAGTAGAGCAGCACATCAGCAGTTTAAGTAGCGCGGAGCCTCCACATTCCGTGGACGTACGGAATCTGGAGCGACGGAAAACAAACAGTAAACAATGAAAAGCGGAGTTTTAAGAAATAATGTTTTGTCTAATAAATAATGCTGATGCTCTCGCTCGGTATATAACGATACGCGAATGAGCATTCGACAGTCTGGTTTGACTCGAGAAACTGTGCGTCTGGTCCCAGGGATTCGGTATTGGAATCCAAAGGGTAGCATAGAGTGTTCCGGGCAAGGGAACGTATAAAGTGGCACTGGCGGGTGAGGGCCGAACCTGGATCCCGAGTGCGGAATTAAGTCTTAAAGTTGACTTGTGAAGTAACTTTGTAGAGTTGTGTGCAAAAGAGGCGAATTGTAAAGTGAAATTGTTTATTACTCTGTTTTCTATTTCGACAATAAATTGTTATTGTGCCTACGAGTTGTAGTCCTCACTGGGGTTCTAACCCCTTACTGGTAACATCCCAAAATCTTCGGAGATAATATCTCACCCTCCGAGCACGGACTGATCACCCGGGCTCCGACGGTACTACACTCATTAATATCCAGTGAATATTAAAGTTGATATTACAAGTGGTTAAAATGATTTATCGCTATCGGGGCCAATCTATGGTTAATAATTTTTATTACACCAACCGCTAATCCTTTGATTGCTCCCGGCCACAAATATTACTATTTATACTACTTTTCTCAAGCGACACAAAATTCTTGTATTTCCGTTATAATAACAAACATCGTTTTTATCACTTGAGGCGGAATTAAACAATAAACTTATTTTGAATCATCAGAGCACCTATAATATATAAAATGCAGAAAACGACGAAAACTTTGCAACAGCAACATTTATATTACGGAAAATGATTCATTTAACGAAAATTATGAAAAAATCGATCGTATTAAAGATATCAAGAATAGTAATTTTGCGCAACAAAAATACCAAAAACTAAAAAATAAATAAATAAATGAAACGAAAAAAGCCGAAGATTTTTTTTTCCATTTGAAATAAATTGGTTAATTTTTTTAGAAGCTATTTTCATTTTCTCAACATTTTCTGACATTTTTGAAAAAAAATTGCCGAAATTTTGAAAAATGGATATAAATTCGAACATTTTTAAGAAAATTTGAGAAATAAAAAAAAACGTTTCTTATAAGACAGATATCTGAATCAATAGCGCATCATAGTACTACGGCACGGGTCTACTTTTGCTTTATAGTGAAGTGACGGAATGTGTCCGCTGCTCGAATACGAAAAACTGTGGAGCAGCGTTGTGAAAATTTCAATGTAATAATAATGCATTAATCCATTACTGAAAAAATGGATAATGAACACCAATTCCATTACCCATTACTTTATTAATCAGTAATGGATCCTCAATCCATTGCCCATTACTTTTTTAATAGATAATGGATCTTCAATTCATTGCCCATTACTTTCGTAATGTATAATGGATTCGCAATCCATTACCCATTACTTTCTTAATAGATAATGGATCTTCAATCGATTATCCATTATTTTTTTAATAGTTAATGGACCTCCAATCCATTATCCGTTACTTTTGTAATGGATAATGGATCTTCATCCCATTATCCGTTACTTTTGTAATGGATAATGGATCTTCATCCCATTATCCGTTACTTTTGTAATGGATAATGGATCTTCATCCCATTATCCGTTACTTTTGTAATGGATAATGGATCTTCATCCCATTATCCGTTACATTTGTAATGGATAATGGATCTTCACCCCATTATCCGTTACTTCTGTAATGGGTAGTGGATCCTCAATCCATTGTCCATTACTTTTTTAATGGATATAATGGATAATGGGTCCTCAATCCATTGTTCATCACATTTTAACGGATAATCCATTATTCATTCTTCAGAAATAGGAAAACATTATATAAAAATCGGAATTTGCGTTTCAATTGTTTGAACAATCGAAATTCACGTTTAAATTGTTAAATAATCGAAATTGACATTCAATTCGTTTAAAAATAAATAATAAATGTTCAATTTGGTTAAAAAATAAAAATGTGTGCTTTAATTGTTTAAATAATGAATATTCCCATTTAGATTGTTACATGAATAAAAATTGAGGTTGAATTTATTTAGAAATGAATAAAAAAATATTTTAGCAGTTTAAAATATCGAAATTCACGTTTAAATTGGTAAAAAATCTAAATTGACATTTAATTAGTTTAAACATAAATGAAAAAATGTTTAAGTGGTTTGAAAAATCGACATTCACGTTCTAATAGTTAAAACAGTCGAAGTTCATGTTTATATTGTTTGTCAATCAACATGTTCGATTGTTGAAATCAAAACGGACGATTAATTTGTTCAAAGATCGTAATTCGCGTTAGTATTGATTAGATGATTAAAATTTACGTTTGTATTAGTAACAAAATTACAATTAACGACTCATCTGTTTAAAAATAAAAATATTACGTTTAATGTTCCTAAAGTAGAGTCTGACGTGAGTTCGAGAGTAGAATGAGAAAGACTTGGAAACATGTTTCGATGGGATAAAAACCGGAAATTCTAAAAAAATGCATACAATTTCAGAAAACTTAACAAATCATTTTTTATAACAAAAAAAAAAGGATGCCGGGTAACTCCTCCCCCGGCCCCCTCGGGACTTGCCTCGCAATTTTTTATACCAGTAAATTGGTAACAACATTTTGGAATTATTGTTGTGCAAAATCCATCTTCTCAGCATCTTTCATTTTTTCCGGTTTTTACATCATCAAGAAGTTTTCACACTTCTCTCTCGTCAAGGCACAATCCCAGGTGGCGACAGACTTAACGAAAGGACTACCTCAAATTGTTTAAGAAATCGAAATTCGTGTTTCAATTGTTTTAAAAATCAGAAGTACGTTACATTCGTGTAAAGACAAAAAAAAATCAAATTGAAATAAAGACCTAAAAATGTATATACAATATTTATGATCTACAAAATATTTACTTAAAACATTTATCATTTTAAAATAGATTGGAGGCAAAATTTTAAGTTTTTACTAAATTAAACTTTTGTTTCGTTTTTTAAAACGATTTAAACAAGAAATTTGTTTTTCCAGCAATTTACAGGTGCATTTTTTTTTATACATTTTAAACGTGAATTGTACATTTTTAATCATATTACACGTAAACTTCGGTTGATCGAACAATTAAACAGCAAATTTTGAATTGTTCAAGAAATAAAACGTAAACTTTCAATTGCTAAATGAATCAAGTGTAAATTTCGATTTTTTAACACATTAAACGTCAAGCTTGATTTTTTTTACAATTTAATCGTGAACTTCGATGACTTAAACAATTAAACAACGAATTGCGAGGTGTTGAAGAAATTAAACGTTTACTTTGTATTTCTAAAGAAATGAATTTAGATTTTTCAACAAAGTAAACTGTAATTTTTTTAACACATTACATGTCAATTATTTTTTTAAGTTTAAACCTGAATTTTAATTGTTTAAACAACTAAACCGCGAATTTCGAATTGATAAAGAAATTGAACGTTAACTTTTAATTCGTAAATAAACCAAAGGTAAATTTCGATTTTTCCAGCAATTTAAACGTAAATGTAAATTTTTTCAAGAAATTAAACTGTCATTTTCCTTTAACACATACATACGTAATTTTTTTATTACAATTTAAGCGAGAATTTCGATGTGTTAAAGAAATTGAATGTTAACTTGGAATTTCAACGCGAATCAAATGTGAATTCCGATATTTTAAACAATTTACACATAAACTTAGTTTTTCTAATCAAATTAAAAGGTAATTTCTTATGTTTCAACACAGTAAACTTCAATATTTTTTTTTACGATTTAAAACTAAATTGTGATTTTTTGAACTATTAAAACGCAAATTTCGATAAAAAAATGTTTAGCCGGCATTTCGATTTTTCGAAGCAATTAAACATTTGTTAAATTTATTTTCAATTAAAGAACCGTCATTTTTTATTTTTTGAACAATTTAACGGAGAATTCCGATTGTTTAAGCAATTGAAACATAATGCATTGAGGATCCATTATCCGATAGAAAAGTAATGGATAATGAATCGAGGATCCATTATCCGATAGGAAAGTAACGGATAATGAATTTAGGATCCATTATCCGTTAAAAAGTAACGGATAATGGGATGAAGATCCATTATCCATTACAAAAGTAATGGGTAATGGATTGAGGATCCATTATCCATTATAAAAGGAATGGGTAATGGATTGAGGATCCATTATCCATTGAGAAAGTAATGGGTAATGGATTGAGGATCCAGTATCCATTACAAAAGTAATGGGTAATGGATTGAGGATCCATTATCTATTAAAAATGCAATGAACAATGGATTGACAATCCATTACTCATTTATAAAATAATGGGCAATGGATTGAAGATCCATTATCCATTGAAAATGCAATGAGCAATGGCCTGACAATCCATTACTCATTTATAAAATAATGGGCAATGAAAACGATAGTGCATTAAAAAAATAATGCATTATTCCCAACTCTGCTGTGGAGTAGGAGAGAATCGTCGATCTTTGTCTCGCCACATGCTAGCTGACACTTTCTTTCTCTGTCAGACAAATTTCAGCAACGATATTATTGGTAGATATCTAAAGAGAAGGTGACTGCCGTTGCCTCGCCGAGCAGGTAGACGGAGCCGAAAAAGGGTCTGGATTCAACTTATTTGGTCGTCTTTTCTTTAACGTAATTGATGGTTGGAATTATCTGAGTTGGAGATACGTGATCGTCCACTGTATAAGGCCTTTCGGAGACTCCCAGACGAATTATTCAAAAAATTTGTAAAATGTGGTAAAACTATTGGGAATTTGAAAAAAATTTGGTTAAGCAGACAAAAAAAATCAGCGGACAAAAGCTTTATGTACATGTGCTCTTATCCAAACCGTCCCTTCACTGGCTTTTTCACATTCGTATTGGAAACAAGGTCGTATCGGGGCGCGTAGCGCGACGTGCATTTAAGTTCAAAACGGAGCGCGCAGCGCGACGAGTACCCCTGTTAGTGCCTTAAAAAATGTCCCGAAGGGACATCTTTCGGGGCTTTGGGGGCGGAGCCCACTAACAAGTTTCTCTGCACCCGCAGGGCGCTGAGGCGCTTGTTCTTAATTCTTTTAATTGAACCAAAAAGGTTCTATTCGATTTTCGTATAATTTGTCAGATCCGCATTGTGGGAATGCATTGCCACCCTGCCACAGCTCATACCGATAAGTAGATTGCATTGTAAAAAAAGTTCCATTCAAGCTTCATTACGCTAGTTCTTGCAAGGAATTAATGAAAAATAATGCCAAATGGAAAAATCCAATTTTGCAATTATAAATTTATGAAAGTCGTCAATAGTTCAAAACAATTCACAACTGTTAAAACTAACCAACAAATTGTATTTTAATATATGTAATCAATAAATTGTGGACCTTTTACTTATTTCGTCTGTTTTCTAAATAGTTGCGAATAAAAATTTCCAACATTTTCTCAGGAGCACAACTTTTGGGGTAATTTGTGTAAGAGAGTCACTCACGAGTCATGTTCAACAATGATAGTGTTAAAATGCAAAACAATATTATTCCTTTTGATGATGCAAATGGTGCATCTCATCAAGCATCATTATCATAGTAAAAAATTGGATAGTACTATTTTTTAATTTTTTAAATATTTTACAATTCTTCTATTGTACAACATTAATTTGTTTATTGCCAATTTTTTTTACAACTTACCTGCAACAATTTGAACGATAAAAACCTTATGGACCTTTTTAGTACATACAATATCTTCTTATCAGCATGCGTGATACTGTAGCAATGGATTTTCAACATGCGTATTGACTTGACAATGTTTTGACAAGTTGTATTTACTCCGAAACGTGTACACGCGGCCCAACAAGCTGCTCGCATTGTCGTCGTGTCCCTTGTCCCTACCACGGCGTCCCCTTACCTTACCCCCCCTTATCCCCTCTGACGCCAGGTAAGTACGCGGTCGCCTTCGAGTTGAGCCGCACTGCCAGCGGACGACGGCAGCCAATCAGATTCGAACGCTGCGGCTCACGCGCTCGAGCCCTGTCTAGTTTCAAGAAAACCTCACTGTATATTAAAAATACTTGATACATACTTCATATGTATTCCAAAGATATATCAGAAGTATATTCGGCAGGCATACGAAATACATTTTAACTGTACAATTAATATATTTTTAATATATTTCATATATATTCCTAAGTTATACTAAGGGTATATTCGGGAGGCATATGAAATATATTTTAACTGTACAATCAATACATTTTTCATATCTCTCTATATTATATAAATAAGTCGTCGCTGCTGTGTATAAGAATTGAGGGACTTATACATATTTAATATTTTCGCATGGAATTCTGGGGAATTCCCGGAAATCCAGGGGAAATTCACGAAAGGTCCCGCGAAAATCTGGGAAATCTGGGGAATTCACGGTAATTTCGGGATTTTTCGAGGATTTCGGGATTTTCACAGATTTTCCCCAGAATTTCTGGGAACTTTCCTGAAAGTTCAGGAATTTCCCTAGAATTTCCGGGAATCCCCACTGATTGGCTGGCGGCGACTTATTTATATAATATAGCGAGATATAAAAAATGTATTAATTTTACAATTAAAATATATTTCATATGCCTGCCGAATATACTTTAAATATAACTTTGGAATATATGCAAAATATATTTCATATATATTTCAAAGTTATATTTAAAGTATATTCAGTATGCATATGAAATATATCCTAAATATACGGAAACGGATTGATAAGTCAACACTTTTTTCATATGCGTAATTATTTATTTAAGCTTCTCGAGTACAATGAAAACTCTCCAATGACCGACTATCTTTGACTGCAAGTGAAGTCTGAGCTGCTTGTTGCTTTTTCTTTTGCGCAGCGCGAAGTTGTGTCAATTTATTGTTGATGGCACTTCCAAGGCCGGCTTTGTTGAAAGTTTCTTTCCAACGCTTCTTCACAGAATCTAAACAATTACATTTAATGTTGTGAGTTCTATATTTTCGACAGAATGAAATTTACACACAAAAAAAAGACAGGATTAAAATATCAATGAATACAAATTCAAATAATCATAACTCGGCCGAACGCAATCGAATTTTTTAGAATCTCTATATTTTAAAGACAAGTCATAGAAACGCGTAATTTTTTGTTTCTCATTATCAAACTCATTAGCATTCCTTTTCAATAACTAAAATTTCGTCAATCACAATCACAACACAATTACGAGTCAAACCTATCAGTTTTCGTTTTCTCTCTCTATGACTCCACTCGCCTTCTCGCTCGCATAATTCTCGACTCAGAATACCGGATAATAAATACTGATCAGTTTATAAGTACATCGAAAGTGCAACGGTACTCATCTCGATTTTGTAGATGGTAGAAAAATCCCACGTTGGCTCTATTCTCTCCGGGTAGGAAATCTTGTGGCTCGATAGAGGATGCTCCCTTCGATCCTTCGTTCTCCTGGTCGTCTCCCGGTTGGCCACCCCGGGAAGACAGATGGATAAATATCGGGGATCGATAACCGCAGCAGTCCGTAAGGGTCGATTGTAAGGGCGAACGTCCTCGGCACACGTCTGCGTCGTTCGGCGCTCTGGAGAGAAAGAGGCTGAGGCGATTTCGTGATTTTCGGAGCAAGGCTCGATCGACGTCATTCGCGACCGTGTCGTCACATTAGTTTTAATATGGCGGCCAGCGATTGATTGCTGGCGCCCTCGATCTCATGGATCTGTTGCGCGACGTTCCGCGCGAACTTTTGTATCTCACAATGTAAAATTAAATCCACGTAGAAAGGGAATAAAAGCATAATTATATTCGCGAAACCTCAATCATGACATATTTATAGAAGATGAGCTTTCTCTAATAAAAAAATAAGTGAACTCGAAAAGTAAGTCAGCATAATCCAGCATAATAATGTACCAAATATTAAGAATAAAAATATTAAAGATAACTTAATTGTCAAAGTATGGTTAATAATAGGCTTGTACAGCAGTAATTGAGAGACGAAGAAAAGATTTTGTGACTTGAGGCAAGAATTAATCGTTACTTACAATACAGCGCTTCAATGCGTTCAGGGTCTAGTGCTGTATGCT
This sequence comes from Ischnus inquisitorius, assembly GCA_963924025.1. NCBI lineage: Eukaryota > Metazoa > Arthropoda > Insecta > Hymenoptera > Ichneumonidae > Ischnus > Ischnus inquisitorius. The sequence goes on along the minus strand of OZ001253.1, from coordinate 15,678,789 downwards.
TCGTGTTATTCGCGTTTTCGTTGTCATTCCCATCTGCTGTACACTTTCGGCCGCCTCGTCTCTTTACAAGCACATGCATCGGGAACAGCGAAAGAAGAAGGGAAAGTCCCATCGCCGTGTACGACTTAGCCGTTTTGGCTGTGTCCCACTTGTTATGCCGCAAAAAGGGCATATTCAAAATTCGAGCGATAAAACGAAGAGTCGAAATATTCGCATAGAATATTTCGAGCGAAGTCCAATCGAGCGATTAAAAGCGAGCATCGAACTCGCAGGAATGTGCTAACGCAGCAAAGGCGAATGAACTCGCACTCCGATGCACGCAGCAACGAAAAGTGCGAACGCATACGGAAGCGCGAGCGCAGCAAGAGGCAATCGCCGGGCTCTTCCGCGATTGCGAAAAATGCGAATATTTCGATTCACAGTCCCCGACTGCGAATCGAACACCAATCAGTCTAATTCCATCGACCGAACTGAGAGGTTGTCTCCGAAGAGACAACGTAGACTCCTTTTGTAAAACTCACCTGTAACCAATATTCTAATAAACCTAGTAATTGAACAACATTATTCTTGGTGTTGGAGTTCCAACTCCTTACAGACAGAAAAGATCCCCATAAATAATAATAAAATAAACGTTCGCTCTCGATCTCGCATCGAGCCGAACATAACATTGGTGGCAGCGGTGGGATCTGTCACACCAGAGATAAGACGATCAGTTACCAGGCAGGCAAATTTTGCGGTGGGAGTACAGTGAGTTTGGGGATACAAGAGTCGCACAGTGACGCACACGAGGGAAAAGGCGTGTGCGAGACCCCGTTGACACGCGGACGTTAACGCGGGATAGAACCGACCCAGCACGCGGAAGCTGAGGAACGGTAGCTTCAAGGCCCGATAGTCGAATTGTTGAGGGTTTTGCCGTCGGAAGGGACCGACGGGGGGGGGCATCGAATTGCCAGTACGAGCTCCGCCAACGGAGGGTTTGGCGTTGAGGGGATCGTCATCGAGGATTGACGGTCAGGCCTCGTCAGCGAGGATCGACGAGGATATTGCCATCCGAGGATCGGCAAGGGGGCATCGCCATCGAGGTACGACGTGGGACGACGTCACCAGGGAGCGGTAGCGAGTGCAGAGCAACAAGGAAACGTCGTCAGAGGACGTTGAGGGCCGACAGGTTGCAGCTCATCGTACTGTAAGTCGTGGAAAAGTTAGGAAAATTGTAACTAAAGCCAGTAGCGCAGGGTAGCGTAGGGCTGTGGGGAAAAATAATTCCGATGTGTGATAGGGCAGATAGGCCGACCACACCCGTGTTATCGCCAACTTTGCAAATAGATTTGCTCGCGGAACGAGACGACGTTACGTCAGACGCGCAGCAGAATTTGGAGTTGACCGAGAGCCGCGAAAGTAACCGATTTGTGAACGTACAAAGACAGACTTCGTACGACTCGATAGAGCCGATAGACTACAGCTTATTCGAGCCAGACGCGACAATCATGGCGACGGGCAGACGAACTGTCACAGACGAACAAGTCGACGCCGAGATAGCGAGAATGAGGGAAATGGCGCGATCACTCCGAGACGGAAACGCCGAGGAGTCGCCAGGAGAAGCCGCTGGCGGGTTACCTCTGTTTGCACGGGGGGCTAGCTTGCCTGCACGTGCGACGGGGGGAGGGGACCTCGGCGGGAACAGGCGAGCCGTAGGGCAAGGGGCCGTAAGAAGGGCCGCCAGCGCGGAACCGAACGGGATACTTGAGGACGGACGACGAGGACTCCCGAGACAGAGTAACGTGTACGACGGGCGAGCGCACGATGTCGCCAACGAACGTGGAAGTCGCGAAGAGCGCCTTAGCGCCCGAGCGGACGAAATACAGCGACAACTCGAAGAGGTCGAGGCGATGCTGGGCAGACTGGGGCGTGACGTGAGGGCCGGTAACCATCGTCGATCATCAGGGGAACACGGGGACGCCGAGTACCTGAGTCTGGATTTGGCGTTAAAAAACATCAAGCGGTTCAACGGAGACGATCCTGACGAACTAGACGGATTTTTGCAATCCTGCGAAATCGTGTTCCCGAGAGTACACCCGCGGAACTACGAAGTTTTGCTAGCCTTGGTGCTGGCAAGCAAACTCGAGGGACGTGCGACACGCGAGATGAAACACAAAACGGTGCACACTCTCGCTGATCTAAGAGCCGAACTTGAAGGGCTGTACGGCAAGCGAAAATCCTTGGCAGCTCTGCAGTACGAGTTCAGTACTCTAAGGCAGGAGCGGGACGAACCGGTAAGCACGTATGCTACCCGAACTGAAAAATTAACGGTCGAGATAGTGGAAAAACTCTGCGAAGGAATAGATCCGAACGGCGCGCATTACATCGAGCAAGCGCAAAGGAAAAGCGCGCAAATGTCATTTGAAAATGGACTGAAAGACGAGCTGCGGATGCTCGTGCGAGCGAGAAATTATCATAGCCTACATGAATCCGTAGTAGGGGCAACGGAGATAGAGGGTATGATGAGGGGAAACAGCCAAGTACACGCACACAATAACCAACCACCAGTAGAGCATGGCAAACCACGACGCTCGCAGATGAACGGAGAAATTGCAAAATGTTTCAACTGTGGAACCCCAGGGCACAGGGCAAAGGATTGCCACCGAACTTCAGGACGTCAGAGCCAACCAGCAGCGGAAAAAGACGTGAACACAGTCGAGGTAACATGTTATTACTGCAATGAGAAGGGGCACTACAGGTACCAATGCCCGAAAAAACGCAGCGACGAACGGAAGAGGAAGGGTGAAACGAGCGAAACCGAACAGGGTGAAAATCCCGTGAGGACCATCGGGACACTGAGGGTTTACTCGTTTACCGTCGCCGGAAGAATTGACACAGCCCAAGGGCGCGGGAAAGAACCGCACGAAGAAACTACGGGAAACAGCGACGAAAAGGTCGGAAAATCATTGCGAATGCTAGACGGGGCGGAAGGACGGAAGTCAACCCCGACAGAAGCACAAACGTATTGCGTCAGCACGCTGGGGGGCCCAGAAGAATGCACCGCTGGTTGCGATTTCCCTATCGAGATAGAGGAGTCGCGGGAGACGACCGTCACGTTGAAAGCCGACACCGGAGCCCAATGCAGCCTGATAAAGAAGAGCGCACTGCGGCCTTGCACACCTATCAAGGACGAGCAAGCGGAAATAAAAAGTGTAGCAGGAACAACGATACCGACATTGTGCATGGCCGAGGTAACAGTAGCGACCCCAGCTGTAAAAGTGAAACACTGGTTCCACGTGGTACCCGATGACGTACCGCTGAGCACAGAAGGAATACTCGGAATGGAGTTCATAAGGAAGCACAACGTAGACATCCTCGGGGGAAGGATCATCAAAATATACGGACACAGCATACAAATTCTCGGCGAGCCCCCTGAACCGGCGTGGTCAAATTGGGACGGAGTCCGAACAAAAACAATCGGGCTAATAAAAAAGGAGAAAAATCTCGTAGCCAGAACTGAGCGAGAGTCGACTATAGAGTGTACGCTGGGCAGCAGCCGTGCTATCAGCACGATAGCCACGAGCGGGACAGGGAACGAGGCAGGAAGGCCGACGGTGACACCTGAGATGCACGCGTCAGCGAAGTCGAGCGCGTTACGCCGGGTCAAGATCACGCGCGTTAACACAGGCGGCATCGACGACTCACCAGGGCACAGAAAATGCTTGCACGAAGCATTGAACCATGAGCAAGAGAAACTCGAGACGGAGGATCCGCCACGAGCTACGAGCAAGAAGCCGCAGGAAGAAGCCGTCAAAACGAATAGCAACACAGTCAGTCGCAACGGAAAAATGCGTCGAAGAGAAACGAACAGAAATACAAGTCGCCGCGAAAACGCAAAATGCCAAAGACGAGACGACGATAAAAGCCGAAGTCGAACGACCAAGCGACGCAGCGAGACAAATGCCAACGTAGGAATTGACGACGCAACACAACGACGGATAGGAATCCGAGACCCACGGCGAACCGAAGAAGAGGACGGCGGAGAAACGACGCGAGTGAAGGTTCCCGAAATACAGCATTAGGGAAGCGGAAGACCAGGAAACGGAGGATTCGAGACAAGGAAAAATCAGATAATCGGCGAGTCAGGGCAAAAGAAAAATTTACAGGAAAAAATATGCTCAATCGACGAAAAAGGACTGCCGACGGAAGAGAGACGACAAACGAGACAGCAACAGACCGGAAACATGTTTGCAAAAAACGTACGAGACTCCAAAATGCGCCACAATTAGGAAAAAAAAAAAAAAAAAAAAAGTGATCAGATATGAATTCACGAACAGACCGAATAGCGATAGGTAGCGAACGTAATCCGAAACCAGCATAGAACAGGGTACACTGGCTTTAGTAGAGAAGCGAAATAAAATAAAAAGAGAACAAAAAAAAAAATTGTGAAAAGTGCATCGTAAACAGTGAGAGCGATGAAGAAAGAGCGACCAAAAATCACGAAAAGTGCGCGAATTCCCGTGAACGAGAAATTGGGCAAAAAATAGAGACAGTACGGCGAGTGCAAATTATTCGACAACATACATACATACAAGACAGCTATCAGTGTAGGTAGGAACAGCGAGACGCGCAAAGTGCCGACGTAGGCAGACGTCCACGCGCGGGATGCAACCCGACACCGAGGAAAAGATACGCCAGAATGAAAGCAAATAAATTCAAGTAAAGGGAGTATTCAAAGAAAACAAATAAATAAATAAAGGGATTGAAACGAGAAATAGGATCAAAGGGATTAAATCTAGAAAAGGGACTAAACTTAGAAACAAGTCAAATTTCGAACAGACGAATGAACGAACCGAATGAGAAGAAACTTGAATTCAAGATTTCTTCTTCTTAAGGGGGGAGGGATGTTATGCCGCAAAAAGGGCATATTCAAAATTCGAGCGATAAAACGAAGAGTCGAAATATTCGCATAGAATATTTCGAGCGAAGTCCAATCGAGCGATTAAAAGCGAGCATCGAACTCGCAGGAATGTGCTAACGCAGCAAAGGCGAATGAACTCGCACTCCGATGCACGCAGCAACGAAAAGTGCGAACGTATACGGAAGCGCGAGCGCAGCAAGAGGCAATCGCCGGGCTCTTCCGCGATTGCGAAAAATGCGAATATTTCGATTCACAGTCCCCGACTGCGAATCGAACACCAATCAGTCTAATTCCATCGACCGAACTGAGAGGTTGTCTCCGAAGAGACAACGTAGACTCCTTTTGTAAAACTCACCTGTAACCAATATTCTAATAAACCTAGTAATTGAACAACATTATTCTTGGTGTTGGAGTTCCAACTCCTTTCAGACAGAAAAGATCCCCATAAATAATAATAAAATAAACGTTCGCTCTCGATCTCGCATCGAGCCGAACATAACACACTGTTCGTCGGTGATAACGATGCCGCTTCCTTTCCGCCCAATTTCTTTCTGTCGGATAGATAAGAATAAAAGGTAATCCAACTTTGGAATGTTATTAATAGACCCTCGATTAATATATTACATAATTTTTTACGAAAAACCATGTACACAACTTAATATCCCTTTGTACCACTGCAAATGGATCGCGCTTTAACTTAAAAAATTAAATGATTACTTTTTGGTTCTCGAAAAAATATTTGAGTTCGATCGTCCGTGTAGCGTTGATCGTACAACTGATGGGAATTTAAGAAAAACATCAAACGGTCCGTTTTAAACAAAATCCGAACACGTTTTTAAAAGTTTAAACTGAAAATGCTCTAAACTCTTTATTCTTTCATTTTCGCATTGATAATAGTACTAGTTATAGTTTTTAAACAAAATAAATTTTTTTTTCTTATATTTGTAGAGTGACTGATTGGAACTTAAATCTCAATTCAAACATTATGCAGACAAATCAATAGTAGGCCATCCTTTGAAAAATAATTAATAACATTAGTTGCATCAAAATTTGTTTTGTGATGTTTTCAAATATCTCATACGATTTCACAATCGATTGAAAATCCGTCATTCGGAAGATAATTTCATAATAAATTCTTACTTATCGGTATCTAGTAGACAAATATCTCGAATACCGTTAAATTTGACGTCCACTGGTCTTTCTTCAGGTACGATTCAAAACAAACGGTGTTATGATTTCCGATTGCATTCAATTTCTTAAAAGAAGAAATATGAAAATTATAAACGACAGTTTATACCATTGACTAACGAATTCTCTTTTGTGGTTCGATTCGATTGTCCAAATATTTCGGGCAGTTCTGTAAGTACTTAACCAATTTTTTTAACAACGATCTAGATTCCGTTAAAAAATCATATACATTGAGTTGGAGGGTCTATAGACGGTTAGTGTTTGTCGTAAAATAAAGTGAACGATGATAATTATTAGAAACATTGAAAGTCTTACCCCTTTGCTTTCGCTCGATGTGCTGCTGTCACTAGAATCAGTCCTCATTCGTTTTTTTCGCAATCGTTTCAGCTCCTGATGGATAGCGCCCAATGCTTGTGTCAGATTCCCGTTTTCTAAAGTGGATTATAATGTCGTATTTTGACAGCGATGGCACTCACAAATAAATTTAAAATTCATCCCTTACCTGGACTTTTATACAGCTGGGCCTTCGCTTTTGATTGACGGAGCGGAGCACAACCAGATATTTGTATGGTCGCCGACTCAGTGACTTTCGGTGTACATGCTTGTTTCCCTGAAGTGCGAACTCCCGATGTACTGGGTGTTTCGCTGAAGTGCGAACTCCCGATGTACTGGGTGTTTCGCTGAAGTGCGAACTCCCGATGTACTGGGTTGTTCCGATTCTGGTTCAGTATCATCGTTTTCTTCAACGCTGCTGCGTTTTGTGCAATGCTGCTCGTCAGACTTTTTGCCGGCTGTTTTCTTCTTCATCATAGAAAAATTACAAAAATCAAATAAATCATGAGGCGGATATCATAGGGTGGTTCTTATAAATTTGAACATTCGTAATAAAATTTTCTATTCTCTTTTCCTTATCAGACTCGAAAGAATTCGAATCAGAATCCACAAATATATTGTTTCGATAGTATAAAAAATACATTGTTTCTTCGTAGAACTGAGGATACGTCTTAGAGGGATGTGAACTTGAAGAAAATCATAAATGGTTACTCACGTTAATGTCCTTTTCTTTAGGCGGCGGAAAAACTACCCCTTTTGTCGGAGACAGCAAATCGTCGAGTGCTTGCAATTTGTTCTCGAGCACTATGATGCTGAGTAAAGATTAAAATATAATAAACATATTAATTAGTATAATGTATTCAATTGAAAGATATGAAGTACGGAAGCGTTCTCAAAATACGGTATACGGTATACGGTATACGGTATACAGCGGCGGTACGGTAAGTACACATATGACTAAACGAGACATCACCTTGTCATAAATGACTAATTTATGTTTCGTTTAAATTATGTCAATTATTGTCGATTCATGATGAAGTTAACGTTAGTTATTTCACATGAGGTTTGCATGACAAGCGTGGCAGAAGGAACACAACTGTCTCAGTATTAAGATAACTCTGAACTGAAGTAATCTTTCAAATTAATTTACTATTAACAATGAACAGTTATTATGAGCAATATGCGTAAATAGCATAAAATGGAATTTCAATTACTATAATATATCATGATATAATCAATTTTCCGAATATGACCAATATCTTGAGGAGTACAAGGATCATCATTCGAGTTGGATTTGTTTTATACTGTGACGAGGCGCTGTAACGCGCTCGCATATCGCGCTAGGGCTGAGCAGAATATAGACAGGCCGAATCTCTCTACTCGTACCCAGGGAAAAACTATAGTATCGTTAGAACGTTTGACTGCCGCGCAATACATTATATTTCAGAAATCGAGGAATATACACGAGCAGTCAAGACGTCGCGAGTACGAGGAGAGAGAGAGAGAGAGACCCGGGGAAAAGGTCAGTGCCACAGCATCGAGCGCGAATCGACGTAGGATCGACGGGCTGTGACCCCCACCCCGGATTGCCGAATTTGCGAAAGAGAAGCGAGAGTAAGGGAACTCTCGCCGCGACCGGCCTAGGAGGCAGTTTATCGTAGAGACTAAAGAATAATTAGATTCCGATATTAAGTCGCGGTTATTAGATTGAGTTAAGATAATTACAGTGTGAGTGTGAGCTGTACGATTTTCGTACGAGAATTATATCGAGGAAAACCTGAGGTCCACGGGAATAACCGTGAAGGAACGAGCGGGTGGAGGAGAAATAACAAAACGACGCTCGAGTCGAGATAGGAGGAATTGAGGATATTACGCTGTGCGACGGCGAATAACACGACAAAAGAAAAGGTAGGCGCACGAAGGTGCACATTTTCTATTTCGTCGATCCCGCGTTTCGGGTATCGCCGTGCACGTGGCTGTAGAGTCTTTCTCTGTCCGTTCGCGTTGTTTCCAAATTATTTCGCTGAGTCGACCGGCTTCACCGGGCTCGGTATTCTCTGTAATTGTAATTGCGAATAAAATCCAGCTTGTAGCACGCGGTCGATACTGCGCTGCCCGCTTTGATTATTATTATGTTTTCTCACCGTTATTGAATAAATTAGACTATTGTGTGGTTCTCAAATTATTGCAAAAAGATTGGTAATTGATTTGTTGTACATTCGCCCCCGAACCTTATCCCCTTTAAAGCTAGCTGTTCTCGACGAGGATACGAAACAAACCCTGGTAGTGGGGTACGAGTTCACTACCTGGCGCCTAACGGACATTCAAGAGGATCCCCTTTCGCCGAGTCGAAAGGACGAAAGGAAAAATCGGGCGTCATTATACATTCGCCGAAATACATTCGTAGGGCCACGTCACAATACATATTCTGTTGTTGAAAAGATTTCTCTCATTCATCGTAGCTGGTCTTTCGACAAGGTCACGTTGATCGAAATTTCATTATCCATTTCATTATTCATTATGGGTAATTTCATTACCAATGAGCCACAAATTGGTCAGATTTCTTTGACGCTGTGGAAATTTGAAACTATCTGAAATCTATCGCTTGAGGAAGAGCGAAGAAAGATTTTTCTCTCTCATTGTAACAGGTCTTTCGACAAGGTCAAGTTGGCAGACAATTGCTTGTTTTTCTCTATCGAGTAATAAAAATGAACTTTGCCGAAGCTATTACTAAACTATTTATAGTGACTTTGCAATGCTACATTCACCAATTACTCAACGCGAGGCATGTGTGGAACCGCGATTTTCGCATCGAGAGAAATCAAAATTTAGAAGCAACAGCTTCTTTAAAAAAATGTAATTAATTAATTTGCTGACTTACCCGAAACCGCGATAACGTATGCATCGTACACAGGCCATCCACCAGCAAGACATTTTTTCGTGCTACGCCACTCAATTACGTAACTTAGCGAAGGATCGAAGTTCTCGGATCGAAATTCAGCAATATCGAAGCCCTTGATCCACTCGATCCGGATACCCGGGGTGTACTTTTTGTCATCGTCGCCGCCGATCCACTTCACGAGGGCGAACATTTTTTTCGACATTCTACAAGAAATGTTCTTAATAATTAATAGCAAATCTTTCTTTATGATGATGAATTCTTTTGTTGGTGAATGAAGTAAATAACAAAAATATCTGGATTTATGTCTGAGTTGCACGCGTGCTTCTAGTTATTCTGTTACTAGGCGACGTTCGTTTCCAACAATGACTCGAATTTCTATGATAATGACCATAAAAAATGTACGAAACTAATTATTATGCACTTCAGCAACAGCTTAAACGCGATTTCATTCCATTTGTCATCACTAAATATTCAATGATTACGTTAGTTTCATTAAAACGCGTCGATACATACCTTTCGTGTCTATGGTCTCGAAATGAATGTTAACAATGGCTCTGAAACAAACTCCTTGTCGCGATGTCACTGTTAGAGAAAGTTCTCCGGGGTAACTCTTTCGTGCCAAATCGCACAGGCGCACTTATTCACAAATAATCGCGACAGGATATAGCCGGCTGTGCAATGCGCACGTTGCGGCGTGTGGTAAACATATAGCGCCGGTGTGTCGTCTGCTACACTTCGATTTAAGAGTAGATGCGATCCCTTCCCCGCGCATTCCGGGCTCAATCGGTATCAAAAACCGTTAACAACTTTTCTCGCGCTCCTGGCATTTACAGTAAAAAAACGTGTCGTTAGTTGCGGAAATGATCAACGCAGCTAAAGGCACTTTTTTCTGGCTGTAGCTGCCAGTATACGCGAAAAAAAAATTGTTTACAGTTTTTGATACCGATTGCGATATTTCACCTCCTCTAGAGTTGATCTGATGAGGATAAATCGTAAAAAAAAACGACGTGTCGTATTCTAATGGAATCGATTTTTAGTCATATGACTTCATTCAATTTCTACGTGCAAACGATCTATAAATATATATTTGTGTAATTGGTGAATTTGTATCTCATTTACGTCTCTGCGCATGTCAATGCATTGAAACATTTTTTGTTTTCAAAATTCACCACGAGCAGTGCCATCGGCATGCTTACACCGAATCAAGAGTTGCGGTATCGTCTCGATGCCAAGGAGTGTAAAGAAAAAACCTCGCGCGGCAAGCGCGCACCAGTGGCCCAAAGCTACCAAGTTCTTATACGCCAATTTCCAAGTTTGCTAGCTACCAAGTTTGCTAGTGACGTTACAGTGAAATAGGTATGTGAGCGGTTCTGGCCTGACTTGTATAAAATCAGTGACTCCTCGCTAGGTGGCACATAGTAGTGGCTTTCCAGTCGCTCGTCAAAATGATGATCATCACTTGTCACAATCCTCCCATTGGTCCGATTTCCCAGGTTAGGGTAGTATCTCACGAAACGAACCAATCGTAGTATCGCAATAAGTGATCGGATCATTTTGATGAGCGACTGGAAAGCGCTTGCCATCGTCAGATGGCGATAGCCAAAAAGGAGGAGAAGAAGAAGACTCCTCGCTAGACTCAGTATCAACAATGAACGTCGCAAATTTACAAGAAACAAGATCACTACCATAGTTGAAAAATGGATACTTCAGCGAATAAGAGTGATTCGGCGTCAACGAAAAAAAGGGGACCATACAAACAATATGCAAACTATGGAAGCGTTTCAAAAGTACCGATAACAATAAAACGTGATTGGAAGGCAAAGCGCGTGGCATTGAGGTAAGTGATTTTAACTGTATACTTGGATTGTTATTTTATTGAGTCGAAACTTATTTAAAACAGTGCCAGGAACTCACTTTTTCGATAAATAATTGCCATAATATTTTTATTTTGCACAAAAAATAAATCCTCGAAAGTGATTCATCTTTTCTGCAAAATATCTCGGCCATTTAACCTATATATTTTTTGCGAAAAAACGTAGTAATTATGACAGTTTTTCTCATAATAGTTCTTTGTTGATCAATGATAAATGTTTCTTTTTGTAACTCGTGCACGGAATGAGGCCACACGCTCTACATGCACGGAATGACCCTCATTCCGTGCATGTAGAGCGTGTGGGAAATCGTGTATTGTAATAAGACGTGCGGGAATGTATCTAGAGTGCGAGCATGTATATATAGATACATTCCCGCACGCTCTTTACAGGCACGTCAGTCGAGACAACCCGTCCACTCGTTAAATAAAGCAGGGTGTGATGCTTGTACGGAAAAGTGGACATCCTACGGCGGGTAGGAAGCAGGCTGCACTCGCATTCTGTCGCGCTACAAGCAACACTCGGCTTCGCCTCGTGTCATTGTAGCGCTCGATTCGGCCCGTGCGTCGCTTCCTAACCTTCGCGGAATGTCCGCTTTCCCGTACTATTATCACAATCTACTATAGTATTCCGGCTTTTATTGAGGACTAAAAACCTTGTACCTTCAGGACGTATCAACTTTGACTTGTCGCACCTGTCAAATCGCACTGCCGGCTTAAATTCCGTGTGTAGAGTTTCATTCCCTTTGTAGCCAGATTTTTTGGAAACAAAATACAGAAACTTTAATTTGAAGTCACTGCATGGAAGATTCATTCATTTTGAACTAAATTTTTATGCGTGGTCGATTTTTTTGAACTATTTTATAATTCGTACAATAGAGTTAGCTATGTACATTTTTTTCTGGGCCATAGTGAATCGTGTTACAACGAGAATGATACACTGTACAGTTAGTCAAGTGCGTAGACCTAACTCAATCAGTCAATCGGTTGCGTATCGTTTCATTCTCAATCAATGGGCTACGTAGTCTCATTCTCAGTCGATGGACTACGTATTCTCATTCTCAGTCGATGGACTACGTATTCGCGTTCTCAGTCAATGGACTACGTAGTCTCATTCTCAGTCGATAGACTACGCAGTCTCATTCTCAGTCAATGGACTACGTAGTCTCATTCTCATTCGATAGACTACGCAGTCTCATTCTCAGTCATTAGACTACGTAGTCTCGTTCTCAGTCAATGGACTGCGTTCAGCTCATATAAAGTCCATTCAAATAAATTAGTCTCTGCAGTGGATTGATTGATACAATGTAAAAGCTTTGACAAGTACAAAAATGGATTCAAAATTTATAAAATGTCGAATTTCTGAATTTTCTGAATAATGATGCTTGTGCTGTAGTTTTGCAGATTTAGAGCAGTTGATCTCAAAATCTGCACATAAATCGAGTGAATATCAATATTAATTGAAGTTAGATTTGACAAGGATTCACAAAGGTATTCAAAAGTTATAAAGTTATAAGTTCATTTTTCAATGATTAGAGAAAAACTTGTTCTTATATATATATTTTTTGCCATATATATATATATATATGGCAATGATAGATGGAGTTATCTCTCTATATATATAAAAAGATTACGCCGCTGTCGCCGCCACCGCCGCCACCGCCGCCGCCGCCGCCGCCGCCGTGTACAAGAATCGAGGCCCCTCCCCTCCCCTCCCCCCACCCCTCCCCCCACCCCTCCCCCTCCCCTCCCCTTCCCCCTCCCCCTATCCGCCCCTCCACCGATCCGCCCCTCCCTCCCCTCCCCTCTCCATTGGAGGGGCCTAAGGGAGCCTCGGCCCGAAATATTCTAAGTCCCTAAGGGGGCCTCGGGCCGAAATATTCTAAGTCCCTATTATATATTATTTATCATATATTAAAGACTTAAAATATTTTCTCAGAGGGAGGGGGAGGGGGGGGGGGAGTGATAAGCAGAAATGTTCTAATATCTCAATTTTTGTACACGGCGGTGGTATATATATATAAATAAATATATGATATATATATTGTAACGACCGAGCGAAATAACAACGCGATATATTTGGTTGTGGGGCGGATATTATTAATTATAATGTTCTTTAGTTATCTTATTCACGATCTGTCACGTCTGTTCGCTTTGATAGTCCGATCTAGACTTTCTGACATGACGGTCGATATCCTATCGATCGTCCGTACGTTCGTCTATTGTCAATCCTCACTAATATCGTGTGTCTCAACGAATAGTCAACTGCATATTCGTTACACTACTCCCCTCCTTTTGAGTTGCCGCCCCGGCAACTCCTAGTCCACCCTAAGATGTGCCACGGTCCATCATTCTAAAATCTGTCCAATATTGATTAACCTACACTGTTCCGACATTCATCCAAGTCCACAAGGAAAACCATGGCAGAAAACCTTGGGAAGAACAGTGTTCACAATGTTACATAATCTCATTTTGTTCTATTACTCTTTTTCTGTCAAATCCGAGCTAAATAATGTTATTGTACTCTTTATCAGTCCGTGTCAAGTCCGATTCTAAGTAATTCTTAAATACTTCGTTTTGTCCTTAAATACTTCATTTTTTTTTTTTTTTTAAACAAATCTTCAATTGTCTTCATGTCTTCATGCATAGATTCAATGTGTCTGTCTGTTTCCATATTCGTCGAGATTTTCTCCAGATGGTCAGGTAACTCCAAATTCTCGTTCCAAACTTCATGTACGAGGACAGGAGAAAGGAGTGTAGAAAACTCGGGAATACGGGAAAACCTGTGACACACATTACAAACGCGTAGTAATCTGAAAATAATAGAGATCCGCTCCCTTTTCCAAGCAACACTATTTTTAATCTACCTTATATGACCCGTTTTTAAACCGTTTCGACAAAATTTGCAAATCTATAAATTCCCATTCGGAAAATTAGATGATGATCCTATCACCTTCAAACCATTCTCAAAATCGTTTGATACCGACGTCAATGTACAATCAACCATTTACTTTCAACTTTTCATCGACCACTGTTTACCTAAACAATTTCGCATATATCCGAACCTTGTTTACAGTGTTACCATCGATCCAAAAATAATCCAAAACTCCTCGGGAACCCTCCAGAGCGCTTCCAGTAACAAGGTCGTGGCCAGCGACACAATGTTACAACGCTCAAGGCCCACAATCAGGCAGTTTAAACGACGATACTCGGAAATCCCTCCAGGGTTGTACCCAAGGTTCCAGCCAGTATCTCAATCGTTCAAATCATTTCACACATTTTCCTTTACTGTCCCTGCATTGACGTCTGAAATATTCAATTCTATGTAACACTCAGAGAACACCCTAATATTCAATTCATCGGATCTTATCGAATTCTTAATCGACTTCCTCATCAACTTAAACACTACGTCTTCGATGAGGACAGACGTTCCTAATGTGGTCTTTCTCACCACAAACCCAACATTTTCTGTTCTTTGCCAAAACCGACACCTGTTCACATGCCAAACTCGAAATCGAATTTCTTAACCCTTCACGATTTGATTTCTTATGTTCCTCTTTCGATTTACCCTCTTTGTCCTTTTCTTTCTTTTCGTTTGTGAGAATTGCCTGAATTTCTTTTGCACGAGTCAGGGCTGCTCGCAAAGATGAAGCCTGTTCTAATCTGAGAGTTAACCTTGTCTCTGAATCGAATATTCCTATTATGAATTGCTGACAAGCAATCTGATCCTTTGTTTCCTCGCTGCACTCGGGATACGCAAAACGTACCAATCGTTTAAGATCCAACGCAAATCTAGCTAACTCTTCTTTTTCACCTTGCTTCCTATCGTGAAACTCCGCGTAGCTAATGTGAGCGAAATGTTTTTCGCCATATCTCATATCGAGTTCTCCTTTGATTTTTCCAAAGTCCTTCAGTTCTTCGTCCGATAAATTTAGTAAAACTGCTCTTGCAGAGCCTCGAAGTGAAGACCCTAATGCGACAGCCTTTTCTTCCTCAGAGTAACGATTGTACTCTGAAATCATCTCAAACTGTTTGACGTATTGGTTCCATGAGCCGGAACCGTCAAACGTGTCGAGTTTGAGGTGACTTTTGCGAATCGAAGTAGAAAGATCTCTTCGATCCTTTACGAAACACGAATTTTCTACAATACGCGACGTAGCAGCAACGCGAGGGAGAGAACTAACAGCACAATTACAAGCATTTATCGTTGGAACGATTACCGGATTTTGTGCGTTGCTCCTTATGATGTTAAACTCCTCGAACGCTGCTCGAATCGCCTCTCTAGTCGCGATCACAGCTGACTCCTTCGCTAATTCTATAGCCTCGATCCGAATTTTTGAGATTTCTTCCTCTTGTTTTCTTCGTAATTCATCGATGATTTTCTCGAATTCTTCTCTCGAAATATTCTCTGCCGAACCTCGATTCCTATTCTCCGACAAAATGATTCCTTCTCGAACTCGACTTCTTGTCACTATCGTCGACATTTTCACTGATTTTACCAGTATTACACAATCGCGAAGATTCGAAAACACACTTCTGACACCAATGTAACGACCGAGCGAAATAACAACGCGATATATTTGGTTGTGGGGCGGATATTATTAATTATAATGTTCTTTAGTTATCTTATTCACGATCTGTCACGTCTGTTCGCTTTGATAGTCCGATCTAGACTTTCTGACATGACGGTCGATATCCTATCGATCGTCCGTACGTTCGTCTATTGTCAATCCTCACTAATATCGTGTGTCTCAACGAATAGTCAACTGCATATTCGTTACAATATATATGTATGTCAGAAGGTAGGTTTGGGGACATTTTCGTATATACAGCGACACCTTCCAGGACTTTTGTAGTGTTTGAGGACTGTCCCCAAAAACTTTTATGTCAAAAGGCAGTAATCGAGACGTCCTGGATTCTGCCATCATGGTAGTATCGACATATTTCGGGACTTGACGAGATTTTATACATTTATCTGGATTTAAAATTGTACATGTAATATATAGACTGGTTCCAGGACTGGGGGGTATTCCAGGACTGTATATAAATAATATACGTACATTTTGATGTACATTATTTTGGGGAGCATATATGGGTGCCATTGAGGACTTTTCATTGTTCCAGGACTGTATATGAATAATATACGTACACTTTGATGTACATTATTTTGGGGAGCATATATGGGTGCCATTGAGGACTTTTCATTGTTCCAGGACTGTATATAAATAATATACGTACATTCTTGCAAGCTGTATATCTACTATTATATATCGGTAGCAACCAGGACTTTGAAAAATGCCAGGATTGTACATATTGAATACATATACATCAGACTGCCCCGTATATCTGTTATGATATATGGGAGCCTTCCAGGACGATATATTGCATATATACGTTTAATAATATGTACGATCACTTTCCATCCATATATAGGCACCTTCCAGGACTGTACAAAACAAATAAACGCACAAACAGTTCGACACCTAATGTCAACCAAAATATCGACACCTTCCAGGACTGTACATATCTTGGAAGTCCTGAAAGGTTACATTCGGTATGTGCAAGATACGTACAGTCCTGGGAACAAAGACAACACTCAAAAATATATTGAATACATTTAATAATGAAACCAGTGACCAGCTCGACAAATTCCATTCGATCTTCGTTATCTCTTATCTGTTCTTGACTTCTTTCAAGACGTTTTCGATCGAAATAAACGACACAGACGAAATCATTCGCAATCTGAGCAATGATAAAAGGGGCGCGAAAAAATGTTCACGCTCCTTTTATCGTTGCTTCTTTTTTTACATCTTGTGGCCTGGAATATGCCATTAGGTCACAGTTATGGTTTACTCCGGAATCGGCGATTCTACAGACAGTATGTTTCATTAACGCTTTTTCATCGGGGCAGAGTTGCTGTTTATCGATTAGACGATTGGCATGATTACAAGCATAATCGCGTTCATTGTTCGGTTAATTCGAAAAAGCTTTTTTTTATAGCCAGATATATCAACAGTCCGAAATTTTTCGTTAAAGTAAATAATTTGTACTGGGCAATAAGAAAGTGACTCATTACTAGAATGCCACATAAATGGAACGCGAAAATAAATATTTCGTTATATTTTTATTTTCCACGTCCTGGAATGTGCCATTAGGTCCGGGTTTTGATTAAATTCAGGTTCGTGGTTCTTGAACAGAGATTGAAGCCCTAAACTAAATGGTCCCACATGATAACGAAAAAAAAGACGGCGTTGACTGCAACGGAATTTGTTAATGTTTCTCATCTGTAACATCAAATAATTGGCAGTGTGTTCCTCCCATCGTAAAAAAAATCGATCGCGAAATATAAACGTTTGAATTAAAGCCGCATTCAGTTAATTGTATTCCCGTGCAAGTACTGTTGACTTCATTCGAATTATTCCGATTACATATAACTTGTCAACCTGTGATAACAGACTACGGAGTAGTCAAGTACGTCTGTACGCCAAGGTAGAGTTGAGTTTAATCAGATATCCCAATACTCCAAAAAAGTAATTTGGAATTGTGGATTCAGATCGGTTCAAAGGAATGAAACGTAGATAAGTGTTCATCATCTTTTATTTTGCTGACAAAAAGGAACGGATACAAGTACTTATCTAATACCAGTAATTTGCAGTACCATATCATTTGTATTTGCATGTCAAATGTATTCAAAATGATATCGGATTCGGATTAATAAAAAGTGAAAAAAAAACGTTTTCCATCTATACACCTCATGAGAAAAACTAAAAAAATGTGTGCTGTATTTTCTTTTACAGGCCTCGCAAATCCTTAATGAAAAAATAGAAACGAATAATTCCAATTAATGTTCCTTCTGTTTAATGCTTAAATCTATGTAATATTATCGGAGGTTCGAGTTTTACGAAACGAGTTACATTTGTGGTTTTTTCGGTTTACATCGCCGACAAACGAGTTTCTTTTCGAGTCGAAAAATCAAAATAAAACAAAAAAATGTCTGGATTGTTTTTAAAGAAAAAAAAAGTTTTTATCTAATCCGCCATGCTCTTATTTAAGAGGCTCTCGAACCAAAACCGATTTCACGATGTTTTTAATTTTATACCGAATAATTGAACGCAATTAACTTACTGTAATGTAACTTCAAACTGACTGTAAGAAACGCCTACCTTTAATGACATCGTAGAGTCTCCCAATTTTAGTCAACATCCAAAAAATTTCTCTTGTAAATGGTTTTATATAAACTGAATTTTCAATTGAAGTCGCCTTCCAAATATGATCTGCAAATTTATCTTAATCTTAAATTTGTCCACAATAGAATAAAAAAAATGATATGAAGTTTGAAAACTAATTTCAATTGAGTTACCAAAAAATTTTTGCTGACATTGCGAATTTGAATTATATCTCAATTTTGAATTAACTATTCGGTTTAACTCGAAGCGAACTCAATACATCGATCGGAAAGATGAAAAAATAGACTAACTATGGACAAATATTAACATCACACTCGAAATAGAATATTGACTAAAAGGTAGGAAGACTCTAAAACGAGGAAATTGAAAGTGACAAAAAAGACGTGAATAAAAAAAAATAAAAGTAGTATCAACGATTAGAATTCTCTCGGACGCTTCTTATACAGCAGTTATAAGCCAAAAAGATGCACCGACATCTTACGTACAAAATAACTCCACGAGCTATATAAATGATTATCTCTGCTCTTTGTAACGAATTCAAGGTCTGTGTTATACAACCAACTCCATTCGCAACGTATCGAAGCAATGCAATGTCATAAAGCTTTAGAAAACGGAACGTTACTTTCATATTGATAGCTGTACACGAACTATACTTTTATTTGTTCCTTAACGATGTTGCGTATTTGCGTAGCGCTCAGATGCTGCAGTTTCTTATCGTTTTGACGGACTTCCTCGCACTGTTTAACTGTCGGCAATGTTGCGTCAGCAATATTGTCTTCGAAAATAAATGCTACATGCCTCGAAACGGATTTCGAGATCGATGCCGTCGCGTAAAGAGGAGTACCTCCATTCCTCGCTACTCTGAGCTGATTGCTCAACCAAGTTTTTATTACAGCATTCGATCTACCCTGTAGGTAGTTTTTATCGATTTTTGCCTTTTCGATTACTTTCAAACTTGGCAATTCGTCAGCTTCTAAGTACGAGCCAAAACATTCCAAAGCTTCCCGTACTTCGGTGTTGTTCCAGCATGGCTTTCGTCCTATTGTCGTTGCTAAAAGAAATATAACATTATTAGAATGTTGTCTCAAACACTTAAAATCGGTGTACTCCAATTTTCAATCTAACAGATAAAAAAAGCTTACATTTTTTCGGTGACTGCGTGCCAACTTTTTTCTTCTTTGCACCTTTCGATTTCACCTTCTCGCTACTCGAGTCAAACGACGATGAAGGACACGACGACGATTCCGAGGACTCCGCTTTCTTTTTCGTTCCTTTTTTTTGGCTTTTTTGTGGAGTTTTTTCGGAACGAAGCCCTCCAGAGCCTCTCGTTACGCGCATCGGCGTCGGCATTACTATAGTTGTAACCGGCGAGAGACCGGGAGTTGAACATGATCTTTTAACTCCCTTCGATCCTTTCTTCGTCGATGAAGTTGCTATCGATGGTGAGAATTTCTGCGACGGCGTAGAGTTCATTCGAGCCCTCTTATTGCCTCGAGATTTCGATGGTTTCGGCGGTACAGGTCGGTCGGGCGTCTCTAGCAGGGAATTTTCACTGTCAGAGCGCATACGTTTCTTCGACTTGAATGACGGCCCGGGCGTAGCATCGTTGTTTTCGTCTACAGTTGCCTCGTGCGAAGTCGTTCCTTCTTCGGCTATTGATCTCGTCTCCATAATCGAAGTTCCAGGCGTATTGCTCGCATCGTTGCTCTTATTAATGGTTGAATCGTAGGAAGTCGAATCTAAGAGAATAAATATTAATCCGTTAATTTTTAGAGAAAAAACATCAGATTTTAAAGAGATTTCAGTAATATGAGATACGGTGTTAGTATAGAATGCAGACAACCTGCCACACCGTGCTCTTCAGTCGTACTATTCATGAGTGCAGAATTATGGTGGCTTGCGTCCGAAACATTCTGCCCTTGGGCTTTTTCCAAAACCTTAGACATATCGACTATGTCGACTTTTACAACCGGCTGTCTGTAGATATTTTTGTGAATGCTTTCGTGATGTCCCATAAAGTTCGCAACGCGTGTTATCTGATTGTCCGATAACTCCATATCGACGCAGCGGGTCGCAATGTGCTTCATGAGGTTTGTGCCTCTTAGAGACGATGGGTCTTTCGCGCCGGACTCTTCGGAGAATTTTCTCATCAATGCGCAGGCTCTCAAGTAACGGGGATTTTCCCGGTCTGCGCTGTGTATGCCGAAAACGAATTTATTCTCCGGAAATACGCGTGCTGCCTTGCGATGTTTGAGAATAAGCTCAACGTTACGCAGCATTTTTGTGCTCATCAAAACCGGAACTGTTCGATTCAGCTTTCCGCGGATCGCGATTCTCACGTACTTTTGTGCTGATACTTTGTCTCGTTCGGATAGCTTCTGGTACAACTCGTCATTCTCGTCGATGCTCTGTCGATTTGCGAACTCTTCAATTGACAGGCGTTCGAGCTCTCCTGCTCTTCGACGATTGAAAACTTGCAGTTTGATTAATGTCGCTTCTGCAAGATTTTTCCAGGACACGCTGTCGAATTTCTGCTTCAGATTCGCCGATGCTTTATCAATTACCTTGTCGAGATAATCGTTGAGGACTCTGATGTCATCCGTCTTAGGCAAATTGACTTTTTTCGTGCGTTGCACATTCGCCATCGTTTCGGTAACTCCTTTGTTGACACTGTAAGTATAATCTTCTTGAAGGAGTTTCAAGAAGTCTTTCGTGTTCTTCTTTTTCTCGGCGTCGTGTGCTTTGATGCACTCCGTCTCCATAATTTGCCCAATTTTTTTCAACGCGGTGCCAAGTGCTGCGGCAATCGACGGTACCTTATAGAATTGGGTGTTTGGATCCAACTGCGCTAGAACGTTGACTGCATCGATCGCGGCGTTGTAATACTTTGGATCGTATACGGATGCCATGTCCGTAATGCTCGCATCGATTTGCCGAACGGTTTCCACGAATCTACCCATTCGTCTCAAATGGGCTCGAATTTCGTCGTGCTGGTGCGGCAAACGAAGTTTTTTACAGAGTTTATTTCCGTAAAGAATTATCAATTTGTCGTATCGGATGAGACGAGTAATGTCGTCATCTCTCAATTTTGGAAATACTTGTCGGCGTAACACCATCGACGCGCACTCGTGAATGCGACCCATCGTTTTTCGAGCCTTAGTGAGGACGTTTCTAGCGGTATCCGTTTTATTGGTGCATGTACGATGGTGATGGCGAATATTATTTTTTGCGTAGAATCCACGGCATCTCGAACAGGCAACGAAATTTTGCCCGGGTCGTTTCTCTCTTTGATTCGGTCGGCGAACAGTGATCAGCTTTCCGTTGTTGAAATCCTCGTTTACATTGAATAAAAAAGTTCCCTTCTTGCGAATTTTAGCGATCATCTGTCCTCGTTCAAGACTTTTTTTTGGCAGATTCAAGAACTTTTTCACCTCAGCTTGGTCGGCGTGCTTACTTTCAAGATGCCGCGCGAGTTTGCTTTGTTCTTTTTTGCAGTAAAAGCAAAAATTTTTTTTTTGTCCGCCTTTCGCACCATGCGACAGTTCGGCCATCTGCCTCCGTTCATCACAGGCAGAGTTGCCCGGAACATTGAACGACGCATGTAGGCTATGCCTTGATAGCTCGCGACTTGAATTGACCGCTGACGGTGACGCAGTCTTGTTTCGTTCGTCTTCATCGGAAGAATCTCCACTTTTCGTACTGTTCGCGTACTCTGATGGGACGTAATCGGAATCATCCGAGTTTTCGACGTCGCTATCATTTGCGTTGGACGGAGCCGCTGACTCGTGCAACTCGTCGTCGATCAACTCTTTTTGATTTGAGTTAAGATTCGGAGCCGTTGTTTTTTTGGTGTTGCTTCCCTTTTCGTTTTTTGTAATTTTTTTTGCCGCCTGACAGTCGCGCTTCTGCTCTTTGGAGCCTTTACTACCAATAGCATTTCTTGAGCTCTTCATTTCTACTTGCGACGACGGAGTTTGGTTTTCGATAGCGTCATCGGCCTTATGCGACTTGTCGTCGACGTTTTCGTCACGATGCGAAGTTCGAGTTTTTGCCCTGATAATATTGTCGTCTCTATCCTTTGCGTTGAGTGAATCAGCTGATTCATGTAACTCGTTGTCTTCAAAATCTTTTTGATTTGCGTTAAGATTCGGCGCCATCGTGTTATTGTCGTTGCTGTCCCTTTCGTCTTTTGAAGAGTCTCTTGTGGCACGACCGTCGCGCTTCTTTTCTTTGGATGAGTCTTCAATATTAACGGCATTTCTCAAGCTCTTTATTTTTGCCTTCGATGGCGGAATTTTCTTTTCGACCGCGGCATCGAACTCATGCGACTTTTCGTCTACGATTACTTTATGATGAAAGGTTCGAGTCGTTGCCTTCGTCACATTGTCGTCGCTTATGATTTTTTCTGAGTCAAAACGTTCTGTTTTTTCAATTCCATTATCGCTCGTCATTATCATTCGTCGTCGTTCCTCATCTTTGCAGGAATCTTGCGGTGATGATTTGAGCTCAGCGTCTGTCTTCGTCGTTGGATATCCTATAGGAAAATCGTAGGGTATAGGAACGTCGAAATTTATGAAATACAAAGGACATCACAAATGACAGACATTATTGAAGGAGATTATTGATCGTAGAAAATTAGGTAAATTTCGCATTATTTATTTATAATTTCGGATGATTTAATTCTGTTCGTTAAAGGAAAAAAACACACTCTTCGCTGACGAGGTTGTAGCACCAGTGGTGTAAAGGTTGCCGAAGATTGAACGAAATCCCTGAATAACAGATTTTTCTACCCTTCTACAAAGCACAAAATTTTCACATAAAATTCACCCCATCGAAGCTATTGTTATTCGACAAGAAATTAGATAAACTAACCGTAAAAAACGTATATGTGAACGTATATTATACTTCTCTAAGAAAATATTACTGACTGATAGTTGATTTATAAACGAAACTAAGTAAATTTACAGAACTCTCACCAGACTCCGACGTTAGCTGGTGCAGTATCGATGACACCTCTCTGCTCGACAAATCGAGCGAAGTGGAACCTGTAAGCATCGGATGTTATGAAAAAAAATGTGCAGAAAAGAAAATCATTTTTTTTCTTAAAATTCGTTGCAAAAGACTTATTATCTTGAGTGTAGACAATAATCGCCTAAAATCCCATTATTTCCCAAAACAAACTTTGACGATTACAGATTGCACGGCTTTTGTTCGAACACTTATTATTTATTTACTTTTTTCCAATTTTTAATTTTCTTTGGATTTTTTTTGTATTATTTTTTTAAAAAAATTTAACATCGTATCTTTGTAGAATACCAACATAGGCTTTCGTTTTGAAAGACACACAGCATTCCAATTTATTGTTTAGCGACAAGTCGTTGCATAGCGAAGGATTCTTCGCTTCACGAAGAATATTATGTTGCTATGTTACGCAGCGTAGCAATAAATTGTTCTTCGAAGAGATGCAGCGTAGCAATAAAATATTCTTCAAAGAGACGCAGCGTAGCAATAAAATATTCTTCGAAGATACGCAGCGTAGCAATAAAATATTCATCGAAGAGACGCAGCGTAGCAATAAAATATTCATTGAAGAAACGCAGCGTAGCAATGAAATATTCTTCGGAAAGACACAGCGTATCAATATTGATCCGATTGAAAAGATGAAGTTAATAAAAGATTTTTACCATTTAGAATTTCACTTTCCAACGAGGTCCTGATTCCGCTTTCATCAGGAAGTCCGTTGGAATCCATCAGAGAAGTCAAATTGCCGATAAATTCTTCGTCTAAGAATAATTATAAAAATTCTTGTGTCATACGACGTTTTATGCTCCGATAACGTCGAGATTATTTTGTATTAAGCATACTTTTCTTACCTGTAATTAATTTGCCGGAATCAGACAATAATGGCGGTACCGGGCTAGAGTCTAAATCGGCCTTTCCCACTGCGTCGAGTGATTCCTTAGAAGGCTCATTTTTGGCCTCACACAAAACAAGCTTTTCATCGCTCTTTACGGCTAAAAAAAATGCCGTACACAGAGTTATTACGCGCAATGTCCTTTTCAGCCATTGTCACGAAGCGAAAAAAAACAAAGATTTTCATTACCCTCATTACGTGCCTCTCCGGGATCGTCTCGGTCGCCCATTGTCTCTCGCCGTACGATCGTCTCTTCCGAATTTGGTCTTCTGAATTAGAACACTTTTTGACGACCACTGGTACGCCACGATGTTAAAGCCGCGAAACCGCGGGAGATGACTGCGATGAGGCGGGAAACGAAAACGCGATCTAATTGGCGTAAAACATTCCGCCAATTGAATCGTCTTCCGGCTCGCGGGCGCGCACGTTGCGCGCTGACTGTAGCCAGCAACTCAAACGAAGCGGCAAATTTGAATGTACAACGATGGGCTTGAGATTTAGACAGAGCGATAGCTGTCTAATGAAATATGTAAATACAATAACAACGGATATCTTCAAATGGATTATATAAATCAATATCAATTCACGTACGATTAACTAATCGTAATCAGCAAAAAAATCGATTTTTTTTCTAAAATATAATTTGCATTTGTCCAAGGTAGAAAACAGGAACGCGATTTTATTGGCGCAAAATATTCCATCAATAACATCACGTTCTACAATCACGCACGCGCACGCATGGTTGCGCGCGCATGAGACTCTATTCGGCAATTCAAACGAAGCGGCAAATTTAAATATAATATAAAGGACTTGAATGTCACCCAGAACGTTCGCTTACGCTTTGTAAATACAATGAATAATGAAAAATCTTCAGTGTATAACATATGTTAATATCAATTCATCTACAATGTTAATTAATTATTTTCGACAATAGGATCTAGGTTTTTTCCGTTTTCAGAAATATCAATTGATCTTTTGTGAGATGGAAAACAGGCACGCTAATCTAATCTAATCTAATCTGATTGGTGGAAAATATTTTGCCAAGTAGACTGAGCCAAGCGCGCATGCGCTCGGCGCGCTTGCGATACTCAGCAACTCAAACAAAGTTTCATGCTTCGTGTGTTCCAGGGACCGCGATTTGTATTACCGAAGGTCCTTGAATCTGGCGATGGTCCTGGATTCACGGTCCTGGAACCTGCCGACAGATCTCCAATGCAATATCTGGAGTGGCGTCTTTGAGGACTAATTCGATTTACATTAGTCGCGGTAGTGAGTAATTGAACCATTCAGTACAATATTCATCATACATAACATTCACGTTTCAACTTCAATATCCACAATCAACTTCCCAATAATCGTTCTATATCCGTCGATTGTGAATATCGTATTTAAGGCATATTTTACTGATTGGTTCAATTACCTACTCCGGCGACGAATCTAAATCGAAGTAGTCCTCAAATCCACCACTCTAGGCATTGTATTGGAGAACTGTCGACGGGTTCCAGGACCGTAAAACTAGGTCGAGCGTCAGATACAAGGACCTTCGGCAATACAAGCCGCGGTCCCTGGAACTCCTAATAAAATTTTTAACTGGCAGAAACTTCAGAAGGTTCCGGGACTTCACTTCCAGGACCGCCAGCTATGACTTCGTTGGCAGCTACAGGGATCCTTAATGATGCCACTTGTCTCTAGAATTCCTTGGATAGGTCTGTGGCAAAAAATCCTTGCTAATCACTCATCAAGTTCCCGTTAATTGTTTAATATCCGAAGGTCGTGAATACCGCGTTCTAGACACTCTTTCTTTAACTGTTCAATTACCCACTACTGCGACTAATATAAGTCATAATAGTCCTCAAAGGTGCCACTCCAGACATTGCATTGGAGAACTTTCGGCATATTCCAGGACCTTAAAACTAGGTCCATCGTCGGATTCAAGGCAATACAAGCCGCGGTCCCTGGAACTGCCAATAAAATGTTTATCCGACAAATACATGGGAAGGTTCCGGGACGTCACTTCCAGGACAGCGAGCTATGACTTCTTTGGTAGCCATTGGGACCATTAATGACAACACTAGTCTCTAGAATTCTGTGCTATAAAGTGCTATAAAAATCTCTTATCAAGTTCCCGTAAATCGCTCAATGTTCGAAGGTCGTGAATATCGTGTTTTGGCCCTTTTTCCTGAACTGTTCAATTGCCCACTTCTGCGACTAATGTAAATCGTAATAGTCCTCAAAGGTGCCACTCCACACATTGCATTGGAGAACTTTCGGCATATTCCAGGACCGTAAAACTAGGTCCATCGTCGGATTCAAGGACCTTCGGCAATACAAGCCGCGGTCCCTGAAACTGCCAATTAAATTTTTAACTAGCAGATACTTTGGAAGGTTCCGGGACGTTACTTCCAGGACAGCCGGTTATGACTTCGTTGGTAGCTACAGGGATCCTTAATAATACCACTTATCTTTAGAATTTCTTGGATAGGTTTGTGACAAAAAATCCTTGCCAATCATTCATCAAATTCCCGTCAATCGCTCAATATCCGAAGTTCGTGATCATCGCGTTCTGGACACTCTTGCCTTAACTGTTCAATCACCCACTACTGCGACTAATATAAGTCATAATAGTCCTCAAAGGCGCCACTCCACACATTTCATTGGAGAACTTTCGGCATATTCCAGGTCCGTAAAACTAGGTCCATCGTCGGATTCAAGGACCTTCGGCAATACAAGCCGTGGTCCCTGGAACTGCCAATAAAATTTTTATCCGGCAAATACATGGGAAGGTTCCGGGACGTCACTTCCAGGACAGCGAGCTATGACTTCTTTGGTAGCCATTGGGACCATTAATGACAACACTAGTCTCTAGAATTTCTTCGATAGTTCTGTGCCTATAGCAAGGCTTTATAAGCCTGCTAATCTCTTATCAAGTTCCCGTAAATCGCTCAATGTTCGAAGGTCGTGAATATCGTGTTCTGGCCCTTTTTCCTGAACTGTTCAATAACCCACTTCTGCGACTAATGTAAATCGTAATAGTCCTCAAAGGCGCCACGCCACACATTGCATTGGAGAACTTTCGGCATATTCCGGGACCGTAAAACTAGGTCCATCGTCGGATTCAAGGACCTTCGGCAATACAAGCCGTGGTCCCTGGAACTGCCAATAAAATGTTTATCCGACAAATACATGGGAAGGTTCCGGGACGTCACTTCCAGGACAGCGAGCTATGACTTCTTTGGTAGCCATTGGGACCATTAATGACAACACTAGTCTCTAGAACTTCTTCGTGAGTTCTGTGCTATGAAGCCTTGCTAATCTCTTATCAAGTTCCCGTAAATCGCTCAATGTTCGAAGGTCGTGAATATCGTGTTCTGGCCCTTTTTCCTGAACTGTTCAATTACCCACTTCTGCGACTAATGTAAATCGTAATAGTCCTCAAAGGCGCCACTCCACACATTGCATTGGAGAACTTTCGGCATATTCCAGGACCGTAAAACTAGGTCCATCGTCGGATTCAAGGACCTTCGGCAATACAAGCCGCGGTCCCTGAAACTGCCAATTAAATTTTTAACTAGCAGATACTTTGGAAGGTTCCGGGACGTTACTTCCAGGACAGCCGGCTATGACTTCGTTGGTAGTGTTACGTCCCGGGAATGGAAGATGACACGTATTGTTCAGATATTTTCTCCGTTTTAGAGCGGACGAGCCGCTCTGGGATCGGAGACCGCCGGATGGCTCTATTTAGGGATTGTTATAGGAATTTAAGAATGAATTCCAAATGGTTTAATCACACTTTGTAGTGAAGATAACAATTATTTATTCGGTATTAATAATTATTTGATTTTTTATTTATGCGAGCTCGACTACGCAGGTCGAGTCTCGCGATTCACAAATTTGGAGTCGGGCTCGAACTCATCGGTCGAGTCCCGAAATTAATGTTTTATTTGTGCGAGCTCGACAACGCAGGTCGAGTCTCGCGACTCACAATTTTGGAGTCGGGCTCGAACTCATCGGTCGAGTCCCGAAATTAATGTTTTAATTGTGCGAGCTCGACAACGCAGGTCGAGTCTCGCGATTCACAATTTTGGAGTCGGGCTCGAACTCATCGGTCGAGTCCCGAAAATGTTTTATTAAATAATTTTATTTATTGGGCTCGACCACGCTGGTCGAGCCCCACTGTTGTACACTTATCCGCGGATGCAACTTTGTTGTTGCTGTTCGGAAATAATTAATTTTTGCCGGACTCGACCTCGCTGGTCGAGCTCCGGTCTAAGACTAACTAACAGGCGGTGCCGTAGTCACCGCGTAATAATTTTTATTCCGCATTAGTGCAGGGCGTAGCACATCTCAGAGGTGTGCAGCGCCCTGTCTTGTACCGTGGGATTGCTGACTCTTGGTCAGCAGCCCATCGTGAGAAAGACGCTGATAAGAGCGTCTTCGAATATGAATCCACCATCGTCAGCGTGAGACCGCTGACGGTGGTGAGAAAATTTTATGCATTAATATTTCGAGCGATATGCTAACGATTATTCGTTAGCATTAATTTTGTAATTTTATTGACTTATAAAATTAGCCCGGACGTAACACCTCCCCTATTAAGAGCGAAGACAGTGCTTATAGCTCTGTATTCGTGAGGCGTGGAAAAAGAAAGTCCGGGAATATGAAAAAGATCGCGCGCGTCCCGAATTAAACTATCGACGCTTGCCCGCTCCTCATCATTGAGATGGTCAAGTCTAAGCAGCGTTTTGATTTTGATATTTGTTGTTCGCGTCGGTCGTGTTTGATTTTACCGTCTGTACTTTTCGGTCTGGTACCCGTAGTTCAACACGCGGTTTGTCCCGTAATTTTTCGTCTGAGTTTCGCGGATTCTTTTTCCGAGCCCATTTCGTTATTGGGACTATCCTTTTCCGAATCGCGATTGAGGAGCTCGAATGCCTCTAAGGTCACCGTGGGTACGGCGAACTCCACATCTTCTTCGGTTGTGTTGAAAACTTTAAGGTATTCTATGCCGTTCGTATCAGTTACAGCGGCTTCACCGATATAACACCGTCCCGTACGTTTAAACGAGGAAGGTATCCTTCCTTAATTTCGGTATATGTTTTTTTTTTTGACGCGCACGTAATACACGCAGCTCGATCGGCTGGGTATTTTAGTCGTTTTAGGCGGAAGAAAACTCGTAGTTTTCTGAAATGCTCGTTTACTATATTATCCACGCAGACTTTTATATGTTCGATTTTCGCCGAATTTAGTTATCCATTATTTTATGGTTGAACGTTTGAATTTTTATTGTTCCGAAATTATTCACCTAGGTCGAATTTATATTCGGATTTTATTTTATTCGATTTTTAATCTTTTCAATTGTAATTGAAACTTTACAACGATTATGCTTGAGCACGCTATGCGAGATAAGCACAACCTTCAATTTTAGCTAATTCCCCGACTTCACTTTTCGTACTTCGTCTGAGGTTGCGTATGGGGTGTACTTCTAGCAACCGTCGCGCGTTTTCCCGGCTTCACTTTGCGTACTTCGCTCAGGGAAACGAATATTTTGTTCGCGTACAGATTTCTCGACGTTACTCCTTTATTGTCGTTGTTTTAAAGTTTGAATTTTTTTTTTTTTTTTTGTTTTATTTTTCGATTAACGTGTCTATTCGCCGACATAGAGGTTGATTGGACTTATTCGACGGTAGCTCAGAGGTTTGTAGTCGAAAAGATTTTTGTACTGCGTGCAGAGCAATATAGCACCGCAATACTTGAAATTTTAGGGTGCTTGCCTTGTGTGCAGCGCAATCTAGCACCACGAGACTAGCACAAAGATTTGCGTATTGCGTGCAGGGCAATCTAGCACCGCAATACTCGGAAAATAGGGTCGCGTACTAGGTCTAGCTAGCACTTCGACGTTTAGGGTGCTCGCTTCGTGTGCAATGCGATCTAGCACCACGAAGTTCGCACAAAGATATGTGTATTGCGTGCAGGGCAATCTAGCACCGCAATACATTGAAGTTTTAGGAAGATTATTTTCGCCCTTTGCCGAATTTATTCGGAATTTTATTTTAACGGTTAAAATTTTATTCGGAATTTTATTTTAACGGTTGAAATTTTATTCGGAATTTTATTCGCGATTAACCGAATTTCCGATTACTCAATCTAATGGATTATTTCGATTTTATGAGTTTTATTTTTGTTTTTTATTTTTTTTTTTTTTCGGAATAACTCAAGGTTTTCTGGAATTTTTATTTTAATCGCACTTATACGACTCTAAGTCTGTGCCTTCGATCGAATTCGACTGTATACGAGTATTTTCCGAATTTTATTTGAATTTAAGTTTATTAGTTAATTCGGAATTCTCGTTTGTTCGAATTCGGTCGAATTTTTCTCGCGTTTACCGCGGCTAAAGCTAACATTTATGAGCTACTTAGACTAGTGTGTCCATGATGCACTGTGTCTGTAGAGTTCTCGTTGGCTCGATGGTGAAAATCTCGTTTTCCCTCGATGCGACGATGACTCGGAATGGGTCACAGTTGGCTTCTCTGGTTGAGGCTGTTTCCCACGCCGTCAAGATGATCTTGATGTCGTGATGACAACGAAGGACACGACTGCGTGTGTCCGACGTTTTGGATCCGATTTTTATTGGATCGCGAGCGTCAGAATGTTTTTTCCTGACTTGAAAGATCGAGTGTTGCACTCGTTTTGCGGGGCGAAGAAAATTAATATCGATTTTCTCGCTATTTATTCGCCGAATATCATTGTCCTTTTGTTTTTGTTTATTCGGACTCGCTCAGTGACGAGCCGAATTTTTTGAACAACATTTTAATTTGCACATTCACTCGCGTTTTTGTTCGCCGCGGTGAATTTTCGAACCCACGGAATTTTATTAATTTATCCGGTCACGTACAGTGACGAACCGAAACGACATTTTATTTTGTTCGTTCACTCGCGTTCGCGGCGCGAAGAACTTTGCCATGTTTTTCACTCGCGTTTTGTTTACCGCAGTAAAGTGTTTCGCATTTTGTGATTTTTTTTTTTTTTTTTTTTTTTTTTTTTTGGGGAGTTTAACTCCATCATCCGGTCACGTTCGTCGACGGCCGAATTTCGAACAAATTTTGTTTCACGCGCACTCACTCGCGATTTATTCGTCGAGTCGAATTTTTTTCAGTTCGCGTACCGCTTCATTCGGTACGTTCAATGAACGCCGAATTTTGCTCGCGTTTATTCACAATTTATACGTCGAGTACACTATTTCCCAATGTTCACTTGTCAATTCACTCGCGATTTATTACGGTGAATTTTCCGGATATTAATTTAAATTTTCGCGCATTCTCCGATGCCGAATTTTAATAAAATTAATTTATTCACTCACGAGTTGAATAACATTTTTAGTGAGTTCACTGTTCGATTCACTCGCGTTCTAAAACTCGGTGAATTTTCGAGAGTTCGATGAATATTGACGCGACCTGTAGCACTGTGTATTCACTAGCACATAGTGCATACGGTCTTTTTGGCACGTTGAATTGAACGTTCCTGTGTTTTTTTTTTTCTCATTATTCACTCGCGCCCGTTGACACGGTGAATTTTCAAGAGTTCGATTTATTTTGACGCGACCTGTAGCACCGTGCACTCGCTCGCGCGTGGTGCGTACGGTCTTTTGACGCGCCGAATTAAATGTTTTTGTTTTGATTATTCACTCGCGTACGTTGACACGGTGAATTTCCAAAAATTTCGACTGTATATTCGGCTACGTTCCGCAGCGTGCCGAATTTTTGTGACCTTTTATTTTCCCATTATTCGTTCGCGATTTTGACGAGTTAGGGAAATGGGCTAAATTTTCGTTTTATTCGCTCGCGTTTATCCCCGAGTCGAATTTTAATAAAATTAGTTCGATTATTAATCCGATTGTCTTCATCGACAAGCGGAATTATTCGTCAATTCCCCCTTTTTATTATGATGCGCCCGCGTTCTGTTACGCGGCGCACTTCGAAAAAATTTATTTTCGTCGTGGACTGTACCACCGTGCGTTCGCTCACACGTGGTGCGTACGATCGCCGGTGCATTGTCACATGCATTTACGCGCGCGTTTAGCGGTGTGACAATTACTCACACCTTGCCGCATCGATAAGCGCGCTGGACCATTGCGAGAAATTGATAGCGATTAATTTTTGCTGACGCCGAGGATTTCTCTCGACGTTCGGGCCCTTATTGAGACCCATTATTCAGTCTTAGCTAGCTCGTCGAGACGCACAGTTTGCGAAGTGTCAAGAGTGTGTTTACGTGCGTTTTACCTGTTTGATTATTTTCCCAAAGAAATTTACGTGTTGTGCGATGTGCGACAAAACTGCGGACGCCGCTTACAACTGGGCTATGGCCCGTTTCAAGATTAATTGGCACGCAAGGAGGCGCACCGATGGACGCGCTCTTAACGTAAGTGTTTCATTCACCTTATTTATTTGGTTTTTAATTTATTTATTTATTCGCGTTCGTTGACGCGGCGAGTTTTCTTTGGGGTCCGAATTTATTTATTATTCGGTCGTCGTTGTGACCTGTCAAATATTTTTTTTTTTTTTTTAATTTAAATATCCGCGCTCATTTGTTGCCGCATTTACTTTGCGGCTGTATGAAGCGCGCACGAGGGAGACAGAGATAGCGCGATCCGCGCTCTCTGTCGAACGAGGGGGATAGCGCGATCTGCGCTCTCTGTCGAACGAGGGAGATAGCGCGATCTGCGCTCTCTGTCGAACGAGGGAGATAGCATGATCCGCGCTCTCCGCGGAGCGATAGTAACGCACACGAATATATGTGTTTCACTTCGTGTTACGTAGTTCGCTCACGGTTTCTCAGCGAGTCAATTTTATTCGAATTGTTTTGTCACTCGCGATTCAATGGCGAGTCAAACTTCGCGGCAAATAATATTTGTTTATTTATTTATTTGTTCTATTTTTTTTTTCCAGTTCCATTTCCGGATCCTGGCGACTGGAGGAAGGATGTCGGCCCAGCTGATGGGCCCCATCATTTTCTTCTTCCGTCGGCTGGAGGAAGATAAGCGCCGCCTGGCGCTGGAACGTGCCTGCAGGGCGGGTTACGTAGAAGAGGACCCGGGACTCACCCGGCTCTTCGCCGAAGAGGAGGAGGAAGAACTTTGGGAGTGATCCGTAAGTACTCTCGGTCCGCTTAATTTATTAATTTAATATAATCCGAAAATTAATCGGATTTGTATTTTTTTGTGTTCCAGCTCAAAACGAGCCTGGATATTTGGGGACGCCACCCCTATATATACATATTTTTTTTATAATAATTATTTTAAAACAATTATTCTTTTATAATTGTATTTTTACAATAAACAAAGCGGCTGTCTATTAAACGGTTTTTGTTGTTTTATTTACTCGGGTACTTAGACCCGATAAATTCGCGACATCGTTCGAGTTCGGTTATTCTATCGCGTTCAATGCCGAACCGAATTTCGAGGCGTTTCATCTCGCTGATCTTGTTCACTCGCGTTCTTCGACGCGACAAAACTCGATAACCGAAATTTATTTATTAATTGGTTTTATCCCCGTCCGTGCATCCGACAGCAATCCCACCGCTGCCACCAAAAATTTTAACGTGTTACGTCCCGGGAATGGAAGATGACACGTATTGTTCAGATATTTTCTCCGTTTTAGAGCGGACGAGCCGCTCTGGGATCGGAGACCGCCGGATGGCTCTATTTAGGGATTGTTATAGGAATTTAAGAATGAAATCCAAATGGTTGAATCACACTTTGTAGTGAAGATAACAATTATTTATTCGGTATTAATAATTATTTGATTTTTTATTTATGCGAGCTCGACTACGCAGGTCGAGTCTCGCGATTCACAAATTTGGAGTCGGGCTCGAACTCATCGGTCGAGTCCCGAAATTAATGTTTTATTTGTGCGAGCTCGACAACGCAGGTCGAGTCTCGCGACTCACAATTTTGGAGTCGGGCTCGAACTCATCGGTCGAGTCCCGAAATTAATGTTTTAATTGTGCGAGCTCGACAACGCAGGTCGAGTCTCGCGATTCACAATTTTGGAGTCGGGCTCGAACTCATCGGTCGAGTCCCGAAAATGTTTTATTAAATAATTTTATTTATTGGGCTCGACCACGCTGGTCGAGCCCCACTGTTGTACACTTATCCGCGGATGCAACTTTGTTGTTGCTGTTCGGAAATAATTAATTTTTGCCGGACTCGACCTCGCTGGTCGAGCTCCGGTCTAAGACTAACTAACAGGCGGTGCCGTAGTCACCGCGTAATAATTTTTATTCCGCATTAGTGCAGGGCGTAGCACATCTCAGAGGTGTGCATCGCCCTGTCTTGTACCGTGGGATTGCTGACTCTTGGTCAGCAGCCCATCGTGAGAAAGACGCTGATAAGAGCGTCTTCGAATATGAATCCACCATCGTCAGCGTGAGACCGCTGACGGTGGTGAGAAAATTTTATGCATTAATATTTCGAGCGATATGCTAACGATTATTCGTTAGCATTAATTTTGTAATTTTATTGACTTATAAAATTAGCCCGGACGTAACAGTAGCTACAGGGATCCTTAATAATACCACTTGTCTCTAGAATTTCTTGGATAGGTTTGTGACAAAAAATCCTTGCCAATCATTCATCAAATTCCCGTTAATCGCTCAATATCCGAAGTTCGTGATCATCGCGTTCTGGACACTCTTGCCTTAACTGTTCAATCACCCACTACTGCGACTAATATAAGTCATAATAGTCCTCAAAGGCGCCACTCCACACATTTCATTGGAGAACTTTCGGCATATTCCAGGACCGTAAAACTAGGTCCATCGTCGGATTCAAAGACCTTCGGCAATACAAGCCGTGGTCCCTGGAACTGCCAATAAAATTTTTATCCGGCAAATACATGGGAAGGTTCCGGGACGTCACTTCCAGGACAGCGAGCTATGACTTCTTTGGTAGCCATTGGGACCATTAATGACAACACTAGTCTCTAGAATTTCTTCGATAGTTCTGTGCTTATAGCAAGGCTTATAAAGCCTTGCTAATCTCTTATCAAGTTCCCGTAAATCGCTCAATGTTCGAAGGTCGTGAATATCGTGTTCTGGCCCTTTTTCCTGAACTGTTCAATTACCCACTTCTGCGACTAATGTAAATCGTAATAGTCCGCAAAGGCGCCATTCCACACATTGCATTGGAGAACTTTCGGCATATTCCAGGACCGTAAAACTAGGTCCATCGTCGGATTCAAGGACCTTCGGCAATACAAGCCGCGGTCCCTGAAACTGCCAATTAAATTTTTAACTAGCAGATACTTTGGAAGGTTCCGGGACGTTACTTCCAGGACAGCCGGCTATGACTTCGTTGGTAGCTACAGGGATCCTTAATAATACCACTTGTCTCTAGAATTTCTTGGATAGGTTTGTGACAAAAAATCCTTGCCAATCATTCATCAAATTCCCGTTAATCGCTCAATATCCGAAGTTCGTGATCATCGCGTTCTGGACACTCTTGCCTTAACTGTTCAATCACCCACTACTGCGACTAATATAAGTCATAATAGTCCTCAAAGGCGCCACTCCACACATTTCATTGGAGAACTTTCGGCATATTCCAGGACCGTAAAACTAGGTCCATCGTCGGATTCAAAGACCTTCGGCAATACAAGCCGTGGTCCCTGGAACTGCCAATAAAATTTTTATCCGGCAAATACATGGGAAGGTTCCGGGACGTCACTTCCAGGACAGCGAGCTATGACTTCTTTGGTAGCCATTGGGACCATTAATGGGAACACTAGTCTCTAGAATTTCTTCGATAGTTCTGTGCTTATAGCAAGGCTTTATAAGCCTTGCTAATCTCTTATCAAGTTCCCGTAAATCGCTCAATGTTCGAAGGTCGTGAATATCGTGTTCTGGCCCTTTTTCCTGAACTGTTCAATAACCCACTTCTGCGACTAATGTAAATCGTAATAGTCCTCAAAGGCGCCACTCCACACATTGCATTGGAGAACTTTCGGCATATTCCGGGACCGTAAAACTAGGTCCATCGTCGGATTCAAGGACCTTCGGCAATACAAGCCGTGGTCCCTGGAACTGCCAATAAAATGTTTATCCGACAAATACATGGGAAGGTTCCGGGACGTCACTTCCAGGACAGCGAGCTATGACTTCTTTGGTAGCCATTGGGACCATTAATGACAACACTAGTCTCTAGAACTTCTTCGTGAGTTCTGTGCTATGAAGCCTTGCTAATCTCTTATCAAGTTCCCGTAAATCGCTCAATGTTCGAAGGTCGTGAATATCGTGTTCTGGCCCTTTTTCCTGAACTGTTCAATTACCCACTTCTGCGACTAATGTAAATCGTAATAGTCCGCAAAGGCGCCACTCCACACATTGCATTGGAGAACTTTCGGCATATTCCAGGACCGTAAAACTAGGTCCATCGTCGGATTCAAGGACCTTCGGCAATACAAGCCGCGGTCCCTGAAACTGCCAATTAAATTTTTAACTAGCAGATACTTTGGAAGGTTCCGGGACGTTACTTCCAGGACAGCCGGCTATGACTTCGTTGGTAGCTACAGGGATCCTTAATAATACCACTTGTCTCTAGAATTTCTTGGATAGGTTTGTGACAAAAAATCCTTGCCAATCATTCATCAAATTCCCGTTAATCGCTCAATATCCGAAGTTCGTGATCATCGCGTTCTGGACACTCTTGCCTTAACTGTTCAATCACCCACTACTGCGACTAATATAAGTCATAATAGTCCTCAAAGGCGCCACTCCACACATTTCATTGGAGAACTTTCGGCATATTCCAGGACCGTAAAACTAGGTCCATCGTCGGATTCAAAGACCTTCGGCAATACAAGCCGTGGTCCCTGGAACTGCCAATAAAATTTTTATCCGGCAAATACATGGGAAGGTTCCGGGACGTCACTTCCAGGACAGCGAGCTATGACTTCTTTGGTAGCCATTGGGACCATTAATGGGAACACTAGTCTCTAGAATTTCTTCGATAGTTCTGTGCTTATAGCAAGGCTTTATAAGCCTTGCTAATCTCTTATCAAGTTCCCGTAAATCGCTCAATGTTCGAAGGTCGTGAATATCGTGTTCTGGCCCTTTTTCCTGAACTGTTCAATAACCCACTTCTGCGACTAATGTAAATCGTAATAGTCCTCAAAGGCGCCACTCCACACATTGCATTGGAGAACTTTCGGCATATTCCGGGACCGTAAAACTAGGTCCATCGTCGGATTCAAGGACCTTCGGCAATACAAGCCGTGGTCCCTGGAACTGCCAATAAAATGTTTATCCGACAAATACATGGGAAGGTTCCGGGACGTCACTTCCAGGACAGCGAGCTATGACTTCTTTGGTAGCCATTGGGACCATTAATGACAACACTAGTCTCTAGAACTTCTTCGTGAGTTCTGTGCTATGAAGCCTTGCTAATCTCTTATCAAGTTCCCGTAAATCGCTCAATGTTCGAAGGTCGTGAATATCGTGTTCTGGCCCTTTTTCCTGAACTGTTCAATTACCCACTTCTGCGACTAATGTAAATCGTAATAGTCCGCAAAGGCGCCACTCCACACATTGCATTGGAGAACTTTCGGCATATTCCAGGACCGTAAAACTAGGTCCATCGTCGGATTCAAGGACCTTCGGCAATACAAGCCGCGGTCCCTGAAACTGCCAATTAAATTTTTAACTAGCAGATACTTTGGAAGGTTCCGGGACGTTACTTCCAGGACAGCCGGCTATGACTTCGTTGGTAGCTACAGGGATCCTTAATAATACCACTTGTCTCTAGAATTTCTTGGATAGGTTTGTGACAAAAAATCCTTGCCAATCATTCATCAAATTCCCGTTAATCGCTCAATATCCGAAGTTCGTGATCATCGCGTTCTGGACACTCTTGCCTTAACTGTTCAATCACCCACTACTGCGACTAATATAAGTCATAATAGTCCTCAAAGGCGCCACTCCACACATTTCATTGGAGAACTTTCGGCATATTCCAGGACCGTAAAACTAGGTCCATCGTCGGATTCAAAGACCTTCGGCAATACGAGCCGTGGTCCCTGGAACTGCCAATAAAATTTTTATCCGGCAAATACATGGGAAGGTTCCGGGACGTCACTTCCAGGACAGCGAGCTATGACTTCTTTGGTAGCCATTGGGACCATTAATGACAACACTAGTCTCTAGAATTTCTTCGATAGTTCTGTGCTATAAAGCCTTGCTAATCTTTTATCAAGTTCCCGTAAATCGCTCAATGTTCGGAGGTCGTGAATATCGTGTTCTGGCCCTTTTTCCTGAACTGGTCAATTACCCACTTCTGCGACTAATGTAAATCGTAATAGTCGTCAAAGGCGCCACTCCACACATTGCATTGGAGAACTTTCGGCATATTCCAGGACCGTAAAACTAGGTCCATCGTCGGATTCAAGGACCTTCGGCAATACAAGCCGTGGTCCCTGGAACTGCCAATAAAATTTTTATCCGACAAATACATGGGAAGGTTCCGGGACGTCACTTCCAGGACAGCGAGCTATGACTTCTTTGGTAGCCATTGGGACCATTAATGACAACACTAGTCTCTAAACTTTCTTCGTGAGTTCTTTGCTATAAAGCCTTGCTAATCTCTTATCAAGTTCCCGTAAATCGCTCAATGTTCGAAGGTCGTGAATATCGTGTTCTGGCCGTTTTTCCTGAACTGTTCAATTACCCACTTCTGCGACTAATGTAAATTGTAATAGTCCTCAAAGGCGCCACTCCACACATTGCATTGGAGAACTTTCGGCATATTCCAGGACCGAAAACGTAGGTCCATCGTCGGATTCAAGGACCTTCGGCAATACAAGCCGCGGTCCCTGAAACTGCCAATTAAATTTTTAACTGGCAGATACTTTGGAAGGTTCCGGGACGTTACTTCCAGGACAGCCGGCTATGACTTCTTTGGTCGCCATTGGGACCATTAATGACGACACTAGTCTCTCGAATTCCTTCAATAGGTCTGTGGCAAAAAAGCCTTGCTAATTACTTATCAAGTTCCCCTTAATGGCTTAAAATTTGAAGGTCGTGAATATCGTGTTCTGGGCCTCTTTCCTAAACTGTTCAATTACGCACTTCTGCGACCGATGTAAGTCATAGTAGTCCTCAAAGGCGCCACTCCAGAAATTGTATTGGAGAACTGTCGGCATGTTCGAGGACCGTGAAACTAGGTCCAGCGTCGCATTCAAGGACATTTCGGCAATACAAACTGCGGTCCTTGGAACTGCCAATGAAATTTTAAACTCGCACAAACTGTGGACGGTTCCGGGACTTCACTTCCAGGACAGCCAGCTATGACTTCGTTGGTAGCTACAGGGATCCTTAATAATTACCACTTGTCTCTAGAATTTCTTCGATAGGTCTGCGGCAAAAAAGCGTTGCTAATTACTTATCAAGTTCCCCTTAATCGCTTAAAATCCGAAGGTCGTGAATATCGTGTTCTGGGCCTCTTTCCTAAACTGTTCAATTACGCACTTCTGCGACCGATGTAAGTCATAGTAGTCCTCAAAGGCGCCACTCCAGAAATTGTATTGGAGAACTGTCGGCATGTTCGAGGACCGTGAAACTAGGTCGTCGCATTCAAGGACATTTCGGCATTACAAACTGCGGTCCTTGGAACAGCCAATGAAATTTTTAACTGGCAGAAACTGTGGAAGGTTCCGGGACTTCACTTCCAGGACAGCCAGTTATGACTTCAATGGTCACAAGGCCCGTCAATGATAATAGTAGTCTCTAGAATTTCTCGGATAGGTCTGTGGTCGAAAAACCTTCCTAACCACTTATCAACTTCCCGATAAACGTTCAATATCCGACAATCGTGAAGATCGTGTTTGGGACATACTTTACTGATTGGTTCAATTGCCCACTCCAGCGACTAATGTAAGTCGAAATAGTCTTCAAATCCTCCACTCCAGACATTGTATTGAAGGACTATAGGCTGGTTCCAGGACGGTGAAATTAGGACCATCGTCCGATTCAAGGACATTCGGCAAAACAAACCGCGGTCCCTGAAACTGTCAATGAAATTTTCAACTAGCAGATACTTTGGAAGGTTCCAGAACATCACTTCCAGGACAGGCAGCTACAACTACTTCGATAGCCCGTGAGATTATTATTGACAACGGTGGTCCCCCGTTTTCTGTATAGATCTGTGACCCGGAAGGTTTTTTAATGAATTCGAGGATCTACAATGTGAAGATGGTCCATTGAAACAATCTTTTATTTTTTTTATTCCTAGACGTCTTGTCAAACATAAGGCTTCACTGAAATATTTAGTGGGCCACACGTGTGTCAAGTCGTATCAGTAGCAGTCTGAGCAGTTCCCATGCCCTCCACGCGAGTGCATAGAAGTCCTAGTTCTATTGTTGACTGCCCGCTTTCAGATCCAGAACATCTTCAATAATAAGTGCCCAATTGCGCAAGTGCTGTCCTGGAAACTTGGTTTCGGAAACCATTTGTCCTAGTCTAGATTTTGTACAGGTCCTGGAACTGACTGTCCCACAATATGCCGTTCAGCATAGGTCCTGGAAACCAATTGTCCCGGAATGTATCGTACAGGATATGTCCTGGAATATGTTTAAGTCCCGATTGGTCTGAGAAATGAACTGTCCTGGAACCTCGGTCCTGGAAATGTTATGTCCCGGAACGTGTCGATAAATGTGTGTCCTGGAATTAATAATAGTCCTCAAATCAACCTATTGAGCGATGTCCTGGAATACAAGGCTGTCCCCAAATGTATATTAATTGCATGTCCTGGAAAATTCCAGTGTCTCCAAAGCAACCATTGATTGAATGTCCTGGAAAATGAAGAGTCCCGAAAACAATCGTTACTTAGAAGTCCTGGAACACACATGGTCCTCGAATTGGTCAAATGTTACAAGTCCTGGAATCTTTTGAAGTCCTTAAATCCACCGTTAGTACAAAGTCCTGATAAATGCCCCAAGATACGAATTCGGCCATACATATGAATGTATTTAATATTTTGGTCAAATTTCGATTTTCTCGCATTTATAGTCAAATTTTCTATCCGATAGAGGGGTCAAAATCCCCCCCCCCCCCCCCCCCCCCCCCCCCCCCAAAAATGTCCCCAAACCTACCTTCTGACATACATATACAGTACACGATCACGTATTTCCAATATTCGGGAGCCAGACTAATCCGCCACCATCAGATAAGTTGAATTTCCTTCTACCTGCTTGAGGGCTTGCCCACTGCCCCTTCCGCCGAAAAAAATTCCCTCTCCAACGCTGTTTTGCGTCGCGCGTGGGGACGCGAGTAGCCGCTCGTGGAGCGCGTGGGGATGAGGACAGCGGTGAAAATTACCGTAAGATTCGATCTTGCGATTATTTTTACCGTATCACCAACGTCATGTACGGTGGTTGCAAGCATAACTTTCGAAACAATTTTTTTCAACTAATGCAAAATTATAAACTACGAATTTTTACTTTTTTTATGTTTCGTGGTTAAATCATTTAACCGGGAATAATGTTTGGATTTCATTCTTTATTTAAAAAAAAATCAGATCCCAGCCAAAAAGGCAAAGAATTGCTGTGGTAAAATATTTTTGAGGGTAATTTATAATTTTGTATTTTTTATTATATCGTATTTTGCATTATTTTTCATTCACTCATGAATATGTTACGCTTGAATCGATATGATCGTCGCGCGATTTATTACCGGTAGCTCAATAGCTATGTGAGTAATCAAGACGGTTTGGAACAATCGAACCCACCCGTGGTTACGTTTACAACCATAGCTGTTATATTTTTATTACTTTTCTGCTATTTCGATGGCTGGTTAAATGGAGCATCATTATGTTTATTTAGATGCTTTCATGACTAGATTGGAACGACATACCTTCTGAATAAAAAAAAAAGTAAAAGTTTTCTCAATAATATCCAGTGAATATTAAAGTTGATATTACAAGTGGTTAAAATGAATTACCGCTATCGGGGCCAATCGATGGTTAATAATTTTTATTACACCAACCGCTAATCCTTTGATTGCTCCCGGCCACAAATATGACCATTTATACTACTTTTCTCAAAGGACACAACATTCTTGTATTTCCGTTATAATAACAACCATTGTTTTTATCACTTGAGGCGGAATTAAGCAATGAACTTATTTTGAATCAACAGAGCATCTACAATATATAAACTGCAGAAAACCACGAAAACTTTGCAACAGCAATATTTATATTACGGAAAATTATTAATTCAACGAAAGTTATGGAAAAATCAATCGTATTAAAGATATTAAGAATACTAATTTTGCGCAACAAAAATACCAAAAAGTAAAAAATAGATAAATAAATGAAACGAAAACAGCCGAAGATTTTTTTTCCATTTGAAATAACTTAATTAATTATTTTAGAAGCCATTTACATTTTATCAACATTTTCTGATAGATGAAAAAAAAAAATTGTTGAAATTTTGCAAAATCAATATAAATTTGAGCATTTTGCATATGTTTTCGTACATACATTTCACACTTCCGTCGTGAAATTTTGGTGCGATTGTACAAAAATTAACATAACAATAGCGTTAAATACATTTCAAAAACAAGATTTTCAAAAATATATGGAGATTCTATAAAAATTTATATGAAATAGACATAAAAAGAAAAACATTTTACTGACTATTTTTGGAATAATTTATTGTTTATTTATTAATATATAATTTTGGCATTGATATTATGGGAAATCAAAGTTCTTAATGTCTTCAATACGATTGATTTTGGTTTCAAATTTTTATACCATTAATAAGTATTTGAAAAACTAGTGAAGTCTTATTTTTTATTAGGAAGGTATTGGTGAAACATCCATTATGTTAATAAAATGAACACGCATCTTACTGATTTTTATTTCATTGTAAAACGGTAATCAAAGCCGAGTTTCGCATTTGATTTGTTCAAAATATGCAAGAATACTGTTGAGAAGCTCGAGTAAGTGAAAAATATGATAAATAAATCATTGAGCAAAATGTATTGGGTCCGTCAATATTGAAAAGCGTAAAAATAAATTTATATTTGTGACTTGATAGAAGCAATTTTGTTTTGCAAAAGTCCATCTGAATATTATTTGCAACGAAAAAGCAAACCATGTTGTACCAAGTCGTGACTAAATACATTTAGCTACAACAAGAAACATTGTTGATAAATATCAAAATTGACAAATGAAAAAAAATGGCAACTGATTTGAAAAAAAAAAATTGAAAATTTGTAAACATTTTTTATATCTGGAAAGGAAAATACTTTTGAAACTTCTTCTCTTA
Organism: Ischnus inquisitorius; assembly: GCA_963924025.1. Lineage (NCBI taxonomy): Eukaryota > Metazoa > Arthropoda > Insecta > Hymenoptera > Ichneumonidae > Ischnus > Ischnus inquisitorius. The sequence goes on along the minus strand of OZ001253.1, from coordinate 15,635,182 downwards.
CACAGTGAGCAAAGAGTTTGTGCGAACAAACAAACATTTCATCATTTTTTCGTAAAATGGAGACACGTGGTCAAGAAACCCAACGGTATTCGGTGTGGTCGCGGAGTGGGAGACGAAATTTTATGACCCCCTTGACCCTTTATAATTGCGCTGCGGTGAGAAAAACAGCACAGTCTTGTTACTCACTTTGAGTAATAAGCAACAAGTGTCGGAAAAAGTGATCCATTCTACTGTCACTGTACGAGAACTTGCATTTCAAAATTCTGGAAAGTGAATATCTCTTTTTCCACAATCATGGAAACGAGCAACGGTAAAAATCAAGTGAAAACACGTCTAACGATGCAAAATCGACTTGATATTTTGCATTGCCTTGATTCGGGAGAAGTAGTATCTAGCCTTGCTAGTCGGTACGGTGTGACTGCATCTGCTATTTATAAAATAAAGAGCAACAAGGAGAATATATTGGCCAATGCGCAAACTATTACCGAGTGTCACGGATCCTTGAAAAAGAAAAGAGCGCCTGCAGTGGAACTATCAGAATTGGACCAAGCCTTGTATTCGTGGTTTCGGCAAAAACGAAATAGAGGCGACCCTATATCTGGACCAGTGCTTAAAGAAAAAGCGTTGCAGTTGAACGAAAAACTGCAGGGCCCTTCGACATTTCAAGCTACCGATAGCTATATTCAGAGGTTTAAGGCTCGTCACGGGATCCATCATATTTCCATCCAAGGAGAAAGACTTTCTGCTGACAAAGCAGCCAGTGACGATTTCTGTTCGAAATTTTACGAAAGCATTCGGGCAGAATACGCGTTAGATCAAATTTACGACGCGGGTGAAACTGGCTTATGGTGGAAAACATTGCCGAAAAAGACTTTCGTTACGTACAATGAGTCGCGAGCTGACGGTTACAAAACAGCAAAGGATCGTATCACGCTCATGGTTTGTGCAAATGCTAGTGGCTCGCATAAGCTTCCGTTGTTTGCCATTGGAAAATCAGCGAAACCTCGATGCTTTAAGCAAATCGCGAAGATTCCTGTGAGATACAGTGGTCAAAAAAGCGCTTGGATGGATAAAGGAAAGTTTATGGAGTGGTACACCGAAATATTCTTGCCGGAAATCAAAGAAAAACACGAAGCCAGTGGTCGGAAGTGCATTTTACTTCTCGACAATGCTCCTACGCATCCATCCGTGGAAATTTTAAATGCAGTCAGCGACTTGTGCAAAGTAGTGTACATGCCACCAAATGTCACGTCTCTGATTCAACCCATGGATCAAGGAGTGATAGAAAAATTCAAGAGGTCTTATCGGAGATATTTCCTCAGAGAGTTTCTGCTGCACGACGATAGCGAATTGACAGTGCGCCAGTTTCGTAAAGACTGGAATATGTTAAAGTGCTTATTATACGCTGCACAAGCTCGGGACACTTTAACTGCGAACAATTTAAGGAGAGCTTGGAAAAGTTTGATTCCGATAGAAGTCGCAGTCAACAGTGAAGAGATATCGGACGAGATTATCGGTCTCTCTACGTTCGAATCGTTACTGCGAAATTCAACGCATTTGCAAGACGTGACATCCTCCGAGACACAAGAATGGCTGCACGAAGATTCTAGTGATCACGGTTGGCCGTTACTCAGCGACGAAGAGATGCTATCTCCTGACGAAGAGATGCTGTCTCCTGACGATGAGACGATTGACGATGAGGCTAGTGGGCCTCAAAATCAGATCGAAGCGGACGATGATAACCCTACAGCTTTTGAAGCCTTGCTGGGATTCGATAAATTCCAAGCGTGGTTCCAAGAGAGATGGGACTTTACACCGGAAGATTGGGCGAAAATGCTTTTGTTTCGAGACACAGCAATTGCTGTAGCTTTGAACGAAAAGTTTCCTGGTCGAATCATAAACTAAATCTAGTTGTATCTATAAACCTGTATATACACCTTTGCTCATTTAAAAATGTATCTGACTGTAGAGTGCTCTGATATCATATATTATTATCAAAACTTGTAAATAATACCGTATTGATTCATTATCAAAAAAGAAATTATTAATAAATAAATATTGTTTTTATTATCAATACTATCATGATTATTATTATTATTAATTTAATATGCATGTAAATAATAATTTTTACCGCGAAAATAAATTGAATTTGTCGCTCATAGAGTTTTTTACTGTTAGGCTCAAGAGGATGAAATCACCTAAAAAATAAAATGTTATTTTTTGTTGGAAAAAAATAAAACTTAGAAATCCTTTTTCCATAATGTAACATGGTTAACTTCCTATTTGAATTTTTCTCGTGCTTTCAAGTTTGTCGAAGCGAAAGCAGAAATGGTCAATCTTTTTTCACTTGTCATAAGATTTAGAGCGAAGGACTGAGTCAATTTTGACTTATCACAGCTCATTTTCTGCGTTGGAGTATTTCTTATGGAATGAGTGTGAGGATCTTTTTTAAGCCCCCCCCCCCCCCCCCCCCCCAAAGGAGCCGTCGAATAAAATGTAACAAAAAATATGTGTACAGAACATTTTTTGTCACATTTTATTAGTCAGCTCCTTCGGGGGAGCTGAAAAAAAATCCCCACTCGTTCCACGAGGAATACTCCAACGAAAAAAATGAGCTGTCATAAGCCAAAATTGATTCAGTCCTTCGGTCTGAATCCTGCGACAAGTGAAAAAAGTTTGACGCTTTCTGCTTTCGCTGCAACAAAATCGAGGCCACCAAAAAAAATAAAAAAGGTAGTTCACCATGTATACATTATGAAAATCAAATAGAATTTTAATTATTTTCAAAAGGAAAAAAGTACTTAGCATTTTATTTGTAGGTGACTCAGTCCCCTTAAGCATCGTTTATAATAAATAAAAAAAAGACAAATAAATAGTAATGATTTCCCGAGATCGCTAATGTTTATTAACTGATGTATATAACTATTTATTTTGTCCATTTTTTTATTTTATTATTTTTTAAAACATCAATAAATTTCAAAACAAAAAGCAATGCATCAAGTCGATTTCTGCTTTCTGCTAAAAAAAAACGTTTCTGATAAGACAAATATCTGTATCAATAGCGCATCATGGTACTACGGCATGGGTCTACTTTTGCTTTATGGTAAAGTGACGGAATGTGTCCGCTGCTCGAATACGAAAAACTGTAGAGTAGGAGAGAATCGTCGATCTTTGTCTCGCCACATGCTAGCTGCCACGTTCTTTCTCTGTCAGAAAAATTTCAGCAACGATATTATTGGTAGATATCTAAAGGGAAGGGGACTGCCGTTGCCTCGCCGAGCAGGTAGACGGAGCCGAAAAAGGGTCCGGATTCAACTTACTCGATCGTCTTTCCTTCAACTTAACTGATGGTTGGAATTATCTGAGTTGGAAATACGTGATCGTCTACTGTATATAAATATATATATATTTTTTTTCCCACCACCACCCCCGTCGTGCCTAATGTTTAATGTTATATATATAGAACGTCTTAAAAGTGCGTTTTTTGATTGAATTTGGCTGTTTTTGTCGATTTGTCGTTTCTGACTTTCGTACATCGAGTTTCAATACCGTCGACGACGAAATCAGACAATGTCTTGTTTTCATGAAAACACGATCTCGCTTCGACGCAACGTCGAATTATCATCAAGAACGTATCGAAAGTTGGTTTTTTCATGGATTTTCGCTGTTTTGCTCGATTCGTGGTTTCTGACTTTCGTACATCGAGTTTCAATACTGTCGACGACGGAATCCGACAATGTCTCGTTTTTATGAAAACACGATTTCGCTTCGACGCAACGTCGAATTATCATCAAGAACGTCATGAAAGTGCGTTTTTTGATTGAATTTTGCTGTTTTCGTCGATCTGTCGTTTCTGATTTTCGTACACCGAGTTTCAATACTGTCGACGACGAAATCCGACAATGTCTCGTTTTCATGAAAACACGATTTCGCTTCGACGCAACGTCGAATTATCATCAAGAACGTATCGAAAGTTGGTTTTTTCATGGATTTTCGCTGTTTTGCTCGATTCGTGGTTTCTGACTTTCGTACATCGAGTTTCAATACTGCCGACGACGAAATCCGACAATGTCTCGTTTTCATGAAAACACGATTTCGCTTCGACGCAACGTCGAATTATCATCAAGAACGTCTTGAAAGTACGATTTTTGATTGAGTTTTGCGGTTTTTGTAAATTCGTCATTCCTGCCTTTTGTACATCGAGTTTCAATACTGTCGACGACGAAATCCGACCATGACCCGCTTTCACGAAAACATGATTTCGCTTCAACGCAACCACGATTTAACAGTGAAAACGAACTGAGAGTGCGTTTTTTCAGACCCTTCGCTGTTTTGCTCGATTCGTTGTTTCTGAGTTTCGTACATCGAGTTTCAATACTGTCGACGACGGAATCCGACAATGTCTCGTTTTTATGAAAACACGATTCCGCTTCGACGCAACGTCGAATTATCATCAAGAACGTCTTGAAAGTGCGTTTTTTGATTGAGTTCTGCTGTTTTTGTAAATTCGTCATTCCTGCCTTTCGTACATCGAGTTTCAATACTGTCGACGACGAAATCCGACAATGTCTCGTTTTCATGAAAACACGATTTCGCTTCGACGCAACGTCGAATTATCATCAAGAACGTCTTGAAAGTGCGATTTTTGATTGAGTTTTGCTGTTTTTGTAAATTCGTCATTCCTGCCTTTTGTACATCGAGTTTCAATGCTGTCGACGACGAAATCCGACCATGACCCGCTTTCACGAAAACATGATTTCGCTTCAACGCAACCACGATTTAACAGTGAAAACGTACTGAGAGTGCGTTTTTTCAGACCCTTCGCTGTTTTGCTCGATTCGTTGTTTCTGAGTTTCGTACATCGAGTTTCAATACTGTCGACGACGAAATCCGAAAATGTCTCGTTTTCATAAAAACACGATTTCGCCTCGACGCAACGTCGAATTATCATCAAGAACGTATCGAAAGTTGGTTTTTTCATGGATTTTCGCTGTTTTGCTCGATTCGTGGTTTCTGACTTTCGTACATCGAGTTTCAATACTGTCGACGACGGAATCCGACAATGTCTCGTTTTTATGAAAACACGATTTCGCTTCGACGCAACGTCGAATTATCATCAAGAACGTCATGAAAGTGCGTTTTTTGATTGAATTTTGCTGTTTTCGTCGATCTGTCGTTTCTGATTTTCGTACACCGAGTTTCAATACTGTCGACGACGAAATCCGACAATGTCTCGTTTTCATGAAAACACGATTTCGCTTCGACGCAACGTCGAATTATCATCAAGAACGTATCGAAAGTTGGTTTTTTCATGGATTTTCGCTGTTTTGCTCGATTCGTGGTTTCTGACTTTCGTACATCGAGTTTCAATACTGCCGACGACGAAATCCGACAATGTCTCGTTTTCATGAAAACACGATTTCGCTTCGACGCAACGTCGAATTATCATCAAGAACGTCTTGAAAGTACGATTTTTGATTGAGTTTTGCGGTTTTTGTAAATTCGTCATTCCTGCCTTTTGTACATCGAGTTTCAATACTGTCGACGACGAAATCCGACCATGACCCGCTTTCACGAAAACATGATTTCGCTTCAACGCAACCACGATTTAACAGTGAAAACGAACTGAGAGTGCGTTTTTTCAGACCCTTCGCTGTTTTGCTCGATTCGTTGTTTCTGAGTTTCGTACATCGAGTTTCAATACTGTCGACGACGGAATCCGACAATGTCTCGTTTTTATGAAAACACGATTTCGCTTCGACGCAACGTCGAATTATCATCAAGAACGTATCGAAAGTTGGTTTTTTCATGGATTTTCGCTGTTTTGCTCGATTCGTGGTTTCTGACTTTCCGTACATCGAGTTTCAATACTGTCGACGACGAAATCCGACCATGACCTGATTTCACGAAAACACAATTTCGCTTCGTCGCAACTTCGGATTATTATCAAGTACGTACTGAATGTGCGTTTTTTCATTAAGTTTTGCTGTTTTTGTCAATTCGTCATTCCTGCCTTTCGTACATCGAGTTTCAGACTGTCGACGACGAAATCCGACCATCACCCGATTTCACGAAAAAACAGTTTCGCTTCGTCGCAACGTCGAATTATCATCAAGAAAGTCTTGAATGTGCGTTTTTTGATTGAATTTTGCTGTTTTCGTCGATTCTTAGTTTCTGATTTTCGTACAGCGAGTTTCAATACCGTCGACGACGAAATCCGACAATGTCTCGATTTCACGAAAACACGTTTTCGCTTCGACGCAACGTCGAATTATCATCAAGAACGTCTTGAAAGTGCGTTTTTTGATTGAATTTTGCTGTTTTTGTCGATTCTCCGTTTCTGACTTTCGTACATCGAGTTTCAATACTGTCGACGACGAAATCCGACCATGACCCGCTTTCACGAAAACATGATTTCGCTTCAACGCAACCACGATTTAACAGTGAATACGTACTGAGAGTGCGTTGTTTCATAGACCCTTCGCTGTTTTGTCGATTCGTTGTTTCTGACTTTCGTACATCGAGTTTCAATACTGTCGACGACGGAATCCGACAATGTCTCGTTTTGATGAAAACACGATTTCGCTTCGACGCAACGTCGAATTATCATCAAGAACGTCTTGAAAGTGCGTTTTTTGATTGAGTTTTGCTATTTTTGTAAATTCGTCATTCCTGCCTTTCGTACATCGAGTTTCAATACTGTCGACGACGAAATCCAACAATGTCTCGTTTTCATGAAAACACGATTTCGCTTCGACGCAACGTCGAATTATCATCAAGAACGTATCGAAAGTTGGTTTTTTCATGGATTTTCGCTGTTTTGCTCGATTCGTGGTTTCTGACTTTCGTACATCGAGTTTCAATACCGTCGACGACGGAATCCGACAATGTCTCGTTTTTATGAAAACACGATTTCGCTTCGACGCAACGTCGAATTATCATCAAGAACGTCTTGAAAGTGCGTTTTTTGATTGAATTTTGTTGTTTTCGTCGATTCTTAGTTTCTGACTTTCGTACGTCGAGTTTCAATACCGTCGACGACGAAATCCGACCATGACCCGATTTCACCAAAAAACAGTTTCGCTTCGTCGCAACGTCGAATTATCATCAAGAACGTCTTGAAAGTGCGTTTTTTTATTGAATTTTGCTGTTTTCGTCGATTCTTAGTTTCTGATTTTCGTACATCGAGTTTCAATACTGTCGACGACGAAATCCGACCATGACCCGATTTCACGAAAACATGATTTCGCTTCGACGCAAGCACGATTTAACAGTGAAAACGTACTGAGAGTGCGTTTTTTCATAGACCCTTCGCTGTTTTGCTCGCTTCGTTGTTTCTGACTTTCGTCCATCGAGTTTCAATACTGTCGACGACGGAATCCGACCATGACCCGCTTTCACGAAAACATGATTTCGCTTCAACGCAACCACGATTCAACAGTGAAAACGTACTGAGAGTGCGTTTTTTCATGGACCCTTCGCTGTTTTGCTCGATTCGTTGTTTCTGAGTTTCGTACATCGAGTTTCAATACTGTCGACGACGGAATCCGACAATGTCTCGTTTTTATGAAAACACGATTTCGCTTCGACGCAACGTCGAATCATCATCAAGAACGTCTTGAAAGTGCGTTTTTTGATTGAATTTTGCTGTTTTCGTCGATTCTTAGTTTCTGACTTTCGTACAGCGAGTTTCAATACCGTCGACGACGAAATCCGACAATGTCTCGATTTCACGAAAACACGTTTTCGCTTCGACGCAACGTCGAATTATCATCAAGAACGTCTTGAAAGTGCGTTTTTTGATTGAATTTTGCTGTTTTTGTCGATTCTCCGTTTCTGACTTTCGTACATCGAGTTTCAATACTGTCGACGACGAAATCCGACCATGACCCGCTTTCACGAAAACATGATTTCGCTTCAACGCAACCACGATTTAACAGTGAATACGTACTGAGAGTGCGTTTTTTCATAGACCCTTCGCTGTTTTGCTCGCTTCGTTGTTTCTGACTTTCGTCCATCGAGTTTCAATACTGTCGACGACGGAATCCGACCATGACCCGCTTTCACGAAAACATGATTTCGCTTCAACGCAACCACGATTCAACAGTGAAAACGTACTGAGAGTGCGTTTTTTCATGGACCCTTCGCTGTTTTGCTCGATTCGTTGTTTCTGAGTTTCGTACATCGAGTTTCAATACTGTCGACGACGAAATCCAACAACGTCTCGTTTTCATGAAAACACGATTTCGCTTCGACGCAACGTCAAATTATCATCAAGAACGTCTTGAAAGTGCGTTTTTTGATTAAATTTTGCTGTTTTCGTCGATTCTTAGTTTCTGACTTTCGTACATCGAGTTTCAATACTGTCGACGACGAAATCTGATAATATCTCGTTTTCACGAAAACACGAATCCGCTCCGACGCAATGTCGATATATCATCGAGAACGTATCGAAAGTTGGTTTTTCCATGGATTTTCGCTGTTTTGCTCGATTCGTGGTTTTTGACTTTCGTACATCGAGTTTCAATACTGTCGACGACGAAATCCGACCATGACCCGATTTCACCAAAAAACAGTTTTGCTTCGTCGCAACGTCGAATTATCATCAAGAACGTTTTGTAAGTGTGTTTTTTTATTGAATTTTGCTGTTTTTGTAAACTCGTCATTCCTGCCTTTCGTACATCGAGTTTCAATACTGTCGACGACGAAATCCGACAATGTCTCGTTTTCATGAAAACACGATTTCGCTTCGTCGCAACGTCGAATTATCATCAAGAACGTCTTAAAAGTGCGATTTTTGATTGAGTTTTGCTGTTTTTGTAAACTCGTCATTCCTGCCTTTCGTAAATCGAGTTTCAATACTGTCGACGACGAAATCCGACCATGACCCGCTTTCACGAAAACAGGATTTCGCTTTAACGCAACCACGATTTAACAGTGAAAACGTACTGAGAGTGCGTTTTTTCATAGACCCTTCGCTGTTTTGCTCGATTCGTTGTTTCTGACTTTCGTACATCGGGTTTCAATACTGTCGACGACGGAATCCGACAATGTCTCGTTTTCATGAAAACACGATTTCGCTTCGACGCAACGTCGAATTATCATCAAGAACGTCTTGAAAGTGCGTTGTTTTATTGAATTTTGCTGTTTTTGTCGATTCGTTGTTTCTGACTTTCGTACATCGAGTTTCAATACTGTCGACGACGGAATCCGACAATGTCTCGTTTTGATGAAAACACGATTTCGCTTCGACGCAACGTCGAATTATCATCAAGAACGTCTTGAAAGTGCGTTTTTTGATTGAGTTTTGCTGTTTTTGTAAATTCGTCATTCCTGCCTTTCGTACATCGAGTTTCAATACTGTCGACGACGAAATCCAACAATGTCTCGTTTTCATGAAAACACGATTTCGCTTCGACGCAACGTCGAATTATCATCAAGAACGTATCGAAAGTTGGTTTTTTCATGGATTTTCGCTGTTTTGCTCGATTCGTGGTTTCTGACTTTCGTACATCGAGTTTCAATACCGTCGACGACGGAATCCGACAATGTCTCGTTTTTATGAAAACACGATTTCGCTTCGACGCAACGTCGAATTATCATCAAGAACGTCTTGAAAGTGCGTTGTTTTATTGAATTTTGCTGTTTTCGTCGATTCTTAGTTTCTGACTTTCGTACGTCGAGTTTCAATACCGTCGACGACGAAATCCGACCATGACCCGATTTCACCAAAAAACAGTTTCGCTTCGTCGCAACGTCGAATTATCATCAAGAACATCTTGAAAGTGCGTTTTTTGATTGAATTTTGCTGTTTTCGTCGATTCTTAGTTTCTGATTTTCGTACATCGAGTTTCAATACTGTCGACGACGAAATCCGACCATGACCCGATTTCACGAAAACATGATTTCGCTTCGACGCAAGCACGATTTAACAGTGAAAACGTACTGAGAGTGCGTTTTTTCATAGACCCTTCGCTGTTTTGCTCGCTTCGTTGTTTCTGACTTTCGTCCATCGAGTTTCAATACTGTCGACGACGGAATCCGACAATGTCTCGTTTTGATAAAAACACGATTCCGCTTCGACGCAACGTCGAATTATCATCAAGAACGTCTTGAAAGTGCGTTTTTTGATTGAGTTTTTCTGTTTTTGTAAATTCGTCATTCCTGCCTTTCGTACATCGAGTTTCAATACTGTCGACGACGAAATCCGACAATGTCTCGTTTTCATGAAAACACGATTTCGCTTCGACGCAACGTCGAATTATCATCAAGAACGTCTTGAAAGTGCGATTTTTGATTGAGTTTTGCTGTTTTTGTAAATTCGTCATTCCTGCCTTTTGTACATCGAGTTTCAATACTGTCGACGACGAAATCCGAACATGACCCGCTTTCACGAAAACATGATTTCGCTTCAACGCAACCACGATTTAACAGTGAAAACGTACTGAGAGTGCGTTTTTTCAGACCCTTCGCTGTTTTGCTCGATTCGTTGTTTCTGAGTTTCGTACATCGAGTTTCAATACTGTCGACGACGAAATCCGAAAATGTCTCGTTTTCATGAAAACACGATTTCGCTTCGACGCAACGTCGAATTATCATCAAGAACGTATCGAAAGTTGGTTTTTTCATGGATTTTCGCTGTTTTGCTCGATTCGTGGTTTCTGACTTTCGAACATCGAGTTTCAATACTGTCGACGACGGAATCCGACAATGTCTCGTTTTTATGAAAACACGATTTCGCTTCGACGCAACGTCGAATTATCATCAAGAACGTCATGAAATTGCGTTTTTTGATTGAATTTTGCTGTTTTCGTCGATCTGTCGTTTCTGATTTTCGTACACCGAGTTTCAATACTGTCGACGACGAAATCCGACAATGTCTCGTTTTCATGAAAACACGATTTCGCTTCGACGCAACGTCGAATTATCATCAAGAACGTATCGAAAGTTGGTTTTTTCATGGATTTTCGCTGTTTTGCTCGATTCGTGGTTTCTGACTTTCGTACATCGAGTTTCAATACTGCCGACGACGAAATCCGACAATGTCTCGTTTTCATGAAAACACGATTTCGCTTCGACGCAACGTCGAATTATCATCAAGAACGTCTTGAAAGTACGATTTTTGATTGAGTTTTGCGGTTTTTGTAAATTCGTCATTCCTGCCTTTTGTACATCGAGTTTCAATACTGTCGACGACGAAATCCGACCATGACCCGCTTTCACGAAAACATGATTTCGCTTCAACGCAACCACGATTTAACAGTGAAAACGAACTGAGAGTGCGTTTTTTCAGACCCTTCGCTGTTTTGCTCGATTCGTTGTTTCTGAGTTTCGTACATCGAGTTTCAATACTGTCGACGACGGAATCCGACAATGTCTCGTTTTTATGAAAACACGATTTCGCTTCGACGCAACGTCGAATTATCATCAAGAACGTATCGAAAGTTGGTTTTTTCATGGATTTTCGCTGTTTTGCTCGATTCGTGGTTTCTGACTTTCCGTACATCGAGTTTCAATACTGTCGACGACGAAATCCGACCATGACCTGATTTCACGAAAACACAATTTCGCTTCGTCGCAACTTCGGATTATTATCAAGTACGTACTGAATGTGCGTTTTTTCATTAAGTTTTGCTGTTTTTGTCAATTCGTCATTCCTGCCTTTCGTACATCGAGTTTCAGACTGTCGACGACGAAATCCGACCATCACCCGATTTCACGAAAAAACAGTTTCGCTTCGTCGCAACGTCGAATTATCATCAAGAACGTCTTGAATGTGCGTTTTTTGATTGAATTTTGCTGTTTTCGTCGATTCTTAGTTTCTGATTTTCGTACAGCGAGTTTCATCAATACCGTCGACGACGAAATCCGACAATGTCTCGATTTCACGAAAACACGTTTTCGCTTCGACGCAACGTCGAATTATCAACAAGAACGTCTTGAAAGTGCGTTTTTTGATTGAATTTTGCTGTTTTTGTCGATTCTCCGTTTCTGACTTTCGTACATCGAGTTTCAATACTGTCGACGACGAAATCCAACAATGTCTCGTTTTCATGAAAACACGATTTCGTTTCGACGCAACGTCGAATTATCATCAAGAACGTATCGAAAGTTGGTTTTTTCATGGATTTTCGCTGTTTTGCTCGATTCGTGGTTTCTGACTTTCGTACATCGAGTTTTAATACCGTCGACGACGGAATCCGACAATGTCTCGTTTTTATGAAAACACGATTTCGCTTCGACGCAACGTCGAATTATCATCAAGAACGTCTTGAAAGTGCGTTTTTTGATTGAATTTTGTTGTTTTCGTCGATTCTTAGTTTCTGACTTTCGTACGTCGAGTTTCAATACCGTCGACGACGAAATCCGACCATGACCCGATTTCACCAAAAAACAGTTTCGCTTCGTCGCAACGTCGAATTATCATCAAGAACGTCTTGAAAGTGCGTTTTTTTATTGAATTTTGCTGTTTTCGTCGATTCTTAGTTTCTGATTTTCGTACATCGAGTTTCAATACTGTCGACGACGAAATCCGACCATGACCCGTTTTCACGAAAACATGATTTCGCTTCAACGCAACCACGATTTAACAGTGAAAACGTACTGAGAGTGCGTTTTTTCATAGACCCTTCGCTGTTTTGCTCGATTCGTTGTTTCTGACTTTCGTACATCGAGTTTCAATACTGTCGACGACGAAATCCAACAATGTCTCGTTTTCATGAAAACACGATTTCGCTTCGACGCAACGTCGAATTATCATCAAGAACGTCTTGAAAGTGCGATTTTTGATTGAGTTTTGCTGTTTTTGTAAATTCGTCATTCCTGCCTTTTGTACATCGAGTTTCAATACTGTCGACGACGAAATCCGACCATGACCCGCTTTCACGAAAACATGATTTCGCTTCGTCGCAACCACGATTTAACAGTGAAAACGTACTGAGAGTGCGTTTTTTCATGGACCCTTCGCTGTTTTGCTTGATTCGTTGTTTCTGAGTTTCGTACATCGAGTTTCAATACTGTCGACGACTGAATCCGACAATGTCTCGTTTTTATGAAAACACGATTTCGCTTCGACGCAACGTCGAATTATCATCAAGAACGTCTTGAAAGTGCGTTTTTTGATTGAATTTTGTTGTTTTCGTCGATTCTTAGTTTCTGACTTTCGTACGTCGAGTTTCAATACCGTCGACGACGAAATCCGACCATGACCCGATTTCACCAAAAAACAGTTTCGCTTCGTCGCAACGTCGAATTATCATCAAGAACGTCTTGAAAGTGCGTTTTTTTATTGAATTTTGCTGTTTTCGTCGATTCTTAGTTTCTGATTTTCGTACATCGAGTTTCAATACTGTCGACGACGAAATCCGACCATGACCCGTTTTCACGAAAACATGATTTCGCTTCAACGCAACCACGATTTAACAGTGAAAACGTACTGAGAGTGCGTTTTTTCATAGACCCTTCGCTGTTTTGCTCGATTCGTTGTTTCTGACTTTCGTACATCGAGTTTCAATACTGTCGACGACGAAATCCAACAATGTCTCGTTTTCATGAAAACACGATTTCGCTTCGACGCAACGTCGAATTATCATCAAGAACGTCTTGAAAGTGCGATTTTTGATTGAGTTTTGCTGTTTTTGTAAATTCGTCATTCCTGCCTTTTGTACATCGAGTTTCAATACTGTCGACGACGAAATCCGACCATGACCCGCTTTCACGAAAACATGATTTCGCTTCGTCGCAACCACGATTTAACAGTGAAAACGTACTGAGAGTGCGTTTTTTCATGGACCCTTCGCTGTTTTGCTTGATTCGTTGTTTCTGAGTTTCGTACATCGAGTTTCAATACTGTCGACGACTGAATCCGACAATGTCTCGTTTTTATGAAAACACGATTTCGCTTCGACGCAACGTCGAATTATCATCAAGAACGTCTTGAAAGTGCGTTTTTTGATTGAATTTTGCTGTTTTCGTCGATTCTTAGTTTCTGACTTTCGTACATCGAGTTTCAATACTGTCGACGACGAAATCCGATCATGACCCGCTTTTACGAAAACATGATTTCGCTTCAACGCAACCACGATTTAACAGTGAAAACGTACTGAGAGTGCGTTTTTTCATGGACCCTTCGCTGTTTTGCTCGATTCGTTGTTTCTGAGTTTCGTACATCGAGTTTCAATACTGTCGACGACGGAATCCGACAATGTCTCGTTTTTATGAAAACACGATTTCGCTTCGACGCAACGTCGAATCATCATCAAGAACGTCTTGAAAGTGCGTTTTTTGATTGAATTTTGCTGTTTTCGTCGATTCTTAGTTTCTGACTTTCGTACATCGAGTTTCAATACTGTCGACGACGAAATCCGACCATGACCCGCTTTCACGAAAACATGATTTCGCTTCAACGCAACCACGATTTAACAGTGAAAACGTACTGAGAGTGCGTTTTTTCATAGACTTTTCGCTGTTTTGCTCGATTCGTTGTTTCTGACTTTCGTACATCGAGTTTCAATACTGTCGACGACGGAATCCGACAATGTCTCGTTTTTATGAAAACACGATTTTGCTTCGACGCAACGTCGAATTATTATCAAGAACGTCTTGAAAGTGCGTTGTTTTATTGAATTTTGCTGTTTTTGTCGATTCGTCGTTTCTGACTTTCGTACATCGAGTTTCAATACTGTCGACGACGAAATCCAACAATGTCTCGTTTTCATGAAAACACGATTTCGCTTCGACGCAACGTCGAATTATCATCAAGAACGTCTTGAAAGTGCGTTTTTTGATTGAGTTTTGCTGTTTTTGTAAATTCGTCATTCCTGCCTTTACATCGAGTTTCAATACTGTCGACGACGAAATCCGAAAATGTCTCGTTTTCATGAAAACACGATTTCGCTTCGACGCAACGTCGAATTATCATCAAGAACGTATCGAAAGTTGGTTTTTTCATGGATTTTCGCTGTTTTGCTCGATTCGTGGTTTCTGACTTTCGTACATCGAGTTTCAATACTGTCGACGACGAAATCCGACAATGTCTCGTTTTCATGAAAACACGATTTCGCTTCGACGCAACGTCGAATTATCATCAAGAACGTCTTGAAAGTGCGATTTTTGATTGAGTTTTGCTGTTTTTGTAAATTCGTCATTCCTGCCTTTTGTACATCGAGTTTCAATACTGTCGACGACGAAATCCGACCATGACCCGCTTTCACGAAAACATGATTTTGCTTCAACGCAACCACGATTTAACAGTGAAAACGTACTGAGAGTGCGTTTTTTCAGACCCTTCGCTGTTTTGCTCGATTCGTTGTTTCTGAGTTTCGTACATCGAGTTTCAATACTGTCGACGACGGAATCCGACAATGTCTCGTTTTTATGAAAACACGATTTCGCTTCGACGCAACGTCGAATTATCATCAAGAACGTCATGAAAGTTCGTTTTTTTTTATTGAATTTTGCTGTTTTCGTCGATTTGTCGTTTCTGATTTTCGTACACCGAGTTTCAATACTGTCGACGACGAAATCCGACAATGTCTCGTTTTTATGAAAACACGATTTCGCTTCGACGCAACGTCGAATTATCATCAAGAACGTATCGAAAGTTGGTTTTTTCATGGATTTTCGCTGTTTTGCTCGATTCCTGGTTTCTGACTTTCCGTACATCGAGTTTCAATACTGTCGACGACGAAATCCGACAATGTCTCGTTTTCATGAAAACACGATTTCGCTTCGACGCAACGTCGAATTATCATCAAGAACGTCTTGAAAGTGCGATTTTTGATTGAGTTTTGCTGCTTTTGTAAATTCGTCATTCCTGCCTTTTGTACATCGAGTTTCAATACTGTCGACGACGAAATCCGACCATGACCCTCTTTCACGAAAACATGATTTCGCTCCAACGCAACCACGATTTAACAGTGAAAACGTACTGAGAGTGCGTTTTTTCATGGACCCTTCGCTGTTTTGCTTGATTCGTTGTTTCTGAGTTTCGTACATCGAGTTTCAATACTGTCGACGACTGAATCCGACAATGTTTCGTTTTTATGAAAACACGATTTCGCTTCGACGCAACGTCGAATTATCATCAAGAACGTCTTGAAAGTGCGTTTTTTGATTGAATTTTGCTGTTTTCGTCGATTCTTAGTTTCTGACTTTCGTACATCGAGTTTCAATACGCCGACGACGAAATCCGACCATGACCCGATTTCACCAAAAAACAGTTTCGTTTCGTCGCAACGTCGAATTATCATCAAGAACGTCTTGAAAGTGCGTTTTTTATTGACTTTCGCTGTTTTTGTTGATTTGTCGTTTCTGATTTTCGTACACCGAGTTTCAATATTGAGACGTAAAGTCGACGAAAGAACCGAAAGATTTGTTGTAGGGATTTTTCTCGACGTCGCAGGGGCGTTTGATAACGTATGGTGGCCAAGTGTCTTACGCGAACTTAAAAATCGAAGCTGCCCGAAGAATCTGTACGTCATCATGCAAGACTACTTCAAGTTCAGAACAGTATCGATTCGGGAAAACGACCAATTGGCGAAAAAACATGTGACAAAAGGATGCCCCCAGGGATCGATACTAGGACCTTTCTTATGGAATCTTATTTTCGATGAGAATCTAAAAGCCGTGGCGGCAACGCGGTACACGGATACTGTAGCGTATGCGGATGATCAAGTACTGATAATATCGGGTAACAATCGGATGGAACTTGAATTACGTGCACAATTAGCCATTCGCAAAGTGAATGCATGGTGCAGTAAGCATAAATTGTCTCTATCAGCCCAGAAGACTAACATGATGCTGTTGAAAGGAAAATCAGTATCGCTGGAATCTATCAACATCAGAATAAACGACCACAAATTGAGCCTAGCAGATGATGTAAAATACCTGGGGATCAAGTTCCAAAAAGGACTCAAGATAAATGCACACATCAGAAGTATATGTGAAAAATCGAAGAAAGTACTGCACAGTGTAGGGAGCGTCGCAAAAAGCAAGTGGGGACTGGGCCATAAGGCAATGAGCACGATATACAAAGGGGTTTATGTCCCCATTGTAACGTATGGCGCAAGTGGGTGGGCTGACAAACTAACAGAAAGAATGAGGAAGGAATTAGGTAGCTCGCAGCGCTTAGCATTAATAAGAGTAACCAAAGCCTACAGGACCGTTTCAACGGAATGTTTACCTGTCATTGCTGGAGTTCTGCCAATAGACCTGGAGATACAAAAAAGAGTTTTGAACTATAAGATTCGCCGAAGAGTCAATTTCACAATAGAAGATTACACGTGCGAGTGGATGACGAATGATAAAACGAACGAGGGCCTCTCAGTCACAGAAGTGCGCAAATTAGTAGAAACACAGATGGTAGAGTTGTGGCAGGATAGGTGGACGCACAGCACTAAAGGGAGAATGACCTTCAACTATTTTCAAACGGTACAGGACAGAATGAAATCTGTCTGGGTAAACCCGAATTTCTACGCGACACAATTTTTGTCAGGACATGGAAACTTCAATAGTAAATTGAAAGATATGAACATTGTGCCGAACGCCTACTGCAGCTGTGGTTAACAGGAAACCCCTGAACATATACTGTTGAACTGTATCGAGTATGACATTGAAAGAATAATAGCAGTCAAAGAACTGGAAAAAGAGGGAATTCACGAAATTAACTTAAAAAATTTAGTGAAAAACAAGAAAAGTTTCCAGATATTCGCCAAATACGCCAAAGCGATACTGGACAAACGAAATCAAAGCAGGTAAAATTAGCCTAGGAGGAGGAAACTTCTGAAAAAAAAAGCGGAAATCAGTACAATTGTAGGTTTGTGTAACAGAAGTTCAGAAAGATAAACATCGGAATTTGAACAAAAATTACCCGAGATAAAAATAATAAACGCAAGACGAATATGGCAAATTGTCTGTGAAGACGTGATGAGTATTAAAAGGAGAAAAAAAAAAAAAGTATATTCGACCGTCGGTATAACAAAATTAGGTACGACGGGGGTGGAGGTGGGACAAAAAAAAAAAAAAACCGAGTTTCGATACTGTCGACGACGAAATCCGACAATGTCTCGTTTTCATGAAAACACGATTTCGCTTCGACGCAACGTCGAATTATCATCAAGAACGTCTTGAAAGTGCGTTTTTTGATTGAATTTTGCTGTTTTCGTCGGTTCTTAGTTTCTGACTTTCGTACATCGAGTTTCAATACCGTCGACGACAAAATCCGACCATGACCCGATTTCACCAAAAAACAGTTTCGCTTCGTCGCAACGTCGAATTATCATCAAGAACGTCTTAAAAGTGCGTTTTTTGATTGAATTTTGCTGTTTTTGTCGATTCGTCGTTTTTGACTTTCGTACGGCGAGTTTCAATATTGTCGACGACGAAATCCGACCACGATCGAATTATATGAAAACAGGATTTTGATTCGACGCAACCACGATTTAACAGCGAAAACGTAGTGAGAGTGCGATTTTTCATAGACTCTTCGCTGTTTCGGTCGATTCGTGGTTTCTGACATTCGTACATCGAGTTTCAATACTGTCGACGACGAAATCCGACCATGACCCGCTTTCACGAAAACATGATTTCGCTTCAACGCAACCACGATTTAACAGTGAAAACGTACTGAGAGTGCGTTTTTTCATAGACCCTTCGCTGTTTTGCTCGATTCGTTGTTTCTGACTTTCGTACATCGAGTTTCAATACCGTCGACGACGGAATCCGACAATGTCTCGTTTTTATGAAAACACGATTTCGCTTCGTCGCAACGTCGAATTATCATCAAGAACGTCTTGAAAGTGCGTTTTTTGATTGAATTTGGCTGTTTTTGTCGATTTGTCGTTTCTGACTTTCGTACATCGAGTTTCAATACCGTCGACGACGAAATCCGACAATGTCTTGTTTTCATGAAAACACGATCTCGCTTCGACGCAACGTCGAATTATCATCAAGAACGTCTTGAAAGTGCGATTTTTGATTGAGTTTTACTGTTTTTGTAAACTCGTCATTCCTGCCTTTCGTACATCGAGTTTCAATACTGTCGACGACGAAATCCGACCATGACCCGCTTTCACGAAAACAGGATTTCGCTTTAACGCAACCACGATTTAACAGTGAAAACGTACTGAGAGTGCGTTTTTTCATAGACCCTTCGCTGTTTTGCTCGATTCGTTGTTTCTGACTTTCGTACATCGGGTTTCAATACTGTCGACGACGGATTCCGACAATGTCTCGTTTTCATGAAAACACGATTTCGCTTCGACGCAACGTCGAATTATCATCAAGAACGTCTTGAAAGTGCGTTGTTTTATTGAATTTTGCTGTTTTTGTCGATTCGTTGTTTCTGACTTTCGTACATCGAGTTTCAATACTGTCGACGACGGAATCCGACAATGTCTCGTTTTGATGAAAACACGATTTCGCTTCGACGCAACGTCGAATTATCATCAAGAACGTCTTGAAAGTGCGTTTTTTGATTGAGTTTTGCTGTTTTTGTAAATTCGTCATTCCTGCCTTTCGTACATCGAGTTTCAATACTGTCGACGACGAAATCCAACAATGTCTCGTTTTCATGAAAACACGATTTCGCTTCGACGCAACGTCGAATTATCATCAAGAACGTATCGAAAGTTGGTTTTTTCATGGATTTTCGCTGTTTTGCTCGATTCGTGGTTTCTGACTTTCGTACATCGAGTTTCAATACCGTCGACGACGGAATCCGACAATGTCTCGTTTTTATGAAAACACGATTTCGCTTCGACGCAACGTCGAATTATCATCAAGAACGTCTTGAAAGTGCGTTTTTTTATTGAATTTTGCTGTTTTCGTCGATTCTTAGTTTCTGATTTTCGTACATCGAGTTTCAATACTGTCGACGACGAAATCCGACCATGACCCGATTTCACGAAAACATGATTTCGCTTCGACGCAAGCACGATTTAACAGTGAAAACGTACTGAGAGTGCGTTTTTTCATAGACCCTTCGCTGTTTTGCTCGCTTCGTTGTTTCTGACTTTCGTCCATCGAGTTTCAATACTGTCGACGACGGAATCCGACAATGTCTCGTTTTGATGAAAACACGATTTCGCTTCGACGCAACGTCGAATTATCATCAAGAACGTCTTGAAAGTGCGATTTTTGATTGAGTTTTGCTGCTTTTGTAAATTCGTCATTCCTGCCTTTTGTACATCGAGTTTCAATACTGTCGACGACGAAATCCGACCATGACCCTCTTTCACGAAAACATGATTTCGCTTTAACGCAACCACGATTTAACAGTGAAAACGTACTGAGAGTGCGTTTTTTCATGGACCCTTCGCTGTTTTGCTTGATCCGTTGTTTCTGCGTTTCGTACATCGAGTTTCAATACTGTCGACGACTGAATCCGACAATGTCTCGTTTTCATGAAAACACGATTTCGCTTCGACGCAACGTCGAATTATCATCAAGAACGTATCGAAAGTTGGTTTTTTCATGGATTTTCGCTGTTTTGCTCGATTCGTGGTTTCTGACTTTCGTACATCGAGTTTCAATACTGTCGACGACGAAATCTGACAATGTTTCGTTTTCATGAAAACACGATTTCGCTTCATAGTTTTTTCATAGACCCTTCGCTGTTTTGCTCGCTTCGTTGTTTCTGACTTTCGTCCATCGAGTTTCAATACTGTCGACGACGGAATCCGACAATGTCTCGTTTTGATGAAAACACGATTTCGCTTCGACGCAACGTCGAATTATCATCAAGAACGTCTTGAAAGTGCGTTTTTTTATTGAATTTTGCTGTTTTCGTCGATTCTTAGTTTCTGACTTTCGTACATCGAGTTTTAATACGCCGACGACGAAATCCGACCATGACCCGATTTCACCAAAAAACAGTTTCGCTTCGTCGCAACGTCGAATTATCATCAAGAACGTCTTGAAAGTGCGTTTTTTATTGACTTTCGCTGTTTTTGTTGATTTGTCGTTTCTGATTTTCGTACACCGAGTTTCAATACTGTCGACGACTAAATCCGAAAATGTCTCGTTTTCATGAAAACACGATCTCGCTTCGCCGCAATGTCGAATTATCATCACGAACGTCTTGAAAGTGCGTTTTTTTATTGAGTTTTGCTGTTTTTGTAAATTCGTCATTCCTGCCTTTTGTACATCGAGTTTCAATACTGTCGACGACGAAATCCGAAAATGTCTCGTTTTCATGAAAATACGATTTCGCTTCGACGCAACGTCGAATTATCATAAAGAACCTATCGAAAGTTGGTTTTTTCATGGATTTTCGCTGTTTTGCTCGATTCGTGGTTTCTGACTTTCGTACATCGAGTTTCAATACTGTCGACGACGAAATCCGACAATGTCTCGTTTTCATGAAAACACGATTTCGCTTCGACGCAACGTCGAATTATCATCAAGAACGTCTTGAAAGTGCGATTTTTGATTGAGTTTTGCTGTTTTTGTAAATTCGTCATTCCTGCCTTTTGTACATCGAGTTTCAATACTGTCGACGACGAAATCCGACCATGACCCGCTTTCACGAAAACATGATTTCGCTTCAACGCAACCACGATTTAACAGTGAAAACGTACTGAGAGTGCGTTTTTTCAGACCCTTCGCTGATTTGCTCGATTCGTTGTTTCTGAGTTTCGTACATCGAGTTTCAATACTGTCGACGACGGAATCCGACAATGTCTCGTTTATATGAAAACACGATTTCGCTTCGACGCAACGTCGAATTATCATCAAGAACGTCATGAAAGTGCGTTTTTTGATTGAATTTTGCTGTTTTCGTCGATTTGTCGTTTCTGATTTTCGTACACCGAGTTTCAATACTGTCGACGACGAAATCCGACAATGTCTCGTTTTCATGAAAACACGATTTCGCTTCGACGCAACGTCGAATTATCATCAAGAACGTATCGAAAGTTGGTTTTTTCATGGATTTTCGCTGTTTTGCTCGATTCGTGGTTTCTGACTTTCGTACATCGAGTTTCAATACTGTCGACGACGAAATCCGACAATGTCTCGTTTTCATGAAAACACGATTTCGCTTCGACGCAACGTCGAATTATCATCAAGAACGTCTTGAAAGTACGATTTTTGATTGAGTTTTGCTGTTTTTGTAAATTCGTCATACCTGCCTTTTGTACATCGAGTTTCAATACTGTCGACGACGAAATCCGACCATGACCCGCTTTCACGAAAACATGATTTCGCTTCAACGCAACCACGATTTAACAGTGAAAACGTACTGAGAGTGCGTTTTTTCAGACCCTTCGCTGTTTTGCTCGATTCGTTGTTTCTGAGTTTCGTACATCGAGTTTCAATACTGTCGACGACGGAATCCGACAATGTCTCGTTTTTATGAAAACACGATTTCGCTTCGACGCAACGTCGAATTATCATCAAGAACGTCATGAAAGTTCGTTTTTTGATTGAATTTTGCTGTTTTCGTCGATTTGTCGTTTCTGATTTTCGTACACCGAGTTTCAATACTGTCGACGACGAAATCCGACAATGTCTCGTTTTCATGAAAACACGATTTCGCTTCGACGCAACGTCGAATTATCATCAAGAACGTATCGAAAGTTGGTTTTTTCATGGATTTTCGCTGTTTTGCTCGATTCGTGGTTTCTGACTTTCCGTACATCGAGTTTCAATACTGTCGACGACGAAATCCGACAATGTCTCGTTTTCATGAAAACACGATTTCGCTTCGACGCAACGTCGAATTATCATCAAGAACGTCTTGAAAGTGCGATTTTTGATTGAGTTTTGCTGCTTTTGTAAATTCGTCATTCCTGCCTTTTGTACATCGAGTTTCAATACTGTCGACGACGAAATCCGACCATGACCCTCTTTCACGAAAACATGATTTCGCTTCAACGCAACCACGATTTAACAGTGAAAACGTACTGAGAGTGCGTTTTTTCATGGACCCTTCGCTGTTTTGCTTGATCCGTTGTTTCTGCGTTTCGTACATCGAGTTTCAATACTGTCGACGACTGAATCCGACAATGTCTCGTTTTCATGAAAACACGATTTCGCTTCGACGCAACGTCGAATTATCATCAAGAACGTATCGAAAGTTGGTTTTTTCATGGATTTTCGCTGTTTTGCTCGATTCGTGGTTTCTGACTTTCGTACATCGAGTTTCAATACTGTCGACGACGAAATCTGACAATGTTTCGTTTTCATGAAAACACGATTTCGCTTCATAGTTTTTTCATAGACCCTTCGCTGTTTTGCTCGCTTCGTTGTTTCTGACTTTCGTCCATCGAGTTTCAATACTGTCGACGACGGAATCCGTCAATGTCTCGTTTTGATGAAAACACGATTTCGCTTCGACGCAACGTCGAATTATCATCAAGAACGTCTTGAAAGTGCGTTTTTTTATTGAATTTTGCTGTTTTCGTCGATTCTTAGTTTCTGACTTTCGTACATCGAGTTTTAATACGCCGACGACGAAATCCGACCATGACCCGATTTCACCAAAAAACAGTTTCGCTTCGTCGCAACGTCGAATTATCATCAAGAACGTCTTGAAAGTGCGTTTTTTATTGACTTTCGCTGTTTTTGTTGATTTGTCGTTTCTGATTTTCGTACACCGAGTTTCAATACTGTCGACGACTAAATCCGAAAATGTCTCGTTTTCATGAAAACACGATCTCGCTTCGACGCAATGTCGAATTATCATAAAGAACCTATCGAAAGTTGGTTTTTTCATGGATTTTCGCTGTTTTGCTCGATTCGTGGTTTCTGACTTTCGTACATCGAGTTTCAATACTGTCGACGACGAAATCCGACAATGTCTCGTTTTCATGAAAACACGATTTCGCTTCGACGCAACGTCGAATTATCATCAAGAACGTCTTGAAAGTGCGATTTTTGATTGAGTTTTGCTGTTTTTGTAAATTCGTCATTCCTGCCTTTTGTACATCGAGGTTCAATACTGTCGACGACGAAATCCGACCATGACCCGCTTTCACGAAAACATGATTTCGCTTCAACGCAACCACGATTTAACAGTGAAAACGTACTGAGAGTGCGTTTTTTCAGACCCTTCGCTGTTTTGCTCGATTCGTTGTTTCTGAGTTTCGTACATCGAGTTTCAATACTGTCGACGACGGAATCCGACAATGTCTCGTTTATATGAAAACACGATTTCGCTTCGACGCAACGTCGAATTATCATCAAGAACGTCATGAAAGTGCGTTTTTTGATTGAATTTTGCTGTTTTCGTCGATTTGTCGTTTCTGATTTTCGTACACCGAGTTTCAATACTGTCGACGACGAAATCCGACAATGTCTCGTTTTCATGAAAACACGATTTCGCTTCGACGCAACGTCGAATTATCATCAAGAACGTCTTGAAAGTACGATTTTTGATTGAGTTTTGCTGTTTTTGTAAATTCGTCATACCTGCCTTTTGTACATCGAGTTTCAATACTGTCGACGACGAAATCCGACCATGACCCGCTTTCACGAAAACATGATTTCGCTTCAACGCAACCACGATTTAACAGTGAAAACGTACTGAGAGTGCGTTTTTTCAGACCCTTCGCTGTTTTGCTCGATTCGTTGTTTCTGAGTTTCGTACATCGAGTTTCAATACTGTCGACGACGGAATCCGACAATGTCTCGTTTTTATGAAAACACGATTTCGCTTCGACGCAACGTCGAATTATCATCAAGAACGTCATGAAAGTTCGTTTTTTGATTGAATTTTGCTGTTTTCGTCGATTTGTCGTTTCTGATTTTCGTACACCGAGTTTCAATACTGTCGACGACGAAATCCGACAATGTCTCGTTTTCATGAAAACACGATTTCGCTTCGACGCAACGTCGAATTATCATCAAGAACGTATCGAAAGTTGGTTTTTTCATGGATTTTCGCTGTTTTGCTCGATTCGTGGTTTCTGACTTTCCGTACATCGAGTTTCAATACTGTCGACGACGAAATCCGACAATGTCTCGTTTTTATGAAAACACGATTTCGCTTCGACGCAACGTCGAATTATCATCAAAAACGTCTTGAAAGTACGATTTTTGATTGAGTTTTGCTGTTTTTGTAAATTCGTCATACCTGCCTTTTGTACATCGAGTTTCAATACTGTCGACGACGAAATCCGACCATGACCCGCTTTCACGAAAACATGATTTCGCTTCAACGCAACCACGATTTAACAGTGAAAACGTACTGAGAGTGCGTTTTTTCAGACCCTTCGCTGCTTTGCTCGATTCGTTGTTTCTGAGTTTCGTACATCGAGTTTCAATACTGTCGACGACGAAATCCGACAATGTCTCGATTTCACGAAAACACGTTTTCGCTTCGACGCAACGTCGAATTATCATCAAGAACGTCTTGAAAGTGCGTTTTTTGATTGAATTTTGCTGTTTTTGTCGATTCTCCGTTTCTGACTTTCGTACATCGAGTTTCAATACTGTCGACGACTAAATCCGAAAATGTCTCGTTTTCATTAAAACACGATCTCGCTTCGACGCAACGTCGAATTATCATCACGAACGTCTTGAAAGTGCGTTTTTTGATTGAGTTTTGCTGTTTTTGTAAATTCGTCATTCCTGCCTTTTGTACATCGAGTTTCAATACTGTCGACGACGAAATCCGAAAATGTCTCGTTTTCATGAAAATACGATTTCGCTTCGACGCAACGTCGAATTATCATAAAGAACCTATCGAAAGTTTGTTTTTTCATGGATTTTCGCTGTTTTGCTCGATTCGTGGTTTCTGACTTTCGTACATCGAGTTTCAATACTGTCGACGACGAAATCCGACCATGACCCGCTTTCACGAAAACATGATTTCGCTTCAACGCAACCACGATTTAACAGTGAATACGTACTGAGAGTGCGTTGTTTCATAGACCCTTCGCTGTTTTGTCGATTCGTTGTTTCTGACTTTCGTACATCGAGTTTCAATACTGTCGACGACGGAATCCGACAATGTCTCGTTTTGATGAAAACACGATTTCCCTTCGACGCAACGTCGAATTATCATCAAGAATGTCTTGAAAGTGCGTTTTTTGATTGAGTTTTGCTGTTTTTGTAAATTCGTCATTCCTGCCTTTCGTACATCGAGTTTCAATACTGTCGACGACGAAATCCAACAATGTCTCGTTTTCATGAAAACACGATTTCGCTTCGACGCAACGTCGAATTATCATCAAGAACGTATCGAAAGTTGGTTTTTTCATGGATTTTCGCTGTTTTGCTTGATTCGTGGTTTCTGACTTTCGTACATCGAGTTTCAATACCGTCGACGACGGAATCCGACAATGTCTCGTTTTTATGAAAACACGATTTCGCTTCGACGCAACGTCGAATTATCATCAAGAACGGCTTGAAAGTGCGTTTTTTGATTGAATTTTGTTGTTTTCGTCGATTCTTAGTTTCTGACTTTCGTACGTCGAGTTTCAATACCGTCGACGACGAAATCCGACCATGACCCGATTTCACCAAAAAACAGTTTCGCTTCGTCGCAACGTCGAATTATCATCAAGAACGTCTTGAAAGTGCGTTTTTTAATTGAATTTTGCTGTTTTCGTCGATTCTTAGTTTCTGATTTTCGTACATCGAGTTTCAATACTGTCGACGACGAAATCCGACCATGACCCGATGTCACGAAAACATGATTTCGCTTCGACGCAAGCACGATTTAACAGTGAAAACGTACTGAGAGTGCGTTTTTTCATAGACCCTTCGCTGTTTTGCTCGCGTCGTTGTTTCTGACTTTCGTCCATCGAGTTTCAATACTGTCGACGACGGAATCCGACAATGTCTCGTTTTGATGAAAACACGATTTCGCTTCGACGCAACGTCGAATTATCATCAAGAACGTCTTGAAAGTGCGTTTTTTTATTGAATTTTGCTGTTTTCGTCGATTCTTAGTTTCTGACTTTCGTACATCGAGTTTTAATACGCCGACGACGAAATCCGACCATGACCCGATTTCACCAAAAAACAGTTTCGCTTCGTCGCAACGTCGAATTATCATCAAGAACGTCTTGAAAGTGCGTTTTTTATTGACTTTCGCTGTTTTTGTTGATTTGTCGTTTCTGATTTTCGTACACCGAGTTACAATACTGTCGACGACTAAATCCGAAAATGTCTCGTTTTCATGAAAACACGATCTCGCTTCGACGCAACGTCGAATTATCATCACGAACGTCTTGAAAGTGCGTTTTTTGATTGAGTTTTGCTGTTTTTGTAAATTCGTCATTCCTGCCTTTTGTACATCGAGTTTCAATACTGTCGACGACGAAATCCGAAAATGTCTCGTTTTCATGAAAATACGATTTCGCTTCGACGCAACGTCGAATTATCATAAAGAACCTATCGAAAGTTGGTTTTTTCATGGATTTTCGCTGTTTTGCTCGATTCGTGGTTTCTGACTTTCGTACATCGAGTTTCAATACTGTCGACGACGAAATCCGACAATGTCTCGTTTTCATGAAAACACGATTTCGCTTCGACGCAACGTCGAATTATCATCAAGAACGTCTTGAAAGTGCGATTTTTGATTGAGTTTTGCTGTTTTTGTAAATTCGTCATTCCTGCCTTTTGTACATCGAGTTTCAATACTGTCGACGACGAAATCCGACCATGACCCGTTTTCACGAAAACATGATTTCGCTTCAACGCAACCACGATTTAACAGTGAAAACGTACTGAGAGTGCGTTTTTTCAGACCCTTCGCTGTGTTGCTCGATTCGTTGTTTCTGAGTTTCGTACATCGAGTTTCAATACTGTCGACGACGGAATCCGACAATGTCTCGTTTATATGAAAACACGATTTCGCTTCGACGCAACGTCGAATTATCATCAAGAACGTCATAAAAGTGCGTTTTTTGATTGAATTTTGCTGTTTTCGTCGATTTGTCGTTTCTGATTTTCGTACACCGAGTTTCAATACTGTCGACGACGAAATCCGACAATGTCTCGTTTTCATGAAAACACGATTTCGCTTCGACGCAACGTCGAATTATCATCAAGAACGTATCGAAAGTTGGTTTTTTCATGGATTTTCGCTGTTTTGCTCGATTCGTGGTTTCTGACTTTCGTACATCGAGTTTCAATACTGTCGACGACGAAATCCGAGAATGTCTCGTTTTCATGAAAACACGATTTCGCTTCGACGCAACGTCGAATTATCATCAAGAACGTCTTGAAAGTACGATTTTTGATTGAGTTTTGCTGTTTTTGTAAATTCGTCATACCTGCCTTTTGTACATCGAGTTTCAATACTGTCGACGACGAAATCCGACCATGACCCGCTTTCACGAAAACATGATTTCGCTTCAACGCAACCACGATTTAACAGTGAAAACGTACTGAGAGTGCGTTTTTTCAGACCCTTCGCTGTTTTGCTCGATTCGTTGTTTCTGAGTTTCGTACATCGAGTTTCAATACTGTCGACGACGGAATCCGACAATGTCTCGTTTTTATGAAAACACGATTTCGCTTCGACGCAACGTCGAATTATCATCAAGAACGTCATGAAAGTTCGTTTTTTGATTGAATTTTGCTGTTTTCGTCGATTTGTCGTTTCTGATTTTCGTACACCGAGTTTCAATACTGTCGACGACGAAATCCGACAATGTCTCGTTTTCATGAAAACACGATTTCGCTTCGACGCAACGTCGAATTATCATCAAGAACGTATCGAAAGTTGGTTTTTTCATGGATTTTCGCTGTTTTGCTCGATTCGTGGTTTCTGACTTTCCGTACATCGAGTTTCAATCCTGTCGACGACGAAATCCGACAATGTCTCGTTTTGATGAAAACACGATTTCGCTTCGACGCAACGTCGAATTATCATCAAGAACGTCTTGAAAGTGCGATTTTTGATTGAGTTTTGCTGCTTTTGTAAATTCGTCATTCCTGCCTTTTGTACATCGAGTTTCAATACTGTCGACGACGAAATCCGACCATGACCCTCTTTCACGAAAACATGATTTCGCTTCAACGCAACCACGATTTAACAGTGAAAACGTACTGAGAGTGCGTTTTTTCATGGACCCTTCGCTGTTTTGCTTGATCCGTTGTTTCTGCGTTTCGTACATCGAGTTTCAATACTGTCGACGACTGAATCCGACAATGTCTCGTTTTTATGAAAACACGATTTCGCTTCGACGCAACGTCGAATTATCATCAAGAACGTCTTGAAAGTGCGTTTTTTGATTGAATTTTGCTGTTTTCGTCGATTCTTAGTTTCTGACTTTCGTACATCGAGTTTCAATACTGTCGACGACGAAATCCGACCATGACCCGCTTTCACGAAAACATGATTTCGCTTCAACGCAACCACGATTTAACAGTGAAAACGTACTGAGAGTGCGTTTTTTCATGGACCCTTCGCTGTTTTGCTCGATTCGTTGTTTCTGAGTTTCGTACATCGAGTTTCAATACTGTCGACGACGGAATCCGACAATGTCTCGTTTTTATGAAAACACGATTTCGCTTCGACGCAACGTCGAATTATCATCAAGAACGTCTTGAAAGTGCGTTGTTTTATTGAATTTTGCTGTTTTCGTCGATTCTTAGTTTCTGACTTTCGTACGTCGAGTTTCAATACCGTCGACGACGAAATCCGACCATGACCCGATTTCACCAAAAAACAGTTTCGCTTCGTCGCAACGTCGAATTATCATCAAGAACGTCTTGAAAGTGCGTTTTTTGATTGAATTTTGCTGTTTTCGTCGATTCTTAGTTTCTGATTTTCGTACATCGAGTTTCAATACTGTCGACGACGAAATCCGACCATGACCCGATTTCACGAAAACATGATTTCGCTTCGACGCAAGCACGATTTAACAGTGAAAACGTACTGAGAGTGCGTTTTTTCATAGACCCTTCGCTGTTTTGCTCGCTTCGTTGTTTCTGACTTTCGTCCATCGAGTTTCAATACTGTCGACGACGGAATCCGACAATGTCTCGTTTTGATGAAAACACGATTTCGCTTCGACGCAACGTCGAATTATCATCAAGAACGTCTTGAAAGTGCGTTTTTTTATTGAATTTTGCTGTTTTCGTCGATTCTTAGTTTCTGACTTTCGTACATCGAGTTTTAATACGCCGACGACGAAATCCGACCATGACCCGATTTCACCAAAAAACAGTTTCGCTTCGTCGCAACGTCGAATTATCATCAACAACGTCTTGAAAGTGCGTTTTTTATTGACTTTCGCTGTTTTTGTTGATTTGTCGTTTCTGATTTTCGTACACCGAGTTTCAATACTGTCGACGACTAAATCCGAAAATGTCTCGTTTTCATGAAAACACGATCTCGCTTCGACGCAACGTCGAATTATCATCACGAACGTCTTGAAAGTGCGTTTTTTGATTGAGTTTTGCTGTTTTTGTAAATTCGTCATTCCTGCCTTTTGTACATCGAGTTTCAATACTGTCGACGACGAAATCCGAAAATGTCTCGTTTTCATGAAAATACGATTTCGCTTCGACGCAACGTCGAATTATTATAAAGAACCTATCGAAAGTTGGTTTTTTCATGGATTTTCGCTGTTTTGCTCGATTCGTGGTTTCTGACTTTCGTACATCGAGTTTCAATACTGTCGACGACGAAATCCGACAATGTCTCGTTTTCATGAAAACACGATTTCGCTTCGACGCAACGTCGAATTATCATCAAGAACGTCTTGAAAGTGCGATTTTTGATTGAGTTTTGCTGTTTTTGTAAATTCGTCATTCCTGCCTTTTGTACATCGAGTTTCAATACTGTCGACGACGAAATCCGACCATGACCAGCTTTCACGAAAACATGATTTCGCTTCAACGCAACCACGATTTAACAGTGAAAACGTACTGAGAGTGCGTTTTTTCAGACCCTTCGCTGTTTTGCTCGATTCGTGGTTTCTGACTTTCCGTACATCGAGTTTCAATACTGTCGACGACGGAATCCGACAATGTCTCGTTTTTATGAAAACACGATTTCGCTTCGACGCAACGTCGAATTATCATCAAGAACGTCATGAAAGTTCGTTTTTTGATTGAATTTTGCTGTTTTCGTCGATTTGTCGTTTCTGATTTTCGAAAACCGAGTTTCAATACTGTCGA
Source organism: Ischnus inquisitorius (assembly GCA_963924025.1). NCBI lineage: Eukaryota > Metazoa > Arthropoda > Insecta > Hymenoptera > Ichneumonidae > Ischnus > Ischnus inquisitorius. The sequence continues at coordinate 15,604,099 of OZ001253.1, read as the reverse complement.
CGACGGAATCCGACAATGTCTCGTTTTTATGAAAACACGATTTCGCTTCGACGCAACGTCGAATTATCATCAAGAACGTATCGAAAGTTGGTTTTTTCATGGATTTTCGCTGTTTTGCTCGATTCGTGGTTTCTGACTTTCCGTACATCGAATTTCAATACTGTCGACGACGAAATCCGACCATGACCTGATTTCACGAAAACACGATTTCGCTTCGTCGCAACTTCGGATTATTATCAAGTACGTACTGAATGTGCGTTTTTTCATTAAGTTTTGCTGTTTTTGTCAATTCGTCATTCCTGCCTTTCGTACATCGAGTTTCAGACTGTCGACGACGAAATCCGACCATCACCCGATTTCACGAAAAAACAGTTTCGCTTCGTCGCAACGTCGAATTATCATCAAGAACGTCTTGAATGTGCGTTTTTTGATTGAATTTTGCTGTTTTCGTCGATTCTTAGTTTCTGATTTTCGTACAGCGAGTTTCAATACCGTCGACGACGAAATCCGACAATGTCTCGATTTCACGAAAACACGTTTTCGCTTCGACGCAACGTCGAATTATCCATCAAGAACGTCTTGAAAGTGCGTTTTTTGATTGAATTTTGCTGTTTTTGTCGATTCTCCGTTTCTGACTTTCGTACATCGAGTTTCAATACTGTCGACGACGAAATCCGACCATGACCCGCTTCCACGAAAACATGATTTCGCTTCAACGCAACCACGATTTAACAGTGAATACGTACTGAGAGTGCGTCGTTTCATAGACCCTTCGCTGTTTTGTCGATTCGTTGTTTCTGACTTTCGTACATCGAGTTTCAATACTGTCGACGACGGAATCCGACAATGTCTCGTTTTTATGAAAACACGATTTTGCTTCGACGCAACGTCGAATTATTATCAAGAACGTCTTGAAAGTGCGTTGTTTTATTGAATTTTGCTGTTTTTGTCGATTCGTCGTTTCTGACTTTCGTACATCGAGTTTCAATACTGTCGACGACGAAATCCAACAATGTCTCGTTTTCATGAAAACACGATTTCGCTTCGACGCAACGTCGAATTATCATCAAGAACGTCTTGAAAGTGCGTTTTTTGATTGAGTTTTGCTGTTTTTGTAAATTCGTCATTCCTGCCTTTACATCGAGTTTCAATACTGTCGACGACGAAATCCGAAAATGTCTCGTTTTCATGAAAACACGATTTCGCTTCGACGCAACGTCGAATTATCATCAAGAACGTATCGAAAGTTGGTTTTTTCATGGATTTTCGCTGTTTTGCTCGATTCGTGGTTTCTGACTTTCGTACATCGAGTTTCAATACTGTCGACGACGAAATCCGACAATGTCTCGTTTTCATGAAAACACGATTTCGCTTCGACGCAACGTCGAATTATCATCAAGAACGTCTTGAAAGTGCGATTTTTGATTGAGTTTTGCTGTTTTTGTAAATTCGTCATTCCTGCCTTTTGTACATCGAGTTTCAATACTGTCGACGACGAAATCCGACCATGACCCGCTTTCACGAAAACATGATTTCGCTTCAACGCAACCACGATTTAACAGTGAAAACGTACTGAGAGTGCGTTTTTTCAGACCCTTCGCTGTTTTGCTCGATTCGTTGTTTCTGAGTTTCGTACATCGAGTTTCAATACTGTCGACGACGGAATCCGACAATGTCTCGTTTATATGAAAACACGATTTCGCTTCGACGCAACGTCGAATTATCATCAAGAACGTCATGAAAGTGCGTTTTTTGATTGAATTTTGCTGTTTTCGTCGATTTGTCGTTTCTGATTTTCGTACACCGAGTTTCAATACTGTCGACGACGAAATCCGACAATGTCTCGTTTTCATGAAAACACGATTTCGCTTCGACGCAACGTCGAATTATCATCAAGAACGTATCGAAAGTTGGTTTTTTCATGGATTTTCGCTGTTTTGCTCGATTCGTGGTTTCTGACTTTCGTACATCGAGTTTCAATACTGTCGACGACGAAATCCGACAATGTCTCGTTTTCATGAAAACACGATTTCGCTTCGACGCAACGTCGAATTATCATCAAGAACGTCTTGAAAGTACGATTTTTGATTGAGTTTTGCTGTTTTTGTAAATTCGTCATACCTGCCTTTTGTACATCGAGTTTCAATACTGTCGACGACGAAATCCGACCATGACCCGCTTTCACGAAAACATGATTTCGCTTCAACGCAACCACGATTTAACAGTGAAAACGTACTGAGAGTGCGTTTTTTCATGGACCCTTCGCTGTTTTGCTTGATCCGTTGTTTCTGCGTTTCGTACATCGAGTTTCAATACTGTCGACGACTGAATCCGACAATGTCTCGTTTTTATGAAAACACGATTTCGCTTCGACGCAACGTCGAATTATCATCAAGAACGTCATGAAAGTTCGTTTTTTGATTGAAGTTTGCTGTTTTCGTCGATTTGTCGTTTCTGATTTTCGTACACCGAGTTTCAATACTGTCGACGACTAAATCCGACAATGTCTCGTTTTCATGAAAACACGATTTCGCTTCGACGCAACGTCGAATTATCATCAAGAACGTCTTGAAAGTGCGATTTTTGATTGAGTTTTGCTGTTTTTGTAAATTCGTCATTCCTGCCTTTTGTACATCGAGTTTCAATACTGTCGACGACGAAATCCGACCATGACCCGCTTTCACGAAAACATGATTTCGCTTCAACGCAACCACGATTTAACAGTGAAAACGTACTGAGAGTGCGTTTTTTCTGACCCTTCGCTGTTTTGCTCGATTCGTTGTTTCTGAGTTTCGTACATCGAGTTTCAATACTGTCGACGACGGAATCCGACAATGTCTCGTTTATATGAAAACACGATTTCGCTTCGACGCAACGTCGAATTATCATCAAGAACGTCATGAAAGTGCGTTTTTTGATTGAATTTTGCTGTTTTCGTCGATTTGTCGTTTCTGATTTTCGTACACCGAGTTTCAATACTGTCGACGACGAAATCCGACAATGTCTCGTTTTCATGAAAACACGATTTCGCTTCGACGCAACGTCGAATTATCATCAAGAACGTATCGAAAGTTGGTTTTTTCATGGATTTTCGCTGTTTTGCTCGATTCGTGGTTTCTGACTTTCGTACATCGAGTTTCAATACTGTCGACGACGAAATCCGACAATGTCTCGTTTTCATGAAAACACGATTTCGCTTCGACGCAACGTCGAATTATCATCAAGAACGTCTTGAAAGTACGATTTTTGATTGAGTTTTGCTGTTTTTGTAAATTCGTCATACCTGCCTTTTGTACATCGAGTTTCAATACTGTCGACGACGAAATCCGACCATGACCCGCTTTCACGAAAACATGATTTCGCTTCAACGCAACCACGATTTAACAGTGAAAACGTACTGAGAGTGCGTTTTTTCAGACCCTTCGCTGTTTTGCTCGATTCGTTGTTTCTGAGTTTCGTACATCGAGTTTCAATACTGTCGACGACGGCATCCGACAATGTCTCGTTTTTATGAAAACACGATTTCGCTTCGACGCAACGTCGAATTATCATCAAGAACGTCATGAAAGTGCGTTTTTTGATTGAATTTTGCTGTTTTCGTCGATTTGTCGTTTCTGATTTTCGTACACCGAGTTTCAATACTGTCGACGACGAAATCCGACAATGTCTCGTTTTCATGAAAACACGATTTCGCTTCGACGCAACGTCGAATTATCATCAAGAACGTATCGAAAGTTGGTTTTTTCATGGATTTTCGCTGTTTTGCTCGATTCGTGGTTTCTGACTTTCGTACATCGAGTTTCAATACTGTCGACGACGAAATCCGACAATGTCTCGTTTTCATGAAAACACGATTTCGCTTCGACGCAACGTCGAATTATCATCAAGAACGTCTTGAAAGTACGATTTTTGATTGAGTTTTGCTGTTTTTGTAAATTCGTCATACCTGCCTTTTGTACATCGAGTTTCAATACTGTCGACGACGAAATCCGACCATGACCCGCTTTCACGAAAACATGATTTCGCTTCAACGCAACCACGATTTAACAGTGAAAACGTACTGAGAGTGCGTTTTTTCAGACCCTTCGCTGTTTTGCTCGATTCGTTGTTTCTGAGTTTCGTACATCGAGTTTCAATACTGTCGACGACGGCATCCGACAATGTCTCGTTTTTATGAAAACACGATTTCGCTTCGACGCAACGTCGAATTATCATCAAGAACGTCTTGAAAGTGCGTTTTTTTATTGAATTTTGCTGTTTTCGTCGATTCTTAGTTTCTGACTTTCGTACATCGAGTTTTAATACGCCGACGACGAAATCCGACCATGACCCGATTTCACCAAAAAACAGTTTCGCTTCGTCGCAACGTCGAATTATCATCAACAACGTCTTGAAAGTGCGTTTTTTATTGACTTTCGCTGTTTTTGTTGATTTGTCGTTTCTGATTTTCGTACACCGAGTTTCAATACTGTCGACGACTAAATCCGAAAATGTCTCGTTTTCATGAAAACACGATCTCGCTTCGACGCAACGTCGAATTATCATCACGAACGTCTTGAAAGTGCGTTTTTTGATTGAGTTTTGCTGTTTTTGTAAATTCGTCATTCCTGCCTTTTGTACATCGAGTTTCAATACTGTCGACGACGAAATCCGAAAATGTCTCGTTTTCATGAAAATACGATTTCGCTTCGACGCAACGTCGAATTATTATAAAGAACCTATCGAAAGTTGGTTTTTTCATGGATTTTCGCTGTTTTGCTCGATTCGTGGTTTCTGACTTTCGTACATCGAGTTTCAATACTGTCGACGACGAAATCCGACAATGTCTCGTTTTCATGAAAACACGATTTCGCTTCGACGCAACGTCGAATTATCATCAAGAACGTCTTGAAAGTGCGATTTTTGATTGAGTTTTGCTGTTTTTGTAAATTCGTCATTCCTGCCTTTTGTACATCGAGTTTCAATACTGTCGACGACGAAATCCGACCATGACCAGCTTTCACGAAAACATGATTTCGCTTCAACGCAACCACGATTTAACAGTGAAAACGTACTGAGAGTGCGTTTTTTCAGACCCTTCGCTGTTTTGCTCGATTCGTGGTTTCTGACTTTCCGTACATCGAGTTTCAATACTGTCGACGACGGAATCCGACAATGTCTCGTTTTTATGAAAACACGATTTCGCTTCGACGCAACGTCGAATTATCATCAAGAACGTCATGAAAGTTCGTTTTTTGATTGAATTTTGCTGTTTTCGTCGATTTGTCGTTTCTGATTTTCGAAAACCGAGTTTCAATACTGTCGACGACGGAATCCGACAATGTCTCGTTTTTATGAAAACACGATTTCGCTTCGACGCAACGTCGAATTATCATCAAGAACGTATCGAAAGTTGGTTTTTTCATGGATTTTCGCTGTTTTGCTCGATTCGTGGTTTCTGACTTTCCGTACATCGAATTTCAATACTGTCGACGACGAAATCCGACCATGACCTGATTTCACGAAAACACGATTTCGCTTCGTCGCAACTTCGGATTATTATCAAGTACGTACTGAATGTGCGTTTTTTCATTAAGTTTTGCTGTTTTTGTCAATTCGTCATTCCTGCCTTTCGTACATCGAGTTTCAGACTGTCGACGACGAAATCCGACCATCACCCGATTTCACGAAAAAACAGTTTCGCTTCGTCGCAACGTCGAATTATCATCAAGAACGTCTTGAATGTGCGTTTTTTGATTGAATTTTGCTGTTTTCGTCGATTCTTAGTTTCTGATTTTCGTACAGCGAGTTTCAATACCGTCGACGACGAAATCCGACAATGTCTCGATTTCACGAAAACACGTTTTCGCTTCGACGCAACGTCGAATTATCCATCAAGAACGTCTTGAAAGTGCGTTTTTTGATTGAATTTTGCTGTTTTTGTCGATTCTCCGTTTCTGACTTTCGTACATCGAGTTTCAATACTGTCGACGACGAAATCCGACCATGACCCGCTTCCACGAAAACATGATTTCGCTTCAACGCAACCACGATTTAACAGTGAATACGTACTGAGAGTGCGTCGTTTCATAGACCCTTCGCTGTTTTGTCGATTCGTTGTTTCTGACTTTCGTACATCGAGTTTCAATACTGTCGACGACGGAATCCGACAATGTCTCGTTTTTATGAAAACACGATTTTGCTTCGACGCAACGTCGAATTATTATCAAGAACGTCTTGAAAGTGCGTTGTTTTATTGAATTTTGCTGTTTTTGTCGATTCGTCGTTTCTGACTTTCGTACATCGAGTTTCAATACTGTCGACGACGAAATCCAACAATGTCTCGTTTTCATGAAAACACGATTTCGCTTCGACGCAACGTCGAATTATCATCAAGAACGTCTTGAAAGTGCGTTTTTTGATTGAGTTTTGCTGTTTTTGTAAATTCGTCATTCCTGCCTTTACATCGAGTTTCAATACTGTCGACGACGAAATCCGAAAATGTCTCGTTTTCATGAAAACACGATTTCGCTTCGACGCAACGTCGAATTATCATCAAGAACGTATCGAAAGTTGGTTTTTTCATGGATTTTCGCTGTTTTGCTCGATTCGTGGTTTCTGACTTTCGTACATCGAGTTTCAATACTGTCGACGACGAAATCCGACAATGTCTCGTTTTCATGAAAACACGATTTCGCTTCGACGCAACGTCGAATTATCATCAAGAACGTCTTGAAAGTGCGATTTTTGATTGAGTTTTGCTGTTTTTGTAAATTCGTCATTCCTGCCTTTTGTACATCGAGTTTCAATACTGTCGACGACGAAATCCGACCATGACCCGCTTTCACGAAAACATGATTTCGCTTCAACGCAACCACGATTTAACAGTGAAAACGTACTGAGAGTGCGTTTTTTCAGACCATTCGCTGTTTTGTTCGATTCGTTGTTTCTGAGTTTCGTACATCGAGTTTCAATACTGTCGACGACGGAATCCGACAATGTCTCGTTTTTATGAAAACACGATTTCGCTTCGACGCAACGTCGAATTATCATCAAGAACGTCATGAAAGTTCGTTTTTTTTTATTGAATTTTGCTGTTTTCGTCGATTTGTCGTTTCTGATTTTCGTACACCGAGTTTCAATACTGTCGACGACGAAATCCGACAATGTCTCGTTTTTATGAAAACACGATTTCGCTTCGACGCAACGTCGAATTATCATCAAGAACGTATCGAAAGTTGGTTTTTTCATGGATTTTCGCTGTTTTGCTCGATTCCTGGTTTCTGACTTTCCGTACATCGAGTTTCAATACTGTCGACGACGAAATCCGACAATGTCTCGTTTTCATGAAAACACGATTTCGCTTCGACGCAACGTCGAAATATCATCAAGAACGTCTTGAAAGTGCGATTTTTGATTGAGTTTTGCTGCTTTTGTAAATTCGTCATTCCTGCCTTTTGTACATCGAGTTTCAATACTGTCGACGACGAAATCCGACCATGACCCTCTTTCACGAAAACATGATTTCGCTCCAACGCAACCACGATTTAACAGTGAAAACGTACTGAGAGTGCGTTTTTTCATGGACCCTTCGCTGTTTTGCTTGATTCGTTGTTTCTGAGTTTCGTACATCGAGTTTCAATACTGTCGACGACTGAATCCGACAATGTTTCGTTTTTATGAAAACACGATTTCGCTTCGACGCAACGTCGAATTATCATCAAGAACGTCTTGAAAGTGCGTTTTTTGATTGAATTTTGCTGTTTTCGTCGATTCTTAGTTTCTGACTTTCGTACATCGAGTTTCAATACGCCGACGACGAAATCCGACCATGACCCGATTTCACCAAAAAACAGTTTCGTTTCGTCGCAACGTCGAATTATCATCAAGAACGTCTTGAAAGTGCGTTTTTTATTGACTTTCGCTGTTTTTGTTGATTTGTCGTTTCTGATTTTCGTACACCGAGTTTCAATATTGAGACGTAAAGTCGACGAAAGAACCGAAAGATTTGTTGTAGGGATTTTTCTCGACGTCGCAGGGGCGTTTGATAACGTATGGTGGCCAAGTGTCTTACGCGAACTTAAAAATCGAAGCTGCCCGAAGAATCTGTACGTCATCATGCAAGACTACTTCAAGTTCAGAACAGTATCGATTCGGGAAAACGACCAATTGGCGAAAAAACATGTGACAAAAGGATGCCCCCAGGGATCGATACTAGGACCTTTCTTATGGAATCTTATTTTCGATGAGAATCTAAAAGCCGTGGCGGCAACGCGGTACACGGATACTGTAGCGTATGCGGATGATCAAGTACTGATAATATCGGGTAACAATCGGATGGAACTTGAATTACGTGCACAATTAGCCATTCGCAAAGTGAATGCATGGTGCAGTAAGCATAAATTGTCTCTATCAGCCCAGAAGACTAACATGATGCTGTTGAAAGGAAAATCAGTATCGCTGGAATCTATCAACATCAGAATAAACGACCACAAATTGAGCCTAGCAGATGATGTAAAATACCTGGGGATCAAGTTCCAAAAAGGACTCAAGATAAATGCACACATCAGAAGTATATGTGAAAAATCGAAGAAAGTACTGCACAGTGTAGGGAGCGTCGCAAAAAGCAAGTGGGGACTGGGCCATAAGGCAATGAGCACGATATACAAAGGGGTTTATGTCCCCATTGTAACGTATGGCGCAAGTGGGTGGGCTGACAAACTAACAGAAAGAATGAGGAAGGAATTAGGTAGCTCGCAGCGCTTAGCATTAATAAGAGTAACCAAAGCCTACAGGACCGTTTCAACGGAATGTTTACCTGTCATTGCTGGAGTTCTGCCAATAGACCTGGAGATACAAAAAAGAGTTTTGAACTATAAGATTCGCCGAAGAGTCAATTTCACAATAGAAGATTACACGTGCGAGTGGATGACGAATGATAAAACGAACGAGGGCCTCTCAGTCACAGAAGTGCGCAAATTAGTAGAAACACAGATGGTAGAGTTGTGGCAGGATAGGTGGACGCACAGCACTAAAGGGAGAATGACCTTCAACTATTTTCAAACGGTACAGGACAGAATGAAATCTGTCTGGGTAAACCCGAATTTCTACGCGACACAATTTTTGTCAGGACATGGAAACTTCAATAGTAAATTGAAAGATATGAACATTGTGCCGAACGCCTACTGCAGCTGTGGTTAACAGGAAACCCCTGAACATATACTGTTGAACTGTATCGAGTATGACATTGAAAGAATAATAGCAGTCAAAGAACTGGAAAAAGAGGGAATTCACGAAATTAACTTAAAAAATTTAGTGAAAAACAAGAAAAGTTTCCAGATATTCGCCAAATACGCCAAAGCGATACTGGACAAACGAAATCAAAGCAGGTAAAATTAGCCTAGGAGGAGGAAACTTCTGAAAAAAACAGCGGAAATCAGTACAATTGTAGGTTTGTGTAACAGAAGTTCAGAAAGATAAACATCGGAATTTGAACAAAAATTACCCGAGATAAAAATAATAAACGCAAGACGAATATGGCAAATTGTCTGTAAAGACGTGATGAGTATTAAAAGAAGAAAAAAAAAAAAAGTATATTCGACCGTCGGTATAACAAAATTAGGTACGACGGGGGTGGGAGGTGGGACAAAAAAAAAAAAAAACCGAGTTTCGATACTGTCGACGACGAAATCCGACAATGTCTCGTTTTCATGAAAACACGATTTCGCTTCGACGCAACGTCGAATTATCATCAAGAACGTCTTGAAAGTGCGTTTTTTGATTGAATTTTGCTGTTTTCGTCGGTTCTTAGTTTCTGACTTTCGTACATCGAGTTTCAATACCGTCGACGACAAAATCCGACCATGACCCGATTTCACCAAAAAACAGTTTCGCTTCGTCGCAACGTCGAATTATCATCAAGAACGTCTTAAAAGTGCGTTTTTTGATTGAATTTTGCTGTTTTTGTCGATTCGTCGTTTTTGACTTTCGTACGGCGAGTTTCAATATTGTCGACGACGAAATCCGACCACGATCGAATTATATGAAAACAGGATTTTGATTCGACGCAACCACGATTTAACAGCGAAAACGTAGTGAGAGTGCGATTTTTCATAGACTCTTCGCTGTTTCGGTCGATTCGTGGTTTCTGACATTCGTACATCGAGTTTCAGTACTGTCGACGACGAAATCCGACCATGACCCGCTTTCACGAAAACATGATTTCGCTTCAACGCAACCACGATTTAACAGTGAAAACGTACTGAGAGTGCGTTTTTTCATAGACCCTTCGCTGTTTTGCTCGATTCGTTGTTTCTGACTTTCGTACATCGAGTTTCAATACCGTCGACGACGGAATCCGACAATGTCTCGTTTTTATGAAAACACGATTTCGGTTCGTCGCAACGTCGAATTATCATCAAGAACGTCTTGAAAGTGCGTTTTTTGATTGAATTTGGCTGTTTTTGTCGATTTGTCGTTTCTGACTTTCGTACATCGAGTTTCAATACCGTCGACGACGAAATCCGACAATGTCTTGTTTTCATGAAAACACGATCTCGCTTCGACGCAACGTCGAATTATCATCAAGAACGTCTTGAAAGTGCGTTTTTTGATTGAGTTTTACTGTTTTTGTAAACTCGTCATTCCTGCCTTTCGTACATCGAGTTTCAATACTGTCGACGACGAAATCCGACCATGACCCGCTTTCACGAAAACAGGATTTCGCTTTAACGCAACCACGATTTAACAGTGAAAACGTACTGAGAGTGCGTTTTTTCATAGACCCTTCGCTGTTTTGCTCGATTCGTTGTTTCTGACTTTCGTACATCGGGTTTCAATACTGTCGACGACGGATTCCGACAATGTCTCGTTTTCATGAAAACACGATTTCGCTTCGACGCAACGTCGAATTATCATCAAGAACGTCTTGAAAGTGCGTTGTTTTATTGAATTTTGCTGTTTTTGTCGATTCGTTGTTTCTGACTTTCGTACATCGAGTTTCAATACTGTCGACGACGGAATCCGACAATGTCTCGTTTTGATGAAAACACGATTTCGCTTCGACGCAACGTCGAATTATCATCAAGAACGTCTTGAAAGTGCGTTTTTTGATTGAGTTTTGCTGTTTTTGTAAATTCGTCATTCCTGCCTTTCGTACATCGAGTTTCAATACTGTCGACGACGAAATCCAACAATGTCTCGTTTTCATGAAAACACGATTTCGCTTCGACGCAACGTCGAATTATCATCAAGAACGTATCGAAAGTTGGTTTTTTCATGGATTTTCGCTGTTTTGCTCGATTCGTGGTTTCTGACTTTCGTACATCGAGTTTCAATACCGTCGACGACGGAATCCGACAATGTCTCGTTTTTATGAAAACACGATTTCGCTTCGACGCAACGTCGAATTATCATCAAGAACGTCTTGAAAGTGCGTTTTTTTATTGAATTTTGCTGTTTTCGTCGATTCTTAGTTTCTGATTTTCGTACATCGAGTTTCAATACTGTCGACGACGAAATCCGACCATGACCCGATTTCACGAAAACATGATTTCGCTTCGACGCAAGCACGATTTAACAGTGAAAACGTACTGAGAGTGCGTTTTTTCATAGACCCTTCGCTGTTTTGCTCGCTTCGTTGTTTCTGACTTTCGTCCATCGAGTTTCAATACTGTCGACGACGGAATCCGACAATGTCTCGTTTTGATGAAAACACGATTTCGCTTCGACGCAACGTCGAATTATCATCAAGAACGTCTTGAAAGTGCGATTTTTGATTGAGTTTTGCTGCTTTTGTAAATTCGTCATTCCTGCCGTTTGTACATCGAGTTTCAATACTGTCGACGACGAAATCCGACCATGACCCTCTTTCACGAAAACATGATTTCGCTTCAACGCAACCTCGATTTAACAGTGAAAACGTACTGAGAGTGCGTTTTTTCATGGACCCTTCGCTGTTTTGCTTGATCCGTTGTTTCTGCGTTTCGTACATCGAGTTTCAATACTGTCGACGACTGAATCCGACAATGTCTCGTTTTCATGAAAACACGATTTCGCTTCGACGCAACGTCGAATTATCATCAAGAACGTATCGAAAGTTGGTTTTTTCATGGATTTTCGCTGTTTTGCTCGATTCGTGGTTTCTGACTTTCGTACATCGAGTTTCAATACTGTCGACGACGAAATCTGACAATGTTTCGTTTTCATGAAAACACGATTTCGCTTCATAGTTTTTTCATAGACCCTTCGCTGTTTTGCTCGCTTCGTTGTTTCTGACTTTCGTCCATCGAGTTTCAATACTGTCGACGACGGAATCCGACAATGTCTCGTTTTGATGAAAACACGATTTCGCTTCGACGCAACGTCGAATTATCATCAAGAACGTCTTGAAAGTGCGTTTTTTTATTGAATTTTGCTGTTTTCGTCGATTCTTAGTTTCTGACTTTCGTACATCGAGTTTTAATACGCCGACGACGAAATCCGACCATGACCCGATTTCACCAAAAAACAGTTTCGCTTCGTCGCAACGTCGAATTATCATCAAGAACGTCTTGAAAGTGCGTTTTTTATTGACTTTCGCTGTTTTTGTTGATTTGTCGTTTCTGATTTTCGTACACCGAGTTTCAATACTGTCGACGACTAAATCCGAAAATGTCTCGTTTTCATGAAAACACGATCTCGCTTCGACGCAATGTCGAATTATCATCACGAACGTCTTGAAAGTGCGTTTTTTTATTGAGTTTTGCTGTTTTTGTAAATTCGTCATTCCTGCCTTTTGTACATCGAGTTTCAATACTGTCGACGACGAAATCCGAAAATGTCTCGTTTTCATGAAAATACGATTTCGCTTCGACGCAACGTCGAATTATCATAAAGAACCTATCGAAAGTTGGTTTTTTCATGGATTTTCGCTGTTTTGCTCGATTCGTGGTTTCTGACTTTCGTACATCGAGTTTCAATACTGTCGACGACGAAATCCGACAATGTCTCGTTTTCATGAAAACACGATTTCGCTTCGACGCAACGTCGAATTATCATCAAGAACGTCTTGAAAGTGCGATTTTTGATTGAGTTTTGCTGTTTTTGTAAATTCGTCATTCCTGCCTTTTGTACATCGAGTTTCAATACTGTCGACGACGAAATCCGACCATGACCCGCTTTCACGAAAACATGATTTCGCTTCAACGCAACCACGATTTAACAGTGAAAACGTACTGAGAGTGCGTTTTTTCAGACCCTTCGCTGTTTTGCTCGATTCGTTGTTTCTGAGTTTCGTACATCGAGTTTCAATACTGTCGACGACGGAATCCGACAATGTCTCGTTTATATGAAAACACGATTTCGCTTCGACGCAACGTCGAATTATCATCAAGAACGTCATGAAAGTGCGTTTTTTGATTGAATTTTGCTGTTTTCGTCGATTTGTCGTTTCTGATTTTCGTACACCGAGTTTCAATACTGTCGACGACGAAATCCGACAATGTCTCGTTTTCATGAAAACACGATTTCGCTTCGACGCAACGTCGAATTATCATCAAGAACGTATCGAAAGTTGGTTTTTTCATGGATTTTCGCTGTTTTGCTCGATTCGTGGTTTCTGACTTTCGTACATCGAGTTTCAATACTGTCGACGACGAAATCCGACAATGTCTCGTTTTCATGAAAACACGATTTCGCTTCGACGCAACGTCGAATTATCATCAAGAACGTCTTGAAAGTACGATTTTTGATTGAGTTTTGCTGTTTTTGTAAATTCGTCATACCTGCCTTTTGTACATCGAGTTTCAATACTGTCGACGACGAAATCCGACCATGACCCGCTTTCACGAAAACATGATTTCGCTTCAACGCAACCACGATTTAACAGTGAAAACGTACTGAGAGTGCGTTTTTTCAGACCCTTCGCTGTTTTGCTCGATTCGTTGTTTCTGAGTTTCGTACATCGAGTTTCAATACTGTCGACGACGGAATCCGACAATGTCTCGTTTTTATGAAAACACGATTTCGCTTCGACGCAACGTCGAATTATCATCAAGAACGTCATGAAAGTTCGTTTTTTGATTGAATTTTGCTGTTTTCGTCGATTTGTCGTTTCTGATTTTCGTACACCGAGTTTCAATACTGTCGACGACGAAATCCGACAATGTCTCGTTTTCATGAAAACACGATTTCGCTTCGACGCAACGTCGAATTATCATCAAGAACGTATCGAAAGTTGGTTTTTTCATGGATTTTCGCTGTTTTGCTCGATTCGTGGTTTCTGACTTTCCGTACATCGAGTTTCAATACTGTCGACGACGAAATCCGACAATGTCTCGTTTTCATGAAAACACGATTTCGCTTCGACGCAACGTCGAATTATCATCAAGAACGTCTTGAAAGTGCGATTTTTGATTGAGTTTTGCTGCTTTTGTAAATTCGTCATTCCTGCCTTTTGTACATCGAGTTTCAATACTGTCGACGACGAAATCCGACCATGACCCTCTTTCACGAAAACATGATTTCGCTTCAACGCAACCACGATTTAAAAGTGAAAACGTACTGAGAGTGCGTTTTTTCATGGACCCTTCGCTGTTTTGCTTGATCCGTTGTTTCTGCGTTTCGTACATCGAGTTTCAATACTGTCGACGACTGAATCCGACAATGTCTCGTTTTCATGAAAACACGATTTCGCTTCGACGCAACGTCGAATTATCATCAAGAACGTATCGAAAGTTGGTTTTTTCATGGATTTTCGCTGTTTTGCTCGATTCGTGGTTTCTGACTTTCGTACATCGAGTTTCAATACTGTCGACGACGAAATCTGACAATGTTTCGTTTTCATGAAAACACGATTTCGCTTCATAGTTTTTTCATAGACCCTTCGCTGTTTTGCTCGCTTCGTTGTTTCTGACTTTCGTCCATCGAGTTTCAATACTGTCGACGACGGAATCCGACAATGTCTCGTTTTGATGAAAACACGATTTCGCTTCGACGCAACGTCGAATTATCATCAAGAACGTCTTGAAAGTGCGTTTTTTTATTGAATTTTGCTGTTTTCGTCGATTCTTAGTTTCTGACTTTCGTACATCGAGTTTTAATACGCCGACGACGAAATCCGACCATGACCCGATTTCACCAAAAAACAGTTTCGCTTCGTCGCAACGTCGAATTATCATCAAGAACGTCTTGAAAGTGCGTTTTTTATTGACTTTCGCTGTTTTTGTTGATTTGTCGTTTCTGATTTTCGTACACCGAGTTTCAATACTGTCGACGACTAAATCCGAAAATGTCTCGTTTTCATGAAAACACGATCTCGCTTCGACGCAATGTCGAATTATCATAAAGAACCTATCGAAAGTTGGTTTTTTCATGGATTTTCGCTGTTTTGCGCGATTCGTGGTTTCTGACTTTCGTACATCGAGTTTCAATACTGTCGACGACGAAATCCGACAATGTCTCGTTTTCATGAAAACACGATTTCGCTTCGACGCAACGTCGAATTATCATCAAGAACGTCTTGAAAGTGCGATTTTTGATTGAGTTTTGCTGTTTTTGTAAATTCGTCATTCCTGCCTTTTGTACATCGAGTTTCAATACTGTCGACGACGAAATCCGACCATGACCCGCTTTCACGAAAACATGATTTCGCTTCAACGCAACCACGATTTAACAGTGAAAACGTACTGAGAGTGCGTTTTTTCAGACCCTTCGCTGTTTTGCTCGATTCGTTGTTTCTGAGTTTCGTACATCGAGTTTCAATACTGTCGACGACGGAATCCGACAATGTCTCGTTTATATGAAAACACGATTTCGCTTCGACGCAACGTCGAATTATCATCAAGAACGTCATGAAAGTGCGTTTTTTGATTGAATTTTGCTGTTTTCGTCGATTTGTCGTTTCTGATTTTCGTACACCGAGTTTCAATACTGTCGACGACGAAATCCGACAATGTCTCGTTTTCATGAAAACACGATTTCGCTTCGACGCAACGTCGAATTATCATCAAGAACGTCTTGAAAGTACGATTTTTGATTGAGTTTTGCTGTTTTTGTAAATTCGTCATACCTGCCTTTTGTACATCGAGTTTCAATACTGTCGACGACGAAATCCGACCATGACCCGCTTTCACGAAAACATGATTTCGCTTCAACGCAACCACGATTTAACAGTGAAAACGTACTGAGAGTGCGTTTTTTCAGACCCTTCGCTGTTTTGCTCGATTCGTTGTTTCTGAGTTTCGTACATCGAGTTTCAATACTGTCGACGACGGAATCCGACAATGTCTCGTTTTTATGAAAACACGATTTCGCTTCGACGCAACGTCGAATTATCATCAAGAACGTCATGAAAGTTCGTTTTTTGATTGAATTTTGCTGTTTTCGTCGATTTGTCGTTTCTGATTTTCGTACACCGAGTTTCAATACTGTCGACGACGAAATCCGACAATGTCTCGTTTTCATGAAAACACGATTTCGCTTCGACGCAACGTCGAATTATCATCAAGAACGTATCGAAAGTTGGTTTTTTCATGGATTTTCGCTGTTTTGCTCGATTCGTGGTTTCTGACTTTCCGTACATCGAGTTTCAATACTGTCGACGACGAAATCCGACAATGTCTCGTTTTTATGAAAACACGATTTCGCTTCGACGCAACGTCGAATTATCATCAAGAACGTCTTGAAAGTACGATTTTTGATTGAGTTTTGCTGTTTTTGTAAATTCGTCATACCTGCCTTTTGTACATCGAGTTTCAATACTGTCGACGACGAAATCCGACCATGACCCGCTTTCACGAAAACATGATTTCGCTTCAACGCAACCACGATTTAACAGTGAAAACGTACTGAGAGTGCGTTTTTTCAGACCCTTCGCTGCTTTGCTCGATTCGTTGTTTCTGAGTTTCGTACATCGAGTTTCAATACTGTCGACGACGAAATCCGACAATGTCTCGATTTCACGAAAACACGTTTTCGCTTCGACGCAACGTCGAATTATCATCAAGAACGTCTTGAAAGTGCGTTTTTTGATTGAATTTTGCTGTTTTTGTCGATTCTCCGTTTCTGACTTTCGTACATCGAGTTTCAATACTGTCGACGACTAAATCCGAAAATGTCTCGTTTTCATTAAACCACGATCTCGCTTCGACGCAACGTCGAATTATCATCACGAACGTCTTGAAAGTGCGTTTTTTGATTGAGTTTTGCTGTTTTTGTAAATTCGTCATTCCTGCCTTTCGTACATCGAGTTTCAATACTGTCGACGACGAAATCCAACAATGTCTCGTTTTCATGAAAACACGATTTCGCTTCGACGCAACGTCGAATTATCATCAAGAACGTATCGAAAGTTGGTTTTTTCATGGATTTTCGCTGTTTTGCTCGATTCGTGGTTTCTGACTTTCCGTACATCGAGTTTCAATACTGTCGACGACGAAATCCGACAATGTCTCGTTTTTATGAAAACACGATTTCCCTTCGACGCAACGTCGAATTATCATCAAGAATGTCTTGAAAGTGCGTTTTTTGATTGAGTTTTGCTGTTTTTGTAAATTCGTCATTCCTGCCTTTCGTACATCGAGTTTCAATACTGTCGACGACGAAATCCAACAATGTCTCGTTTTCATGAAAACACGATTTCGCTTCGACGCAACGTCGAATTATCATCAAGAACGTATCGAAAGTTGGTTTTTTCATGGATTTTCGCTGTTTTGCTTGATTCGTGGTTTCTGACTTTCGTACATCGAGTTTCAATACCGTCGACGACGGAATCCGACAATGTCTCGTTTTTATGAAAACACGATTTCGCTTCGACGCAACGTCGAATTATCATCAAGAACGGCTTGAAAGTGCGTTTTTTGCTTGAATTTTGTTGTTTTCGTCGATTCTTAGTTTCTGACTTTCGTACGTCGAGTTTCAATACCGTCGACGACGAAATCCGACCATGACCCGATTTCACCAAAAAACAGTTTCGCTTCGTCGCAACGTCGAATTATCATCAAGAACGTCTTGAAAGTGCGTTTTTTAATTGAATTTTGCTGTTTTCGTCGATTCTTAGTTTCTGATTTTCGTACATCGAGTTTCAATACTGTCGACGACGAAATCCGACCATGACCCGATTTCACGAAAACATGATTTCGCTTCAACGCAACCACGATTTAACAGTGAAAACGTACTGAGAGTGCGTTTTTTCATAGACCCTTCGCTGTTTTGCTCGATTCGTTGTTTCTGACTTTCGTACATCGAGTTTCAATACTGTCGACGACGGAATCCGACAATGTCTCGTTTTCCTGAAAACACGATTTCGCTTCGACGCAACGTCGAATTATCATCAAGAACGTCTTGAAAGTGCGTTGTTTTATTGAATTTTGGTGTTTTTGTCGATTCGTCGTTTCTGACTTTCGTACATCGAGTTTCAATACTGTCGACGACGAAATCCAACAATGTCTCGTTTTCATGAAAACACGATTTCGTTTCGACGCAACGTCGAATTATCATCAAGAACGTCTTGAAAGTGCGATTTTTGATTGAGTTTTGCTGTTTTTGTAAATTCGTCATTCCTGCCTTTTGTACATCGAGTTTCAATACTGTCGACGACGAAATCCGACCATGACCCGTTTTCACGAAAACATGATTTCGCTTCAACGCAACCACGATTTAACAGTGAAAACGTACTGAGAGTGCGTTTTTTCAGACCCTTCGCTGTGTTGCTCGATCCGTTGTTTCTGCGTTTCGTACATCGAGTTTCAATACTGTCGACGACTGAATCCGACAATGTCTCGTTTTTATGAAAACACGATTTCGCTTCGACGCAACGTCGAATTATCATCAAGAACGTCTTGAAAGTGCGTTTTTTGATTGAATTTTGCTGTTTTCGTCGATTCTTAGTTTCTGACTTTCGTACATCGAGTTTCAATACTGTCGACGACGAAATCCGACCATGACCCGCTTTCACGAAAACATGATTTCGCTTCGTCGCAACCACGATTTAACAGTAAAAACGTACTGAGAGTGCGTTTTTTCATAGACCCTTCGCTGTTTTGCTCGCTTCGTTGTTTCTGAGTTTCGTACATCGAGTTTCAATACTGTCGACGACGGAATCCGACAATGTCTCGTTTTTATGAAAACACGATTTCGCTTCGACGCAACGTCGAATCATCATCAAGAACGTCTTGAAAGTGCGTTTTTTGATTGAATTTTGCTGTTTTCGTCGATTCTTAGTTTCTGACTTTCGTACATCGAGTTTCAGTACTGTCGACGACGAAATCCGACCATGACCCGCTTTCACGAAAACATGATTTCGCTTCAACGCAACCACGATTTAACAGTGAAAACGTACTGAGAGTGCGTTTTTTCATGGACCCTTCGCTGTTTTGCTCGATTCGTTGTTTCTGAGTTTCGTCCATCGAGTTTCAATACTGTCGACGACGGAATCCGACAATGTCTCGTTTTTATGAAAACACGATTTCGCTTCGACGCAACGTCGAATCATCATCAAGAACGTCTTGAAAGTGCGTTTTTTGATTGAATTTTGCTGTTTTCGTCGATTCTTAGTTTCTGACTTTCGTACATCGAGTTTCAATACTGTCGACGACGAAATCCGACCATGACCCGCTTTCACGAAAACATGATTTCGCTTCAACGCAACCACGATTTAACAGTGAAAACGTACTGAGAGTGCGTTTTTTCATAGACCCTTCGCTGTTTTGCTCGATTCGTTGTTTCTGACTTTCGTACATCGAGTTTCAATACTGTCGACGACGGAATCCGACAATGTCTCGTTTTCCTGAAAACACGATTTCGCTTCGACGCAACGTCGAATTATCATCAAGAACGTCTTGAAAGTGCGTTGTTTTATTGAATTTTGGTGTTTTTGTCGATTCGTCGTTTCTGACTTTCGTACATCGAGTTTCAATACTGTCGACGACGAAATCCAACAATGTCT
Organism: Ischnus inquisitorius; assembly: GCA_963924025.1. Lineage (NCBI taxonomy): Eukaryota > Metazoa > Arthropoda > Insecta > Hymenoptera > Ichneumonidae > Ischnus > Ischnus inquisitorius. The sequence continues at coordinate 15,584,196 of OZ001253.1, read as the reverse complement.
CGTTTTCATGAAAACACGATTTCGTTTCGACGCAACGTCGAATTATCATCAAGAACGTCTTGAAAGTGCGATTTTTGATTGAGTTTTGCTGTTTTTGTAAATTCGTCATTCCTGCCTTTTGTACATCGAGTTTCAATACTGTCGACGACGAAATCCGACCATGACCCGCTTTCACGAAAACATGATTTCGCTTCGTCGCAACCACGATTTAACTGTGAAAACGTACTGAGAGTGCGTTTTTTCATGGACCCTTCGCTGTTTTGCTTGATTCGTTGTTTCTGAGTTTCGTACATCGAGTTTCAATACTGTCGACGACTGAATCCGACAATGTCTCGTTTTTATGAAAACACGATTTCGCTTCGACGCAACGTCGAATTATCATCAAGAACGTCTTGAAAGTGCGTTTTTTGATTGAATTTTGCTGTTTTCGTCGATTCTTAGTTTCTGACTTTCGTACATCGAGTTTCAATACTGTCGACGACGAAATCCGACCATGACCCGCTTTCACGAAAACATGATTTCGCTTCAACGCAACCACGATTTAACAGTGAAAACGTACTGAGAGTGCGTTTTTTCATGGACCCTTCGCTGTTTTGCTCGATTCGTTGTTTCTGAGTTTCGTACATCGAGTTTCAATACTGTCGACGACGGAATCCGACAATGTCTCGTTTTTATGAAAACACGATTTCGCTTCGACGCAACGTCGAATTATCATCAAGAACGTCTTGAAAGTGCGTTGTTTTATTGAATTTTGCTGTTTTCGTCGATTCTTAGTTTCTGACTTTCGTACGTCGAGTTTCAATACCGTCGACGACGAAATCCGACCATGACCCGATTTCACCAAAAAACAGTTTCGCTTCGTCGCAACGTCGAATTATCATCAAGAACGTCTTGAAAGTGCGTTTTTTGATTGAATTTTGCTGTTTTCGTCGATTCTTAGTTTCTGATTTTCGTACATCGAGTTTCAATACTGTCGACGACGAAATCCGACCATGACCCGATTTCACGAAAACATGATTTCGCTTCGACGCAAGCACGATTTAACAGTGAAAACGTACTGAGAGTGCGTTTTTTCATAGACCCTTCGCTGTTTTGCTCGCTTCGTTGTTTCTGACTTTCGTCCATCGAGTTTCAATACTGTCGACGACGGAATCCGACAATGTCTCGTTTTGATGAAAACACGATTCCGCTTCGACGCAACGTCGAATTATCATCAAGAACGTCTTGAAAGTGCGTTTTTTGATTGAGTTTTGCTGTTTTTGTAAATTCGTCATTCCTGCCATTCGTACATCGAGTTTCAATACTGTCGACGACGAAATCCGACAATGTCTCGTTTTCATGAAAACACGATTTCGCTTCGACGCAACGTCGAATTATCATCAAGAACGTCTTGAAAGTGCGATTTTTGATTGAGTTTTGCTGTTTTTGTAAATTCGTCATTCCTGCCTTTTGTACATCGAGTTTCAATACTGTCGACGACGAAATCCGACCATGACCCGCTTTCACGAAAACATGATTTCGCTTCAACGCAACCACGATTTAACAGTGAAAACGTACTGAGAGTGCGTTTTTTCAGACCCTTCGCTGTTTTGCTCGATTCGTTGTTTCTGAGTTTCGTACATCGAGTTTCAATACTGTCGACGACGGAATCCGACAATGTCTCGTTTATATGAAAACACGATTTCGCTTCGACGCAACGTCGAATTATCATCAAGAACGTCATGAAAGTGCGTTTTTTGATTGAATTTTGCTGTTTTCGTCGATTTGTCGTTTCTGATTTTCGTACACCGAGTTTCAATACTGTCGACGACGAAATCCGACAATGTCTCGTTTTCATGAAAACACGATTTCGCTTCGACGCAACGTCGAATTATCATCAAGAACGTATCGAAAGTTGGTTTTTTCATGGATTTTCGCTGTTTTGCTCGATTCGTGGTTTCTGACTTTCGTACATCGAGTTTCAATACTGTCGACGACGAAATCCGACAATGTCTCGTTTTCATGAAAACACGATTTCGCTTCGACGCAACGTCGAATTATCATCAAGAACGTCTTGAAAGTACGATTTTTGATTGAGTTTTGCTGTTTTTGTAAATTCGTCATACCTGCCTTTTGTACATCGAGTTTCAATACTGTCGACGACGAAATCCGACCATGACCCGCTTTCACGAAAACATGATTTCGCTTCAACGCAACCACGATTTAACAGTGAAAACGTACTGAGAGTGCGTTTTTTCAGACCCTTCGCTGTTTTGCTCGATTCGTTGTTTCTGAGTTTCGTACATCGAGTTTCAATACTGTCGACGACGGAATCCGACAATGTCTCGTTTTTATGAAAACACGATTTCGCTTCGACGCAACGTCGAATTATCATCAAGAACGTCATGAAAGTTCGTTTTTTGATTGAATTTTGCTGTTTTCGTCGATTTGTCGTTTCTGATTTTCGTACACCGAGTTTCAATACTGTCGACGACGAAATCCGACAATGTCTCGTTTTCATGAAAACACGATTTCGCTTCGACGCAACGTCGAATTATCATCAAGAACGTATCGAAAGTTGGTTTTTTCATGGATTTTCGCTGTTTTGCTCGATTCGTGGTTTCTGACTTTCCGTACATCGAGTTTCAATACTGTCGACGACGAAATCCGACAATGTCTCGTTTTCATGAAAACACGATTTCGCTTCGACGCAACGTCGAATTATCATCAAGAACGTCTTGAAAGTGCGATTTTTGATTGAGTTTTGCTGCTTTTGTAAATTCGTCATTCCTGCCTTTTGTACATCGAGTTTCAATACTGTCGACGACGAAATCCGACCATGACCCTCTTTCACGAAAACATGATTTCGCTTCAACGCAACCACGATTTAAAAGTGAAAACGTACTGAGAGTGCGTTTTTTCATGGACCCTTCGCTGTTTTGCTTGATCCGTTGTTTCTGCGTTTCGTACATCGAGTTTCAATACTGTCGACGACTGAATCCGACAATGTCTCGTTTTCATGAAAACACGATTTCGCTTCGACGCAACGTCGAATTATCATCAAGAACGTATCGAAAGTTGGTTTTTTCATGGATTTTCGCTGTTTTGCTCGATTCGTGGTTTCTGACTTTCGTACATCGAGTTTCAATACTGTCGACGACGAAATCTGACAATGTTTCGTTTTCATGAAAACACGATTTCGCTTCATAGTTTTTTCATAGACCCTTCGCTGTTTTGCTCGCTTCGTTGTTTCTGACTTTCGTCCATCGAGTTTCAATACTGTCGACGACGGAATCCGACAATGTCTCGTTTTGATGAAAACACGATTTCGCTTCGACGCAACGTCGAATTATCATCAAGAACGTCTTGAAAGTGCGTTTTTTTATTGAATTTTGCTGTTTTCGTCGATTCTTAGTTTCTGACTTTCGTACATCGAGTTTTAATACGCCGACGACGAAATCCGACCATGACCCGATTTCACCAAAAAACAGTTTCGCTTCGTCGCAACGTCGAATTATCATCAAGAACGTCTTGAAAGTGCGTTTTTTATTGACTTTCGCTGTTTTTGTTGATTTGTCGTTTCTGATTTTCGTACACCGAGTTTCAATACTGTCGACGACTAAATCCGAAAATGTCTCGTTTTCATGAAAACACGATCTCGCTTCGACGCAATGTCGAATTATCATAAAGAACCTATCGAAAGTTGGTTTTTTCATGGATTTTCGCTGTTTTGCGCGATTCGTGGTTTCTGACTTTCGTACATCGAGTTTCAATACTGTCGACGACGAAATCCGACAATGTCTCGTTTTCATGAAAACACGATTTCGCTTCGACGCAACGTCGAATTATCATCAAGAACGTCTTGAAAGTGCGATTTTTGATTGAGTTTTGCTGTGTTTGTAAATTCGTCATTCCTGCCTTTTGTACATCGAGTTTCAATACTGTCGACGACGAAATCCGACCATGACCCGCTTTCACGAAAACATGATTTCGCTTCAACGCAACCACGATTTAACAGTGAAAACGTACTGAGAGTGCGTTTTTTCAGACCCTTCGCTGTTTTGCTCGATTCGTTGTTTCTGAGTTTCGTACATCGAGTTTCAATACTGTCGACGACGGAATCCGACAATGTCTCGTTTATATGAAAACACGATTTCGCTTCGACGCAACGTCGAATTATCATCAAGAACGTCATGAAAGTGCGTTTTTTGATTGAATTTTGCTGTTTTCGTCGATTTGTCGTTTCTGATTTTCGTACACCGAGTTTCAATACTGTCGACGACGAAATCCGACAATGTCTCGTTTTCATGAAAACACGATTTCGCTTCGACGCAACGTCGAATTATCATCAAGAACGTCTTGAAAGTACGATTTTTGATTGAGTTTTGCTGTTTTTGTAAATTCGTCATACCTGCCTTTTGTACATCGAGTTTCAATACTGTCGACGACGAAATCCGACCATGACCCGCTTTCACGAAAACATGATTTCGCTTCAACGCAACCACGATTTAACAGTGAAAACGTACTGAGAGTGCGTTTTTTCAGACCCTTCGCTGTTTTGCTCGATTCGTTGTTTCTGAGTTTCGTACATCGAGTTTCAATACTGTCGACGACGGAATCCGACAATGTCTCGTTTTTATGAAAACACGATTTCGCTTCGACGCAACGTCGAATTATCATCAAGAACGTCATGAAAGTTCGTTTTTTGATTGAATTTTGCTGTTTTCGTCGATTTGTCGTTTCTGATTTTCGTACACCGAGTTTCAATACTGTCGACGACGAAATCCGACAATGTCTCGTTTTCATGAAAACACGATTTCGCTTCGACGCAACGTCGAATTATCATCAAGAACGTCTTGAAAGTGCGATTTTTGATTGAGTTTTGCTGCTTTTGTAAATTCGTCATTCCTGCCTTTTGTACATCGAGTTTCAATACTGTCGACGACGAAATCCGACCATGACCCTCTTTCACGAAAACATGATTTCGCTTCAACGCAACCACGATTTAACAGTGAAAACGTACTGAGAGTGCGGTTTTTCATGGACCCTTCGCTGTTTTGCTTGATCCGTTGTTTCTGCGTTTCGTACATCGAGTTTCAATACCGTCGACGACGAAATCCGACCATGACCCGATTTCACCAAAAAACAGTTTCGCTTCGTCGCAACGTCGAATTATCATCAAGAACGTCTTGAAAGTGCGTTTTTTGATTGAATTTTGCTGTTTTCGTCGATTCTTAGTTTCTGATTTTCGTACATCGAGTTTCAATACTGTCGACGACGAAATCCGACCATGACCCGATTTCACGAAAACATGATTTCGCTTCGACGCAAGCACGATTTAACAGTGAAAACGTACTGAGAGTGCGTTTTTTCATAGACCCTTCGCTGTTTTGCTCGCTTCGTTGTTTCTGACTTTCGTCCATCGAGTTTCAATACTGTCGACGACGGAATCCGACAATGTCTCGTTTTGATGAAAACACGATTCCGCTTCGACGCAACGTCGAATTATCATCAAGAACGTCTTGAAAGTGCGTTTTTTGATTGAGTTTTGCTGTTTTTGTAAATTCGTCATTCCTGCCATTCGTACATCGAGTTTCAATACTGTCGACGACGAAATCCGACAATGTCTCGTTTTCATGAAAACACGATTTCGCTTCGACGCAACGTCGAATTATCATCAAGAACGTCTTGAAAGTGCGATTTTTGATTGAGTTTTGCTGTTTTTGTAAATTCGTCATTCCTGCCTTTTGTACATCGAGTTTCAATACTGTCGACGACGAAATCCGACCATGACCCGCTTTCACGAAAACATGATTTCGCTTCAACGCAACCACGATTTAACAGTGAAAACGTACTGAGAGTGCGTTTTTTCAGACCCTTCGCTGTTTTGCTCGATTCGTTGTTTCTGAGTTTCGTACATCGAGTTTCAATACTGTCGACGACGGAATCCGACAATGTCTCGTTTATATGAAAACACGATTTCGCTTCGACGCAACGTCGAATTATCATCAAGAACGTCATGAAAGTGCGTTTTTTGATTGAATTTTGCTGTTTTCGTCGATTTGTCGTTTCTGATTTTCGTACACCGAGTTTCAATACTGTCGACGACGAAATCCGACAATGTCTCGTTTTCATGAAAACACGATTTCGCTTCGACGCAACGTCGAATTATCATCAAGAACGTATCGAAAGTTGGTTTTTTCATGGATTTTCGCTGTTTTGCTCGATTCGTGGTTTCTGACTTTCGTACATCGAGTTTCAATACTGTCGACGACGAAATCCGACAATGTCTCGTTTTCATGAAAACACGATTTCGCTTCGACGCAACGTCGAATTATCATCAAGAACGTCTTGAAAGTACGATTTTTGATTGAGTTTTGCTGTTTTTGTAAATTCGTCATACCTGCCTTTTGTACATCGAGTTTCAATACTGTCGACGACGAAATCCGACCATGACCCGCTTTCACGAAAACATGATTTCGCTTCAACGCAACCACGATTTAACAGTGAAAACGTACTGAGAGTGCGTTTTTTCAGACCCTTCGCTGTTTTGCTCGATTCGTTGTTTCTGAGTTTCGTACATCGAGTTTCAATACTGTCGACGACGGAATCCGACAATGTCTCGTTTTTATGAAAACACGATTTCGCTTCGACGCAACGTCGAATTATCATCAAGAACGTCATGAAAGTTCGTTTTTTGATTGAATTTTGCTGTTTTCGTCGATTTGTCGTTTCTGATTTTCGTACACCGAGTTTCAATACTGTCGACGACGAAATCCGACAATGTCTCGTTTTCATGAAAACACGATTTCGCTTCGACGCAACGTCGAATTATCATCAAGAACGTATCGAAAGTTGGTTTTTTCATGGATTTTCGCTGTTTTGCTCGATTCGTGGTTTCTGACTTTCCGTACATCGAGTTTCAATACTGTCGACGACGAAATCCGACAATGTCTCGTTTTCATGAAAACACGATTTCGCTTCGACGCAACGTCGAATTATCATCAAGAACGTCTTGAAAGTGCGATTTTTGATTGAGTTTTGCTGCTTTTGTAAATTCGTCATTCCTGCCTTTTGTACATCGAGTTTCAATACTGTCGACGACGAAATCCGACCATGACCCTCTTTCACGAAAACATGATTTCGCTTCAACGCAACCACGATTTAAAAGTGAAAACGTACTGAGAGTGCGTTTTTTCATGGACCCTTCGCTGTTTTGCTTGATCCGTTGTTTCTGCGTTTCGTACATCGAGTTTCAATACTGTCGACGACTGAATCCGACAATGTCTCGTTTTCATGAAAACACGATTTCGCTTCGACGCAACGTCGAATTATCATCAAGAACGTATCGAAAGTTGGTTTTTTCATGGATTTTCGCTGTTTTGCTCGATTCGTGGTTTCTGACTTTCGTACATCGAGTTTCAATACTGTCGACGACGAAATCTGACAATGTTTCGTTTTCATGAAAACACGATTTCGCTTCATAGTTTTTTCATAGACCCTTCGCTGTTTTGCTCGCTTCGTTGTTTCTGACTTTCGTCCATCGAGTTTCAATACTGTCGACGACGGAATCCGACAATGTCTCGTTTTGATGAAAACACGATTTCGCTTCGACGCAACGTCGAATTATCATCAAGAACGTCTTGAAAGTGCGTTTTTTTATTGAATTTTGCTGTTTTCGTCGATTCTTAGTTTCTGACTTTCGTACATCGAGTTTTAATACGCCGACGACGAAATCCGACCATGACCCGATTTCACCAAAAAACAGTTTCGCTTCGTCGCAACGTCGAATTATCATCAAGAACGTCTTGAAAGTGCGTTTTGTATTGACTTTCGCTGTTTTTGTTGATTTGTCGTTTCTGATTTTCGTACACCGAGTTTCAATACTGTCGACGACTAAATCCGAAAATGTCTCGTTTTCATGAAAACACGATCTCGCTTCGACGCAATGTCGAATTATCATAAAGAACCTATCGAAAGTTGGTTTTTTCATGGATTTTCGCTGTTTTGCGCGATTCGTGGTTTCTGACTTTCGTACATCGAGTTTCAATACTGTCGACGACGAAATCCGACAATGTCTCGTTTTCATGAAAACACGATTTCGCTTCGACGCAACGTCGAATTATCATCAAGAACGTCTTGAAAGTGCGATTTTTGATTGAGTTTTGCTGTGTTTGTAAATTCGTCATTCCTGCCTTTTGTACATCGAGTTTCAATACTGTCGACGACGAAATCCGACCATGACCCGCTTTCACGAAAACATGATTTCGCTTCAACGCAACCACGATTTAACAGTGAAAACGTACTGAGAGTGCGTTTTTTCAGACCCTTCGCTGTTTTGCTCGATTCGTTGTTTCTGAGTTTCGTACATCGAGTTTCAATACTGTCGACGACGGAATCCGACAATGTCTCGTTTATATGAAAACACGATTTCGCTTCGACGCAACGTCGAATTATCATCAAGAACGTCATGAAAGTGCGTTTTTTGATTGAATTTTGCTGTTTTCGTCGATTTGTCGTTTCTGATTTTCGTACACCGAGTTTCAATACTGTCGACGACGAAATCCGACAATGTCTCGTTTTCATGAAAACACGATTTCGCTTCGACGCAACGTCGAATTATCATCAAGAACGTCTTGAAAGTACGATTTTTGATTGAGTTTTGCTGTTTTTGTAAATTCGTCATACCTGCCTTTTGTACATCGAGTTTCAATACTGTCGACGACGAAATCCGACCATGACCCGCTTTCACGAAAACATGATTTCGCTTCAACGCAACCACGATTTAACAGTGAAAACGTACTGAGAGTGCGTTTTTTCAGACCCTTCGCTGTTTTGCTCGATTCGTTGTTTCTGAGTTTCGTACATCGAGTTTCAATACTGTCGACGACGGAATCCGACAATGTCTCGTTTTTATGAAAACACGATTTCGCTTCGACGCAACGTCGAATTATCATCAAGAACGTCATGAAAGTTCGTTTTTTGATTGAATTTTGCTGTTTTCGTCGATTTGTCGTTTCTGATTTTCGTACACCGAGTTTCAATACTGTCGACGACGAAATCCGACAATGTCTCGTTTTCATGAAAACACGATTTCGCTTCGACGCAACGTCGAATTATCATCAAGAACGTCTTGAAAGTGCGATTTTTGATTGAGTTTTGCTGCTTTTGTAAATTCGTCATTCCTGCCTTTTGTACATCGAGTTTCAATACTGTCGACGACGAAATCCGACCATGACCCTCTTTCACGAAAACATGATTTCGCTTCAACGCAACCACGATTTAACAGTGAAAACGTACTGAGAGTGCGGTTTTTCATGGACCCTTCGCTGTTTTGCTTGATCCGTTGTTTCTGCGTTTCGTACATCGAGTTTCAATACTGTCGACGACGGAATCCGACAATGTCTCGTTTTTATGAAAACACGATTTCGCTTCGACGCAACGTCGAATTATCATCAAGAACGTCTTGAAAGTACGATTTTTGATTGAGTTTTGCTGTTTTTGTAAATTCGTCATACCTGCCTTTTGTACATCGAGTTTCAATACTGTCGACGACGAAATCCGACCATGACCCGCTTTCACGAAAACATGATTTCGCTTCAACGCAACCACGATTTAACAGTGAAAACGTACTGAGAGTGCGTTTCTTCAGACCCTTCGCTGCTTTGCTCGATTCGTTGTTTCTGAGTTTCGTACATCGAGTTTCAATACTGTCGACGACGAAATCCGACAATGTCTCGATTTCACGAAAACACGTTTTCGCTTCGACGCAACGTCGAATTATCATCAAGAACGTCTTGAAAGTGCGTTTTTTGATTGAATTTTGCTGTTTTTGTCGATTCTCCGTTTCTGACTTTCGTACATCGAGTTTCAATACTGTCGACGACTAAATCCGAAAATGTCTCGTTTTCATTAAAACACGATCTCGCTTCGACGCAACGTCGAATTATCATCACGAACGTCTTGAAAGTGCGTTTTTTGATTGAGTTTTGCTGTTTTTGTAAATTCGTCATTCCTGCCTTTTGTACATCGAGTTTCAATACTGTCGACGACGAAATCCGAAAATGTCTCGTTTTCATGAAAATACGATTTCGCTTCGACGCAACGTCGAATTATCATAAAGAACCTATCGAAAGTTTGTTATTTCATGGATTTTCGCTGTTTTGCTCGATTCGTGGTTTCTGACTTTCGTACATCGAGTTTCAATACTGTCGACGACGAAATCCGACCATGACCCGCTTTCACGAAAACATGATTTCGCTTCAACGCAACCACGATTTAACAGTGAATACGTACTGAGAGTGCGTTGTTTCATAGACCCTTCGCTGTTTTGTCGATTCGTTGTTTCTGACTTTCGTACATCGAGTTTCAATACTGTCGACGACGGAATCCGACAATGTCTCGTTTTGATGAAAACACGATTTCCCTTCGACGCAACGTCGAATTATCATCAAGAATGTCTTGAAAGTGCGTTTTTTGATTGAGTTTTGCTGTTTTTGTAAATTCGTCATTCCTGCCTTTCGTACATCGAGTTTCAATACTGTCGACGACGAAATCCAACAATGTCTCGTTTTCATGAAAACACGATTTCGCTTCGACGCAACGTCGAATTATCATCAAGAACGTATCGAAAGTTGGTTTTTTCATGGATTTTCGCTGTTTTGCTTGATTCGTGGTTTCTGACTTTCGTACATCGAGTTTCAATACCGTCGACGACGGAATCCGACAATGTCTCGTTTTTATGAAAACACGATTTCGCTTCGACGCAACGTCGAATTATCATCAAGAACGGCTTGAAAGTGCGATTTTTGATTGAATTTTGTTGTTTTCGTCGATTCTTAGTTTCTGACTTTCGTACGTCGAGTTTCAATACCGTCGACGACGAAATCCGACCATGACCCGATTTCACCAAAAAACAGTTTCGCTTCGTCGCAACGTCGAATTATCATCAAGAACGTCTTGAAAGTGCGTTTTTTAATTGAATTTTGCTGTTTTCGTCGATTCTTAGTTTCTGATTTTCGTACATCGAGTTTCAATACTGTCGACGACGAAATCCGACCATGACCCGATTTCACGAAAACATGATTTCGCTTCGACGCAAGCACGATTTAACAGTGAAAACGTACTGAGAGTGCGTTTTTTCATAGACCCTTCGCTGTTTTGCTCGCGTCGTTGTTTCTGACTTTCGTCCATCGAGTTTCAATACTGTCGACGACGGAATCCGACAATGTCTCGTTTTGATGAAAACACGATTTCGCTTCGACGCAACGTCGAATTATCATCAAGAACGTCTTGAAAGTGCGTTTTTTTATTGAATTTTGCTGTTTTCGTCGATTCTTAGTTTCTGACTTTCGTACATCGAGTTTTAATACGCCGACGACGAAATCCGACCATGACCCGATTTCACCAAAAAACAGTTTCGCTTCGTCGCAACGTCGAATTATCATCAAGAACGTCTTGAAAGTGCGTTTTTTATTGACTTTCGCTGTTTTTGTTGATTTGTCGTTTCTGATTTTCGTACACCGAGTTACAATACTGTCGACGACTAAATCCGAAAATGTCTCGTTTTCATGAAAACACGATCTCGCTTCGACGCAACGTCGAATTATCATCACGAACGTCTTGAAAGTGCGTTTTTTGATTGAGTTTTGCTGTTTTTGTAAATTCGTCATTCCTGCCTTTTGTACATCGAGTTTCAATACTGTCGACGACGAAATCCGAAAATGTCTCGTTTTCATGAAAATACGATTTCGCTTCGACGCAACGTCGAATTATCATAAAGAACCTATCGAAAGTTGGTTTTTTCATGGATTTTCGCTGTTTTGCTCGATTCGTTGTTTCTGAGTTTCGTACATCGAGTTTCAATACTGTCGACGACGGAATCCGACAATGTCTCGTTTATATGAAAACACGATTTCGCTTCGACGCAACGTCGAATTATCATCAAGAACGTCATAAAAGTGCGTTTTTTGATTGAATTTTGCTGTTTTCGTCGATTTGTCGTTTCTGATTTTCGTACACCGAGTTTCAATACTGTCGACGACGAAATCCGACAATGTCTCGTTTTCATGAAAACACGATTTCGCTTCGACGCAACGTCGAATTATCATCAAGAACGTATCGAAAGTTGGTTTTTTCATGGATTTTCGCTGTTTTGCTCGATTCGTGGTTTCTGACTTTCGTACATCGAGTTTCAATACTGTCGACGACGAAATCCGACAATGTCTCGTTTTCATGAAAACACGATTTCGCTTCGACGCAACGTCGAATTATCATCAAGAACGTCTTGAAAGTACGATTTTTGATTGAGTTTTGCTGTTTTTGTAAATTCGTCATACCTGCCTTTTGTACATCGAGTTTCAATACTGTCGACGACGAAATCCGACCATGACCCGCTTTCACGAAAACATGATTTCGCTTCAACGCAACCACGATTTAACAGTGAAAACGTACTGAGAGTGCGTTTTTTCAGACCCTTCGCTGTTTTGCTCGATTCGTTGTTTCTGAGTTTCGTACATCGAGTTTCAATACTGTCGACGACGGAATCCGACAATGTCTCGTTTTTATGAAAACACGATTTCGCTTCGACGCAACGTCGAATTATCATCAAGAACGTCATGAAAGTTCGTTTTTTGATTGAATTTTGCTGTTTTCGTCGATTTGTCGTTTCTGATTTTCGTACACCGAGTTTCAATACTGTCGACGACGAAATCCGACAATGTCTCGTTTTCATGAATACACGATTTCGCTTCGACGCAACGTCGAATTATCATCAAGAACGTATCGAAAGTTGGTTTTTTCATGGATTTTCGCTGTTTTGCTCGATTCGTGGTTTCTGACTTTCCGTACATCGAGTTTCAATCCTGTCGACGACGAAATCCGACAATGTCTCGTTTTGATGAAAACACGATTTCGCTTCGACGCAACGTCGAATTATCATCAAGAACGTCTTGAAAGTGCGATTTTTGATTGAGTTTTGCTGCTTTTGTAAATTCGTCATTCCTGCCTTTTGTACATCGAGTTTCAATACTGTCGACGACGAAATCCGACCATGACCCTCTTTCACGAAAACATGATTTCGCTTCAACGCAACCACGATTTAACAGTGAAAACGTACTGAGAGTGCGTTTTTTCATGGACCCTTCGCTGTTTTGCTTGATCCGTTGTTTCTGCGTTTCGTACATCGAGTTTCAATACTGTCGACGACTGAATCCGACAATGTCTCGTTTTTATGAAAACACGATTTCGCTTCGACGCAACGTCGAATTATCATCAAGAACGTCTTGAAAGTGCGTTTTTTGATTGAATTTTGCTGTTTTCGTCGATTCTTAGTTTCTGACTTTCGTACATCGAGTTTCAATACTGTCGACGACGAAATCCGACCATGACCCGCTTTCACGAAAACATGATTTCGCTTCGTCGCAACCACGATTTAACAGTAAAAACGTACTGAGAGTGCGTTTTTTCATAGACCCTTCGCTGTTTTGCTCGCTTCGTTGTTTCTGAGTTTCGTACATCGAGTTTCAATACTGTCGACGACGGAATCCGACAATGTCTCGTTTTTATGAAAACACGATTTCGCTTCGACGCAACGTCGAATTATCATCAAGAACGTCATGAAAGTTCGTTTTTTTTTATTGAATTTTGCTGTTTTCGTCGATTTGTCGTTTCTGATTTTCGTACACCGAGTTTCAATACTGTCGACGACGAAATCCGACAATGTCTCGTTTTTATGAAAACACGATTTCGCTTCGACGCAACGTCGAATTATCATCAAGAACGTATCGAAAGTTGGTTTTTTCATGGATTTTCGCTGTTTTGCTCGATTCGTGGTTTCTGACTTTCGTACATCGAGTTTCAATACTGTCGACGACGGAATCCGACAATGTCTCGTTTTCATGAAAACACGATTTCGCTTCGACGCAACGTCGAATTATCATCAAGAACGTATCGAAAGTTGGTTTTTTCATGGATTTTCGCTGTTTTGCTCGATTCGTGGTTTCTGACTTTCGTACATCGAGTTTCAATACTGTCGACGACGGAATCCGACAATGTCTCGTTTTTATGAAAACACGATTTCGCTTCGACGCAACGTCGAATTATCATCAAGAACGTCTTGAAAGTGCGATTTTTGATTGAGTTTTGCTGTTTTTGTAAATTCGTCATTCCTGCCTTTTGTACATCGAGTTTCAATACTGTCGACGACGAAATCCGACCATGACCCGCTTTCACGAAAACATGATTTCGCTTCAACGCAACCACGATTTAACAGTGAAAACGTACTGAGAGTGCGTTTTTTCAGACCCTTCGCTGTTTTGTTCGATTCGTTGTTTCTGAGTTTCGTACATCGAGTTTCAATACTGTCGACGACGGAATCCGACAATGTCTCGTTTTTATGAAAACACGATTTCGCTTCGACGCAACGTCGAATTATCATCAAGAACGTCATGAAAGTTCGTTTTTTTTTATTGAATTTTGCTGTTTTCGTCGATTTGTCGTTTCTGATTTTCGTACACCGAGTTTCAATACTGTCGACGACGAAATCCGACAATGTCTCGTTTTTATGAAAACACGATTTCGCTTCGACGCAACGTCGAATTATCATCAAGAACGTATCGAAAGTTGGTTTTTTCATGGATTTTCGCTGTTTTGCTCGATTCCTGGTTTCTGACTTTCCGTACATCGAGTTTCAATACTGTCGACGACGAAATCCGACAATGTCTCGTTTTCATGAAAACACGATTTCGCTTCGACGCAACGTCGAATTATCATCAAGAACGTCTTGAAAGTGCGATTTTTGATTGAGTTTTGCTGCTTTTGTAAATTCGTCATTCCTGCCTTTTGTACATCGAGTTTCAATACTGTCGACGACGAAATCCGACCATGACCCTCTTTCACGAAAACATGATTTCGCTCCAACGCAACCACGATTTAACAGTGAAAACGTACTGAGAGTGCGTTTTTTCATGGACCCTTCGCTGTTTTGCTTGATTCGTTGTTTCTGAGTTTCGTACATCGAGTTTCAATACTGTCGACGACTGAATCCGACAATGTTTCGTTTTTATGAAAACACGATTTCGCTTCGACGCAACGTCGAATTATCATCAAGAACGTCTTGAAAGTGCGTTTTTTGATTGAATTTTGCTGTTTTCGTCGATTCTTAGTTTCTGACTTTCGTACATCGAGTTTCAATACGCCGACGACGAAATCCGACCATGACCCGATTTCACCAAAAAACAGTTTCGTTTCGTCGCAACGTCGAATTATCATCAAGAACGTCTTGAAAGTGCGTTTTTTATTGACTTTCGCTGTTTTTGTTGATTTGTCGTTTCTGATTTTCGTACACCGAGTTTCAATATTGAGACGTAAAGTCGACGAAAGAACCGAAAGATTTGTTGTAGGGATTTTTCTCGACGTCGCAGGGGCGTTTGATAACGTATGGTGGCCAAGTGTCTTACGCGAACTTAAAAATCGAAGCTGCCCGAAGAATCTGTACGTCATCATGCAAGACTACTTCAAGTTCAGAACAGTATCGATTCGGGAAAACGACCAATTGGCGAAAAAACATGTGACAAAAGGATGCCCCCAGGGATCGATACTAGGACCTTTCTTATGGAATCTTATTTTCGATGAGAATCTAAAAGCCGTGGCGGCAACGCGGTACACGGATACTGTAGCGTATGCGGATGATCAAGTACTGATAATATCGGGTAACAATCGGATGGAACTTGAATTACGTGCACAATTAGCCATTCGCAAAGTGAATGCATGGTGCAGTAAGCATAAATTGTCTCTATCAGCCCAGAAGACTAACATGATGCTGTTGAAAGGAAAATCAGTATCGCTGGAATCTATCAACATCAGAATAAACGACCACAAATTGAGCCTAGCAGATGATGTAAAATACCTGGGGATCAAGTTCCAAAAAGGACTCAAGATAAATGCACACATCAGAAGTATATGTGAAAAATCGAAGAAAGTACTGCACAGTGTAGGGAGCGTCGCAAAAAGCAAGTGGGGACTGGGCCATAAGGCAATGAGCACGATATACAAAGGGGTTTATGTCCCCATTGTAACGTATGGCGCAAGTGGGTGGGCTGACAAACTAACAGAAAGAATGAGGAAGGAATTAGGTAGCTCGCAGCGCTTAGCATTAATAAGAGTAACCAAAGCCTACAGGACCGTTTCAACGGAATGTTTACCTGTCATTGCTGGAGTTCTGCCAATAGACCTGGAGATACAAAAAAGAGTTTTGAACTATAAGATTCGCCGAAGAGTCAATTTCACAATAGAAGATTACACGTGCGAGTGGATGACGAATGATAAAACGAACGAGGGCCTCTCAGTCACAGAAGTGCGCAAATTAGTAGAAACACAGATGGTAGAGTTGTGGCAGGATAGGTGGACGCACAGCACTAAAGGGAGAATGACCTTCAACTATTTTCAAACGGTACAGGACAGAATGAAATCTGTCTGGGTAAACCCGAATTTCTACGCGACACAATTTTTGTCAGGACATGGAAACTTCAATAGTAAATTGAAAGATATGAACATTGTGCCGAACGCCTACTGCAGCTGTGGTTAACAGGAAACCCCTGAACATATACTGTTGAACTGTATCGAGTATGACATTGAAAGAATAATAGCAGTCAAAGAACTGGAAAAAGAGGGAATTCACGAAATTAACTTAAAAAATTTAGTGAAAAACAAGAAAAGTTTCCAGATATTCGCCAAATACGCCAAAGCGATACTGGACAAACGAAATCAAAGCAGGTAAAATTAGCCTAGGAGGAGGAAACTTCTGAAAAAAAAAGCGGAAATCAGTACAATTGTAGGTTTGTGTAACAGAAGTTCAGAAAGATAAACATCGGAATTTGAACAAAAATTACCCGAGATAAAAATAATAAACGCAAGACGAATATGGCAAATTGTCTGTAAAGACGTGATGAGTATTAAAAGAAGAAAAAAAAAAAAAGTTTATTCGACCGTCGGTATAACAAAATTAGGTACGACGGGGGTGGGAGGTGGGACAAAAAAAAAAAAAAACCGAGTTTCGATACTGTCGACGACGAAATCCGACAATGTCTCGTTTTCATGAAAACACGATTTCGCTTCGACGCAACGTCGAATTATCATCAAGAACGTCTTGAAAGTGCGTTTTTTGATTGAATTTTGCTGTTTTCGTCGGTTCTTAGTTTCTGACTTTCGTACATCGAGTTTCAATACCGTCGACGACAAAATCCGACCATGACCCGATTTCACCAAAAAACAGTTTCGCTTCGTCGCAACGTCGAATTATCATCAAGAACGTCTTAAAAGTGCGTTTTTTGATTGAATTTTGCTGTTTTTGTCGATTCTTCGTTTTTGACTTTCGTACGGCGAGTTTCAATATTGTCGACGACGAAATCCGACCACGATCGAATTATATGAAAACAGGATTTTGATTCGACGCAACCACGATTTAACAGCGAAAACGTAGTGAGAGTGCGATTTTTCATAGACTCTTCGCTGTTTCGGTCGATTCGTGGTTTCTGACATTCGTACATCGAGTTTCAGTACTGTCGACGACGAAATCCGACCATGACCCGCTTTCACGAAAACATGATTTCGCTTCAACGCAACCACGATTTAACAGTGAAAACGTACTGAGAGTGCGTTTTTTCATAGACCCTTCGCTGTTTTGCTCGATTCGTTGTTTCTGACTTTCGTACATCGAGTTTCAATACCGTCGACGACGGAATCCGACAATGTCTCGTTTTTATGAAAACACGATTTCGGTTCGTCGCAACGTCGAATTATCATCAAGAACGTCTTGAAAGTGCGTTTTTTGATTGAATTTGGCTGTTTTTGTCGATTTGTCGTTTCTGACTTTCGTACATCGAGTTTCAATACCGTCGACGACGAAATCCGACAATGTCTTGTTTTCATGAAAACACGATCTCGCTTCGACGCAACGTCGAATTATCATCAAGAACGTCTTGAAAGTGCGTTTTTTGATTGAGTTTTACTGTTTTTGTAAACTCGTCATTCCTGCCTTTCGTACATCGAGTTTCAATACTGTCGACGACGAAATCCGACCATGACCCGCTTTCACGAAAACAGGATTTCGCTTTAACGCAACCACGATTTAACAGTGAAAACGTACTGAGAGTGCGTTTTTTCATAGACCCTTCGCTGTTTTGCTCGATTCGTTGTTTCTGACTTTCGTACATCGGGTTTCAATACTGTCGACGACGGATTCCGACAATGTCTCGTTTTCATGAAAACACGATTTCGCTTCGACGCAACGTCGAATTATCATCAAGAACGTCTTGAAAGTGCGTTGTTTTATTGAATTTTGCTGTTTTTGTCGATTCGTTGTTTCTGACTTTCGTACATCGAGTTTCAATACTGTCGACGACGGAATCCGACAATGTCTCGTTTTGATGAAAACACGATTTCGCTTCGACGCAACGTCGAATTATCATCAAGAACGTCTTGAAAGTGCGTTTTTTGATTGAGTTTTGCTGTTTTTGTAAATTCGTCATTCCTGCCTTTCGTACATCGAGTTTCAATACTGTCGACGACGAAATCCAACAATGTCTCGTTTTCATGAAAACACGATTTCGCTTCGACGCAACGTCGAATTATCATCAAGAACGTATCGAAAGTTGGTTTTTTCATGGATTTTCGCTGTTTTGCTCGATTCGTGGTTTCTGACTTTCGTACATCGAGTTTCAATACCGTCGACGACGGAATCCGACAATGTCTCGTTTTTATGAAACCACGATTTCGCTTCGACGCAACGTCGAATTATCATCAAGAACGTCTTGAAAGTGCGTTTTTTTATTGAATTTTGCTGTTTTCGTCGATTCTTAGTTTCTGATTTTCGTACATCGAGTTTCAATACTGTCGACGACGAAATCCGACCATGACCCGATTTCACGAAAACATGATTTCGCTTCGACGCAAGCACGATTTAACAGTGAAAACGTACTGAGAGTGCGTTTTTTCATAGACCCTTCGCTGTTTTGCTCGCTTCGTTGTTTCTGACTTTCGTCCATCGAGTTTCAATACTGTCGACGACGGAATCCGACAATGTCTCGTTTTGATGAAAACACGATTTCGCTTCGACGCAACGTCGAATTATCATCAAGAACGTCTTGAAAGTGCGATTTTTGATTGAGTTTTGCTGCTTTTGTAAATTCGTCATTCCTGCCTTTTGTACATCGAGTTTCAATACTGTCGACGACGAAATCCGACCATGACCCTCTTTCACGAAAACATGATTTCGCTTCAACGCAACCTCGATTTAACAGTGAAAACGTACTGAGAGTGCGTTTTTTCATGGACCCTTCGCTGTTTTGCTTGATCCGTTGTTTCTGCGTTTCGTACATCGAGTTTCAATACTGTCGACGACTGAATCCGACAATGTCTCGTTTTCATGAAAACACGATTTCGCTTCGACGCAACGTCGAATTATCATCAAGAACGTATCGAAAGTTGGTTTTTTCATGGATTTTCGCTGTTTTGCTCGATTCGTGGTTTCTGACTTTCGTACATCGAGTTTCAATACTGTCGACGACGAAATCTGACAATGTTTCGTTTTCATGAAAACACGATTTCGCTTCATAGTTTTTTCATAGACCCTTCGCTGTTTTGCTCGCTTCGTTGTTTCTGACTTTCGTCCATCGAGTTTCAATACTGTCGACGACGGAATCCGACAATGTCTCGTTTTGATGAAAACACGATTTCGCTTCGACGCAACGTCGAATTATCATCAAGAACGTCTTGAAAGTGCGTTTTTTTATTGAATTTTGCTGTTTTCGTCGATTCTTAGTTTCTGACTTTCGTACATCGAGTTTTAATACGCCGACGACGAAATCCGACCATGACCCGATTTCACCAAAAAACAGTTTCGCTTCGTCGCAACGTCGAATTATCATCAAGAACGTCTTGAAAGTGCGTTTTTTATTGACTTTCGCTGTTTTTGTTGATTTGTCGTTTCTGATTTTCGTACACCGAGTTTCAATACTGTCGACGACTAAATCCGAAAATGTCTCGATTTCATGAAAACACGATCTCGCTTCGACGCAATGTCGAATTATCATCACGAACGTCTTGAAAGTGCGTTTTTTTATTGAGTTTTGCTGTTTTTGTAAATTCGTCATTCCTGCCTTTTGTACATCGAGTTTCAATACTGTCGACGACGAAATCCGAAAATGTCTCGTTTTCATGAAAATACGATTTCGCTTCGACGCAACGTCGAATTATCATAAAGAACCTATCGAAAGTTGGTTTTTTCATGGATTTTCGCTGTTTTGCTCGATTCGTGGTTTCTGACTTTCGTACATCGAGTTTCAATACTGTCGACGACGAAATCCGACAATGTCTCGTTTTCATGAAAACACGATTTCGCTTCGACGCAACGTCGAATTATCATCAAGAACGTCTTGAAAGTGCGATTTTTGATTGAGTTTTGCTGTTTTTGTAAATTCGTCATTCCTGCCTTTTGTACATCGAGTTTCAATACTGTCGACGACGAAATCCGACCATGACCCGCTTTCACGAAAACATGATTTCGCTTCAACGCAACCACGATTTAACAGTGAAAACGTACTGAGAGTGCGTTTTTTCAGACCCTTCGCTGTTTTGCTCGATTCGTTGTTTCTGAGTTTCGTACATCGAGTTTCAATACTGTCGACGACGGAATCCGACAATGTCTCGTTTATATGAAAACACGATTTCGCTTCGACGCAACGTCGAATTATCATCAAGAACGTCATGAAAGTGCGTTTTTTGATTGAATTTTGCTGTTTTCGTCGATTTGTCGTTTCTGATTTTCGTACACCGAGTTTCAATACTGTCGACGACGAAATCCGACAATGTCTCGTTTTCATGAAAACACGATTTCGCTTCGACGCAACGTCGAATTATCATCAAGAACGTATCGAAAGTTGGTTTTTTCATGGATTTTCGCTGTTTTGCTCGATTCGTGGTTTCTGACTTTCGTACATCGAGTTTCAATACTGTCGACGACGAAATCCGACAATGTCTCGTTTTCATGAAAACACGATTTCGCTTCGACGCAACGTCGAATTATCATCAAGAACGTCTTGAAAGTACGATTTTTGATTGAGTTTTGCTGTTTTTGTAAATTCGTCATACCTGCCTTTTGTACATCGAGTTTCAATACTGTCGACGACGAAATCCGACCATGACCCGCTTTCACGAAAACATGATTTCGCTTCAACGCAACCACGATTTAACAGTGAAAACGTACTGAGAGTGCGTTTTTTCAGACCCTTCGCTGTTTTGCTCGATTCGTTGTTTCTGAGTTTCGTACATCGAGTTTCAATACTGTCGACGACGGAATCCGACAATGTCTCGTTTTTATGAAAACACGATTTCGCTTCGACGCAACGTCGAATTATCATCAAGAACGTCATGAAAGTTCGTTTTTTGATTGAATTTTGCTGTTTTCGTCGATTTGTCGTTTCTGATTTTCGTACACCGAGTTTCAATACTGTCGACGACGAAATCCGACAATGTCTCGTTTTCATGAAAACACGATTTCGCTTCGACGCAACGTCGAATTATCATCAAGAACGTATCGAAAGTTGGTTTTTTCATGGATTTTCGCTGTTTTGCTCGATTCGTGGTTTCTGACTTTCCGTACATCGAGTTTCAATACTGTCGACGACGAAATCCGACAATGTCTCGTTTTCATGAAAACACGATTTCGCTTCGACGCAACGTCGAATTATCATCAAGAACGTCTTGAAAGTGCGATTTTTGATTGAGTTTTGCTGCTTTTGTAAATTCGTCATTCCTGCCTTTTGTACATCGAGTTTCAATACTGTCGACGACGAAATCCGACCATGACCCTCTTTCACGAAAACATGATTTCGCTTCAACGCAACCACGATTTAAAAGTGAAAACGTACTGAGAGTGCGTTTTTTCATGGACCCTTCGCTGTTTTGCTTGATCCGTTGTTTCTGCGTTTCGTACATCGAGTTTCAATACTGTCGACGACTGAATCCGACAATGTCTCGTTTTCATGAAAACACGATTTCGCTTCGACGCAACGTCGAATTATCATCAAGAACGTATCGAAAGTTGGATTTTTCATGGATTTTCGCTGTTTTGCTCGATTCGTGGTTTCTGACTTTCGTACATCGAGTTTCAATACTGTCGACGACGAAATCTGACAATGTTTCGTTTTCATGAAAACACGATTTCGCTTCATAGTTTTTTCATAGACCCTTCGCTGTTTTGCTCGCTTCGTTGTTTCTGACTTTCGTCCATCGAGTTTCAATACTGTCGACGACGGAATCCGACAATGTCTCGTTTTGATGAAAACACGATTTCGCTTCGACGCAACGTCGAATTATCATCAAGAACGTCTTGAAAGTGCGATTTTTGATTGAGTTTTGCTGTTTTTGTAAATTCGTCATTCCTGCCTTTTGTACATCGAGTTTCAATACTGTCGACGACGAAATCCGACCATCACCCGATTTCACGAAAAAACAGTTTCGCTTCGTCGCAACGTCGAATTATCATCAAGAACGTCTTGAATGTGCGTTTTTTGATTGAATTTTGCTGTTTTCGTCGATTCTTAGTTTCTGATTTTCGTACAGCGAGTTTCATCAATACCGTCGACGACGAAATCCGACAATGTCTCGATTTCACGAAAACACGTTTTCGCTTCGACGCAACGTCGAATTATCAACAAGAACGTCTTGAAAGTGCGTTTTTTGATTGAATTTTGCTGTTTTTGTCGATTCTCCGTTTCTGACTTTCGTACATCGAGTTTCAATACTGTCGACGACGAAATCCAACAATGTCTCGTTTTCATGAAAACACGATTTCGCTTCGACGCAACGTCGAATTATCATCAAGAACGTATCGAAAGTTGGTTTTTTCATGGATTTTCGCTGTTTTGCTCGATTCGTGGTTTCTGACTTTCGTACATCGAGTTTCAATACTGTCGACGACGAAATCCGACAATGTCTCGTTTTCATGAAAACACGATTTCGCTTCGACGCAACGTCGAATTATCATCAAGAACGTCTTGAAAGTGCGATTTTTGATTGAGTTTTGCTGTTTTTGTAAATTCGTCATTCCTGCCTTTTGTACATCGAGTTTCAATACTGTCGACGACGAAATCCGACCATGACCCGCTTTCACGAAAACATGATTTCGCTTCAACGCAACCACGATTTAACAGTGAAAACGTACTGAGAGTGCGTTTTTTCAGACCCTTCGCTGTTTTGCTCGATTCGTTGTTTCTGAGTTTCGTACATCGAGTTTCAATACTGTCGACGACGGAATCCGACAATGTCTCGTTTATATGAAAACACGATTTCGCTTCGACGCAACGTCGAATTATCATCAAGAACGTCATGAAAGTGCGTTTTTTGATTGAATTTTGCTGTTTTCGTCGATTTGTCGTTTCTGATTTTCGTACACCGAGTTTCAATACTGTCGACGACGAAATCCGACAATGTCTCGTTTTCATGAAAACACGATTTCGCTTCGACGCAACGTCGAATTATCATCAAGAACGTATCGAAAGTTGGTTTTTTCATGGATTTTCGCTGTTTTGCTCGATTCGTGGTTTCTGACTTTCGTACATCGAGTTTCAATACTGTCGACGACGAAATCCGACAATGTCTCGTTTTCATGAAAACACGATTTCGCTTCGACGCAACGTCGAATTATCATCAAGAACGTCTTGAAAGTACGATTTTTGATTGAGTTTTGCTGTTTTTGTAAATTCGTCATACCTGCCTTTTGTACATCGAGTTTCAATACTGTCGACGACGAAATCCGACCATGACCCGCTTTCACGAAAACATGATTTCGCTTCAACGCAACCACGATTTAACAGTGAAAACGTACTGAGAGTGCGTTTTTTCATGGACCCTTCGCTGTTTTGCTTGATCCGTTGTTTCTGCGTTTCGTACATCGAGTTTCAATACTGTCGACGACTGAATCCGACAATGTCTCGTTTTTATGAAAACACGATTTCGCTTCGACGCAACGTCGAATTATCATCAAGAACGTCATGAAAGTTCGTTTTTTGATTGAATTTTGCTGTTTTCGTCGATTTGTCGTTTCTGATTTTCGTACACCGAGTTTCAATACTGTCGACGACTAAATCCGACAATGTCTCGTTTTCATGAAAACACGATTTCGCTTCGACGCAACGTCGAATTATCATCAAGAACGTCTTGAAAGTGCGATTTTTGATTGAGTTTTGCTGTTTTTGTAAATTCGTCATTCCTGCCTTTTGTACATCGAGTTTCAATACTGTCGACGACGAAATCCGACCATGACCCGCTTTCACGAAAACATGATTTCGCTTCAACGCAACCACGATTTAACAGTGAAAACGTACTGAGAGTGCGTTTTTTCTGACCCTTCGCTGTTTTGCTCGATTCGTTGTTTCTGAGTTTCGTACATCGAGTTTCAATACTGTCGACGACGGAATCCGACAATGTCTCGTTTATATGAAAACACGATTTCGCTTCGACGCAACGTCGAATTATCATCAAGAACGTCATGAAAGTGCGTTTTTTGATTGAATTTTGCTGTTTTCGTCGATTTGTCGTTTCTGATTTTCGTACACCGAGTTTCAATACTGTCGACGACGAAATCCGACAATGTCTCGTTTTCATGAAAACACGATTTCGCTTCGACGCAACGTCGAATTATCATCAAGAACGTATCGAAAGTTGGTTTTTTCATGGATTTTCGCTGTTTTGCTCGATTCGTGGTTTCTGACTTTCGTACATCGAGTTTCAATACTGTCGACGACGAAATCCGACAATGTCTCGTTTTCATGAAAACACGATTTCGCTTCGACGCAACGTCGAATTATCATCAAGAACGTCTTGAAAGTACGATTTTTGATTGAGTTTTGCTGTTTTTGTAAATTCGTCATACCTGCCTTTTGTACATCGAGTTTCAATACTGTCGACGACGAAATCCGACCATGACCCGCTTTCACGAAAACATGATTTCGCTTCAACGCAACCACGATTTAACAGTGAAAACGTACTGAGAGTGCGTTTTTTCAGACCCTTCGCTGTTTTGCTCGATTCGTTGTTTCTGAGTTTCGTACATCGAGTTTCAATACTGTCGACGACGGCATCCGACAATGTCTCGTTTTTATGAAAACACGATTTCGCTTCGACGCAACGTCGAATTATCATCAAGAACGTCATGAAAGTGCGTTTTTTGATTGAATTTTGCTGTTTTCGTCGATTTGTCGTTTCTGATTTTCGTACACCGAGTTTCAATACTGTCGACGACGAAATCCGACAATGTCTCGTTTTCATGAAAACACGATTTCGCTTCGACGCAACGTCGAATTATCATCAAGAACGTATCGAAAGTTGGTTTTTTCATGGATTTTCGCTGTTTTGCTCGATTCGTGGTTTCTGACTTTCGTACATCGAGTTTCAATACTGTCGACGACGAAATCCGACAATGTCTCGTTTTCATGAAAACACGATTTCGCTTCGACGCAACGTCGAATTATCATCAAGAACGTCTTGAAAGTACGATTTTTGATTGAGTTTTGCTGTTTTTGTAAATTCGTCATACCTGCCTTTTGTACATCGAGTTTCAATACTGTCGACGACGAAATCCGACCATGACCCGCTTTCACGAAAACATGATTTCGCTTCAACGCAACCACGATTTAACAGTGAAAACGTACTGAGAGTGCGTTTTTTCAGACCCTTCGCTGTTTTGCTCGATTCGTTGTTTCTGAGTTTCGTACATCGAGTTTCAATACTGTCGACGACGGCATCCGACAATGTCTCGTTTTTATGAAAACACGATTTCGCTTCGACGCAACGTCGAATTATCATCAAGAACGTCTTGAAAGTGCGTTTTTTTATTGAATTTTGCTGTTTTCGTCGATTCTTAGTTTCTGACTTTCGTACATCGAGTTTTAATACGCCGACGACGAAATCCGACCATGACCCGATTTCACCAAAAAACAGTTTCGCTTCGTCGCAACGTCGAATTATCATCAACAACGTCTTGAAAGTGCGTTTTTTATTGACTTTCGCTGTTTTTGTTGATTTGTCGTTTCTGATTTTCGTACACCGAGTTTCAATACTGTCGACGACTAAATCCGAAAATGTCTCGTTTTCATGAAAACACGATCTCGCTTCGACGCAACGTCGAATTATCATCACGAACGTCTTGAAAGTGCGTTTTTTGATTGAGTTTTGCTGTTTTTGTAAATTCGTCATTCCTGCCTTTTGTACATCGAGTTTCAATACTGTCGACGACGAAATCCGAAAATGTCTCGTTTTCATGAAAATACGATTTCGCTTCGACGCAACGTCGAATTATTATAAAGAACCTATCGAAAGTTGGTTTTTTCATGGATTTTCGCTGTTTTGCTCGATTCGTGGTTTCTGACTTTCGTACATCGAGTTTCAATACTGTCGACGACGAAATCCGACAATGTCTCGTTTTCATGAAAACACGATTTCGCTTCGACGCAACGTCGAATTATCATCAAGAACGTCTTGAAAGTGCGATTTTTGATTGAGTTTTGCTGTTTTTGTAAATTCGTCATTCCTGCCTTTTGTACATCGAGTTTCAATACTGTCGACGACGAAATCCGACCATGACCAGCTTTCACGAAAACATGATTTCGCTTCAACGCAACCACGATTTAACAGTGAAAACGTACTGAGAGTGCGTTTTTTCAGACCCTTCGCTGTTTTGCTCGATTCGTGGTTTCTGACTTTCCGTACATCGAGTTTCAATACTGTCGACGACGGAATCCGACAATGTCTCGTTTTTATGAAAACACGATTTCGCTTCGACGCAACGTCGAATTATCATCAAGAACGTCATGAAAGTTCGTTTTTTGATTGAATTTTGCTGTTTTCGTCGATTTGTCGTTTCTGATTTTCGAAAACCGAGTTTCAATACTGTCGACGACGGAATCCGACAATGTCTCGTTTTTATGAAAACACGATTTCGCTTCGACGCAACGTCGAATTATCATCAAGAACGTATCGAAAGTTGGTTTTTTCATGGATTTTCGCTGTTTTGCTCGATTCGTGGTTTCTGACTTTCCGTACATCGAATTTCAATACTGTCGACGACGAAATCCGACCATGACCTGATTTCACGAAAACACGATTTCGCTTCGTCGCAACTTCGGATTATTATCAAGTACGTACTGAATGTGCGTTTTTTCATTAAGTTTTGCTGTTTTTGTCAATTCGTCATTCCTGCCTTTCGTACATCGAGTTTCAGACTGTCGACGACGAAATCCGACCATCACCCGATTTCACGAAAAAACAGTTTCGCTTCGTCGCAACGTCGAATTATCATCAAGAACGTCTTGAATGTGCGTTTTTTGATTGAATTTTGCTGTTTTCGTCGATTCTTAGTTTCTGATTTTCGTACAGCGAGTTTCAATACCGTCGACGACGAAATCCGACAATGTCTCGATTTCACGAAAACACGTTTTCGCTTCGACGCAACGTCGAATTATCCATCAAGAACGTCTTGAAAGTGCGTTTTTTGATTGAATTTTGCTGTTTTTGTCGATTCTCCGTTTCTGACTTTCGTACATCGAGTTTCAATACTGTCGACGACGAAATCCGACCATGACCCGCTTCCACGAAAACATGATTTCGCTTCAACGCAACCACGATTTAACAGTGAATACGTACTGAGAGTGCGTCGTTTCATAGACCCTTCGCTGTTTTGTCGATTCGTTGTTTCTGACTTTCGTACATCGAGTTTCAATACTGTCGACGACGGAATCCGACAATGTCTCGTTTTTATGAAAACACGATTTTGCTTCGACGCAACGTCGAATTATTATCAAGAACGTCTTGAAAGTGCGTTGTTTTATTGAATTTTGCTGTTTTTGTCGATTCGTCGTTTCTGACTTTCGTACATCGAGTTTCAATACTGTCGACGACGAAATCCAACAATGTCTCGTTTTCATGAAAACACGATTTCGCTTCGACGCAACGTCGAATTATCATCAAGAACGTCTTGAAAGTGCGTTTTTTGATTGAGTTTTGCTGTTTTTGTAAATTCGTCATTCCTGCCTTTACATCGAGTTTCAATACTGTCGACGACGAAATCCGAAAATGTCTCGTTTTCATGAAAACACGATTTCGCTTCGACGCAACGTCGAATTATCATCAAGAACGTATCGAAAGTTGGTTTTTTCATGGATTTTCGCTGTTTTGCTCGATTCGTGGTTTCTGACTTTCGTACATCGAGTTTCAATACTGTCGACGACGAAATCCGACAATGTCTCGTTTTCATGAAAACACGATTTCGCTTCGACGCAACGTCGAATTATCATCAAGAACGTCTTGAAAGTGCGATTTTTGATTGAGTTTTGCTGTTTTTGTAAATTCGTCATTCCTGCCTTTTGTACATCGAGTTTCAATACTGTCGACGACGAAATCCGACCATGACCCGCTTTCACGAAAACATGATTTCGCTTCAACGCAACCACGATTTAACAGTGAAAACGTACTGAGAGTGCGTTTTTTCAGACCATTCGCTGTTTTGTTCGATTCGTTGTTTCTGAGTTTCGTACATCGAGTTTCAATACTGTCGACGACGGAATCCGACAATGTCTCGTTTTTATGAAAACACGATTTCGCTTCGACGCAACGTCGAATTATCATCAAGAACGTCATGAAAGTTCGTTTTTTTTTATTGAATTTTGCTGTTTTCGTCGATTTGTCGTTTCTGATTTTCGTACACCGAGTTTCAATACTGTCGACGACGAAATCCGACAATGTCTCGTTTTTATGAAAACACGATTTCGCTTCGACGCAACGTCGAATTATCATCAAGAACGTATCGAAAGTTGGTTTTTTCATGGATTTTCGCTGTTTTGCTCGATTCCTGGTTTCTGACTTTCCGTACATCGAGTTTCAATACTGTCGACGACGAAATCCGACAATGTCTCGTTTTCATGAAAACACGATTTCGCTTCGACGCAACGTCGAAATATCATCAAGAACGTCTTGAAAGTGCGATTTTTGATTGAGTTTTGCTGCTTTTGTAAATTCGTCATTCCTGCCTTTTGTACATCGAGTTTCAATACTGTCGACGACGAAATCCGACCATGACCCTCTTTCACGAAAACATGATTTCGCTCCAACGCAACCACGATTTAACAGTGAAAACGTACTGAGAGTGCGTTTTTTCATGGACCCTTCGCTGTTTTGCTTGATTCGTTGTTTCTGAGTTTCGTACATCGAGTTTCAATACTGTCGACGACTGAATCCGACAATGTTTCGTTTTTATGAAAACACGATTTCGCTTCGACGCAACGTCGAATTATCATCAAGAACGTCTTGAAAGTGCGTTTTTTGATTGAATTTTGCTGTTTTCGTCGATTCTTAGTTTCTGACTTTCGTACATCGAGTTTCAATACGCCGACGACGAAATCCGACCATGACCCGATTTCACCAAAAAACAGTTTCGTTTCGTCGCAACGTCGAATTATCATCAAGAACGTCTTGAAAGTGCGTTTTTTATTGACTTTCGCTGTTTTTGTTGATTTGTCGTTTCTGATTTTCGTACACCGAGTTTCAATATTGAGACGTAAAGTCGACGAAAGAACCGAAAGATTTGTTGTAGGGATTTTTCTCGACGTCGCAGGGGCGTTTGATAACGTATGGTGGCCAAGTGTCTTACGCGAACTTAAAAATCGAAGCTGCCCGAAGAATCTGTACGTCATCATGCAAGACTACTTCAAGTTCAGAACAGTATCGATTCGGGAAAACGACCAATTGGCGAAAAAACATGTGACAAAAGGATGCCCCCAGGGATCGATACTAGGACCTTTCTTATGGAATCTTATTTTCGATGAGAATCTAAAAGCCGTGGCGGCAACGCGGTACACGGATACTGTAGCGTATGCGGATGATCAAGTACTGATAATATCGGGTAACAATCGGATGGAACTTGAATTACGTGCACAATTAGCCATTCGCAAAGTGAATGCATGGTGCAGTAAGCATAAATTGTCTCTATCAGCCCAGAAGACTAACATGATGCTGTTGAAAGGAAAATCAGTATCGCTGGAATCTATCAACATCAGAATAAACGACCACAAATTGAGCCTAGCAGATGATGTAAAATACCTGGGGATCAAGTTCCAAAAAGGACTCAAGATAAATGCACACATCAGAAGTATATGTGAAAAATCGAAGAAAGTACTGCACAGTGTAGGGAGCGTCGCAAAAAGCAAGTGGGGACTGGGCCATAAGGCAATGAGCACGATATACAAAGGGGTTTATGTCCCCATTGTAACGTATGGCGCAAGTGGGTGGGCTGACAAACTAACAGAAAGAATGAGGAAGGAATTAGGTAGCTCGCAGCGCTTAGCATTAATAAGAGTAACCAAAGCCTACAGGACCGTTTCAACGGAATGTTTACCTGTCATTGCTGGAGTTCTGCCAATAGACCTGGAGATACAAAAAAGAGTTTTGAACTATAAGATTCGCCGAAGAGTCAATTTCACAATAGAAGATTACACGTGCGAGTGGATGACGAATGATAAAACGAACGAGGGCCTCTCAGTCACAGAAGTGCGCAAATTAGTAGAAACACAGATGGTAGAGTTGTGGCAGGATAGGTGGACGCACAGCACTAAAGGGAGAATGACCTTCAACTATTTTCAAACGGTACAGGACAGAATGAAATCTGTCTGGGTAAACCCGAATTTCTACGCGACACAATTTTTGTCAGGACATGGAAACTTCAATAGTAAATTGAAAGATATGAACATTGTGCCGAACGCCTACTGCAGCTGTGGTTAACAGGAAACCCCTGAACATATACTGTTGAACTGTATCGAGTATGACATTGAAAGAATAATAGCAGTCAAAGAACTGGAAAAAGAGGGAATTCACGAAATTAACTTAAAAAATTTAGTGAAAAACAAGAAAAGTTTCCAGATATTCGCCAAATACGCCAAAGCGATACTGGACAAACGAAATCAAAGCAGGTAAAATTAGCCTAGGAGGAGGAAACTTCTGAAAAAAACAGCGGAAATCAGTACAATTGTAGGTTTGTGTAACAGAAGTTCAGAAAGATAAACATCGGAATTTGAACAAAAATTACCCGAGATAAAAATAATAAACGCAAGACGAATATGGCAAATTGTCTGTAAAGACGTGATGAGTATTAAAAGAAGAAAAAAAAAAAAAGTATATTCGACCGTCGGTATAACAAAATTAGGTACGACGGGGGTGGGAGGTGGGACAAAAAAAAAAAAAAACCGAGTTTCGATACTGTCGACGACGAAATCCGACAATGTCTCGTTTTCATGAAAACACGATTTCGCTTCGACGCAACGTCGAATTATCATCAAGAACGTCTTGAAAGTGCGTTTTTTGATTGAATTTTGCTGTTTTCGTCGGTTCTTAGTTTCTGACTTTCGTACATCGAGTTTCAATACCGTCGACGACAAAATCCGACCATGACCCGATTTCACCAAAAAACAGTTTCGCTTCGTCGCAACGTCGAATTATCATCAAGAACGTCTTAAAAGTGCGTTTTTTGATTGAATTTTGCTGTTTTTGTCGATTCGTCGTTTTTGACTTTCGTACGGCGAGTTTCAATATTGTCGACGACGAAATCCGACCACGATCGAATTATATGAAAACAGGATTTTGATTCGACGCAACCACGATTTAACAGCGAAAACGTAGTGAGAGTGCGATTTTTCATAGACTCTTCGCTGTTTCGGTCGATTCGTGGTTTCTGACATTCGTACATCGAGTTTCAGTACTGTCGACGACGAAATCCGACCATGACCCGCTTTCACGAAAACATGATTTCGCTTCAACGCAACCACGATTTAACAGTGAAAACGTACTGAGAGTGCGTTTTTTCATAGACCCTTCGCTGTTTTGCTCGATTCGTTGTTTCTGACTTTCGTACATCGAGTTTCAATACCGTCGACGACGGAATCCGACAATGTCTCGTTTTTATGAAAACACGATTTCGGTTCGTCGCAACGTCGAATTATCATCAAGAACGTCTTGAAAGTGCGTTTTTTGATTGAATTTGGCTGTTTTTGTCGATTTGTCGTTTCTGACTTTCGTACATCGAGTTTCAATACCGTCGACGACGAAATCCGACAATGTCTTGTTTTCATGAAAACACGATCTCGCTTCGACGCAACGTCGAATTATCATCAAGAACGTCTTGAAAGTGCGTTTTTTGATTGAGTTTTACTGTTTTTGTAAACTCGTCATTCCTGCCTTTCGTACATCGAGTTTCAATACTGTCGACGACGAAATCCGACCATGACCCGCTTTCACGAAAACAGGATTTCGCTTTAACGCAACCACGATTTAACAGTGAAAACGTACTGAGAGTGCGTTTTTTCATAGACCCTTCGCTGTTTTGCTCGATTCGTTGTTTCTGACTTTCGTACATCGGGTTTCAATACTGTCGACGACGGATTCCGACAATGTCTCGTTTTCATGAAAACACGATTTCGCTTCGACGCAACGTCGAATTATCATCAAGAACGTCTTGAAAGTGCGTTGTTTTATTGAATTTTGCTGTTTTTGTCGATTCGTTGTTTCTGACTTTCGTACATCGAGTTTCAATACTGTCGACGACGGAATCCGACAATGTCTCGTTTTGATGAAAACACGATTTCGCTTCGACGCAACGTCGAATTATCATCAAGAACGTCTTGAAAGTGCGTTTTTTGATTGAGTTTTGCTGTTTTTGTAAATTCGTCATTCCTGCCTTTCGTACATCGAGTTTCAATACTGTCGACGACGAAATCCAACAATGTCTCGTTTTCATGAAAACACGATTTCGCTTCGACGCAACGTCGAATTATCATCAAGAACGTATCGAAAGTTGGTTTTTTCATGGATTTTCGCTGTTTTGCTCGATTCGTGGTTTCTGACTTTCGTACATCGAGTTTCAATACCGTCGACGACGGAATCCGACAATGTCTCGTTTTTATGAAAACACGATTTCGCTTCGACGCAACGTCGAATTATCATCAAGAACGTCTTGAAAGTGCGTTTTTTTATTGAATTTTGCTGTTTTCGTCGATTCTTAGTTTCTGATTTTCGTACATCGAGTTTCAATACTGTCGACGACGAAATCCGACCATGACCCGATTTCACGAAAACATGATTTCGCTTCGACGCAAGCACGATTTAACAGTGAAAACGTACTGAGAGTGCGTTTTTTCATAGACCCTTCGCTGTTTTGCTCGCTTCGTTGTTTCTGACTTTCGTCCATCGAGTTTCAATACTGTCGACGACGGAATCCGACAATGTCTCGTTTTGATGAAAACACGATTTCGCTTCGACGCAACGTCGAATTATCATCAAGAACGTCTTGAAAGTGCGATTTTTGATTGAGTTTTGCTGCTTTTGTAAATTCGTCATTCCTGCCGTTTGTACATCGAGTTTCAATACTGTCGACGACGAAATCCGACCATGACCCTCTTTCACGAAAACATGATTTCGCTTCAACGCAACCTCGATTTAACAGTGAAAACGTACTGAGAGTGCGTTTTTTCATGGACCCTTCGCTGTTTTGCTTGATCCGTTGTTTCTGCGTTTCGTACATCGAGTTTCAATACTGTCGACGACTGAATCCGACAATGTCTCGTTTTCATGAAAACACGATTTCGCTTCGACGCAACGTCGAATTATCATCAAGAACGTATCGAAAGTTGGTTTTTTCATGGATTTTCGCTGTTTTGCTCGATTCGTGGTTTCTGACTTTCGTACATCGAGTTTCAATACTGTCGACGACGAAATCTGACAATGTTTCGTTTTCATGAAAACACGATTTCGCTTCATAGTTTTTTCATAGACCCTTCGCTGTTTTGCTCGCTTCGTTGTTTCTGACTTTCGTCCATCGAGTTTCAATACTGTCGACGACGGAATCCGACAATGTCTCGTTTTGATGAAAACACGATTTCGCTTCGACGCAACGTCGAATTATCATCAAGAACGTCTTGAAAGTGCGTTTTTTTATTGAATTTTGCTGTTTTCGTCGATTCTTAGTTTCTGACTTTCGTACATCGAGTTTTAATACGCCGACGACGAAATCCGACCATGACCCGATTTCACCAAAAAACAGTTTCGCTTCGTCGCAACGTCGAATTATCATCAAGAACGTCTTGAAAGTGCGTTTTTTATTGACTTTCGCTGTTTTTGTTGATTTGTCGTTTCTGATTTTCGTACACCGAGTTTCAATACTGTCGACGACTAAATCCGAAAATGTCTCGTTTTCATGAAAACACGATCTCGCTTCGACGCAATGTCGAATTATCATCACGAACGTCTTGAAAGTGCGTTTTTTTATTGAGTTTTGCTGTTTTTGTAAATTCGTCATTCCTGCCTTTTGTACATCGAGTTTCAATACTGTCGACGACGAAATCCGAAAATGTCTCGTTTTCATGAAAATACGATTTCGCTTCGACGCAACGTCGAATTATCATAAAGAACCTATCGAAAGTTGGTTTTTTCATGGATTTTCGCTGTTTTGCTCGATTCGTGGTTTCTGACTTTCGTACATCGAGTTTCAATACTGTCGACGACGAAATCCGACAATGTCTCGTTTTCATGAAAACACGATTTCGCTTCGACGCAACGTCGAATTATCATCAAGAACGTCTTGAAAGTGCGATTTTTGATTGAGTTTTGCTGTTTTTGTAAATTCGTCATTCCTGCCTTTTGTACATCGAGTTTCAATACTGTCGACGACGAAATCCGACCATGACCCGCTTTCACGAAAACATGATTTCGCTTCAACGCAACCACGATTTAACAGTGAAAACGTACTGAGAGTGCGTTTTTTCAGACCCTTCGCTGTTTTGCTCGATTCGTTGTTTCTGAGTTTCGTACATCGAGTTTCAATACTGTCGACGACGGAATCCGACAATGTCTCGTTTATATGAAAACACGATTTCGCTTCGACGCAACGTCGAATTATCATCAAGAACGTCATGAAAGTGCGTTTTTTGATTGAATTTTGCTGTTTTCGTCGATTTGTCGTTTCTGATTTTCGTACACCGAGTTTCAATACTGTCGACGACGAAATCCGACAATGTCTCGTTTTCATGAAAACACGATTTCGCTTCGACGCAACGTCGAATTATCATCAAGAACGTATCGAAAGTTGGTTTTTTCATGGATTTTCGCTGTTTTGCTCGATTCGTGGTTTCTGACTTTCGTACATCGAGTTTCAATACTGTCGACGACGAAATCCGACAATGTCTCGTTTTCATGAAAACACGATTTCGCTTCGACGCAACGTCGAATTATCATCAAGAACGTCTTGAAAGTACGATTTTTGATTGAGTTTTGCTGTTTTTGTAAATTCGTCATACCTGCCTTTTGTACATCGAGTTTCAATACTGTCGACGACGAAATCCGACCATGACCCGCTTTCACGAAAACATGATTTCGCTTCAACGCAACCACGATTTAACAGTGAAAACGTACTGAGAGTGCGTTTTTTCAGACCCTTCGCTGTTTTGCTCGATTCGTTGTTTCTGAGTTTCGTACATCGAGTTTCAATACTGTCGACGACGGAATCCGACAATGTCTCGTTTTTATGAAAACACGATTTCGCTTCGACGCAACGTCGAATTATCATCAAGAACGTCATGAAAGTTCGTTTTTTGATTGAATTTTGCTGTTTTCGTCGATTTGTCGTTTCTGATTTTCGTACACCGAGTTTCAATACTGTCGACGACGAAATCCGACAATGTCTCGTTTTCATGAAAACACGATTTCGCTTCGACGCAACGTCGAATTATCATCAAGAACGTATCGAAAGTTGGTTTTTTCATGGATTTTCGCTGTTTTGCTCGATTCGTGGTTTCTGACTTTCCGTACATCGAGTTTCAATACTGTCGACGACGAAATCCGACAATGTCTCGTTTTCATGAAAACACGATTTCGCTTCGACGCAACGTCGAATTATCATCAAGAACGTCTTGAAAGTGCGATTTTTGATTGAGTTTTGCTGCTTTTGTAAATTCGTCATTCCTGCCTTTTGTACATCGAGTTTCAATACTGTCGACGACGAAATCCGACCATGACCCTCTTTCACGAAAACATGATTTCGCTTCAACGCAACCACGATTTAAAAGTGAAAACGTACTGAGAGTGCGTTTTTTCATGGACCCTTCGCTGTTTTGCTTGATCCGTTGTTTCTGCGTTTCGTACATCGAGTTTCAATACTGTCGACGACTGAATCCGACAATGTCTCGTTTTCATGAAAACACGATTTCGCTTCGACGCAACGTCGAATTATCATCAAGAACGTATCGAAAGTTGGTTTTTTCATGGATTTTCGCTGTTTTGCTCGATTCGTGGTTTCTGACTTTCGTACATCGAGTTTCAATACTGTCGACGACGAAATCTGACAATGTTTCGTTTTCATGAAAACACGATTTCGCTTCATAGTTTTTTCATAGACCCTTCGCTGTTTTGCTCGCTTCGTTGTTTCTGACTTTCGTCCATCGAGTTTCAATACTGTCGACGACGGAATCCGACAATGTCTCGTTTTGATGAAAACACGATTTCGCTTCGACGCAACGTCGAATTATCATCAAGAACGTCTTGAAAGTGCGTTTTTTTATTGAATTTTGCTGTTTTCGTCGATTCTTAGTTTCTGACTTTCGTACATCGAGTTTTAATACGCCGACGACGAAATCCGACCATGACCCGATTTCACCAAAAAACAGTTTCGCTTCGTCGCAACGTCGAATTATCATCAAGAACGTCTTGAAAGTGCGTTTTTTATTGACTTTCGCTGTTTTTGTTGATTTGTCGTTTCTGATTTTCGTACACCGAGTTTCAATACTGTCGACGACTAAATCCGAAAATGTCTCGTTTTCATGAAAACACGATCTCGCTTCGACGCAATGTCGAATTATCATAAAGAACCTATCGAAAGTTGGTTTTTTCATGGATTTTCGCTGTTTTGCGCGATTCGTGGTTTCTGACTTTCGTACATCGAGTTTCAATACTGTCGACGACGAAATCCGACAATGTCTCGTTTTCATGAAAACACGATTTCGCTTCGACGCAACGTCGAATTATCATCAAGAACGTCTTGAAAGTGCGATTTTTGATTGAGTTTTGCTGTTTTTGTAAATTCGTCATTCCTGCCTTTTGTACATCGAGTTTCAATACTGTCGACGACGAAATCCGACCATGACCCGCTTTCACGAAAACATGATTTCGCTTCAACGCAACCACGATTTAACAGTGAAAACGTACTGAGAGTGCGTTTTTTCAGACCCTTCGCTGTTTTGCTCGATTCGTTGTTTCTGAGTTTCGTACATCGAGTTTCAATACTGTCGACGACGGAATCCGACAATGTCTCGTTTATATGAAAACACGATTTCGCTTCGACGCAACGTCGAATTATCATCAAGAACGTCATGAAAGTGCGTTTTTTGATTGAATTTTGCTGTTTTCGTCGATTTGTCGTTTCTGATTTTCGTACACCGAGTTTCAATACTGTCGACGACGAAATCCGACAATGTCTCGTTTTCATGAAAACACGATTTCGCTTCGACGCAACGTCGAATTATCATCAAGAACGTCTTGAAAGTACGATTTTTGATTGAGTTTTGCTGTTTTTGTAAATTCGTCATACCTGCCTTTTGTACATCGAGTTTCAATACTGTCGACGACGAAATCCGACCATGACCCGCTTTCACGAAAACATGATTTCGCTTCAACGCAACCACGATTTAACAGTGAAAACGTACTGAGAGTGCGTTTTTTCAGACCCTTCGCTGTTTTGCTCGATTCGTTGTTTCTGAGTTTCGTACATCGAGTTTCAATACTGTCGACGACGGAATCCGACAATGTCTCGTTTTTATGAAAACACGATTTCGCTTCGACGCAACGTCGAATTATCATCAAGAACGTCATGAAAGTTCGTTTTTTGATTGAATTTTGCTGTTTTCGTCGATTTGTCGTTTCTGATTTTCGTACACCGAGTTTCAATACTGTCGACGACGAAATCCGACAATGTCTCGTTTTCATGAAAACACGATTTCGCTTCGACGCAACGTCGAATTATCATCAAGAACGTATCGAAAGTTGGTTTTTTCATGGATTTTCGCTGTTTTGCTCGATTCGTGGTTTCTGACTTTCCGTACATCGAGTTTCAATACTGTCGACGACGAAATCCGACAATGTCTCGTTTTTATGAAAACACGATTTCGCTTCGACGCAACGTCGAATTATCATCAAGAACGTCTTGAAAGTACGATTTTTGATTGAGTTTTGCTGTTTTTGTAAATTCGTCATACCTGCCTTTTGTACATCGAGTTTCAATACTGTCGACGACGAAATCCGACCATGACCCGCTTTCACGAAAACATGATTTCGCTTCAACGCAACCACGATTTAACAGTGAAAACGTACTGAGAGTGCGTTTTTTCAGACCCTTCGCTGCTTTGCTCGATTCGTTGTTTCTGAGTTTCGTACATCGAGTTTCAATACTGTCGACGACGAAATCCGACAATGTCTCGATTTCACGAAAACACGTTTTCGCTTCGACGCAACGTCGAATTATCATCAAGAACGTCTTGAAAGTGCGTTTTTTGATTGAATTTTGCTGTTTTTGTCGATTCTCCGTTTCTGACTTTCGTACATCGAGTTTCAATACTGTCGACGACTAAATCCGAAAATGTCTCGTTTTCATTAAACCACGATCTCGCTTCGACGCAACGTCGAATTATCATCACGAACGTCTTGAAAGTGCGTTTTTTGATTGAGTTTTGCTGTTTTTGTAAATTCGTCATTCCTGCCTTTCGTACATCGAGTTTCAATACTGTCGACGACGAAATCCAACAATGTCTCGTTTTCATGAAAACACGATTTCGCTTCGACGCAACGTCGAATTATCATCAAGAACGTATCGAAAGTTGGTTTTTTCATGGATTTTCGCTGTTTTGCTCGATTCGTGGTTTCTGACTTTCCGTACATCGAGTTTCAATACTGTCGACGACGAAATCCGACAATGTCTCGTTTTTATGAAAACACGATTTCCCTTCGACGCAACGTCGAATTATCATCAAGAATGTCTTGAAAGTGCGTTTTTTGATTGAGTTTTGCTGTTTTTGTAAATTCGTCATTCCTGCCTTTCGTACATCGAGTTTCAATACTGTCGACGACGAAATCCAACAATGTCTCGTTTTCATGAAAACACGATTTCGCTTCGACGCAACGTCGAATTATCATCAAGAACGTATCGAAAGTTGGTTTTTTCATGGATTTTCGCTGTTTTGCTTGATTCGTGGTTTCTGACTTTCGTACATCGAGTTTCAATACCGTCGACGACGGAATCCGACAATGTCTCGTTTTTATGAAAACACGATTTCGCTTCGACGCAACGTCGAATTATCATCAAGAACGGCTTGAAAGTGCGTTTTTTGCTTGAATTTTGTTGTTTTCGTCGATTCTTAGTTTCTGACTTTCGTACGTCGAGTTTCAATACCGTCGACGACGAAATCCGACCATGACCCGATTTCACCAAAAAACAGTTTCGCTTCGTCGCAACGTCGAATTATCATCAAGAACGTCTTGAAAGTGCGTTTTTTAATTGAATTTTGCTGTTTTCGTCGATTCTTAGTTTCTGATTTTCGTACATCGAGTTTCAATACTGTCGACGACGAAATCCGACCATGACCCGATTTCACGAAAACATGATTTCGCTTCAACGCAACCACGATTTAACAGTGAAAACGTACTGAGAGTGCGTTTTTTCATAGACCCTTCGCTGTTTTGCTCGATTCGTTGTTTCTGACTTTCGTACATCGAGTTTCAATACTGTCGACGACGGAATCCGACAATGTCTCGTTTTCCTGAAAACACGATTTCGCTTCGACGCAACGTCGAATTATCATCAAGAACGTCTTGAAAGTGCGTTGTTTTATTGAATTTTGGTGTTTTTGTCGATTCGTCGTTTCTGACTTTCGTACATCGAGTTTCAATACTGTCGACGACGAAATCCAACAATGTCTCGTTTTCATGAAAACACGATTTCGTTTCGACGCAACGTCGAATTATCATCAAGAACGTCTTGAAAGTGCGATTTTTGATTGAGTTTTGCTGTTTTTGTAAATTCGTCATTCCTGCCTTTTGTACATCGAGTTTCAATACTGTCGACGACGAAATCCGACCATGACCCGTTTTCACGAAAACATGATTTCGCTTCAACGCAACCACGATTTAACAGTGAAAACGTACTGAGAGTGCGTTTTTTCAGACCCTTCGCTGTGTTGCTCGATCCGTTGTTTCTGCGTTTCGTACATCGAGTTTCAATACTGTCGACGACTGAATCCGACAATGTCTCGTTTTTATGAAAACACGATTTCGCTTCGACGCAACGTCGAATTATCATCAAGAACGTCTTGAAAGTGCGTTTTTTGATTGAATTTTGCTGTTTTCGTCGATTCTTAGTTTCTGACTTTCGTACATCGAGTTTCAATACTGTCGACGACGAAATCCGACCATGACCCGCTTTCACGAAAACATGATTTCGCTTCGTCGCAACCACGATTTAACAGTAAAAACGTACTGAGAGTGCGTTTTTTCATAGACCCTTCGCTGTTTTGCTCGCTTCGTTGTTTCTGAGTTTCGTACATCGAGTTTCAATACTGTCGACGACGGAATCCGACAATGTCTCGTTTTTATGAAAACACGATTTCGCTTCGACGCAACGTCGAATCATCATCAAGAACGTCTTGAAAGTGCGTTTTTTGATTGAATTTTGCTGTTTTCGTCGATTCTTAGTTTCTGACTTTCGTACATCGAGTTTCAGTACTGTCGACGACGAAATCCGACCATGACCCGCTTTCACGAAAACATGATTTCGCTTCAACGCAACCACGATTTAACAGTGAAAACGTACTGAGAGTGCGTTTTTTCATGGACCCTTCGCTGTTTTGCTCGATTCGTTGTTTCTGAGTTTCGTCCATCGAGTTTCAATACTGTCGACGACGGAATCCGACAATGTCTCGTTTTTATGAAAACACGATTTCGCTTCGACGCAACGTCGAATCATCATCAAGAACGTCTTGAAAGTGCGTTTTTTGATTGAATTTTGCTGTTTTCGTCGATTCTTAGTTTCTGACTTTCGTACATCGAGTTTCAATACTGTCGACGACGAAATCCGACCATGACCCGCTTTCACGAAAACATGATTTCGCTTCAACGCAACCACGATTTAACAGTGAAAACGTACTGAGAGTGCGTTTTTTCATAGACCCTTCGCTGTTTTGCTCGATTCGTTGTTTCTGACTTTCGTACATCGAGTTTCAATACTGTCGACGACGGAATCCGACAATGTCTCGTTTTCCTGAAAACACGATTTCGCTTCGACGCAACGTCGAATTATCATCAAGAACGTCTTGAAAGTGCGTTGTTTTATTGAATTTTGGTGTTTTTGTCGATTCGTCGTTTCTGACTTTCGTACATCGAGTTTCAATACTGTCGACGACGAAATCCAACAATGTCTCGTTTTCATGAAAACACGATTTCGTTTCGACGCAACGTCGAATTATCATCAAGAACGTCTTGAAAGTGCGATTTTTGATTGAGTTTTGCTGTTTTTGTAAATTCGTCATTCCTGCCTTTTGTACATCGAGTTTCAATACTGTCGACGACGAAATCCGACCATGACCCGCTTTCACGAAAACATGATTTCGCTTCGTCGCAACCACGATTTAACTGTGAAAACGTACTGAGAGTGCGTTTTTTCATGGACCCTTCGCTGTTTTGCTTGATTCGTTGTTTCTGAGTTTCGTACATCGAGTTTCAATACTGTCGACGACTGAATCCGACAATGTCTCGTTTTTATGAAAACACGATTTCGCTTCGACGCAACGTCGAATTATCATCAAGAACGTCTTGAAAGTGCGTTTTTTGATTGAATTTTGCTGTTTTCGTCGATTCTTAGTTTCTGACTTTCGTACATCGAGTTTCAATACTGTCGACGACGAAATCCGACCATGACCCGCTTTCACGAAAACATGATTTCGCTTCAACGCAACCACGATTTAACAGTGAAAACGTACTGAGAGTGCGTTTTTTCATGGACCCTTCGCTGTTTTGCTCGATTCGTTGTTTCTGAGTTTCGTACATCGAGTTTCAATACTGTCGACGACGGAATCCGACAATGTCTCGTTTTTATGAAAACACGATTTCGCTTCGACGCAACGTCGAATTATCATCAAGAACGTCTTGAAAGTGCGTTGTTTTATTGAATTTTGCTGTTTTCGTCGATTCTTAGTTTCTGACTTTCGTACGTCGAGTTTCAATACCGTCGACGACGAAATCCGACCATGACCCGATTTCACCAAAAAACAGTTTCGCTTCGTCGCAACGTCGAATTATCATCAAGAACGTCTTGAAAGTGCGTTTTTTGATTGAATTTTGCTGTTTTCGTCGATTCTTAGTTTCTGATTTTCGTACATCGAGTTTCAATACTGTCGACGACGAAATCCGACCATGACCCGATTTCACGAAAACATGATTTCGCTTCGACGCAAGCACGATTTAACAGTGAAAACGTACTGAGAGTGCGTTTTTTCATAGACCCTTCGCTGTTTTGCTCGCTTCGTTGTTTCTGACTTTCGTCCATCGAGTTTCAATACTGTCGACGACGGAATCCGACAATGTCTCGTTTTGATGAAAACACGATTCCGCTTCGACGCAACGTCGAATTATCATCAAGAACGTCTTGAAAGTGCGTTTTTTGATTGAGTTTTGCTGTTTTTGTAAATTCGTCATTCCTGCCATTCGTACATCGAGTTTCAATACTGTCGACGACGAAATCCGACAATGTCTCGTTTTCATGAAAACACGATTTCGCTTCGACGCAACGTCGAATTATCATCAAGAACGTCTTGAAAGTGCGATTTTTGATTGAGTTTTGCTGTTTTTGTAAATTCGTCATTCCTGCCTTTTGTACATCGAGTTTCAATACTGTCGACGACGAAATCCGACCATGACCCGCTTTCACGAAAACATGATTTCGCTTCAACGCAACCACGATTTAACAGTGAAAACGTACTGAGAGTGCGTTTTTTCAGACCCTTCGCTGTTTTGCTCGATTCGTTGTTTCTGAGTTTCGTACATCGAGTTTCAATACTGTCGACGACGGAATCCGACAATGTCTCGTTTATATGAAAACACGATTTCGCTTCGACGCAACGTCGAATTATCATCAAGAACGTCATGAAAGTGCGTTTTTTGATTGAATTTTGCTGTTTTCGTCGATTTGTCGTTTCTGATTTTCGTACACCGAGTTTCAATACTGTCGACGACGAAATCCGACAATGTCTCGTTTTCATGAAAACACGATTTCGCTTCGACGCAACGTCGAATTATCATCAAGAACGTATCGAAAGTTGGTTTTTTCATGGATTTTCGCTGTTTTGCTCGATTCGTGGTTTCTGACTTTCGTACATCGAGTTTCAATACTGTCGACGACGAAATCCGACAA
This sequence comes from Ischnus inquisitorius, assembly GCA_963924025.1. Lineage (NCBI taxonomy): Eukaryota > Metazoa > Arthropoda > Insecta > Hymenoptera > Ichneumonidae > Ischnus > Ischnus inquisitorius. The sequence continues at coordinate 15,540,677 of OZ001253.1, read as the reverse complement.
TGTCTCGTTTTCATGAAAACACGATTTCGCTTCGACGCAACGTCGAATTATCATCAAGAACGTCTTGAAAGTACGATTTTTGATTGAGTTTTGCTGTTTTTGTAAATTCGTCATACCTGCCTTTTGTACATCGAGTTTCAATACTGTCGACGACGAAATCCGACCATGACCCGCTTTCACGAAAACATGATTTCGCTTCAACGCAACCACGATTTAACAGTGAAAACGTACTGAGAGTGCGTTTTTTCAGACCCTTCGCTGTTTTGCTCGATTCGTTGTTTCTGAGTTTCGTACATCGAGTTTCAATACTGTCGACGACGGAATCCGACAATGTCTCGTTTTTATGAAAACACGATTTCGCTTCGACGCAACGTCGAATTATCATCAAGAACGTCATGAAAGTTCGTTTTTTGATTGAATTTTGCTGTTTTCGTCGATTTGTCGTTTCTGATTTTCGTACACCGAGTTTCAATACTGTCGACGACGAAATCCGACAATGTCTCGTTTTCATGAAAACACGATTTCGCTTCGACGCAACGTCGAATTATCATCAAGAACGTATCGAAAGTTGGTTTTTTCATGGATTTTCGCTGTTTTGCTCGATTCGTGGTTTCTGACTTTCCGTACATCGAGTTTCAATACTGTCGACGACGAAATCCGACAATGTCTCGTTTTCATGAAAACACGATTTCGCTTCGACGCAACGTCGAATTATCATCAAGAACGTCTTGAAAGTGCGATTTTTGATTGAGTTTTGCTGCTTTTGTAAATTCGTCATTCCTGCCTTTTGTACATCGAGTTTCAATACTGTCGACGACGAAATCCGACCATGACCCTCTTTCACGAAAACATGATTTCGCTTCAACGCAACCACGATTTAAAAGTGAAAACGTACTGAGAGTGCGTTTTTTCATGGACCCTTCGCTGTTTTGCTTGATCCGTTGTTTCTGCGTTTCGTACATCGAGTTTCAATACTGTCGACGACTGAATCCGACAATGTCTCGTTTTCATGAAAACACGATTTCGCTTCGACGCAACGTCGAATTATCATCAAGAACGTATCGAAAGTTGGTTTTTTCATGGATTTTCGCTGTTTTGCTCGATTCGTGGTTTCTGACTTTCGTACATCGAGTTTCAATACTGTCGACGACGAAATCTGACAATGTTTCGTTTTCATGAAAACACGATTTCGCTTCATAGTTTTTTCATAGACCCTTCGCTGTTTTGCTCGCTTCGTTGTTTCTGACTTTCGTCCATCGAGTTTCAATACTGTCGACGACGGAATCCGACAATGTCTCGTTTTGATGAAAACACGATTTCGCTTCGACGCAACGTCGAATTATCATCAAGAACGTCTTGAAAGTGCGTTTTTTTATTGAATTTTGCTGTTTTCGTCGATTCTTAGTTTCTGACTTTCGTACATCGAGTTTTAATACGCCGACGACGAAATCCGACCATGACCCGATTTCACCAAAAAACAGTTTCGCTTCGTCGCAACGTCGAATTATCATCAAGAACGTCTTGAAAGTGCGTTTTTTATTGACTTTCGCTGTTTTTGTTGATTTGTCGTTTCTGATTTTCGTACACCGAGTTTCAATACTGTCGACGACTAAATCCGAAAATGTCTCGTTTTCATGAAAACACGATCTCGCTTCGACGCAATGTCGAATTATCATAAAGAACCTATCGAAAGTTGGTTTTTTCATGGATTTTCGCTGTTTTGCGCGATTCGTGGTTTCTGACTTTCGTACATCGAGTTTCAATACTGTCGACGACGAAATCCGACAATGTCTCGTTTTCATGAAAACACGATTTCGCTTCGACGCAACGTCGAATTATCATCAAGAACGTCTTGAAAGTGCGATTTTTGATTGAGTTTTGCTGTGTTTGTAAATTCGTCATTCCTGCCTTTTGTACATCGAGTTTCAATACTGTCGACGACGAAATCCGACCATGACCCGCTTTCACGAAAACATGATTTCGCTTCAACGCAACCACGATTTAACAGTGAAAACGTACTGAGAGTGCGTTTTTTCAGACCCTTCGCTGTTTTGCTCGATTCGTTGTTTCTGAGTTTCGTACATCGAGTTTCAATACTGTCGACGACGGAATCCGACAATGTCTCGTTTATATGAAAACACGATTTCGCTTCGACGCAACGTCGAATTATCATCAAGAACGTCATGAAAGTGCGTTTTTTGATTGAATTTTGCTGTTTTCGTCGATTTGTCGTTTCTGATTTTCGTACACCGAGTTTCAATACTGTCGACGACGAAATCCGACAATGTCTCGTTTTCATGAAAACACGATTTCGCTTCGACGCAACGTCGAATTATCATCAAGAACGTCTTGAAAGTACGATTTTTGATTGAGTTTTGCTGTTTTTGTAAATTCGTCATACCTGCCTTTTGTACATCGAGTTTCAATACTGTCGACGACGAAATCCGACCATGACCCGCTTTCACGAAAACATGATTTCGCTTCAACGCAACCACGATTTAACAGTGAAAACGTACTGAGAGTGCGTTTTTTCAGACCCTTCGCTGTTTTGCTCGATTCGTTGTTTCTGAGTTTCGTACATCGAGTTTCAATACTGTCGACGACGGAATCCGACAATGTCTCGTTTTTATGAAAACACGATTTCGCTTCGACGCAACGTCGAATTATCATCAAGAACGTCATGAAAGTTCGTTTTTTGATTGAATTTTGCTGTTTTCGTCGATTTGTCGTTTCTGATTTTCGTACACCGAGTTTCAATACTGTCGACGACGAAATCCGACAATGTCTCGTTTTCATGAAAACACGATTTCGCTTCGACGCAACGTCGAATTATCATCAAGAACGTCTTGAAAGTGCGATTTTTGATTGAGTTTTGCTGCTTTTGTAAATTCGTCATTCCTGCCTTTTGTACATCGAGTTTCAATACTGTCGACGACGAAATCCGACCATGACCCTCTTTCACGAAAACATGATTTCGCTTCAACGCAACCACGATTTAACAGTGAAAACGTACTGAGAGTGCGGTTTTTCATGGACCCTTCGCTGTTTTGCTTGATCCGTTGTTTCTGCGTTTCGTACATCGAGTTTCAATACCGTCGACGACGAAATCCGACCATGACCCGATTTCACCAAAAAACAGTTTCGCTTCGTCGCAACGTCGAATTATCATCAAGAACGTCTTGAAAGTGCGTTTTTTGATTGAATTTTGCTGTTTTCGTCGATTCTTAGTTTCTGATTTTCGTACATCGAGTTTCAATACTGTCGACGACGAAATCCGACCATGACCCGATTTCACGAAAACATGATTTCGCTTCGACGCAAGCACGATTTAACAGTGAAAACGTACTGAGAGTGCGTTTTTTCATAGACCCTTCGCTGTTTTGCTCGCTTCGTTGTTTCTGACTTTCGTCCATCGAGTTTCAATACTGTCGACGACGGAATCCGACAATGTCTCGTTTTGATGAAAACACGATTCCGCTTCGACGCAACGTCGAATTATCATCAAGAACGTCTTGAAAGTGCGTTTTTTGATTGAGTTTTGCTGTTTTTGTAAATTCGTCATTCCTGCCATTCGTACATCGAGTTTCAATACTGTCGACGACGAAATCCGACAATGTCTCGTTTTCATGAAAACACGATTTCGCTTCGACGCAACGTCGAATTATCATCAAGAACGTCTTGAAAGTGCGATTTTTGATTGAGTTTTGCTGTTTTTGTAAATTCGTCATTCCTGCCTTTTGTACATCGAGTTTCAATACTGTCGACGACGAAATCCGACCATGACCCGCTTTCACGAAAACATGATTTCGCTTCAACGCAACCACGATTTAACAGTGAAAACGTACTGAGAGTGCGTTTTTTCAGACCCTTCGCTGTTTTGCTCGATTCGTTGTTTCTGAGTTTCGTACATCGAGTTTCAATACTGTCGACGACGGAATCCGACAATGTCTCGTTTATATGAAAACACGATTTCGCTTCGACGCAACGTCGAATTATCATCAAGAACGTCATGAAAGTGCGTTTTTTGATTGAATTTTGCTGTTTTCGTCGATTTGTCGTTTCTGATTTTCGTACACCGAGTTTCAATACTGTCGACGACGAAATCCGACAATGTCTCGTTTTCATGAAAACACGATTTCGCTTCGACGCAACGTCGAATTATCATCAAGAACGTATCGAAAGTTGGTTTTTTCATGGATTTTCGCTGTTTTGCTCGATTCGTGGTTTCTGACTTTCGTACATCGAGTTTCAATACTGTCGACGACGAAATCCGACAATGTCTCGTTTTCATGAAAACACGATTTCGCTTCGACGCAACGTCGAATTATCATCAAGAACGTCTTGAAAGTACGATTTTTGATTGAGTTTTGCTGTTTTTGTAAATTCGTCATACCTGCCTTTTGTACATCGAGTTTCAATACTGTCGACGACGAAATCCGACCATGACCCGCTTTCACGAAAACATGATTTCGCTTCAACGCAACCACGATTTAACAGTGAAAACGTACTGAGAGTGCGTTTTTTCAGACCCTTCGCTGTTTTGCTCGATTCGTTGTTTCTGAGTTTCGTACATCGAGTTTCAATACTGTCGACGACGGAATCCGACAATGTCTCGTTTTTATGAAAACACGATTTCGCTTCGACGCAACGTCGAATTATCATCAAGAACGTCATGAAAGTTCGTTTTTTGATTGAATTTTGCTGTTTTCGTCGATTTGTCGTTTCTGATTTTCGTACACCGAGTTTCAATACTGTCGACGACGAAATCCGACAATGTCTCGTTTTCATGAAAACACGATTTCGCTTCGACGCAACGTCGAATTATCATCAAGAACGTATCGAAAGTTGGTTTTTTCATGGATTTTCGCTGTTTTGCTCGATTCGTGGTTTCTGACTTTCCGTACATCGAGTTTCAATACTGTCGACGACGAAATCCGACAATGTCTCGTTTTCATGAAAACACGATTTCGCTTCGACGCAACGTCGAATTATCATCAAGAACGTCTTGAAAGTGCGATTTTTGATTGAGTTTTGCTGCTTTTGTAAATTCGTCATTCCTGCCTTTTGTACATCGAGTTTCAATACTGTCGACGACGAAATCCGACCATGACCCTCTTTCACGAAAACATGATTTCGCTTCAACGCAACCACGATTTAAAAGTGAAAACGTACTGAGAGTGCGTTTTTTCATGGACCCTTCGCTGTTTTGCTTGATCCGTTGTTTCTGCGTTTCGTACATCGAGTTTCAATACTGTCGACGACTGAATCCGACAATGTCTCGTTTTCATGAAAACACGATTTCGCTTCGACGCAACGTCGAATTATCATCAAGAACGTATCGAAAGTTGGTTTTTTCATGGATTTTCGCTGTTTTGCTCGATTCGTGGTTTCTGACTTTCGTACATCGAGTTTCAATACTGTCGACGACGAAATCTGACAATGTTTCGTTTTCATGAAAACACGATTTCGCTTCATAGTTTTTTCATAGACCCTTCGCTGTTTTGCTCGCTTCGTTGTTTCTGACTTTCGTCCATCGAGTTTCAATACTGTCGACGACGGAATCCGACAATGTCTCGTTTTGATGAAAACACGATTTCGCTTCGACGCAACGTCGAATTATCATCAAGAACGTCTTGAAAGTGCGTTTTTTTATTGAATTTTGCTGTTTTCGTCGATTCTTAGTTTCTGACTTTCGTACATCGAGTTTTAATACGCCGACGACGAAATCCGACCATGACCCGATTTCACCAAAAAACAGTTTCGCTTCGTCGCAACGTCGAATTATCATCAAGAACGTCTTGAAAGTGCGTTTTGTATTGACTTTCGCTGTTTTTGTTGATTTGTCGTTTCTGATTTTCGTACACCGAGTTTCAATACTGTCGACGACTAAATCCGAAAATGTCTCGTTTTCATGAAAACACGATCTCGCTTCGACGCAATGTCGAATTATCATAAAGAACCTATCGAAAGTTGGTTTTTTCATGGATTTTCGCTGTTTTGCGCGATTCGTGGTTTCTGACTTTCGTACATCGAGTTTCAATACTGTCGACGACGAAATCCGACAATGTCTCGTTTTCATGAAAACACGATTTCGCTTCGACGCAACGTCGAATTATCATCAAGAACGTCTTGAAAGTGCGATTTTTGATTGAGTTTTGCTGTGTTTGTAAATTCGTCATTCCTGCCTTTTGTACATCGAGTTTCAATACTGTCGACGACGAAATCCGACCATGACCCGCTTTCACGAAAACATGATTTCGCTTCAACGCAACCACGATTTAACAGTGAAAACGTACTGAGAGTGCGTTTTTTCAGACCCTTCGCTGTTTTGCTCGATTCGTTGTTTCTGAGTTTCGTACATCGAGTTTCAATACTGTCGACGACGGAATCCGACAATGTCTCGTTTATATGAAAACACGATTTCGCTTCGACGCAACGTCGAATTATCATCAAGAACGTCATGAAAGTGCGTTTTTTGATTGAATTTTGCTGTTTTCGTCGATTTGTCGTTTCTGATTTTCGTACACCGAGTTTCAATACTGTCGACGACGAAATCCGACAATGTCTCGTTTTCATGAAAACACGATTTCGCTTCGACGCAACGTCGAATTATCATCAAGAACGTCTTGAAAGTACGATTTTTGATTGAGTTTTGCTGTTTTTGTAAATTCGTCATACCTGCCTTTTGTACATCGAGTTTCAATACTGTCGACGACGAAATCCGACCATGACCCGCTTTCACGAAAACATGATTTCGCTTCAACGCAACCACGATTTAACAGTGAAAACGTACTGAGAGTGCGTTTTTTCAGACCCTTCGCTGTTTTGCTCGATTCGTTGTTTCTGAGTTTCGTACATCGAGTTTCAATACTGTCGACGACGGAATCCGACAATGTCTCGTTTTTATGAAAACACGATTTCGCTTCGACGCAACGTCGAATTATCATCAAGAACGTCATGAAAGTTCGTTTTTTGATTGAATTTTGCTGTTTTCGTCGATTTGTCGTTTCTGATTTTCGTACACCGAGTTTCAATACTGTCGACGACGAAATCCGACAATGTCTCGTTTTCATGAAAACACGATTTCGCTTCGACGCAACGTCGAATTATCATCAAGAACGTCTTGAAAGTGCGATTTTTGATTGAGTTTTGCTGCTTTTGTAAATTCGTCATTCCTGCCTTTTGTACATCGAGTTTCAATACTGTCGACGACGAAATCCGACCATGACCCTCTTTCACGAAAACATGATTTCGCTTCAACGCAACCACGATTTAACAGTGAAAACGTACTGAGAGTGCGGTTTTTCATGGACCCTTCGCTGTTTTGCTTGATCCGTTGTTTCTGCGTTTCGTACATCGAGTTTCAATACTGTCGACGACGGAATCCGACAATGTCTCGTTTTTATGAAAACACGATTTCGCTTCGACGCAACGTCGAATTATCATCAAGAACGTCTTGAAAGTACGATTTTTGATTGAGTTTTGCTGTTTTTGTAAATTCGTCATACCTGCCTTTTGTACATCGAGTTTCAATACTGTCGACGACGAAATCCGACCATGACCCGCTTTCACGAAAACATGATTTCGCTTCAACGCAACCACGATTTAACAGTGAAAACGTACTGAGAGTGCGTTTCTTCAGACCCTTCGCTGCTTTGCTCGATTCGTTGTTTCTGAGTTTCGTACATCGAGTTTCAATACTGTCGACGACGAAATCCGACAATGTCTCGATTTCACGAAAACACGTTTTCGCTTCGACGCAACGTCGAATTATCATCAAGAACGTCTTGAAAGTGCGTTTTTTGATTGAATTTTGCTGTTTTTGTCGATTCTCCGTTTCTGACTTTCGTACATCGAGTTTCAATACTGTCGACGACTAAATCCGAAAATGTCTCGTTTTCATTAAAACACGATCTCGCTTCGACGCAACGTCGAATTATCATCACGAACGTCTTGAAAGTGCGTTTTTTGATTGAGTTTTGCTGTTTTTGTAAATTCGTCATTCCTGCCTTTTGTACATCGAGTTTCAATACTGTCGACGACGAAATCCGAAAATGTCTCGTTTTCATGAAAATACGATTTCGCTTCGACGCAACGTCGAATTATCATAAAGAACCTATCGAAAGTTTGTTATTTCATGGATTTTCGCTGTTTTGCTCGATTCGTGGTTTCTGACTTTCGTACATCGAGTTTCAATACTGTCGACGACGAAATCCGACCATGACCCGCTTTCACGAAAACATGATTTCGCTTCAACGCAACCACGATTTAACAGTGAATACGTACTGAGAGTGCGTTGTTTCATAGACCCTTCGCTGTTTTGTCGATTCGTTGTTTCTGACTTTCGTACATCGAGTTTCAATACTGTCGACGACGGAATCCGACAATGTCTCGTTTTGATGAAAACACGATTTCCCTTCGACGCAACGTCGAATTATCATCAAGAATGTCTTGAAAGTGCGTTTTTTGATTGAGTTTTGCTGTTTTTGTAAATTCGTCATTCCTGCCTTTCGTACATCGAGTTTCAATACTGTCGACGACGAAATCCAACAATGTCTCGTTTTCATGAAAACACGATTTCGCTTCGACGCAACGTCGAATTATCATCAAGAACGTATCGAAAGTTGGTTTTTTCATGGATTTTCGCTGTTTTGCTTGATTCGTGGTTTCTGACTTTCGTACATCGAGTTTCAATACCGTCGACGACGGAATCCGACAATGTCTCGTTTTTATGAAAACACGATTTCGCTTCGACGCAACGTCGAATTATCATCAAGAACGGCTTGAAAGTGCGATTTTTGATTGAATTTTGTTGTTTTCGTCGATTCTTAGTTTCTGACTTTCGTACGTCGAGTTTCAATACCGTCGACGACGAAATCCGACCATGACCCGATTTCACCAAAAAACAGTTTCGCTTCGTCGCAACGTCGAATTATCATCAAGAACGTCTTGAAAGTGCGTTTTTTAATTGAATTTTGCTGTTTTCGTCGATTCTTAGTTTCTGATTTTCGTACATCGAGTTTCAATACTGTCGACGACGAAATCCGACCATGACCCGATTTCACGAAAACATGATTTCGCTTCGACGCAAGCACGATTTAACAGTGAAAACGTACTGAGAGTGCGTTTTTTCATAGACCCTTCGCTGTTTTGCTCGCGTCGTTGTTTCTGACTTTCGTCCATCGAGTTTCAATACTGTCGACGACGGAATCCGACAATGTCTCGTTTTGATGAAAACACGATTTCGCTTCGACGCAACGTCGAATTATCATCAAGAACGTCTTGAAAGTGCGTTTTTTTATTGAATTTTGCTGTTTTCGTCGATTCTTAGTTTCTGACTTTCGTACATCGAGTTTTAATACGCCGACGACGAAATCCGACCATGACCCGATTTCACCAAAAAACAGTTTCGCTTCGTCGCAACGTCGAATTATCATCAAGAACGTCTTGAAAGTGCGTTTTTTATTGACTTTCGCTGTTTTTGTTGATTTGTCGTTTCTGATTTTCGTACACCGAGTTACAATACTGTCGACGACTAAATCCGAAAATGTCTCGTTTTCATGAAAACACGATCTCGCTTCGACGCAACGTCGAATTATCATCACGAACGTCTTGAAAGTGCGTTTTTTGATTGAGTTTTGCTGTTTTTGTAAATTCGTCATTCCTGCCTTTTGTACATCGAGTTTCAATACTGTCGACGACGAAATCCGAAAATGTCTCGTTTTCATGAAAATACGATTTCGCTTCGACGCAACGTCGAATTATCATAAAGAACCTATCGAAAGTTGGTTTTTTCATGGATTTTCGCTGTTTTGCTCGATTCGTTGTTTCTGAGTTTCGTACATCGAGTTTCAATACTGTCGACGACGGAATCCGACAATGTCTCGTTTATATGAAAACACGATTTCGCTTCGACGCAACGTCGAATTATCATCAAGAACGTCATAAAAGTGCGTTTTTTGATTGAATTTTGCTGTTTTCGTCGATTTGTCGTTTCTGATTTTCGTACACCGAGTTTCAATACTGTCGACGACGAAATCCGACAATGTCTCGTTTTCATGAAAACACGATTTCGCTTCGACGCAACGTCGAATTATCATCAAGAACGTATCGAAAGTTGGTTTTTTCATGGATTTTCGCTGTTTTGCTCGATTCGTGGTTTCTGACTTTCGTACATCGAGTTTCAATACTGTCGACGACGAAATCCGACAATGTCTCGTTTTCATGAAAACACGATTTCGCTTCGACGCAACGTCGAATTATCATCAAGAACGTCTTGAAAGTACGATTTTTGATTGAGTTTTGCTGTTTTTGTAAATTCGTCATACCTGCCTTTTGTACATCGAGTTTCAATACTGTCGACGACGAAATCCGACCATGACCCGCTTTCACGAAAACATGATTTCGCTTCAACGCAACCACGATTTAACAGTGAAAACGTACTGAGAGTGCGTTTTTTCAGACCCTTCGCTGTTTTGCTCGATTCGTTGTTTCTGAGTTTCGTACATCGAGTTTCAATACTGTCGACGACGGAATCCGACAATGTCTCGTTTTTATGAAAACACGATTTCGCTTCGACGCAACGTCGAATTATCATCAAGAACGTCATGAAAGTTCGTTTTTTGATTGAATTTTGCTGTTTTCGTCGATTTGTCGTTTCTGATTTTCGTACACCGAGTTTCAATACTGTCGACGACGAAATCCGACAATGTCTCGTTTTCATGAATACACGATTTCGCTTCGACGCAACGTCGAATTATCATCAAGAACGTATCGAAAGTTGGTTTTTTCATGGATTTTCGCTGTTTTGCTCGATTCGTGGTTTCTGACTTTCCGTACATCGAGTTTCAATCCTGTCGACGACGAAATCCGACAATGTCTCGTTTTGATGAAAACACGATTTCGCTTCGACGCAACGTCGAATTATCATCAAGAACGTCTTGAAAGTGCGATTTTTGATTGAGTTTTGCTGCTTTTGTAAATTCGTCATTCCTGCCTTTTGTACATCGAGTTTCAATACTGTCGACGACGAAATCCGACCATGACCCTCTTTCACGAAAACATGATTTCGCTTCAACGCAACCACGATTTAACAGTGAAAACGTACTGAGAGTGCGTTTTTTCATGGACCCTTCGCTGTTTTGCTTGATCCGTTGTTTCTGCGTTTCGTACATCGAGTTTCAATACTGTCGACGACTGAATCCGACAATGTCTCGTTTTTATGAAAACACGATTTCGCTTCGACGCAACGTCGAATTATCATCAAGAACGTCTTGAAAGTGCGTTTTTTGATTGAATTTTGCTGTTTTCGTCGATTCTTAGTTTCTGACTTTCGTACATCGAGTTTCAATACTGTCGACGACGAAATCCGACCATGACCCGCTTTCACGAAAACATGATTTCGCTTCGTCGCAACCACGATTTAACAGTAAAAACGTACTGAGAGTGCGTTTTTTCATAGACCCTTCGCTGTTTTGCTCGCTTCGTTGTTTCTGAGTTTCGTACATCGAGTTTCAATACTGTCGACGACGGAATCCGACAATGTCTCGTTTTTATGAAAACACGATTTCGCTTCGACGCAACGTCGAATTATCATCAAGAACGTCATGAAAGTTCGTTTTTTTTTATTGAATTTTGCTGTTTTCGTCGATTTGTCGTTTCTGATTTTCGTACACCGAGTTTCAATACTGTCGACGACGAAATCCGACAATGTCTCGTTTTTATGAAAACACGATTTCGCTTCGACGCAACGTCGAATTATCATCAAGAACGTATCGAAAGTTGGTTTTTTCATGGATTTTCGCTGTTTTGCTCGATTCGTGGTTTCTGACTTTCGTACATCGAGTTTCAATACTGTCGACGACGGAATCCGACAATGTCTCGTTTTCATGAAAACACGATTTCGCTTCGACGCAACGTCGAATTATCATCAAGAACGTATCGAAAGTTGGTTTTTTCATGGATTTTCGCTGTTTTGCTCGATTCGTGGTTTCTGACTTTCGTACATCGAGTTTCAATACTGTCGACGACGGAATCCGACAATGTCTCGTTTTTATGAAAACACGATTTCGCTTCGACGCAACGTCGAATTATCATCAAGAACGTCTTGAAAGTGCGATTTTTGATTGAGTTTTGCTGTTTTTGTAAATTCGTCATTCCTGCCTTTTGTACATCGAGTTTCAATACTGTCGACGACGAAATCCGACCATGACCCGCTTTCACGAAAACATGATTTCGCTTCAACGCAACCACGATTTAACAGTGAAAACGTACTGAGAGTGCGTTTTTTCAGACCCTTCGCTGTTTTGTTCGATTCGTTGTTTCTGAGTTTCGTACATCGAGTTTCAATACTGTCGACGACGGAATCCGACAATGTCTCGTTTTTATGAAAACACGATTTCGCTTCGACGCAACGTCGAATTATCATCAAGAACGTCATGAAAGTTCGTTTTTTTTTATTGAATTTTGCTGTTTTCGTCGATTTGTCGTTTCTGATTTTCGTACACCGAGTTTCAATACTGTCGACGACGAAATCCGACAATGTCTCGTTTTTATGAAAACACGATTTCGCTTCGACGCAACGTCGAATTATCATCAAGAACGTATCGAAAGTTGGTTTTTTCATGGATTTTCGCTGTTTTGCTCGATTCCTGGTTTCTGACTTTCCGTACATCGAGTTTCAATACTGTCGACGACGAAATCCGACAATGTCTCGTTTTCATGAAAACACGATTTCGCTTCGACGCAACGTCGAATTATCATCAAGAACGTCTTGAAAGTGCGATTTTTGATTGAGTTTTGCTGCTTTTGTAAATTCGTCATTCCTGCCTTTTGTACATCGAGTTTCAATACTGTCGACGACGAAATCCGACCATGACCCTCTTTCACGAAAACATGATTTCGCTCCAACGCAACCACGATTTAACAGTGAAAACGTACTGAGAGTGCGTTTTTTCATGGACCCTTCGCTGTTTTGCTTGATTCGTTGTTTCTGAGTTTCGTACATCGAGTTTCAATACTGTCGACGACTGAATCCGACAATGTTTCGTTTTTATGAAAACACGATTTCGCTTCGACGCAACGTCGAATTATCATCAAGAACGTCTTGAAAGTGCGTTTTTTGATTGAATTTTGCTGTTTTCGTCGATTCTTAGTTTCTGACTTTCGTACATCGAGTTTCAATACGCCGACGACGAAATCCGACCATGACCCGATTTCACCAAAAAACAGTTTCGTTTCGTCGCAACGTCGAATTATCATCAAGAACGTCTTGAAAGTGCGTTTTTTATTGACTTTCGCTGTTTTTGTTGATTTGTCGTTTCTGATTTTCGTACACCGAGTTTCAATATTGAGACGTAAAGTCGACGAAAGAACCGAAAGATTTGTTGTAGGGATTTTTCTCGACGTCGCAGGGGCGTTTGATAACGTATGGTGGCCAAGTGTCTTACGCGAACTTAAAAATCGAAGCTGCCCGAAGAATCTGTACGTCATCATGCAAGACTACTTCAAGTTCAGAACAGTATCGATTCGGGAAAACGACCAATTGGCGAAAAAACATGTGACAAAAGGATGCCCCCAGGGATCGATACTAGGACCTTTCTTATGGAATCTTATTTTCGATGAGAATCTAAAAGCCGTGGCGGCAACGCGGTACACGGATACTGTAGCGTATGCGGATGATCAAGTACTGATAATATCGGGTAACAATCGGATGGAACTTGAATTACGTGCACAATTAGCCATTCGCAAAGTGAATGCATGGTGCAGTAAGCATAAATTGTCTCTATCAGCCCAGAAGACTAACATGATGCTGTTGAAAGGAAAATCAGTATCGCTGGAATCTATCAACATCAGAATAAACGACCACAAATTGAGCCTAGCAGATGATGTAAAATACCTGGGGATCAAGTTCCAAAAAGGACTCAAGATAAATGCACACATCAGAAGTATATGTGAAAAATCGAAGAAAGTACTGCACAGTGTAGGGAGCGTCGCAAAAAGCAAGTGGGGACTGGGCCATAAGGCAATGAGCACGATATACAAAGGGGTTTATGTCCCCATTGTAACGTATGGCGCAAGTGGGTGGGCTGACAAACTAACAGAAAGAATGAGGAAGGAATTAGGTAGCTCGCAGCGCTTAGCATTAATAAGAGTAACCAAAGCCTACAGGACCGTTTCAACGGAATGTTTACCTGTCATTGCTGGAGTTCTGCCAATAGACCTGGAGATACAAAAAAGAGTTTTGAACTATAAGATTCGCCGAAGAGTCAATTTCACAATAGAAGATTACACGTGCGAGTGGATGACGAATGATAAAACGAACGAGGGCCTCTCAGTCACAGAAGTGCGCAAATTAGTAGAAACACAGATGGTAGAGTTGTGGCAGGATAGGTGGACGCACAGCACTAAAGGGAGAATGACCTTCAACTATTTTCAAACGGTACAGGACAGAATGAAATCTGTCTGGGTAAACCCGAATTTCTACGCGACACAATTTTTGTCAGGACATGGAAACTTCAATAGTAAATTGAAAGATATGAACATTGTGCCGAACGCCTACTGCAGCTGTGGTTAACAGGAAACCCCTGAACATATACTGTTGAACTGTATCGAGTATGACATTGAAAGAATAATAGCAGTCAAAGAACTGGAAAAAGAGGGAATTCACGAAATTAACTTAAAAAATTTAGTGAAAAACAAGAAAAGTTTCCAGATATTCGCCAAATACGCCAAAGCGATACTGGACAAACGAAATCAAAGCAGGTAAAATTAGCCTAGGAGGAGGAAACTTCTGAAAAAAAAAGCGGAAATCAGTACAATTGTAGGTTTGTGTAACAGAAGTTCAGAAAGATAAACATCGGAATTTGAACAAAAATTACCCGAGATAAAAATAATAAACGCAAGACGAATATGGCAAATTGTCTGTAAAGACGTGATGAGTATTAAAAGAAGAAAAAAAAAAAAAGTTTATTCGACCGTCGGTATAACAAAATTAGGTACGACGGGGGTGGGAGGTGGGACAAAAAAAAAAAAAAACCGAGTTTCGATACTGTCGACGACGAAATCCGACAATGTCTCGTTTTCATGAAAACACGATTTCGCTTCGACGCAACGTCGAATTATCATCAAGAACGTCTTGAAAGTGCGTTTTTTGATTGAATTTTGCTGTTTTCGTCGGTTCTTAGTTTCTGACTTTCGTACATCGAGTTTCAATACCGTCGACGACAAAATCCGACCATGACCCGATTTCACCAAAAAACAGTTTCGCTTCGTCGCAACGTCGAATTATCATCAAGAACGTCTTAAAAGTGCGTTTTTTGATTGAATTTTGCTGTTTTTGTCGATTCGTCGTTTTTGACTTTCGTACGGCGAGTTTCAATATTGTCGACGACGAAATCCGACCACGATCGAATTATATGAAAACAGGATTTTGATTCGACGCAACCACGATTTAACAGCGAAAACGTAGTGAGAGTGCGATTTTTCATAGACTCTTCGCTGTTTCGGTCGATTCGTGGTTTCTGACATTCGTACATCGAGTTTCAGTACTGTCGACGACGAAATCCGACCATGACCCGCTTTCACGAAAACATGATTTCGCTTCAACGCAACCACGATTTAACAGTGAAAACGTACTGAGAGTGCGTTTTTTCATAGACCCTTCGCTGTTTTGCTCGATTCGTTGTTTCTGACTTTCGTACATCGAGTTTCAATACCGTCGACGACGGAATCCGACAATGTCTCGTTTTTATGAAAACACGATTTCGGTTCGTCGCAACGTCGAATTATCATCAAGAACGTCTTGAAAGTGCGTTTTTTGATTGAATTTGGCTGTTTTTGTCGATTTGTCGTTTCTGACTTTCGTACATCGAGTTTCAATACCGTCGACGACGAAATCCGACAATGTCTTGTTTTCATGAAAACACGATCTCGCTTCGACGCAACGTCGAATTATCATCAAGAACGTCTTGAAAGTGCGTTTTTTGATTGAGTTTTACTGTTTTTGTAAACTCGTCATTCCTGCCTTTCGTACATCGAGTTTCAATACTGTCGACGACGAAATCCGACCATGACCCGCTTTCACGAAAACAGGATTTCGCTTTAACGCAACCACGATTTAACAGTGAAAACGTACTGAGAGTGCGTTTTTTCATAGACCCTTCGCTGTTTTGCTCGATTCGTTGTTTCTGACTTTCGTACATCGGGTTTCAATACTGTCGACGACGGATTCCGACAATGTCTCGTTTTCATGAAAACACGATTTCGCTTCGACGCAACGTCGAATTATCATCAAGAACGTCTTGAAAGTGCGTTGTTTTATTGAATTTTGCTGTTTTTGTCGATTCGTTGTTTCTGACTTTCGTACATCGAGTTTCAATACTGTCGACGACGGAATCCGACAATGTCTCGTTTTGATGAAAACACGATTTCGCTTCGACGCAACGTCGAATTATCATCAAGAACGTCTTGAAAGTGCGTTTTTTGATTGAGTTTTGCTGTTTTTGTAAATTCGTCATTCCTGCCTTTCGTACATCGAGTTTCAATACTGTCGACGACGAAATCCAACAATGTCTCGTTTTCATGAAAACACGATTTCGCTTCGACGCAACGTCGAATTATCATCAAGAACGTATCGAAAGTTGGTTTTTTCATGGATTTTCGCTGTTTTGCTCGATTCGTGGTTTCTGACTTTCGTACATCGAGTTTCAATACCGTCGACGACGGAATCCGACAATGTCTCGTTTTTATGAAACCACGATTTCGCTTCGACGCAACGTCGAATTATCATCAAGAACGTCTTGAAAGTGCGTTTTTTTATTGAATTTTGCTGTTTTCGTCGATTCTTAGTTTCTGATTTTCGTACATCGAGTTTCAATACTGTCGACGACGAAATCCGACCATGACCCGATTTCACGAAAACATGATTTCGCTTCGACGCAAGCACGATTTAACAGTGAAAACGTACTGAGAGTGCGTTTTTTCATAGACCCTTCGCTGTTTTGCTCGCTTCGTTGTTTCTGACTTTCGTCCATCGAGTTTCAATACTGTCGACGACGGAATCCGACAATGTCTCGTTTTGATGAAAACACGATTTCGCTTCGACGCAACGTCGAATTATCATCAAGAACGTCTTGAAAGTGCGATTTTTGATTGAGTTTTGCTGCTTTTGTAAATTCGTCATTCCTGCCTTTTGTACATCGAGTTTCAATACTGTCGACGACGAAATCCGACCATGACCCTCTTTCACGAAAACATGATTTCGCTTCAACGCAACCTCGATTTAACAGTGAAAACGTACTGAGAGTGCGTTTTTTCATGGACCCTTCGCTGTTTTGCTTGATCCGTTGTTTCTGCGTTTCGTACATCGAGTTTCAATACTGTCGACGACTGAATCCGACAATGTCTCGTTTTCATGAAAACACGATTTCGCTTCGACGCAACGTCGAATTATCATCAAGAACGTATCGAAAGTTGGTTTTTTCATGGATTTTCGCTGTTTTGCTCGATTCGTGGTTTCTGACTTTCGTACATCGAGTTTCAATACTGTCGACGACGAAATCTGACAATGTTTCGTTTTCATGAAAACACGATTTCGCTTCATAGTTTTTTCATAGACCCTTCGCTGTTTTGCTCGCTTCGTTGTTTCTGACTTTCGTCCATCGAGTTTCAATACTGTCGACGACGGAATCCGACAATGTCTCGTTTTGATGAAAACACGATTTCGCTTCGACGCAACGTCGAATTATCATCAAGAACGTCTTGAAAGTGCGTTTTTTTATTGAATTTTGCTGTTTTCGTCGATTCTTAGTTTCTGACTTTCGTACATCGAGTTTTAATACGCCGACGACGAAATCCGACCATGACCCGATTTCACCAAAAAACAGTTTCGCTTCGTCGCAACGTCGAATTATCATCAAGAACGTCTTGAAAGTGCGTTTTTTATTGACTTTCGCTGTTTTTGTTGATTTGTCGTTTCTGATTTTCGTACACCGAGTTTCAATACTGTCGACGACTAAATCCGAAAATGTCTCGATTTCATGAAAACACGATCTCGCTTCGACGCAATGTCGAATTATCATCACGAACGTCTTGAAAGTGCGTTTTTTTATTGAGTTTTGCTGTTTTTGTAAATTCGTCATTCCTGCCTTTTGTACATCGAGTTTCAATACTGTCGACGACGAAATCCGAAAATGTCTCGTTTTCATGAAAATACGATTTCGCTTCGACGCAACGTCGAATTATCATAAAGAACCTATCGAAAGTTGGTTTTTTCATGGATTTTCGCTGTTTTGCTCGATTCGTGGTTTCTGACTTTCGTACATCGAGTTTCAATACTGTCGACGACGAAATCCGACAATGTCTCGTTTTCATGAAAACACGATTTCGCTTCGACGCAACGTCGAATTATCATCAAGAACGTCTTGAAAGTGCGATTTTTGATTGAGTTTTGCTGTTTTTGTAAATTCGTCATTCCTGCCTTTTGTACATCGAGTTTCAATACTGTCGACGACGAAATCCGACCATGACCCGCTTTCACGAAAACATGATTTCGCTTCAACGCAACCACGATTTAACAGTGAAAACGTACTGAGAGTGCGTTTTTTCAGACCCTTCGCTGTTTTGCTCGATTCGTTGTTTCTGAGTTTCGTACATCGAGTTTCAATACTGTCGACGACGGAATCCGACAATGTCTCGTTTATATGAAAACACGATTTCGCTTCGACGCAACGTCGAATTATCATCAAGAACGTCATGAAAGTGCGTTTTTTGATTGAATTTTGCTGTTTTCGTCGATTTGTCGTTTCTGATTTTCGTACACCGAGTTTCAATACTGTCGACGACGAAATCCGACAATGTCTCGTTTTCATGAAAACACGATTTCGCTTCGACGCAACGTCGAATTATCATCAAGAACGTATCGAAAGTTGGTTTTTTCATGGATTTTCGCTGTTTTGCTCGATTCGTGGTTTCTGACTTTCGTACATCGAGTTTCAATACTGTCGACGACGAAATCCGACAATGTCTCGTTTTCATGAAAACACGATTTCGCTTCGACGCAACGTCGAATTATCATCAAGAACGTCTTGAAAGTACGATTTTTGATTGAGTTTTGCTGTTTTTGTAAATTCGTCATACCTGCCTTTTGTACATCGAGTTTCAATACTGTCGACGACGAAATCCGACCATGACCCGCTTTCACGAAAACATGATTTCGCTTCAACGCAACCACGATTTAACAGTGAAAACGTACTGAGAGTGCGTTTTTTCAGACCCTTCGCTGTTTTGCTCGATTCGTTGTTTCTGAGTTTCGTACATCGAGTTTCAATACTGTCGACGACGGAATCCGACAATGTCTCGTTTTTATGAAAACACGATTTCGCTTCGACGCAACGTCGAATTATCATCAAGAACGTCATGAAAGTTCGTTTTTTGATTGAATTTTGCTGTTTTCGTCGATTTGTCGTTTCTGATTTTCGTACACCGAGTTTCAATACTGTCGACGACGAAATCCGACAATGTCTCGTTTTCATGAAAACACGATTTCGCTTCGACGCAACGTCGAATTATCATCAAGAACGTATCGAAAGTTGGTTTTTTCATGGATTTTCGCTGTTTTGCTCGATTCGTGGTTTCTGACTTTCCGTACATCGAGTTTCAATACTGTCGACGACGAAATCCGACAATGTCTCGTTTTCATGAAAACACGATTTCGCTTCGACGCAACGTCGAATTATCATCAAGAACGTCTTGAAAGTGCGATTTTTGATTGAGTTTTGCTGCTTTTGTAAATTCGTCATTCCTGCCTTTTGTACATCGAGTTTCAATACTGTCGACGACGAAATCCGACCATGACCCTCTTTCACGAAAACATGATTTCGCTTCAACGCAACCACGATTTAAAAGTGAAAACGTACTGAGAGTGCGTTTTTTCATGGACCCTTCGCTGTTTTGCTTGATCCGTTGTTTCTGCGTTTCGTACATCGAGTTTCAATACTGTCGACGACTGAATCCGACAATGTCTCGTTTTCATGAAAACACGATTTCGCTTCGACGCAACGTCGAATTATCATCAAGAACGTATCGAAAGTTGGATTTTTCATGGATTTTCGCTGTTTTGCTCGATTCGTGGTTTCTGACTTTCGTACATCGAGTTTCAATACTGTCGACGACGAAATCTGACAATGTTTCGTTTTCATGAAAACACGATTTCGCTTCATAGTTTTTTCATAGACCCTTCGCTGTTTTGCTCGCTTCGTTGTTTCTGACTTTCGTCCATCGAGTTTCAATACTGTCGACGACGGAATCCGACAATGTCTCGTTTTGATGAAAACACGATTTCGCTTCGACGCAACGTCGAATTATCATCAAGAACGTCTTGAAAGTGCGTTTTTTTATTGAATTTTGCTGTTTTCGTCGATTCTTAGTTTCTGACTTTCGTACATCGAGTTTTAATACGCCGACGACGAAGTCCGACCATGACCCGATTTCACCAAAAAACAGTTTCGCTTCGTCGCAACGTCGAATTATCATCAAGAACGTCTTGAAAGTGCGTTTTTTATTGACTTTCGCTGTTTTTGTTGATTTGTCGTTTCTGATTTTCGTACACCGAGTTTCAATACTGTCGACGACTAAATCCGAAAATGTCTCGTTTTCATGAAAACACGATCTCGCTTCGACGCAATGTCGAATTATCATAAAGAACCTATCGAAAGTTGGTTTTTTCATGGATTTTCGCTGTTTTGCGCGATTCGTGGTTTCTGACTTTCGTACATCGAGTTTCAATACTGTCGACGACGAAATCCGACAATGTCTCGTTTTCATGAAAACACGATTTCGCTTCGACGCAACGTCGAATTATCATCAAGAACGTCTTGAAAGTGCGATTTTTGATTGAGTTTTGCTGTTTTTGTAAATTCGTCATTCCTGCCTTTTGTACATCGAGTTTCAATACTGTCGACGACGAAATCCGACCATGACCCGCTTTCACGAAAACATGATTTCGCTTCAACGCAACCACGATTTAACAGTGAAAACGTACTGAGAGTGCGTTTTTTCAGACCCTTCGCTGTTTTGCTCGATTCGTTGTTTCTGAGTTTCGTACATCGAGTTTCAATACTGTCGACGACGGAATCCGACAATGTCTCGTTTATATGAAAACACGATTTCGCTTCGACGCAACGTCGAATTATCATCAAGAACGTCATGAAAGTGCGTTTTTTGATTGAATTTTGCTGTTTTCGTCGATTTGTCGTTTCTGATTTTCGTACACCGAGTTTCAATACTGTCGACGACGAAATCCGACAATGTCTCGTTTTCATGAAAACACGATTTCGCTTCGACGCAACGTCGAATTATCATCAAGAACGTCTTGAAAGTACGATTTTTGATTGAGTTTTGCTGTTTTTGTAAATTCGTCATACCTGCCTTTTGTACATCGAGTTTCAATACTGTCGACGACGAAATCCGACCATGACCCGCTTTCACGAAAACATGATTTCGCTTCAACGCAACCACGATTTAACAGTGAAAACGTACTGAGAGTGCGTTTTTTCAGACCCTTCGCTGTTTTGCTCGATTCGTTGTTTCTGAGTTTCGTACATCGAGTTTCAATACTGTCGACGACGGAATCCGACAATGTCTCGTTTTTATGAAAACACGATTTCGCTTCGACGCAACGTCGAATTATCATCAAGAACGTCATGAAAGTTCGTTTTTTGATTGAATTTTGCTGTTTTCGTCGATTTGTCGTTTCTGATTTTCGTACACCGAGTTTCAATACTGTCGACGACGAAATCCGACAATGTCTCGTTTTCATGAAAACACGATTTCGCTTCGACGCAACGTCGAATTATCATCAAGAACGTATCGAAAGTTGGTTTTTTCATGGATTTTCGCTGTTTTGCTCGATTCGTGGTTTCTGACTTTCCGTACATCGAGTTTCAATACTGTCGACGACGAAATCCGACAATGTCTCGATTTATGAAAACACGATTTCGCTTCGACGCAACGTCGAATTATCATCAAGAACGTCTTGAAAGTACGATTTTTGATTGAGTTTTGCTGTTTTTGTAAATTCGTCATACCTGCCTTTTGTACATCGAGTTTCAATACTGTCGACGACGAAATCCGACCATGACCCGCTTTCACGAAAACATGATTTCGCTTCAACGCAACCACGATTTAACAGTGAAAACGTACTGAGAGTGCGTTTTTTCAGACCCTTCGCTGCTTTGCTCGATTCGTTGTTTCTGAGTTTCGTACATCGAGTTTCAATACTGTCGACGACGAAATCCGACAATGTCTCGATTTCACGAAAACACGTTTTCGCTTCGACGCAACGTCGAATTATCATCAAGAACGTCTTGAAAGTGCGTTTTTTGATTGAATTTTGCTGTTTTTGTCGATTCTCCGTTTCTGACTTTCGTACATCGAGTTTCAATACTGTCGACGACTAAATCCGAAAATGTCTCGTTTTCATTAAAACACGATCTCGCTTCGACGCAACGTCGAATTATCATCACGAACGTCTTGAAAGTGCGTTTTTTGATTGAGTTTTGCTGTTTTTGTAAATTCGTCATTCCTGCCTTTCGTACATCGAGTTTCAATACTGTCGACGACGAAATCCAACAATGTCTCGTTTTCATGAAAACACGATTTCGCTTCGACGCAACGTCGAATTATCATCAAGAACGTATCGAAAGTTGGTTTTTTCATGGATTTTCGCTGTTTTGCTCGATTCGTGGTTTCTGACTTTCCGTACATCGAGTTTCAATACTGTCGACGACGAAATCCGACAATGTCTCGTTTTTATGAAAACACGATTTCCCTTCGACGCAACGTCGAATTATCATCAAGAATGTCTTGAAAGTGCGATTTTTGATTGAGTTTTGCTGTTTTTGTAAATTCGTCATTCCTGCCTTTCGTACATCGAGTTTCAATACTGTCGACGACGAAATCCAACAATGTCTCGTTTTCATGAAAACACGATTTCGCTTCGACGCAACGTCGAATTATCATCAAGAACGTATCGAAAGTTGGTTTTTTCATGGATTTTCGCTGTTTTGCTTGATTCGTGGTTTCTGACTTTCGTACATCGAGTTTCAATACCGTCGACGACGGAATCCGACAATGTCTCGTTTTTATGAAAACACGATTTCGCTTCGACGCAACGTCGAATTATCATCAAGAACGGCTTGAAAGTGCGTTTTTTGCTTGAATTTTGTTGTTTTCGTCGATTCTTAGTTTCTGACTTTCGTACGTCGAGTTTCAATACCGTCGACGACGAAATCCGACCATGACCCGATTTCACCAAAAAACAGTTTCGCTTCGTCGCAACGTCGAATTATCATCAAGAACGTCTTGAAAGTGCGTTTTTTAATTGAATTTTGCTGTTTTCGTCGATTCTTAGTTTCTGATTTTCGTACATCGAGTTTCAATACTGTCGACGACGAAATCCGACCATGACCCGATTTCACGAAAACATGATTTCGCTTCGACGCAAGCACGATTTAACAGTGAAAACGTACTGAGAGTGCGTTTTTTCATAGACCCTTCGCTGTTTTGCTCGCGTCGTTGTTTCTGACTTTCGTCCATCGAGTTTCAATACTGTCGACGACGGAATCCGACAATGTCTCGTTTTGATGAAAACACGATTTCGCTTCGACGCAACGTCGAATTATCATCAAGAACGTCTTGAAAGTGCGTTTTTTTATTGAATTTTGCTGTTTTCGTCGATTCTTAGTTTCTGACTTTCGTACATCGAGTTTTAATACGCCGACGACGAAATCCGACCATGACCCGATTTCACCAAAAAACAGTTTCGCTTCGTCGCAACGTCGAATTATCATCAAGAACGTCTTGAAAGTGCGTTTTTTATTGACTTTCGCTGTTTTTGTTGATTTGTCGTTTCTGATTTTCGTACACCGAGTTACAATACTGTCGACGACTAAATCCGAAAATGTCTCGTTTTCATGAAAACACGATCTCGCTTCGACGCAACGTCGAATTATCATCACGAACGTCTTGAAAGTGCGTTTTTTGATTGAGTTTTGCTGTTTTTGTAAATTCGTCATTCCTGCCTTTTGTACATCGAGTTTCAATACTGTCGACGACGAAATCCGAAAATGTCTCGTTTTCATGAAAATACGATTTCGCTTCGACGCAACGTCGAATTATCATAAAGAACCTATCGAAAGTTGGTTTTTTCATGGATTTTCGCTGTTTTGCTCGATTCGTGGTTTCTGACTTTCGTACATCGAGTTTCAATACTGTCGACGACGAAATCCGACAATGTCTCGTTTTCATGAAAACACGATTTCGCTTCGACGCAACGTCGAATTATCATCAAGAACGTCTTGAAAGTGCGATTTTTGATTGAGTTTTGCTGTTTTTGTAAATTCGTCATTCCTGCCTTTTGTACATCGAGTTTCAATACTGTCGACGACGAAATCCGACCATGACCCGTTTTCACGAAAACATGATTTCGCTTCAACGCAACCACGATTTAACAGTGAAAACGTACTGAGAGTGCGTTTTTTCAGACCCTTCGCTGTGTTGCTCGATTCGTTGTTTCTGAGTTTCGTACATCGAGTTTCAATACTGTCGACGACGGAATCCGACAATGTCTCGTTTATATGAAAACACGATTTCGCTTCGACGCAACGTCGAATTATCATCAAGAACGTCATAAAAGTGCGTTTTTTGATTGAATTTTGCTGTTTTCGTCGATTTGTCGTTTCTGATTTTCGTACACCGAGTTTCAATACTGTCGACGACGAAATCCGACAATGTCTCGTTTTCATGAAAACACGATTTCGCTTCGACGCAACGTCGAATTATCATCAAGAACGTATCGAAAGTTGGTTTTTTCATGGATTTTCGCTGTTTTGCTCGATTCGTGGTTTCTGACTTTCGTACATCGAGTTTCAATACTGTCGACGACGAAATCCGACAATGTCTCGTTTTCATGAAAACACGATTTCGCTTCGACGCAACGTCGAATTATCATCAAGAACGTCTTGAAAGTACGATTTTTGATTGAGTTTTGCTGTTTTTGTAAATTCGTCATACCTGCCTTTTGTACATCGAGTTTCAATACTGTCGACGACGAAATCCGACCATGACCCGCTTTCACGAAAACATGATTTCGCTTCAACGCAACCACGATTTAACAGTGAAAACGTACTGAGAGTGCGTTTTTTCAGACCCTTCGCTGTTTTGCTCGATTCGTTGTTTCTGAGTTTCGTACATCGAGTTTCAATACTGTCGACGACGGAATCCGACAATGTCTCGTTTTTATGAAAACACGATTTCGCTTCGACGCAACGTCGAATTATCATCAAGAACGTCATGAAAGTTCGTTTTTTGATTGAATTTTGCTGTTTTCGTCGATTTGTCGTTTCTGATTTTCGTACACCGAGTTTCAATACTGTCGACGACGAAATCCGACAATGTCTCGTTTTCATGAAAACACGATTTCGCTTCGACGCAACGTCGAATTATCATCAAGAACGTATCGAAAGTTGGTTTTTTCATGGATTTTCGCTGTTTTGCTCGATTCGTGGTTTCTGACTTTCCGTACATCGAGTTTCAATCCTGTCGACGACGAAATCCGACAATGTCTCGTTTTGATGAAAACACGATTTCGCTTCGACGCAACGTCGAATTATCATCAAGAACGTCTTGAAAGTGCGATTTTTGATTGAGTTTTGCTGCTTTTGTAAATTCGTCATTCCTGCCTTTTGTACATCGAGTTTCAATACTGTCGACGACGAAATCCGACCATGACCCTCTTTCACGAAAACATGATTTCGCTTCAACGCAACCACGATTTAACAGTGAAAACGTACTGAGAGTGCGTTTTTTCATGGACCCTTCGCTGTTTTGCTTGATCCGTTGTTTCTGCGTTTCGTACATCGAGTTTCAATACTGTCGACGACTGAATCCGACAATGTCTCGTTTTTATGAAAACACGATTTCGCTTCGACGCAACGTCGAATTATCATCAAGAACGTCTTGAAAGTGCGTTTTTTGATTGAATTTTG
Organism: Ischnus inquisitorius; assembly: GCA_963924025.1. Taxonomy (NCBI): domain Eukaryota; kingdom Metazoa; phylum Arthropoda; class Insecta; order Hymenoptera; family Ichneumonidae; genus Ischnus; species Ischnus inquisitorius. The sequence continues at coordinate 15,514,632 of OZ001253.1, read as the reverse complement.
CTGTTTTCGTCGATTCTTAGTTTCTGACTTTCGTACATCGAGTTTCAATACTGTCGACGACGAAATCCGACCATGACCCGCTTTCACGAAAACATGATTTCGCTTCGTCGCAACCACGATTTAACAGTAAAAACGTACTGAGAGTGCGTTTTTTCATAGAACCTTCGCTGTTTTGCTCGCTTCGTTGTTTCTGAGTTTCGTACATCGAGTTTCAATACTGTCGACGACGGAATCCGACAATGTCTCGTTTTTATGAAAACACGATTTCGCTTCGACGCAACGTCGAATCATCATCAAGAACGTCTTGAAAGTGCGTTTTTTGATTGAATTTTGCTGTTTTCGTCGATTCTTAGTTTCTGACTTTCGTACATCGAGTTTCAGTACTGTCGACGACGAAATCCGACCATGACCCGCTTTCACGAAAACATGATTTCGCTTCAACGCAACCACGATTTAACAGTGAAAACGTACTGAGAGTGCGTTTTTTCATGGACCCTTCGCTGTTTTGCTCGATTCGTTGTTTCTGAGTTTCGTCCATCGAGTTTCAATACTGTCGACGACGGAATCCGACAATGTCTCGTTTTTATGAAAACACGATTTCGCTTCGACGCAACGTCGAATCATCATCAAGAACGTCTTGAAAGTGCGTTTTTTGATTGAATTTTGCTGTTTTCGTCGATTCTTAGTTTCTGACTTTCGTACATCGAGTTTCAATACTGTCGACGACGAAATCCGACCATGACCCGCTTTCACGAAAACATGATTTCGCTTCAACGCAACCACGATTTAACAGTGAAAACGTACTGAGAGTGCGTTTTTTCATAGACCCTTCGCTGTTTTGCTCGATTCGTTGTTTCTGACTTTCGTACATCGAGTTTCAATACTGTCGACGACGGAATCCGACAATGTCTCGTTTTCCTGAAAACACGATTTCGCTTCGACGCAACGTCGAATTATCATCAAGAACGTCTTGAAAGTGCGTTGTTTTATTGAATTTTGGTGTTTTTGTCGATTCGTCGTTTCTGACTTTCGTACATCGAGTTTCAATACTGTCGACGACGAAATCCAACAATGTCTCGTTTTCATGAAAACACGATTTCGTTTCGACGCAACGTCGAATTATCATCAAGAACGTCTTGAAAGTGCGATTTTTGATTGAGTTTTGCTGTTTTTGTAAATTCGTCATTCCTGCCTTTTGTACATCGAGTTTCAATACTGTCGACGACGAAATCCGACCATGACCCGCTTTCACGAAAACATGATTTCGCTTCGTCGCAACCACGATTTAACTGTGAAAACGTACTGAGAGTGCGTTTTTTCATGGACCCTTCGCTGTTTTGCTTGATTCGTTGTTTCTGAGTTTCGTACATCGAGTTTCAATACTGTCGACGACTGAATCCGACAATGTCTCGTTTTTATGAAAACACGATTTCGCTTCGACGCAACGTCGAATTATCATCAAGAACGTCTTGAAAGTGCGTTTTTTGATTGAATTTTGCTGTTTTCGTCGATTCTTAGTTTCTGACTTTCGTACATCGAGTTTCAATACTGTCGACGACGAAATCCGACCATGACCCGCTTTCACGAAAACATGATTTCGCTTCAACGCAACCACGATTTAACAGTGAAAACGTACTGAGAGTGCGTTTTTTCATGGACCCTTCGCTGTTTTGCTCGATTCGTTGTTTCTGAGTTTCGTACATCGAGTTTCAATACTGTCGACGACGGAATCCGACAATGTCTCGTTTTTATGAAAACACGATTTCGCTTCGACGCAACGTCGAATTATCATCAAGAACGTCTTGAAAGTGCGTTGTTTTATTGAATTTTGCTGTTTTCGTCGATTCTTAGTTTCTGACTTTCGTACGTCGAGTTTCAATACCGTCGACGACGAAATCCGACCATGACCCGATTTCACCAAAAAACAGTTTCGCTTCGTCGCAACGTCGAATTATCATCAAGAACGTCTTGAAAGTGCGTTTTTTGATTGAATTTTGCTGTTTTCGTCGATTCTTAGTTTCTGATTTTCGTACATCGAGTTTCAATACTGTCGACGACGAAATCCGACCATGACCCGATTTCACGAAAACATGATTTCGCTTCGACGCAAGCACGATTTAACAGTGAAAACGTACTGAGAGTGCGTTTTTTCATAGACCCTTCGCTGTTTTGCTCGCTTCGTTGTTTCTGACTTTCGTCCATCGAGTTTCAATACTGTCGACGACGGAATCCGACAATGTCTCGTTTTGATGAAAACACGATTCCGCTTCGACGCAACGTCGAATTATCATCAAGAACGTCTTGAAAGTGCGTTTTTTGATTGAGTTTTGCTGTTTTTGTAAATTCGTCATTCCTGCCATTCGTACATCGAGTTTCAATACTGTCGACGACGAAATCCGACAATGTCTCGTTTTCATGAAAACACGATTTCGCTTCGACGCAACGTCGAATTATCATCAAGAACGTCTTGAAAGTGCGATTTTTGATTGAGTTTTGCTGTTTTTGTAAATTCGTCATTCCTGCCTTTTGTACATCGAGTTTCAATACTGTCGACGACGAAATCCGACCATGACCCGCTTTCACGAAAACATGATTTCGCTTCAACGCAACCACGATTTAACAGTGAAAACGTACTGAGAGTGCGTTTTTTCAGACCCTTCGCTGTTTTGCTCGATTCGTTGTTTCTGAGTTTCGTACATCGAGTTTCAATACTGTCGACGACGGAATCCGACAATGTCTCGTTTATATGAAAACACGATTTCGCTTCGACGCAACGTCGAATTATCATCAAGAACGTCATGAAAGTGCGTTTTTTGATTGAATTTTGCTGTTTTCGTCGATTTGTCGTTTCTGATTTTCGTACACCGAGTTTCAATACTGTCGACGACGAAATCCGACAATGTCTCGTTTTCATGAAAACACGATTTCGCTTCGACGCAACGTCGAATTATCATCAAGAACGTATCGAAAGTTGGTTTTTTCATGGATTTTCGCTGTTTTGCTCGATTCGTGGTTTCTGACTTTCGTACATCGAGTTTCAATACTGTCGACGACGAAATCCGACAATGTCTCGTTTTCATGAAAACACGATTTCGCTTCGACGCAACGTCGAATTATCATCAAGAACGTCTTGAAAGTACGATTTTTGATTGAGTTTTGCTGTTTTTGTAAATTCGTCATACCTGCCTTTTGTACATCGAGTTTCAATACTGTCGACGACGAAATCCGACCATGACCCGCTTTCACGAAAACATGATTTCGCTTCAACGCAACCACGATTTAACAGTGAAAACGTACTGAGAGTGCGTTTTTTCAGACCCTTCGCTGTTTTGCTCGATTCGTTGTTTCTGAGTTTCGTACATCGAGTTTCAATACTGTCGACGACGGAATCCGACAATGTCTCGTTTTTATGAAAACACGATTTCGCTTCGACGCAACGTCGAATTATCATCAAGAACGTCATGAAAGTTCGTTTTTTGATTGAATTTTGCTGTTTTCGTCGATTTGTCGTTTCTGATTTTCGTACACCGAGTTTCAATACTGTCGACGACGAAATCCGACAATGTCTCGTTTTCATGAAAACACGATTTCGCTTCGACGCAACGTCGAATTATCATCAAGAACGTATCGAAAGTTGGTTTTTTCATGGATTTTCGCTGTTTTGCTCGATTCGTGGTTTCTGACTTTCCGTACATCGAGTTTCAATACTGTCGACGACGAAATCCGACAATGTCTCGTTTTCATGAAAACACGATTTCGCTTCGACGCAACGTCGAATTATCATCAAGAACGTCTTGAAAGTGCGATTTTTGATTGAGTTTTGCTGCTTTTGTAAATTCGTCATTCCTGCCTTTTGTACATCGAGTTTCAATACTGTCGACGACGAAATCCGACCATGACCCTCTTTCACGAAAACATGATTTCGCTTCAACGCAACCACGATTTAAAAGTGAAAACGTACTGAGAGTGCGTTTTTTCATGGACCCTTCGCTGTTTTGCTTGATCCGTTGTTTCTGCGTTTCGTACATCGAGTTTCAATACTGTCGACGACTGAATCCGACAATGTCTCGTTTTCATGAAAACACGATTTCGCTTCGACGCAACGTCGAATTATCATCAAGAACGTATCGAAAGTTGGTTTTTTCATGGATTTTCGCTGTTTTGCTCGATTCGTGGTTTCTGACTTTCGTACATCGAGTTTCAATACTGTCGACGACGAAATCTGACAATGTTTCGTTTTCATGAAAACACGATTTCGCTTCATAGTTTTTTCATAGACCCTTCGCTGTTTTGCTCGCTTCGTTGTTTCTGACTTTCGTCCATCGAGTTTCAATACTGTCGACGACGGAATCCGACAATGTCTCGTTTTGATGAAAACACGATTTCGCTTCGACGCAACGTCGAATTATCATCAAGAACGTCTTGAAAGTGCGTTTTTTTATTGAATTTTGCTGTTTTCGTCGATTCTTAGTTTCTGACTTTCGTACATCGAGTTTTAATACGCCGACGACGAAATCCGACCATGACCCGATTTCACCAAAAAACAGTTTCGCTTCGTCGCAACGTCGAATTATCATCAAGAACGTCTTGAAAGTGCGTTTTTTATTGACTTTCGCTGTTTTTGTTGATTTGTCGTTTCTGATTTTCGTACACCGAGTTTCAATACTGTCGACGACTAAATCCGAAAATGTCTCGTTTTCATGAAAACACGATCTCGCTTCGACGCAATGTCGAATTATCATAAAGAACCTATCGAAAGTTGGTTTTTTCATGGATTTTCGCTGTTTTGCGCGATTCGTGGTTTCTGACTTTCGTACATCGAGTTTCAATACTGTCGACGACGAAATCCGACAATGTCTCGTTTTCATGAAAACACGATTTCGCTTCGACGCAACGTCGAATTATCATCAAGAACGTCTTGAAAGTGCGATTTTTGATTGAGTTTTGCTGTTTTTGTAAATTCGTCATTCCTGCCTTTTGTACATCGAGTTTCAATACTGTCGACGACGAAATCCGACCATGACCCGCTTTCACGAAAACATGATTTCGCTTCAACGCAACCACGATTTAACAGTGAAAACGTACTGAGAGTGCGTTTTTTCAGACCCTTCGCTGTTTTGCTCGATTCGTTGTTTCTGAGTTTCGTACATCGAGTTTCAATACTGTCGACGACGGAATCCGACAATGTCTCGTTTATATGAAAACACGATTTCGCTTCGACGCAACGTCGAATTATCATCAAGAACGTCATGAAAGTGCGTTTTTTGATTGAATTTTGCTGTTTTCGTCGATTTGTCGTTTCTGATTTTCGTACACCGAGTTTCAATACTGTCGACGACGAAATCCGACAATGTCTCGTTTTCATGAAAACACGATTTCGCTTCGACGCAACGTCGAATTATCATCAAGAACGTCTTGAAAGTACGATTTTTGATTGAGTTTTGCTGTTTTTGTAAATTCGTCATACCTGCCTTTTGTACATCGAGTTTCAATACTGTCGACGACGAAATCCGACCATGACCCGCTTTCACGAAAACATGATTTCGCTTCAACGCAACCACGATTTAACAGTGAAAACGTACTGAGAGTGCGTTTTTTCAGACCCTTCGCTGTTTTGCTCGATTCGTTGTTTCTGAGTTTCGTACATCGAGTTTCAATACTGTCGACGACGGAATCCGACAATGTCTCGTTTTTATGAAAACACGATTTCGCTTCGACGCAACGTCGAATTATCATCAAGAACGTCATGAAAGTTCGTTTTTTGATTGAATTTTGCTGTTTTCGTCGATTTGTCGTTTCTGATTTTCGTACACCGAGTTTCAATACTGTCGACGACGAAATCCGACAATGTCTCGTTTTCATGAAAACACGATTTCGCTTCGACGCAACGTCGAATTATCATCAAGAACGTCTTGAAAGTGCGATTTTTGATTGAGTTTTGCTGCTTTTGTAAATTCGTCATTCCTGCCTTTTGTACATCGAGTTTCAATACTGTCGACGACGAAATCCGACCATGACCCTCTTTCACGAAAACATGATTTCGCTTCAACGCAACCACGATTTAACAGTGAAAACGTACTGAGAGTGCGTTTTTTCATGGACCCTTCGCTGTTTTGCTTGATCCGTTGTTTCTGCGTTTCGTACATCGAGTTTCAATACTGTCGACGACGGAATCCGACAATGTCTCGTTTTTATGAAAACACGATTTCGCTTCGACGCAACGTCGAATTATCATCAAGAACGTCTTGAAAGTACGATTTTTGATTGAGTTTTGCTGTTTTTGTAAATTCGTCATACCTGCCTTTTGTACATCGAGTTTCAATACTGTCGACGACGAAATCCGACCATGACCCGCTTTCACGAAAACATGATTTCGCTCCAACGCAACCACGATTTAACAGTGAAAACGTAGTGAGAGTGCGTTTTTTCAGACCCTTCGCTGCTTTGCTCGATTCGTTGTTTCTGAGTTTCGTACATCGAGTTTCAATACTGTCGACGACGAAATCCGACAATGTCTCGATTTCACGAAAACACGTTTTCGCTTCGACGCAACGTCGAATTATCATCAAGAACGTCTTGAAAGTGCGTTTTTTGATTGAATTTTGCTGTTTTTGTCGATTCTCCGTTTCTGACTTTCGTACATCGAGTTTCAATACTGTCGACGACTAAATCCGAAAATGTCTCGTTTTCATTAAAACACGATCTCGCTTCGACGCAACGTCGAATTATCATCACGAACGTCTTGAAAGTGCGTTTTTTGATTGAGTTTTGCTGTTTTTGTAAATTCGTCATTCCTGCCTTTTGTACATCGAGTTTCGATACTGTCGACGACGAAATCCGACAATGTCTCGTTTTCATGAAAACACGATTTCGCTTCGACGCAACGTCGAATTATCATCAAGAACGTCTTGAAAGTGCGTTTTTTGATTGAATTTTGCTGTTTTCGTCGGTTCTTAGTTTCTGACTTTCGTACATCGAGTTTCAATACCGTCGACGACAAAATCCGACCATGACCCGATTTCACCAAAAAACAGTTTCGCTTCGTCGCAACGTCGAATTATCATCAAGAACGTCTTAAAAGTGCGTTTTTTGATTGAATTTTGCTGTTTTTGTCGATTCGTCGTTTTTGACTTTCGTACGGCGAGTTTCAATATTGTCGACGACGAAATCCGACCACGATCGAATTATATGAAAACAGGATTTTGATTCGACGCAACCACGATTTAACAGCGAAAACGTAGTGAGAGTGCGATTTTTCATAGACTCTTCGCTGTTTCGGTCGATTCGTGGTTTCTGACATTCGTACATCGAGTTTCAATACTGTCGACGACGGATTCCGACAATGTCTCGTTTTCATGAAAACACGATTTCGCTTCGACGCAACGTCGAATTATCATCAAGAACGTCTTGAAAGTGCGTTGTTTTATTGAATTTTGCTGTTTTTGTCGATTCGTTGTTTCTGACTTTCGTACATCGAGTTTCAATACTGTCGACGACGGAATCCGACAATGTCTCGTTTTGATGAAAACACGATTTCGCTTCGACGCAACGTCGAATTATCATCAAGAACGTCTTGAAAGTGCGTTTTTTGATTGAGTTTTGCTGTTTTTGTAAATTCGTCATTCCTGCCTTTCGTACATCGAGTTTCAATACTGTCGACGACGAAATCCAACAATGTCTCGTTTTCATGAAAACACGATTTCGCTTCGACGCAACGTCGAATTATCATCAAGAACGTATCGAAAGTTGGTTTTTTCATGGATTTTCGCTGTTTTGCTCGATTCGTGGTTTCTGACTTTCGTACATCGAGTTTCAATACCGTCGACGACGGAATCCGACAATGTCTCGTTTTTATGAAAACACGATTTCGCTTCGACGCAACGTCGAATTATCATCAAGAACGTCTTGAAAGTGCGTTTTTATATTGAATTTTGCTGTTTTCGTCGATTCTTAGTTTCTGATTTTCGTACATCGAGTTTCAATACTGTCGACGACGAAATCCGACCATGACCCGATTTCACGAAAACATGATTTCGCTTCGACGCAAGCACGATTTAACAGTGAAAACGTACTGAGAGTGCGTTTTTTCATAGACCCTTCGCTGTTTTGCTCGCTTCGTTGTTTCTGACTTTCGTCCATCGAGTTTCAATACTGTCGACGACGGAATCCGACAATGTCTCGTTTTGATGAAAACACGATTTCGCTTCGACGCAACGTCGAATTATCATCAAGAACGTCTTGAAAGTGCGATTTTTGATTGAGTTTTGCTGCTTTTGTAAATTCGTCATTCCTGCCTTTTGTACATCGAGTTTCAATACTGTCGACGACGAAATCCGACCATGACCCTCTTTCACGAAAACATGATTTCGCTTCAACGCAACCTCGATTTAACAGTGAAAACGTACTGAGAGTGCGTTTTTTCATGGACCCTTCGCTGTTTTGCTTGATCCGTTGTTTCTGCGTTTCGTACATCGATTTTCAATACTGTCGACGACTGAATCCGACAATGTCTCGTTTTCATGAAAACACGATTTCGCTTCGACGCAACGTCGAATTATCATCAAGAACGTATCGAAAGTTGGTTTTTTCATGGATTTTCGCTGTTTTGCTCGATTCGTGGTTTCTGACTTTCGTACATCGAGTTTCAATACTGTCGACGACGAAATCTGACAATGTTTCGTTTTCATGAAAACACGATTTCGCTTCATAGTTTTTTCATAGACCCTTCGCTGTTTTGCTCGCTTCGTTGTTTCTGACTTTCGTCCATCGAGTTTCAATACTGTCGACGACGGAATCCGACAATGTCTCGTTTTGATGAAAACACGATTTCGCTTCGACGCAACGTCGAATTATCATCAAGAACGTCTTGAAAGTGCGTTTTTTTATTGAATTTTGCTGTTTTCGTCGATTCTTAGTTTCTGACTTTCGTACATCGAGTTTTAATACGCCGACGACGAAATCCGACCATGACCCGATTTCACCAAAAAACAGTTTCGCTTCGTCGCAACGTCGAATTATCATCAAGAACGTCTTGAAAGTGCGTTTTTTATTGACTTTCGCTGATTTTGTTGATTTGTCGTTTCTGATTTTCGTACACCGAGTTTCAATACTGTCGACGACTAAATCCGAAAATGTCTCGTTTTCATGAAAACACGATCTCGCTTCGACGCAATGTCGAATTATCATCACGAACGTCTTGAAAGTGCGTTTTTTTATTGAGTTTTGCTGTTTTTGTAAATTCGTCATTCCTGCCTTTTGTACATCGAGTTTCAATACTGTCGACGACGAAATCCGAAAATGTCTCGTTTTCATGAAAATACGATTTCGCTTCGACGCAACGTCGAATTATCATAAAGAACCTATCGAAAGTTGGTTTTTTCATGGATTTTCGCTGTTTTGCTCGATTCGTGGTTTCTGACTTTCGTACATCGAGTTTCAATACTGTCGACGACGAAATCCGACAATGTCTCGTTTTCATGAAAACACGATTTCGCTTCGACGCAACGTCGAATTATCATCAAGAACGTCTTGAAAGTGCGATTTTTGATTGAGTTTTGCTGTTTTTGTAAATTCGTCATTCCTGCCTTTTGTACATCGAGTTTCAATACTGTCGACGACGAAATCCGACCATGACCCGCTTTCACGAAAACATGATTTCGCTTCAACGCAACCACGATTTAACAGTGAAAACGTACTGAGAGTGCGTTTTTTCAGACCCTTCGCTGTTTTGCTCGATTCGTTGTTTCTGAGTTTCGTACATCGAGTTTCAATACTGTCGACGACGGAATCCGACAATGTCTCGTTTATATGAAAACACGATTTCGCTTCGACGCAACGTCGAATTATCATCAAGAACGTCATGAAAGTGCGTTTTTTGATTGAATTTTGCTGTTTTCGTCGATTTGTCGATTCTGATTTTCGTACACCGAGTTTCAATACTGTCGACGACGAAATCCGACAATGTCTCGTTTTCATGAAAACACGATTTCGCTTCGACGCAACGTCGAATTATCATCAAGAACGTATCGAAAGTTGGTTTTTTCATGGATTTTCGCTGTTTTGCTCGATTCGTGGTTTCTGACTTTCGTACATCGAGTTTCAATACTGTCGACGACGAAATCCGACAATGTCTCGTTTTCATGAAAACACGATTTCGCTTCGACGCAACGTCGAATTATCATCAAGAACGTCTTGAAAGTACGATTTTTGATTGAGTTTTGCTGTTTTTGTAAATTCGTCATACCTGCCTTTTGTACATCGAGTTTCAATACTGTCGACGACGAAATCCGACCATGACCCGCTTTCACGAAAACATGATTTCGCTTCAACGCAACCACGATTTAACAGTGAAAACGTACTGAGAGTGCGTTTTTTCAGACCCTTCGCTGTTTTGCTCGATTCGTTGTTTCTGAGTTTCGTACATCGAGTTTCAATACTGTCGACGACGGAATCCGACAATGTCTCGTTTTTATGAAAACACGATTTCGCTTCGACGCAACGTCGAATTATCATCAAGAACGTCATGAAAGTTCGTTTTTTGATTGAATTTTGCTGTTTTCGTCGATTTGTCGTTTCTGATTTTCGTACACCGAGTTTCAATACTGTCGACGACGAAATCCGACAATGTCTCGTTTTCATGAAAACACGATTTCGCTTCGACGCAACGTCGAATTATCATCAAGAACGTATCGAAAGTTGGTTTTTTCATGGATTTTCGCTGTTTTGCTCGATTCGTGGTTTCTGACTTTCCGTACATCGAGTTTCAATACTGTCGACGACGAAATCCGACAATGTCTCGTTTTCATGAAAACACGATTTCGCTTCGACACAACGTCGAATTATCATCAAGAACGTCTTGAAAGTGCGATTTTTGATTGAGTTTTGCTGCTTTTGTAAATTCGTCATTCCTGCCTTTTGGACATCGAGTTTCAATACTGTCGACGACGAAATCCGACCATGACCCTCTTTCACGAAAACATGATTTCGCTTCAACGCAACCACGATTTAAAAGTGAAAACGTACTGAGAGTGCGTTTTTTCATGGACCCTTCGCTGTTTTGCTTGATCCGTTGTTTCTGCGTTTCGTACATCGAGTTTCAATACTGTCGACGACTGAATCCGACAATGTCTCGTTTTCATGAAAACACGATTTCGCTTCGACGCAACGTCGAATTATCATCAAGAACGTATCGAAAGTTGGTTTTTTCATGGATTTTCGCTGTTTTGCTCGATTCGTGGTTTCTGACTTTCGTACATCGAGTTTCAATACTGTCGACGACGAAATCTGACAATGTTTCGTTTTCATGAAAACACGATTTCGCTTCATAGTGTTTTCATAGACCCTTCGCTGTTTTGCTCGCTTCGTTGTTTCTGACTTTCGTCCATCGAGTTTAAATACGCCGACGACGAAATCCGACCATGACCCGATTTCACCAAAAAACAGTTTCGCTTCGTCGCAACGTCGAATTATCATCAAGAACGTCTTGAAAGTGCGTTTTTTTGATTGAATTTTGCTGTTTTCGTCGATTCTTAGTTTCTGACTTTCGTACATCGAGTTTTAATACGCCGACGACGAAATCCGACCATGACCCGATTTCACCAAAAAACAGTTTCGCTTCGTCGCAACGTCGAATTATCATCAAGAACGTCTTGAAAGTGCGTTTTTTATTGACTTTCGCTGTTTTTGTTGATTTGTCGTTTCTGATTTTCGTACACCGAGTTTCAATACTGTCGACGACTAAATCCGAAAATGTCTCGTTTTCATGAAAACACGATCTCGCTTCAACGCAATGTCGAATTATCATAAAGAACCTATCGAAAGTTGGATTTTTCATGGATTTTCGCTGTTTTGCGCGATTCGTGGTTTCTGACTTTCGTACATCGAGTTTCAATACTGTCGACGACGAAATCCGACAATGTCTCGTTTTCATGAAAACACGATTTCGCTTCGACGCAACGTCGAATTATCATCAAGAACGTCTTGAAAGTGCGATTTTTGATTGAGTTTTGCTGTTTTTGTAAATTCGTCATTCCTGCCTTTTGTACATCGAGTTTCAATACTGTCGACGACGAAATCCGACCATGACCCGCTTTCACGAAAACATGATTTCGCTTTAACGCAACCACGATTTAACAGTGAAAACGTACTGAGAGTGCGTTTTTTCAGACCCTTCGCTGTTTTGCTCGATTCGTTGTTTCTGAGTTTCGTACATCGAGTTTCAATACTGTCGACGACGGAATCCGACAATGTCTCGTTTATATGAAAACACGATTTCGCTTCGACGCAACGTCGAATTATCATCAAGAACGTCATGAAAGTGCGTTTTTTGATTGAATTTTGCTGTTTTCGTCGATTTGTCGTTTCTGATTTTCGTACACCGAGTTTCAATACTGTCGACGACGAATTCCGACAATGTCTCGTTTTCATGAAAACACGATTTCGCTTCGACGCAACGTCGAATTATCATCAAGAACGTCTTGAAAGTACGATTTTTGATTGAGTTTTGCTGTTTTTGTAAATTCGTCATACCTGCCTTTTGTACATCGAGTTTCAATACTGTCGACGACGAAATCCGACCATGACCCGCTTTCACGAAAACATGATTTCGCTTCAACGCAACCACGATTTAACAGTGAAAACGTACTGAGAGTGCGCTTTTTCAGACCCTTCGCTGTTTTGCTCGATTCGTTGTTTCTGAGTTTCGTACATCGAGTTTCAATACTGTCGACGACGGAATCCGACAATGTCTCGTTTTTATGAAAACACGATTTCGCTTCGACGCAACGTCGAATTATCATCAAGAACGTCATGAAAGTTCGTTTTTTGATTGAATTTTGCTGTTTTCGTCGATTTGTCGTTTCTGATTTTCGTACACCGAGTTTCAATACTGTCGACGACGAAATCCGACAATGTCTCGTTTTCATGAAAACACGATTTCGCTTCGACGCAACGTCGAATTATCATCAAGAACGTATCGAAAGTTGGTTTTTTCATGGATTTTCGCTGTTTTGCTCGATTCGTGGTTTCTGACTTTCCGTACATCGAGTTTCAATACTGTCGACGACGAAATCCGACAATGTCTCGTTTTCATGAAAACACGATTTCGCTTCGACGCAACGTCGAATTATCATCAAGAACGTCTTGAAAGTGCGATTTTTGATTGAGTTTTGCTGCTTTTGTAAATTCGTCATTCCTGCCTTTTGTACATCGAGTTTCAATACTGTCGACGACGAAATCCGACCATGACCCTCTTTCACGAAAACATGATTTCGCTTCAACGCAACCACGATTTAACAGTGAAAACGTACTGAGAGTGCGTTTTTTCATGGACCCTTCGCTGTTTTGCTTGATCCGTTGTTTCTGCGTTTCGTACATCGAGTTTCAATACTGTCGACGACTGAATCCGACAATGTCTCGTTTTTATGAAAACACGATTTCGCTTCGACGCAACGTCGAATTATCATCAAGAACGTCTTGAAAGTGCGTTTTTTGATTGAATTTTGCTGTTTTCGTCGATTCTTAGTTTCTGAGTTTCGTACATCGAGTTTCAATACTGTCGACGACGAAATCCGACAATGTCTCGTTTTCATGAAAACACGATTTCGCTTCGACGCAACGTCGAATTATCATCAAGAACGTCTTGAAAGTGCGATTTTTGATTGAGTTTTGCTGCATTTGTAAATTCGTCATTCCTGCCTTTTGTACATCGAGTTTCAATACTGTCGACGACGAAATCCGACCATGACCCTCTTTCACGAAAACATGATTTCGCTTCAACGCAACCACGATTTAACAGTGAAAACGTACTGAGAGTGCGTTTTTTCATGGACCCTTCGCTGTTTTGCTTGATCCGTTGTTTCTGCGTTTCGTACATCGAGTTTCAATACTGTCGACGACGGAATCCGACAATGTCTCGTTTTTATGAAAACACGATTTCGCTTCGACGCAACGTCGAATTATCATCAAGAACGTCTTGAAAGTACGATTTTTGATTGAGTTTTGCTGTTTTTGTAAATTCGTCATACCTGCCTTTTGTACATCGAGTTTCAATACTGTCGACGACGAAATCCGACCATGACCCGCTTTCACGAAAACATGATTTCGCTTCAACGCAACCACGATTTAACAGTGAAAACGTACTGAGAGTGCGTTTTTTCAGACCCTTCGCTGCTTTGCTCGATTCGTTGTTTCTGAGTTTCGTACATCGAGTTTCAATACTGTCGACGACGAAATCCGACAATGTCTCGATTTCACGAAAACACGTTTTCGCTTCGACGCAACGTCGAATTATCATCAAGAACGTCTTGAAAGTGCGTTTTTTGATTGAATTTTGCTGTTTTTGTCGATTCTCCGTTTCTGACTTTCGTACATCGAGTTTCAATACTGTCGACGACTAAATCCGAAAATGTCTCGTTTTCATTAAAACACGATCTCGCTTCGACGCAACGTCGAATTATCATCACGAACGTCTTGAAAGTGCGTTTTTTGATTGAGTTTTGCTGTTTTTGTAAATTCGTCATTCCTGCCTTTTGTACATCGAGTTTCAATACTGTCGACGACGGAATCCGACAATGTCTCGTTTTTATGAAAACACGATTTCGCTTCGACGCAACGTCGAATTATCATCAAGAACGTATCGAAAGTTGGTTTTTTTATGGATTTTCGCTGTTTTGCTCGATTCGTGGTTTCTGACTTTCCGTGGATCGAGTTTCAATACTGTCGACGACGAAATCCGACCATGACCTGATTTCACGAATACACAATTTCGCTTCGTCGCAACTTCGGATTATTATCAAGTACGTACTGAATGTGCGTTTTTTCATTAAGTTTTGCTGTTTTTGTCAATTCGTCATTCCTGCCTTTCGTACATCGAGTTTCTGACTGTCGACGACGAAATCCGACCATCACCCGATTTCACGAAAAAACAGTTTCGCTTCGTCGCAACGTCGAATTATCATCAAGAACATCTTGAATGTGCGTTTTTTGATTGAATTTTGCTGTTTTCGTCGATTCTTAGTTTCTGATTTTCGTACAGCGAGTTTCAATACCGTCGACGACGAAATCCGACAATGTCTCGATTTCACGAAAACACGTTTTCGCTTCGACGCAACGTCGAATTATCATCAAGAACGCCTTGAAAGTGCGTTTTTTGATTGAATTTTGCTGTTTTTGTAAATTCGTCATTCCTGCCTTTCGTACATCGAGTTTCAATACTGTCGACGACGAAATCCAACAATGTCTCGTTTTCATGAAAACACGATTTCGCTTCGACGCAACGTCGAATTATCATCAAGAACCTATCGAAAGTTGGTTTTTTCATCGATTTTCGCTGTTTTGCTCGATTCGTGGTTTCTGACTTTCGTACATCGAGTTTCAATACTGTCGACGACGAAATCCGACAATGTCTCGTTTTCATGAAAACACGATTTCGCTTCGACGCAACGTCGAATTATCATCAAGAACGTCTTGAAAGTGCGATTTTTGATTGAGTTTTGCTGTTTTTGTAAATTCGTCATTCCTGCCTTTTGTACATCGAGTTTCAATACTGTCGACGACGAAATCCGACCATGACCCGCTTTCACGAAAACATGATTTCGCTTCAACGCAACCACGATTTAACAGTGAAAACGTACTGAGAGTGCGTTTTTTCAGACCCTTCGCTGTTTTGCTCGATTCGTTGTTTCTGAGTTTCGTACATCGAGTTTCAATACTGTCGACGACGGAATCCGACAATGTCTCGTTTATATGAAAACACGATTTCGCTTCGACGCAACGTCGAATTATCATCAAGAACGTCATGAAAGTGCGTTTTTTGATTGAATTTTGCTGTTTTCGTCGATTTGTCGTTTCTGATTTTCGTACACCGAGTTTCAATACTGTCGACGACGAAATCCGACAATGTCTCGTTTTCATGAAAACACGATTTCGCTTCGACGCAACGTCGAATTATCATCAAGAACGTATCGAAAGTTGGTTTTTTCATGGATTTTCGCTGTTTTGCTCGATTCGTGGTTTCTGACTTTCGTACATCGAGTTTCAATACTGTCGACGACGAAATCCGACAATGTCTCGTTTTCATGAAAACACGATTTCGCTTCGACGCAACGTCGAATTATCATCAAGAACGTCTTGAAAGTACGATTTTTGATTGAGTTTTGCTGTTTTTGTAAATTCGTCATACCTGCCTTTTGTACATCGAGTTTCAATACTGTCGACGACGAAATCCGACCATGACCCGCTTTCACGAAAACATGATTTCGCTTCAACGCAACCACGATTTAACAGTGAAAACGTACTGAGAGTGCGTTTTTTCATGGACCCTTCGCTGTTTTGCTTGATCCGTTGTTTCTGCGTTTCGTACATCGAGTTTCAATACTGTCGACGACTGAATCCGACAATGTCTCGTTTTTATGAAAACACGATTTCGCTTCGACGCAACGTCGAATTATCATCAAGAACGTCTTGAAAGTGCGTTTTTTGATTGAATTTTGCTGTTTTCGTCGATTCTTAGTTTCTGACTTTCGTACATCGAGTTTCAATACTGTCGACGACGAAATCCGACCATGACCCGCTTTCACGAAAACATGATTTCGCTTCAACGCAACCACGATTTAACAGTGAAAACGTACTGAGAGTGCGTTTTTTCATGGACCCTTCGCTGTTTTGCTCGATTCGTTGTTTCTGAGTTTCGTACATCGAGTTTCAATACTGTCGACGACGGAATCCGACAATGTCTCGTTTTTATGAAAACACGATTTCGCTTCGACGCAACGTCGAATTATCATCAAGAACGTCTTGAAAGTGCGTTGTTTTATTGAATTTTGCTGTTTTCGTCGATTCTTAGTTTCTGACTTTCGTACGTCGAGTTTCAATACCGTCGACGACGAAATCCGACCATGACCCGATTTCACCAAAGAACAGTTTCGCTTCGTCGCAACGTCGAATTATCATCAAGAACGTCTTGAAAGTGCGTTTTTTGATTGAATTTTGCTGTTTTCGTCGATTCTTAGTTTCTGATTTTCGTACATCGAGTTTCAATACTGTCGACGACGAAATCCGACCATGACCCGATTTCACGAAAACATGATTTCGCTTCGACGCAAGCACGATTTAACAGTGAAAACGTACTGAGAGTGCGTTTTTTCATAGACCCTTCGCTGTTTTGCTCGCTTCGTTGTTTCTGACTTTCGTCCATCGAGTTTCAATACTGTCGACGACGGAATCCGACAATGTCTCGTTTCGATGAAAACACGATTCCGCTTCGACGCAACGTCGAATTATCATCAAGAACGTCTTGAAAGTGCGTTTTTTGATTGAGTTTTGCTGTTTTTGTAAATTCGTCATTCCTGCCATTCGTACATCGAGTTTCAATACTGTCGACGACGAAATCCGACAATGTCTCGTTTTCATGAAAACACGATTTCGCTTCGACGCAACGTCGAATTATCATCAAGAACGTCTTGAAAGTGCGATTTTTGATTGAGTTTTGCTGTTTTTGTAAATTCGTCATTCCTGCCTTTTGTACATCGAGTTTCAATACTGTCGACGACGGAATCCGACAATGTCTCGTTTTTATGAAAACACGATTTCGCTTCGACGCAACGTCGAATTATCATCAAGAACGTCTTGAAAGTGCGTTGTTTTATTGAATTTTGCTGTTTTCGTCGATTCTTAGTTTCTGACTTTCGTACGTCGAGTTTCAATACCGTCGACGACGAAATCCGACCATGACCCGATTTCACCAAAGAACAGTTTCGCTTCGTCGCAACGTCGAATTATCATCAAGAACGTCTTGAAAGTGCGTTTTTTGATTGAATTTTGCTGTTTTCGTCGATTCTTAGTTTCTGATTTTCGTACATCGAGTTTCAATACTGTCGACGACGAAATCCGACCATGACCCGATTTCACGAAAACATGATTTCGCTTCGACGCAAGCACGATTTAACAGTGAAAACGTACTGAGAGTGCGTTTTTTCATAGACCCTTCGCTGTTTTGCTCGCTTCGTTGTTTCTGACTTTCGTCCATCGAGTTTCAATACTGTCGACGACGGAATCCGACAATGTCTCGTTTCGATGAAAACACGATTCCGCTTCGACGCAACGTCGAATTATCATCAAGAACGTCTTGAAAGTGCGTTTTTTGATTGAGTTTTGCTGTTTTTGTAAATTCGTCATTCCTGCCATTCGTACATCGAGTTTCAATACTGTCGACGACGAAATCCGACAATGTCTCGTTTTCATGAAAACACGATTTCGCTTCGACGCAACGTCGAATTATCATCAAAAACGTCTTGAAAGTGCGATTTTTGATTGAGTTTTGCTGTTTTTGTAAATTCGTCATTCCTGCCTTTTGTACATCGAGTTTCAATACTGTCGACGACGAAATCCGACCATGACCCGCTTTCACGAAAACATGATTTCGCTTCAACGCAACCACGATTTAACAGTGCAAACGTACTGAGAGTGCGTTTTTTCATCGATTTTCGCTGTTTTGCTCGATTCGTGGTTTCTGACTTTCGTACATCGAGTTTCAATACTGTCGACGACGAAATCCGACAATGTCTCGTTTTCATGAAAACACGATTTCGCTTCGACGCAACGTCGAATTATCATCAAGAACGTCTTGAAAGTGCGATTTTTGATTGAGTTTTGCTGTTTTTGTAAATTCGTCATTCCTGCCTTTTGTACATCGAGTTTCAATACTGTCGACGACGAAATCCGACCATGACCCGCTTTCACGAAAACATGATTTCGCTTCAACGCAACCACGATTTAACAGTGAAAACGTACTGAGAGTGCGTTTTTTCAGACCCTTCGCTGTTTTGCTCGATTCGTTGTTTCTGAGTTTCGTACATCGAGTTTCAATACTGTCGACGACGGAATCCGACAATGTCTCGTTTATATGAAAACACGATTTCGCTTCGACGCAACGTCGAATTATCATCAAGAACGTCATGAAAGTGCGTTTTTTGATTGAATTTTGCTGTTTTCGTCGATTTGTCGTTTCTGATTTTCGTACACCGAGTTTCAATACTGTCGACGACGAAATCCGACAATGTCTCGTTTTCATGAAAACACGATTTCGCTTCGACGCAACGTCGAATTATCATCAAGAACGTATCGAAAGTTGGTTTTTTCATGGATTTTCGCTGTTTTGCTCGATTCGTGGTTTCTGACTTTCGTACATCGAGTTTCAATACTGTCGACGACGAAATCCGACAATGTCTCGTTTTCATGAAAACACGATTTCGCTTCGACGCAACGTCGAATTATCATCAAGAACGTCTTGAAAGTACGATTTTTGATTGAGTTTTGCTGTTTTTGTAAATTCGTCATACCTGCCTTTTGTACATCGAGTTTCAATACTGTCGACGACGAAATCCGACCATGACCCGCTTTCACGAAAACATGATTTCGCTTCAACGCAACCACGATTTAACAGTGAAAACGTACTGAGAGTGCGTTTTTTCATGGACCCTTCGCTGTTTTGCTTGATCCGTTGTTTCTGCGTTTCGTACATCGAGTTTCAATACTGTCGACGACTGAATCCGACAATGTCTCGTTTTTATGAAAACACGATTTCGCTTCGACGCAACGTCGAATTATCATCAAGAACGTCTTGAAAGTGCGTTTTTTGATTGAATTTTGCTGTTTTCGTCGATTCTTAGTTTCTGACTTTCGTACATCGAGTTTCAATACTGTCGACGACGAAATCCGACCATGACCCGCTTTCACGAAAACATGATTTCGCTTCAACGCAACCACGATTTAACAGTGAAAACGTACTGAGAGTGCGTTTTTTCATGGACCCTTCGCTGTTTTGCTCGATTCGTTGTTTCTGAGTTTCGTACATCGAGTTTCAATACTGTCGACGACGGAATCCGACAATGTCTCGTTTTTATGAAAACACGATTTCGCTTCGACGCAACGTCGAATTATCATCAAGAACGTCTTGAAAGTGCGTTGTTTTATTGAATTTTGCTGTTTTCGTCGATTCTTAGTTTCTGACTTTCGTACGTCGAGTTTCAATACCGTCGACGACGAAATCCGACCATGACCCGATTTCACCAAAGAACAGTTTCGCTTCGTCGCAACGTCGAATTATCATCAAGAACGTCTTGAAAGTGCGTTTTTTGATTGAATTTTGCTGTTTTCGTCGATTCTTAGTTTCTGATTTTCGTACATCGAGTTTCAATACTGTCGACGACGAAATCCGACCATGACCCGATTTCACGAAAACATGATTTCGCTTCGACGCAAGCACGATTTAACAGTGAAAACGTACTGAGAGTGCGTTTTTTCATAGACCCTTCGCTGTTTTGCTCGCTTCGTTGTTTCTGACTTTCGTCCATCGAGTTTCAATACTGTCGACGACGGAATCCGACAATGTCTCGTTTCGATGAAAACACGATTCCGCTTCGACGCAACGTCGAATCATCATCAAGAACGTCTTGAAAGTGCGTTTTTTGATTGAGTTTTGCTGTTTTTGTAAATTCGTCATTCCTGCCATTCGTACATCGAGTTTCAATACTGTCGACGACGAAATCCGACAATGTCTCGTTTTCATGAAAACACGATTTCGCTTCGACGCAACGTCGAATTATCATCAAGAACGTCTTGAAAGTGCGATTTTTGATTGAGTTTTGCTGTTTTTGTAAATTCGTCATTCCTGCCTTTTGTACATCGAGTTTCAATACTGTCGACGACGGAATCCGACAATGTCTCGTTTTTATGAAAACACGATTTCGCTTCGACGCAACGTCGAATTATCATCAAGAACGTCTTGAAAGTGCGTTGTTTTATTGAATTTTGCTGTTTTCGTCGATTCTTAGTTTCTGACTTTCGTACGTCGAGTTTCAATACCGTCGACGACGAAATCCGACCATGACCCGATTTCACCAAAGAACAGTTTCGCTTCGTCGCAACGTCGAATTATCATCAAGAACGTCTTGAAAGTGCGTTTTTTGATTGAATTTTGCTGTTTTCGTCGATTCTTAGTTTCTGATTTTCGTACATCGAGTTTCAATACTGTCGACGACGAAATCCGACCATGACCCGATTTCACGAAAACATGATTTCGCTTCGACGCAAGCACGATTTAACAGTGAAAACGTACTGAGAGTGCGTGTTTTCATAGACCCTTCGCTGTTTTGCTCGCTTCGTTGTTTCTGACTTTCGTCCATCGAGTTTCAATACTGTCGACGACGGAATCCGACAATGTCTCGTTTCGATGAAAACACGATTCCGCTTCGACGCAACGTCGAATTATCATCAAGAACGTCTTGAAAGTGCGATTTTTGATTGAGTTTTGCTGTTTTTGTAAATTCGTCATTCCTGCCATTCGTACATCGAGTTTCAATACTGTCGACGACGAAATCCGACAATGTCTCGTTTTCATGAAAACACGATTTCGCTTCGACGCAACGTCGAATTATCATCAAGAACGTCTTGAAAGTGCGATTTTTGATTGAGTTTTGCTGTTTTTGTAAATTCGTCATTCCTGCCTTTTGTACATCGAGTTTCAATACTGTCGACGACGAAATCCGACCATGACCCGCTTTCACGAAAACATGATTTCGCTTCAACGCAACCACGATTTAACAGTGCAAACGTACTGAGAGTGCGTTTTTTCAGACCCTTCGCTGTTTTGCTCGATTCGTTGTTTCTGAGTTTCGTACATCGAGTTTCAATACTGTCGACGACGAAATCCGACAATGTCTCGTTTTCATGAAAACACGATTTCGCTTCGACGCAACGTCGAATTATCATCAAGAACGTATCGAAAGTTGGTTTTTTCATGGATTTTCGCTGTTTTGCTCGATTCGTTGTTTCTGACTTTCGTACATCGAGTTTCAATACTGTCGACGACGGAATCCGACAATGTCTCGTTTTTATGAAAACACGATTTTGCTTCGACGCAACGTCGAATTATTATCAAGAACGTCTTGAAAGTGCGTTGTTTTATTGAATTTTGCTGTTTTTGTCGATTCGTCGTTTCTGACTTTCGTACATCGAGTTTCAATACTGTCGACGACGAAATCCAACAATGTCTCGTTTTCATGAAAACACGATTTCGCTTCGACGCAACGTCGAATTATCATCAAGAACGTCTTGAAAGTGCGTTTTTTGATTGAGTTTTGCTGTTTTTGTAAATTCGTCATTCCTGCCTTTACATCGAGTTTCAATACTGTCGACGACGAAATCCGAAAATGTCTCGTTTTCATGAAAACACGATTTCGCTTCGACGCAACGTCGAATTATCATCAAGAACGTATCGAAAGTTGGTTTTTTCATGGATTTTCGCTGTTTTGCTCGATTCGTGGTTTCTGACTTTCGTACATCGAGTTTCAATACTGTCGACGACGAAATCCGACAATGTCTCGTTTTCATGAAAACACGATTTCGCTTCGACGCAACGTCGAATTATCATCAAGAACGTCTTGAAAGTGCGATTTTTGATTGAGTTTTGCTGTTTTTGTAAATTCGTCATTCCTGCCTTTTGTACATCGAGTTTCAATACTGTCGACGACGAAATCCGACCATGACCCGCTTTCACGAAAACATGATTTCGCTTCAACGCAACCACGATTCAACAGTGAAAACGTACTGAGAGTGCGTTTTTTCAGACCCTTCGCTGTTTTGCTCGATTCGTTGTTTCTGAGTTTCGTACATCGAGTTTCAATACTGTCGACGACGGAATCCGACAATGTCTCGTTTTTATGAAAACACGATTTCGCTTCGACGCAACGTCGAATTATCATCAAGAACGTATCGAAAGTTTGTTTTTTTATGGATTTTCGCTGTTTTGCTCGATTCGTGCTTTCTGACTTTCCGTACATCGAGTTTCAATACTGTCGACGACGAAATCCGACCATGACCTGATTTCACGAATACACAATTTCGCTTCGTCGCAACTTCGGATTATTATCAAGTACGTACTGAATGTGCGTTTTTTCATTAAGTTTTGCTGTTTTTGTCAATTCGTCATTCCTGCCTTTCGTACATCGAGTTTCTGACTGTCGACGACGAAATCCGACCATCACCCGATTTCACGAAAAAACAGTTTCGCTTCGTCGCAACGTCGAATTATCATCAAGAACATCTTGAATGTGCGTTTTTTGATTGAATTTTGCTGTTTTCGTCGATTCTTAGTTTCTGATTTTCGTACAGCGAGTTTCAATACCGTCGACGACGAAATCCGACAATGTCTCGATTTCACGAAAACACGTTTTCGCTTCGACGCAACGTCGAATTATCATCAAGAACGCCTTGAAAGTGCGTTTTTTGATTGAATTTTGCTGTTTTTGTCGATTCTCCGTTTCTGACTTTCGTACATCGAGTTTCAATACTGTCGACGACGTAATCCGACCATGACCCGCTTTCACGAAAACATGATTTCGCTTCAACGCAACCACGATTTAACAGTGAATACGTACTGAGAGTGCGTTGTTTCATAGACCCTTCGCTGTTTTGTCGATTCGTTGTTTCTGATTTTCGTACATCGAGTTTCAATACTGTCGACGACGGAATCCGACAATGTCTCGTTTTGATGAAAACACGATTTCGCTTCGACGCAACGTCGAATTATCATCAAGAACGTCATGAAAGTTCGTTTTTTGATTGAATTTTGCTGTTTTCGTCGATTTGTCGTTTCTGATTTTCGTACACCGAGTTTCAATACTGTCGACGACGAAATCCGACAATGTCTCGTTTTCATGAAAACACGATTTCGCTTCGACGCAACGTCGAATTATCATCAAGAACGTATCGAAAGTTGGTTTTTTCATGGATTTTCGCTGTTTTGCTCGATTCGTGGTTTCTGACTTTCCGTACATCGAGTTTCAATACTGTCGACGACGAAATCCGACAATGTCTCGTTTTCATGAAAACACGATTTCGCTTCGATGCAACGTCGAATTATCATCAAGAACGTCTTGAAAGTGCGATTTTTGATTGAGTTTTGCTGTTTTTGTAAATTCGTCATTCCTGCCTTTTGTACATCGAGTTTCAATACTGTCGACGACGAAATCCGACCATGACCCGCTTTCACGAAAACATGATTTCGCTTCGTCGCAACCACAATTTAACAGTGAAAACGTACTGAGAGTGCGTTTTTTCATGGACCCTTCGCTGTTTTGCTCGATTCGTTGTTTCTGAGTTTCGTACATCGAGTTTCAATACTGTCGACGACTGAATCCGACAATGTCTCGTTTTTATGAAAACACGATTTCGCTTCGACGCAACGTCGAATTATCATCAAGAACGTCTTGAAAGTGCGTTTTTTGATTGAATTTTGCTGTTTTCGTCGATTCTTAGTTTCTGACTTTCGTACATCGAGTTTCAATACTGTCGACGACGAAATCCGACCATGACCCGCTTTCACGAAAACATGATTTCGCTTCAACGCAACCACGATTCAACAGTGAAAACGTACTGAGAGTGCGTTTTTTCAGACCCTTCGCTGTTTTGCTCGATTCGTTGTTTCTGAGTTTCGTACATCGAGTTTCAATACTGTCGACGACGGAATCCGACAATGTCTCGTTTTTATGAAAACACGATTTCGCTTCGACGCAACGTCGAATTATCATCAAGAACGTATCGAAAGTTTGTTTTTTTATGGATTTTCGCTGTTTTGCTCGATTCGTGCTTTCTGACTTTCCGTACATCGAGTTTCAATACTGTCGACGACGAAATCCGACCATGACCTGATTTCACGAATACACAATTTCGCTTCGTCGCAACTTCGGATTATTATCAAGTACGTACTGAATGTGCGTTTTTTCATTAAGTTTTGCTGTTTTTGTCAATTCGTCATTCCTGCCTTTCGTACATCGAGTTTCTGACTGTCGACGACGAAATCCGACCATCACCCGATTTCACGAAAAAACAGTTTCGCTTCGTCGCAACGTCGAATTATCATCAAGAACATCTTGAATGTGCGTTTTTTGATTGAATTTTGCTGTTTTCGTCGATTCTTAGTTTCTGATTTTCGTACAGCGAGTTTCAATACCGTCGACGACGAAATCCGACAATGTCTCGATTTCACGAAAACACGTTTTCGCTTCGACGCAACGTCGAATTATCATCAAGAACGCCTTGAAAGTGCGTTTTTTGATTGAATTTTGCTGTTTTTGTCGATTCTCCGTTTCTGACTTTCGTACATCGAGTTTCAATACTGTCGACGACGTAATCCGACCATGACCCGCTTTCACGAAAACATGATTTCGCTTCAACGCAACCACGATTTAACAGTGAATACGTACTGAGAGTGCGTTGTTTCATAGACCCTTCGCTGTTTTGTCGATTCGTTGTTTCTGATTTTCGTACATCGAGTTTCAATACTGTCGACGACGGAATCCGACAATGTCTCGTTTTGATGAAAACACGATTTCGCTTCGACGCAACGTCGAATTATCATCAAGAACGTCATGAAAGTTCGTTTTTTGATTGAATTTTGCTGTTTTCGTCGATTTGTCGTTTCTGATTTTCGTACACCGAGTTTCAATACTGTCGACGACGAAATCCGACAATGTCTCGTTTTCATGAAAACACGATTTCGCTTCGACGCAACGTCGAATTATCATCAAGAACGTATCGAAAGTTGGTTTTTTCATGGATTTTCGCTGTTTTGCTCGATTCGTGGTTTCTGACTTTCCGTACATCGAGTTTCAATACTGTCGACGACGAAATCCGACAATGTCTCGTTTTCATGAAAACACGATTTCGCTTCGATGCAACGTCGAATTATCATCAAGAACGTCTTGAAAGTGCGATTTTTGATTGAGTTTTGCTGCTTTTGTAAATTCGTCATTCCTGCCTTTTGTACATCGAGTTTCAATACTGTCGACGACGAAATCCGACCATGACCCTCTTTCACGAAAACATGATTTCGCTTCAACGCAACTACGATTTAACAGTGAAAACGTACTGAGAGTGCGTTTTTTCATGGACCCTTCGCTGTTTTGCTTGATCCGTTGTTTCTGCGTTTCGTACATCGAGTTTCAATACTGTCGACGACTGAATCCGACAATGTCTCGTTTTTATGAAAACACGATTTCGCTTCGACGCAACGTCGAATTATCATCAAGAACGTCTTGATAGTGCGTTTTTTTATTGAATTTTGCTGTTTTCGTCGATTCTTAGTTTCTGACTTTCGTACATCGAGTTTCAATACTGTCGACGACGAAATCCGACCATGACCCGCTTTCACGAAAACATGATTTCGCTTCGTCGCAACCACGATTTAACAGTAAAAACGTACGGAGAGTGCGTTTTTTCATAGACCCTTCGCTGTTTTGCTCGCTTCGTTGTTTCTGAGTTTCGTACATCGAGTTTCAATACTGTCGATGACGGAATCCGACAATGTCTCGTTTTTATGAAAACACGATTTCGCTTCGACGCAACGTCGAATCATCATCAAGAACGTCTTGAAAGTGCGTTTTTTGATTGAATTTTGCTGTTTTCGTCGATTCTTAGTTTCTGACTTTCGTACATCGAGTTTCAGTACTGTCGACGACGAAATCCGACCATGACCCGCTTTCACGAAAACATGATTTCGCTTCAACGCAACCACGATTTAACAGTGAAAACGTACTGAGAGTGCGTTTTTTCATAGACCCTTCGCTGTTTTGCTCGATTCGTTGTTTCTGACTTTCGTACATCGAGTTTCAATACTGTCGACGACGGAATCCGACAATGTCTCGTTTTCCTGAAAACACGATTTCGCTTCGACGCAACGTCGAATTATCATCAAGAACGTCTTGAAAGTGCGTTGTTTTATTGAATTTTGGTGTTTTTGTCGATTCGTCGTTTCTGACTTTCGTACATCGAGTTTCAATACTGTCGACGACGAAATCCAACAATGTCTCGTTTTCATGAAAACACGATTTCGTTTCGACGCAACGTCGAATTATCATCAAGAACGTCTTGAAAGTGCGATTTTTGATTGAGTTTTGCTGTTTTTGTAAATTCGTCATTCCTGCCTTTTGTACATCGAGTTTCAATACTGTCGACGACGAAATCCGACCATGACCCGCTTTCACGAAAACATGATTTCGCTTCGTCGCAACCACAATTTAACAGTGAAAACGTACTGAGAGTGCGTTTTTTCATGGACCCTTCGCTGTTTTGCTTGATTCGTTGTTTCTGAGTTTCGTACATCGAGTTTCAATACTGTCGACGACTGAATCCGACAATGTCTCGTTTTTATGAAAACACGATTTCGCTTCGACGCAACGTCGAATTATCATCAAGAACGTCTTGAAAGTGCGTTTTTTGATTGAATTTTGCTGTTTTCGTCGATTCTTAGTTTCTGACTTTCGTACATCGAGTTTCAATACTGTCGACGACGAAATCCGACCATGACCCGCTTTCACGAAAACATGATTTCGCTTCAACGCAACCACGATTTAACAGTGAAAACGTACTGAGAGTGCGTTTTTTCATGGACCCTTCGCTGTTTTGCTCGATTCGTTGTTTCTGAGTTTCGTACATCGAGTTTCAATACTGTCGACGACGGAATCCGACAATGTCTCGTTTTTATGAAAACACGATTTCGCTTCGACGCAACGTCGAATCATCATCAAGAACGTCTTGAAAGTGCGTTTTTTGATTGAATTTTGCTGTTTTCGTCGATTCTTAGTTTCTGACTTTCGTACATCGAGTTTCAGTACTGTCGACGACGAAATCCGACCATGACCCGCTTTCACGAAAACATGATTTCGCTTCAACGCAACCACGATTTAACAGTGAAAACGTACTGAGAGTGCGTTTTTTCATAGACCCTTCGCTGTTTTGCTCGATTCGTTGTTTCTGACTTTCGTACATCGAGTTTCAATACTGTCGACGACGGAATCCGACAATGTCTCGTTTTCCTGAAAACACGATTTCGCTTCGACGCAACGTCGAATTATCATCAAGAACGTCTTGAAAGTGCGTTGTTTTATTGAATTTTGGTGTTTTTGTCGATTCGTCGTTTCTGACTTTCGTACATCGAGTTTCAATACTGTCGACGACGAAATCCAACAATGTCTCGTTTTCATGAAAACACGATTTCGTTTCGACGCAACGTCGAATTATCATCAAGAACGTCTTGAAAGTGCGATTTTTGATTGAGTTTTGCTGTTTTTGTAAATTCGTCATTCCTGCCTTTTGTACATCGAGTTTCAATACTGTCGACGACGAAATCCGACCATGACCCGCTTTCACGAAAACATGATTTCGCTTCGTCGCAACCACAATTTAACAGTGAAAACGTACTGAGAGTGCGTTTTTTCATGGACCCTTCGCTGTTTTGCTTGATTCGTTGTTTCTGAGTTTCGTACATCGAGTTTCAATACTGTCGACGACTGAATCCGACAATGTCTCGTTTTTATGAAAACACGATTTCGCTTCGACGCAACGTCGAATTATCATCAAGAACGTCTTGAAAGTGCGTTTTTTGATTGAATTTTGCTGTTTTCGTCGATTCTTAGTTTCTGACTTTCGTACATCGAGTTTCAATACTGTCGACGACGAAATCCGACCATGACCCGCTTTCACGAAAACATGATTTCGCTTCAACGCAACCACGATTTAACAGTGAAAACGTACTGAGAGTGCGTTTTTTCATGGACCCTTCGCTGTTTTGCTCGATTCGTTGTTTCTGAGTTTCGTACATCGAGTTTCAATACTGTCGACGACGGAATCCGACAATGTCTCGTTTTTATGAAAACACGATTTCGCTTCGACGCAACGTCGAATTATCATCAAGAACGTCTTGAAAGTGCGTTGTTTTATTGAATTTTGCTGTTTTCGTCGATTCTTAGTTTCTGACTTTCGTACGTCGAGTTTCAATACCGTCGACGACGAAATCCGACCATGACCCGATTTCACCAAAAAACAGTTTCGCTTCGTCGCAACGTCGAATTATCATCAAGAACGTCTTGAAAGTGCGTTTTTTGATTGAATTTTGCTGTTTTCGTCGATTCTTAGTTTCTGATTTTCGTACATCGAGTTTCAATACTGTCGACGACGAAATCCGACCATGACCCGATTTCACGAAAACATGATTTCGCTTCGACGCAAGCACGATTTAACAGTGAAAACGTACTGAGAGTGCGTTTTTTCATAGACCCTTCGCTGTTTTGCTCGCTTCGTTGTTTCTGACTTTCGTCCATCGAGTTTCAATACTGTCGACGACGGAATCCGACAATGTCTCGTTTTGATGAAAACACGATTCCGCTTCGACGCAACGTCGAATTATCATCAAGAACGTCTTGAAAGTGCGTTTTTTGATTGAGTTTTGCTGTTTTTGTAAATTCGTCATTCCTGCCATTCGTACATCGAGTTTCAATACTGTCGACGACGAAATCCGACAATGTCTCGTTTTCATGAAAACACGATTTCGCTTCGACGCAACGTCGAATTATCATCAAGAACGTCTTGAAAGTGCGATTTTTGATTGAGTTTTGCTGTTTTTGTAAATTCGTCATTCCTGCCTTTTGTACATCGAGTTTCAATACTGTCGACGACGAAATCCGACCATGACCCGCTTTCACGAAAACATGATTTCGCTTCAACGCAACCACGATTTAACAGTGCAAACGTACTGAGAGTGCGTTTTTTCAGACCCTTCGCTGTTTTGCTCGATCCGTTGTTTCTGAGTTTCGTACATCGAGTTTCAATACTGTCGACGACGAAATCCGACAATGTCTCGTTTTCATGAAAACACGATTTCGCTTCGACGCAACGTCGAATTATCATCAAGAACGTATCGAAAGTTGGTTTTTTCATGGATTTTCGCTGTTTTGCTCGATTCGTGGTTTCTGACTTTCGTACATCGAGTTTCAATACTGTCGACGACGGAATCCGACAATGTCTCGTTTTTATGAAAACACGATTTCGCTTCGACGCAACGTCGAATTATCATCAAGAACGTCATGAAAGTGCGTTTTTGATTGAATTTTGCTGTTTTCGTCGATCTGTCGTTTCTGATTTTCGTACACCGAGTTTCAATACTGTCGACGACGAAATCCGACAATGTCTCGTTTTCATGAAAACACGATTTCGCTTCGACGCAACGTCGAATTATCATCAAGAACCTATCGAAAGTTGGTTTTTTCATGGATTTTCGCTGTTTTGCTCGATTCGTGGTTTCTGACTTTCGTACATCGAGTTTCAATACTGTCGACGACGAAATCCGACAATGTCTCGTTTTCATGAAAACATGATTTCGCTTCGACGCAACGTCGAATTATCATCAAGAACGTCTTGAAAGTGCGATTTTTGATTGAGTTTTGCTGTTTTTGTAAATTCGTCATTCCTGCCTTTTGTACATCGAGTTTCAATACTGTCGACGACGAAATCCGACCATGACCCGCCTTCACGAAAACATGATTTCGCTTCAACGCAACCACGATTTAACAGTGGAAACGTACTGAGAGTGCGTTTTTTCAGACCCTTCGCTGTTTTGCTCGATTCGTTGTTTCTGAGTTTCGTACATCGAGTTTCAATACTGTCGACGACGAAATCCGAAAATGTCTCGTTTTCATGAAAACACGATTTCGCTTCGACGCAACGTCGAATTATCATCAAGAACGTATCGAAAGTTGGTTTTTTCATGGATTTTCGCTGTTTTGCTCGATTCGTGGTTTCTGACTTTCGAACATCGAGTTTCAATACTGTCGACGACGGAATCCGACAATGTCTCGTTTTTATGAAAACACGATTTCGCTTCGACGCAACGTCGAATTATCATCAAGAACGTCATGAAATTGCGTTTTTTGATTGAATTTTGCTGTTTTCGTCGATCTGTCGTTTCTGATTTTCGTACACCGAGTTTCAATACTGTCGACGACGAAATCCGACAATGTCTCGTTTTCATGAAAACACGATTTCGCTTCGACGCAACGTCGAATTATCATCAAGAACGTATCGAAAGTTGGTTTTTTCATGGATTTTCGCTGTTTTGCTCGATTCGTGGTTTCTGACTTTCGTACATCGAGTTTCAATACTGCCGACGACGAAATCCGACAATGTCTCGTTTTCATGAAAACACGATTTCGCTTCGACGCAACGTCGAATTATCATCAAGAACGTCTTGAAAGTACGATTTTTGATTGAGTTTTGCGGTTTTTGTAAATTCGTCATTCCTGCCTTTTGTACATCGAGTTTCAATACTGTCGACGACGAAATCCGACCATGACCCGCTTTCACGAAAACATGATTTCGCTTCAACGCAACCACGATTTAACAGTGAAAACGAACTGAGAGTGCGTTTTTTCAGACCCTTCGCTGTTTTGCTCGATTCGTTGTTTCTGAGTTTCGTACATCGAGTTTCAATACTGTCGACGACGGAATCCGACAATGTCTCGTTTTTATGAAAACATGATTTCGCTTCGACGCAACGTCGAATTATCATCAAGAACGTATCGAAAGTTGGTTTTTTCATGGATTTTCGCTGTTTTGCTCGATTCGTGGTTTCTGACTTTCCGTACATCGAGTTTCAATACTGTCGACGACGAAATCCGACCATGACCTGATTTCACGAAAACACAATTTCGCTTCGTCGCAACTTCGGATTATTATCAAGTACGTACTGAATGTGCGTTTTTTCATTAAGTTTTGCTGTTTTTGTCAATTCGTCATTCCTGCCTTTCGTACATCGAGTTTCAGACTGTCGACGACGAAATCCGACCATCACCCGATTTCACGAAAAAACAGTTTCGCTTCGTCGCAACGTCGAATTATCATCAAGAACGTCTTGAATGTGCGTTTTTTGATTGAATTTTGCTGTTTTCGTCGATTCTTAGTTTCTGATTTTCGTACAGCGAGTTTCATCAATACCGTCGACGACGAAATCCGACAATGTCTCGATTTCACGAAAACACGTTTTCGCTTCGACGCAACGTCGAATTATCAACAAGAACGTCTTGAAAGTGCGTTTTTTGATTGAATTTTGCTGTTTTTGTCGATTCTCCGTTTCTGACTTTCGTACATCGAGTTTCAATACTGTCGACGACGAAATCCAACAATGTCTCGTTTTCATGAAAACACGATTTCGTTTCGACGCAACGTCGAATTATCATCAAGAACGTATCGAAAGTTGGTTTTTTCATGGATTTTCGCTGTTTTGCTCGATTCGTGGTTTCTGACTTTCGTACATCGAGTTTTAATACCGTCGACGACGGAATCCGACAATGTCTCGTTTTTATGAAAACACGATTTCGCTTCGACGCAACGTCGAATTATCATCAAGAACGTCTTGAAAGTGCGTTTTTTGATTGAATTTTGTTGTTTTCGTCGATTCTTAGTTTCTGACTTTCGTACGTCGAGTTTCAATACCGTCGACGACGAAATCCGACCATGACCCGATTTCACCAAAAAACAGTTTCGCTTCGTCGCAACGTCGAATTATCATCAAGAACGTCTTGAAAGTGCGTTTTTTTATTGAATTTTGCTGTTTTCGTCGATTCTTAGTTTCTGATTTTCGTACATCGAGTTTCAATACTGTCGACGACGAAATCCGACCATGACCCGTTTTCACGAAAACATGATTTCGCTTCAACGCAACCACGATTTAACAGTGAAAACGTACTGAGAGTGCGTTATTTCATAGACCCTTCGCTGTTTTGCTCGATTCGTTGTTTCTGACTTTCGTACATCGAGTTTCAATACTGTCGACGACGAAATCCAACAATGTCTCGTTTTCATGAAAACACGATTTCGCTTCGACGCAACGTCGAATTATCATCAAGAACGTCTTGAAAGTGCGATTTTTGATTGAGTTTTGCTGTTTTTGTAAATTCGTCATTCCTGCCTTTTGTACATCGAGTTTCAATACTGTCGACGACGAAATCCGACCATGACCCGCTTTCACGAAAACATGATTTCGCTTCGTCGCAACCACGATTTAACAGTGAAAACGTACTGAGAGTGCGTTTTTTCATGGACCCTTCGCTGTTTTGCTTGATTCGTTGTTTCTGAGTTTCGTACATCGAGTTTCAATACTGTCGACGACTGAATCCGACAATGTCTCGTTTTTATGAAAACACGATTTCGCTTCGACGCAACGTCGAATTATCATCAAGAACGTCTTGAAAGTGCGTTTTTTGATTGAATTTTGCTGTTTTCGTCGATTCTTAGTTTCTGATTTTCGTACATCGAGTTTCAATACTGTCGACGACGAAATCCGACCATGACCCGATTTCACGAAAACATGATTTCGCTTCGACGCAAGCACGATTTAACAGTGAAAACGTACTGAGAGTGCGTTTTTTCATAGACCCTTCGCTGTTTTGCTCGCTTCGTTGTTTCTGACTTTCGTCCATCGAGTTTCAATACTGTCGACGACGGAATCCGACAATGTCTCGTTTCGATGAAAACACGATTCCGCTTCGACGCAACGTCGAATTATCATCAAGAACGTCTTGAAAGTGCGTTTTTTGATTGAGTTTTGCTGTTTTTGTAAATTCGTCATTCCTGCCATTCGTACATCGAGTTTCAATACTGTCGACGACGAAATCCGACAATGTCTCGTTTTCATGAAAACACGATTTCGCTTCGACGCAACGTCGAATTATCATCAAGAACGTCTTGAAAGTGCGATTTTTGATTGAGTTTTGCTGTTTTTGTAAATTCGTCATTCCTGCCTTTTGTACATCGAGTTTCAATACTGTCGACGACGGAATCCGACAATGTCTTGTTTTTATGAAAACACGATTTCGCTTCGACGCAACGTCGAATTATCATCAAGAACGTCTTGAAAGTGCGTTGTTTTATTGAATTTTGCTGTTTTCGTCGATTCTTAGTTTCTGACTTTCGTACGTCGAGTTTCAATACCGTCGACGACGAAATCCGACCATGACCCGATTTCACCAAAGAACAGTTTCGCTTCGTCGCAACGTCGAATTATCATCAAGAACGTCTTGAAAGTGCGTTTTTTGATTGAATTTTGCTGTTTTCGTCGATTCTTAGTTTCTGATTTTCGTACATCGAGTTTCAATACTGTCGACGACGAAATCCGACCATGACCCGATTTCACGAAAACATGATTTCGCTTCGACGCAACGTCGAATTATCATCAAGAACGTCTTGAAAGTGCGATTTTTGATTGAGTTTTGCTGTTTTTGTAAATTCGTCATTCCTGCCTTTTGTACATCGAGTTTCAATACTGTCGACGACGAAATCCGACCATGACCCGCTTTCACGAAAACATGATTTCGCTTCAACGCAACCACGATTTAACAGTGAAAACGTACTGAGAGTGCGTTTTTTCAGACCCTTCGCTGTTTTGCTCGATTCGTTGTTTCTGAGTTTCGTACATCGAGTTTCAATACTGTCGACGACGGAATCCGACAATGTCTCGTTTTTATGAAAACACGATTTCGCTTCGACGCAACGTCGAATTATCATCAAGAACGTATCGAAAGTTTGTTTTTTTATGGATTTTCGCTGTTTTGCTCGATTCGTGGTTTCTGACTTTCCGTACATCGAGTTTCAATACTGTCGACGACGAAATCCGACCATGACCTGATTTCACGAATACACAATTTCGCTTCGTCGCAACTTCGGATTAATATCAAGTACGTACTGAATGTGCGTTTTTTCATTAAGTTTTGCTGTTTTTGTCAATTCGTCATTCCTGCCTTTCGTACATCGAGTTTCTGACTGTCGACGACGAAATCCGACCATCACCCGATTTCACGAAAAAACAGTTTCGCTTCGTCGCAACGTCGAATTATCATCAAGAACATCTTGAATGTGCGTTTTTTGATTGAATTTTGCTGTTTTCGTCGATTCTTAGTTTCTGATTTTCGTACAGCGAGTTTCAATACCGTCGACGACGAAATCCGACAATGTCTCGATTTCACGAAAACACGTTTTCGCTTCGACGCAACGTCGAATTATCATCAAGAACGCCTTGAAAGTGCGTGTTTTGATTGAATTTTGCTGTTTTTGTCGATTCTCCGTTTCTGACTTTCGTACATCGAGTTTCAATACTGTCGACGACGTAATCCGACCATGACCCGCTTCCACGAAAACATGATTTCGCTTCAACGCAACCACGATTTAACAGTGAATACGTACTGAGAGTGCGTTGTTTCATAGACCCTTCGCTGTTTTGTCGATTCGTTGTTTCTGATTTTCGTACATCGAGTTTCAATACTGTCGACGACGGAATCCGACAATGTCTCGTTTTGATGAAAACACGATTTCGCTTCGACGCAACGTCGAATTATCATCAAGAACGTCATGAAAGTTCGTTTTTTGATTGAATTTTGCTGTTTTCGTCGATTTGTCGTTTCTGATTTTCGTACACCGAGTTTCAATACTGTCGACGACGAAATCCGACAATGTCTCGTTTTCATGAAAACACGATTTCGCTTCGATGCAACGTCGAATTATCATCAAGAACGTCTTGAAAGTGCGATTTTTGATTGAGTTTTGCTGCTTTTGTAAATTCGTCATTCCTGCCTTTTGTACATCGAGTTTCAATACTGTCGACGACGAAATCCGACCATGACCCTCTTTCACGAAAACATGATTTCGCTTCAACGCAACTACGATTTAACAGTGAAAACGTACTGAGAGTGCGTTTTTTCATGGACCCTTCGCTGTTTTGCTTGATCCGTTGTTTCTGCGTTTCGTACATCGAGTTTCAATACTGTCGACGACTGAATCCGACAATGTCTCGTTTTTATGAAAACACGATTTCGCTTCGACGCAACGTCGAATTATCATCAAGAACGTCTTGAAAGTGCGTTTTTTTATTGAATTTTGCTGTTTTCGTCGATTCTTAGTTTCTGACTTTCGTACATCGAGTTTCAATACTGTCGACGACGAAATCCGACCATGACCCGCTTTCACGAAAACATGATTTCGCTTCGTCGCAACCACGATTTAACAGTAAAAACGTACGGAGAGTGCGTTATTTCATAGACCCTTCGCTGTTTTGCTCGCTTCGTTGTTTCTGAGTTTCGTACATCGAGTTTCAATACTGTCGATGACGGAATCCGACAATGTCTCGTTTTTATGAAAACACGATTTCGCTTCGACGCAACGTCGAATCATCATCAAGAACGTCTTGAAAGTGCGTTTTTTGATTGAATTTTGCTGTTTTCGTCGATTCTTAGTTTCTGACTTTCGTACATCGAGTTTCAGTACTGTCGACGACGAAATCCGACCATGACCCGCTTTCACGAAAACATGATTTCGCTTCAACGCAACCACGATTTAACAGTGAAAACGTACTGAGAGTGCGTTTTTTCATAGACCCTTCGCTGTTTTGCTCGATTCGTTGTTTCTGACTTTCGTACATCGAGTTTCAATACTGTCGACGACGGAATCCGACAATGTCTCGTTTTCCTGAAAACACGATTTCGCTTCGACGCAACGTCGAATTATCATCAAGAACGTCTTGAAAGTGCGTTGTTTTATTGAATTTTGGTGTTTTTGTCGATTCGTCGTTTCTGACTTTCGTACATCGAGTTTCAATACTGTCGACGACGAAATCCAACAATGTCTCGTTTTCATGAAAACACGATTTCGTTTCGACGCAACGTCGAATTATCATCAAGAACGTCTTGAAAGTGCGAATTTTGATTGAGTTTTGCTGTTTTTGTAAATTCGTCATTCCTGCCTTTTGTACATCGAGTTTCAATACTGTCGACGACGAAATCCGACCATGACCCGCTTTCACGAAAACATGATTTCGCTTCGTCGCAACCACGATTTAACAGTGAAAACGTACTGAGAGTGCGTTTTTTCATGGACCCTTCGCTGTTTTGCTTGATTCGTTGTTTCTGAGTTTCGTACATCGAGTTTCAATACTGTCGACGACTGAATCCGACAATGTCTCGTTTTTATGAAAACACGATTTCGCTTCGACGCAACGTCGAATTATCATCAAGAACGTCTTGAAAGTGCGTTTTTTGATTGAATTTTGCTGTTTTCGTCGATTCTTAGTTTCTGACTTTCGTACATCGAGTTTCAATACTGTCGACGACGAAATTCGACCATGACCCGCTTTCACGAAAACATGATTTCGCTTCAACGCAACCACGATTTAACAGTGAAAACGTACTGAGAGTGCGTTTTTTCATGGACCCTTCGCTGTTTTGCTCGATTCGTTGTTTCTGAGTTTCGTACATCGAGTTTCAATACTGTCGACAACGGAATCCGACAATGTCTCGTTTTTATGAAAACACGATTTCGCTTCGACGCAACGTCGAATTATCATCAAGAACGTCTTGAAAGTGCGTTGTTTTATTGAATTTTGCTGTTTTCGTCGATTCTTAGTTTCTGACTTTCGTACGTCGAGTTTCAATACCGTCGACGACGAAATCCGACCATGACCCGATTTCACCAAAAAACAGTTTCGCTTCGTCGCAACGTCGAATTATCATCAAGAACGTCTTGAAAGTGCGTTTTTTGATTGAATTTTGCTGTTTTCGTCGATTCTTAGATTCTGATTTTCGTACATCGAGTTTCAATACTGTCGACGACGAAATCCGACCATGACCCGATTTCACGAAAACATGATTTCGCTTCGACGCAAGCACGATTTAACAGTGAAAACGTACTGAGAGTGCGTTTTTTCATAGACCCTTCGCTGTTTTGCTCGCTTCGTTGTTTCTGACTTTCGTCCATCGAGTTTCAATACTGTCGACGACGGAATCCGACAATGTCTCGTTTTGATGAAAACACGATTCCGCTTCGACGCAACGTCGAATTATCATCAAGAACGTCTTGAAAGTGCGATTTTTGATTGAGTTTTGCTGTTTTTGTAAATTCGTCATTCCTGCCTTTTGTACATCGAGTTTCAATACTGTCGACGACGAAATCCGACCATGACCCGCCTTCACGAAAACATGATTTCGCTTCAACGCAACCACGATTTAACAGTGGAAACGTACTGAGAGTGCGTTTTTTCAGACCCTTCGCTGTTTTGCTCGATTCGTTGTTTCTGAGTTTCGTACATCGAGTTTCAATACTGTCGACGACGAAATCCGAAAATGTCTCGTTTTCATGAAAACACGATTTCGCTTCGACGCAACGTCGAATTATCATCAAGAACGTATCGAAAGTTGGTTTTTTCATGGATTTTCGCTGTTTTGCTCGATTCGTGGTTTCTGACTTTCGAACATCGAGTTTCAATACTGTCGACGACGGAATCCGACAATGTCTCGTTTTTATGAAAACACGATTTCGCTTCGACGCAACGTCGAATTATCATCAAGAACGTCATGAAATTGCGTTTTTTGATTGAATTTTGCTGTTTTCGTCGATCTGTCGTTTCTGATTTTCGTACACCGAGTTTCAATACTGTCGACGACGAAATCCGACAATGTCTCGTTTTCATGAAAACACGATTTCGCTTCGACGCAACGTCGAATTATCATCAAGAACGTATCGAAAGTTGGTTTTTTCATGGATTTTCGCTGTTTTGCTCGATTCGTGGTTTCTGACTTTCGTACATCGAGTTTCAATACTGCCGACGACGAAATCCGACAATGTCTCGTTTTCATGAAAACACGATTTCGCTTCGACGCAACGTCGAATTATCATCAAGAACGTCTTGAAAGTACGATTTTTGATTGAGTTTCTCGGTTTTTGTAAATTCGTCATTCCTGCCTTTTGTACATCGAGTTTCAATACTGTCGACGACGAAATCCGACCATGACCCGCTTTCACGAAAACATGATTTCGCTTCAACGCAACCACGATTTAACAGTGAAAACGAACTGAGAGTGCGTTTTTTCAGACCCTTCGCTGTTTTGCTCGATTCGTTGTTTCTGAGTTTCGTACATCGAGTTTCAATACTGTCGACGACGGAATCCGACAATGTCTCGTTTTTATGAAAACACGATTTCGCTTCGACTCAACGTCGAATTATCATCAAGAACGTATCGAAAGTTGGTTTTTTCATGGATTTTCGCTGTTTTGCTCGATTCGTGGTTTCTGACTTTCCGTACATCGAGTTTCAATACTGTCGACGACGAAATCCGACCATGACCTGATTTCACGAAAACTCAATTTCGCTTCGTCGCAACTTCGGATTATTATCAAGTACGTACTGAATGTGCGTTTTTTCATTAAGTTTTGCTGTTTTTGTCAATTCGTCATTCCTGCCTTTCGTACATCGAGTTTCAGACTGTCGACGACGAAATCCGACCATCACCCGATTTCACGAAAAAACAGTTTCGCTTCGTCGCAACGTCGAATTATCATCAAGAACGTCTTGAATGTGCGTTTTTTGATTGAATTTTGCTGTTTTCGTCGATTCTTAGTTTCTGATTTTCGTACAGCGAGTTTCATCAATACCGTCGACGACGAAATCCGACAATGTCTCGATTTCACGAAAACACGTTTTCGCTTCGACGCAACGTCGAATTATCAACAAGAACGTCTTGAAAGTGCGTTTTTTGATTGAATTTTGCTGTTTTTGTCGATTCTCCGTTTCTGACTTTCGTACATCGAGTTTCAATACTGTCGACGACGAAATCCAACAATGTCTCGTTTTCATGAAAACACGATTTCGTTTCGACGCAACGTCGAATTATCATCAAGAACGTATCGAAAGTTGGTTTTTTCATGGATTTTCGCTGTTTTGCTCGATTCGTGGTTTCTGACTTTCGTACATCGAGTTTTAATACCGTCGACGACGGAATCCGACAATGTCTCGTTTTTATGAAAACACGATTTCGCTTCGACGCAACGTCGAATTATCATCAAGAACGTCTTGAAAGTGCGTTTTTTGATTGAATTTTGTTGTTTTCGTCGATTCGTAGTTTCTGACTTTCGTACGTCGAGTTTCAATACCGTCGACGACGAAATCCGACCATGACCCGATTTCACCAAAAAACAGTTTCGCTTCGTCGCAACGTCGAATTATCATCAAGAACGTCTTGAAAGTGCGTTTTTTTATTGAATTTTGCTGTTTTCGTCGATTCTTAGTTTCTGATTTTCGTACATCGAGTTTCAATACTGTCGACGACGAAATCCGACCATGACCCGTTTTCACGAAAACATGATTTCGCTTCAACGCAACCACGATTTAACAGTGAAAACGTACTGAGAGTGCGTTTTTTCATAGACCCTTCGCTGTTTTGCTCGATTCGTTGTTTCTGACTTTCGTACATCGAGTTTCAATACTGTCGACGACGAAATCCAACAATGTCTCGTTTTCATGAAAACACGATTTCGCTTCGACGCAACGTCGAATTATCATCAAGAACGTCTTGAAAGTGCGATTTTTGATTGAGTTTTGCTGTTTTTGTAAATTCGTCATTCCTGCCTTTTGTACATCGAGTTTCAATACTGTCGACGACGAAATCCGACCATGACCCGCTTTCACGAAAACATGATTTCGCTTCGTCGCAACCACGATTTAACAGTGAAAACGTACTGAGAGTGCGTTTTTTCATGGACCCTTCGCTGTTTTGCTTGATTCGTTGTTTCTGAGTTTCGTACATCGAGTTTCAATACTGTCGACGACTGAATCCGACAATGTCTCGTTTTTATGAAAACACGATTTCGCTTCGACGCAACGTCGAATTATCATCAAGAACGTCTTGAAAGTGCGTTTTTTGATTGAATTTTGCTGTTTTCGTCGATTCTTAGTTTCTGACTTTCGTACATCGAGTTTCAATACTGTCGACGACGAAATCCGACCATGACCCGCTTTTACGAAAACATGATTTCGCTTCAACGCAACCACGATTTAACAGTGAAAACGTACTGAGAGTGCGTTTTTTCATGGACCCTTCGCTGTTTTGCTCGATTCGTTGTTTCTGAGTTTCGTACATCGAGTTTCAATACTGTCGACGACGGAATCCGACAATGTCTCGTTTTTATGAAAACACGATTTCGCTTCGACGCAACGTCGAATCATCATCAAGAACGTCTTGAAAGTGCGTTTTTTGATTGAATTTTGCTGTTTTCGTCGATTCTTAGTTTCTGACTTTCGTACATCGAGTTTCAATACTGTCGACGACGAAATCCGACCATGACCCGCTTTCACGAAAACATGATTTCGCTTCAACGCAACCACGATTTAACAGTGAAAACGTACTGAGAGTGCGTTTTTTCATAGACTTTTCGCTGTTTTGCTCGATTCGTTGTTTCTGACTTTCGTACATCGAGTTTCAATACTGTCGACGACGGAATCCGACAATGTCTCGTTTTTATGAAAACACGATTTTGCTTCGACGCAACGTCGAATTATTATCAAGAACGTCTTGAAAGTGCGTTGTTTTATTGAATTTTGCTGTTTTTGTCGATTCGTCGTTTCTGACTTTCGTACATCGAGTTTCAATACTGTCGACGACGAAATCCAACAATGTCTCGTTTTCATGAAAACACGATTTCGCTTCGACGCAACGTCGAATTATCATCAAGAACGTCTTGAAAGTGCGTTTTTTGATTGAGTTTTGCTGTTTTTGTAAATTCGTCATTCCTGCCTTTACATCGAGTTTCAATACTGTCGACGACGAAATCCGACAATGTCTCGTTTTCATGAAAACACGATTTCGCTTCGACGCAACGTCGAATTATCATCAAGAACGTATCGAAAGTTGGTTTTTTCATGGATTTTCGCTGTTTTGCTCGATTCGTGGTTTCTGACTTTCGTACATCGAGTTTCAATACTGTCGACGACGGAATCCGACAATGTCTCGTTTTTATGAAAACACGATTTCGCTTCGACGCAACGTCGAATTATCATCAAGAACGTCATGAAAGTGCGTTTTTGATTGAATTTTGCTGTTTTCGTCGATCTGTCGTTTCTGATTTTCGTACACCGAGTTTCAATACTGTCGACGACGAAATCCGACAATGTCTCGTTTTCATGAAAACACGATTTCGCTTCGACGCAACGTCGAATTATCATCAAGAACCTATCGAAAGTTGGTTTTTTCATGGATTTTCGCTGTTTTGCTCGATTCGTGGTTTCTGACTTTCGTACATCGAGTTTCAATACTGTCGACGACGAAATCCGACAATGTCTCGTTTTCATGAAAACATGATTTCGCTTCGACGCAACGTCGAATTATCATCAAGAACGTCTTGAAAGTGCGATTTTTGATTGAGTTTTGCTGTTTTTGTAAATTCGTCATTCCTGCCTTTTGTACATCGAGTTTCAATACTGTCGACGACGAAATCCGACCATGACCCGCCTTCACGAAAACATGATTTCGCTTCAACGCAACCACGATTTAACAGTGGAAACGTACTGAGAGTGCGTTTTTTCAGACCCTTCGCTGTTTTGCTCGATTCGTTGTTTCTGAGTTTCGTACATCGAGTTTCAATACTGTCGACGACGAAATCCGAAAATGTCTCGTTTTCATGAAAACACGATTTCGCTTCGACGCAACGTCGAATTATCATCAAGAACGTATCGAAAGTTGGTTTTTTCATGGATTTTCGCTGTTTTGCTCGATTCGTGGTTTCTGACTTTCGAACATCGAGTTTCAATACTGTCGACGACGGAATCCGACAATGTCTCGTTTTTATGAAAACACGATTTCGCTTCGACGCAACGTCGAATTATCATCAAGAACGTCATGAAATTGCGTTTTTTGATTGAATTTTGCTGTTTTCGTCGATCTGTCGTTTCTGATTTTCGTACACCGAGTTTCAATACTGTCGACGACGAAATCCGACAATGTCTCGTTTTCATGAAAACACGATTTCGCTTCGACGCAACGTCGAATTATCATCAAGAACGTATCGAAAGTTGGTTTTTTCATGGATTTTCGCTGTTTTGCTCGATTCGTGGTTTCTGACTTTCGTACATCGAGTTTCAATACTGCCGACGACGAAATCCGACAATGTCTCGTTTTCATGAAAACACGATTTCGCTTCGACGCAACGTCGAATTATCATCAAGAACGTCTTGAAAGTACGATTTTTGATTGAGTTTTGCGGTTTTTGTAAATTCGTCATTCCTGCCTTTTGTACATCGAGTTTCAATACTGTCGACGACGAAATCCGACCATGACCCGCTTTCACGAAAACATGATTTCGCTTCAACGCAACCACGATTTAACAGTGAAAACGAACTGAGAGTGCGTTTTTTCAGACCCTTCGCTGTTTTGCTCGATTCGTTGTTTCTGAGTTTCGTACATCGAGTTTCAATACTGTCGACGACGGAATCCGACAATGTCTCGTTTTTATGAAAACACGATTTCGCTTCGACGCAACGTCGAATTATCATCAAGAACGTATCGAAAGTTGGTTTTTTCATGGATTTTCGCTGTTTTGCTCGATTCGTGGTTTCTGACTTTCCGTACATCGAGTTTCAATACTGTCGACGACGAAATCCGACCATGACCTGATTTCACGAAAACACAATTTCGCTTCGTCGCAACTTCGGATTATTATCAAGTACGTACTGAATGTGCGTTTTTTCATTAAGTTTTGCTGTTTTTGTCAATTCGTCATTCCTGCCTTTCGTACATCGAGTTTCAGACTGTCGACGACGAAATCCGACCATCACCCGATTTCACGAAAAAACAGTTTCGCTTCGTCGCAACGTCGAATTATCATCAAGAACGTCTTGAATGTGCGTTTTTTGATTGAATTTTGCTGTTTTCGTCGATTCTTAGTTTCTGATTTTCGTACAGCGAGTTTCATCAATACCGTCGACGACGAAATCCGACAATGTCTCGATTTCACGAAAACACGTTTTCGCTTCGACGCAACGTCGAATTATCAACAAGAACGTCTTGAAAGTGCGTTTTTTGATTGAATTTTGCTGTTTTTGTCGATTCTCCGTTTCTGACTTTCGTACATCGAGTTTCAATACTGTCGACGACGAAATCCAACAATGTCTCGTTTTCATGAAAACACGATTTCGTTTCGACGCAACGTCGAATTATCATCAAGAACGTATCGAAAGTTGGTTTTTTCATGGATTTTCGCTGTTTTGCTCGATTCGTGGTTTCTGACTTTCGTACATCGAGTTTTAATACCGTCGACGACGGAATCCGACAATGTCTCGTTTTTATGAAAACACGATTTCGCTTCGACGCAACGTCGAATTATCATCAAGAACGTCTTGAAAGTGCGTTTTTTGATTGAATTT
Source organism: Ischnus inquisitorius (assembly GCA_963924025.1). Lineage (NCBI taxonomy): Eukaryota > Metazoa > Arthropoda > Insecta > Hymenoptera > Ichneumonidae > Ischnus > Ischnus inquisitorius. The sequence continues at coordinate 15,470,567 of OZ001253.1, read as the reverse complement.
TGTTGTTTTCGTCGATTCTTAGTTTCTGACTTTCGTACGTCGAGTTTCAATACCGTCGACGACGAAATCCGACCATGACCCGATTTCACCAAAAAACAGTTTCGCTTCGTCGCAACGTCGAATTATCATCAAGAACGTCTTGAAAGTGCGTTTTTTTATTGAATTTTGCTGTTTTCGTCGATTCTTAGTTTCTGATTTTCGTACATCGAGTTTCAATACTGTCGACGACGAAATCCGACCATGACCCGTTTTCACGAAAACATGATTTCGCTTCAACGCAACCACGATTTAACAGTGAAAACGTACTGAGAGTGCGTTTTTTCATAGACCCTTCGCTGTTTTGCTCGATTCGTTGTTTCTGACTTTCGTACATCGAGTTTCAATACTGTCGACGACGAAATCCAACAATGTCTCGTTTTCATGAAAACACGATTTCGCTTCGACGCAACGTCGAATTATCATCAAGAACGTCTTGAAAGTGCGATTTTTGATTGAGTTTTGCTGTTTTTGTAAATTCGTCATTCCTGCCTTTTGTACATCGAGTTTCAATACTGTCGACGACGAAATCCGACCATGACCCGCTTTCACGAAAACATGATTTCGCTTCGTCGCAACCACGATTTAACAGTGAAAACGTACTGAGAGTGCGTTTTTTCATGGACCCTTCGCTGTTTTGCTTGATTCGTTGTTTCTGAGTTTCGTACATCGAGTTTCAATACTGTCGACGACTGAATCCGACAATGTCTCGTTTTTATGAAAACACGATTTCGCTTCGACGCAACGTCGAATTATCATCAAGAACGTCTTGAAAGTGCGTTTTTTGATTGAATTTTGCTGTTTTCGTCGATTCTTAGTTTCTGATTTTCGTACATCGAGTTTCAATACTGTCGACGACGAAATCCGACCATGACCCGATTTCACGAAAACATGATTTCGCTTCGACGCAAGCACGATTTAACAGTGAAAACGTACTGAGAGTGCGTTTTTTCATAGACCCTTCGCTGTTTTGCTCGCTTCGTTGTTTCTGACTTTCGTCCATCGAGTTTCAATACTGTCGACGACGGAATCCGACAATGTCTCGTTTCGATGAAAACACGATTCCGCTTCGACGCAACGTCGAATTATCATCAAGAACGTCTTGAAAGTGCGTTTTTTGATTGAGTTTTGCTGTTTTTGTAAATTCGTCATTCCTGCCATTCGTACATCGAGTTTCAATACTGTCGACGACGAAATCCGACAATGTCTCGTTTTCATGAAAACACGATTTCGCTTCGACGCAACGTCGAATTATCATCAAGAACGTCTTGAAAGTGCGATTTTTGATTGAGTTTTGCTGTTTTTGTAAATTCGTCATTCCTGCCTTTTGTACATCGAGTTTCAATACTGTCGACGACGGAATCCGACAATGTCTTGTTTTTATGAAAACACGATTTCGCTTCGACGCAACGTCGAATTATCATCAAGAACGTCTTGAAAGTGCGTTGTTTTATTGAATTTTGCTGTTTTCGTCGATTCTTAGTTTCTGACTTTCGTACGTCGAGTTTCAATACCGTCGACGACGAAATCCGACCATGACCCGATTTCACCAAAGAACAGTTTCGCTTCGTCGCAACGTCGAATTATCATCAAGAACGTCTTGAAAGTGCGTTTTTTGATTGAATTCTGCTGTTTTCGTCGATTCTTAGTTTCTGATTTTCGTACATCGAGTTTCAATACTGTCGACGACGAAATCCGACCATGACCCGATTTCACGAAAACATGATTTCGCTTCGACGCAACGTCGAATTATCATCAAGAACGTCTTGAAAGTGCGATTTTTGATTGAGTTTTGCTGTTTTTGTAAATTCGTCATTCCTGCCTTTTGTACATCGAGTTTCAATACTGTCGACGACGAAATCCGACCATGACCCGCTTTCACGAAACCATGATTTCGCTTCAACGCAACCACGATTTAACAGTGAAAACGTACTGAGAGTGCGTTTTTTCAGACCCTTCGCTGTTTTGCTCGATTCGTTGTTTCTGAGTTTCGTACATCGAGTTTCAATACTGTCGACGACGGAATCCGACAATGTCTCGTTTTTATGAAAACACGATTTCGCTTCGACGCAACGTCGAATTATCATCAAGAACGTATCGAAAGTTTGTTTTTTTATGGATTTTCGCTGTTTTGCTCGATTCGTGGTTTCTGACTTTCCGTACATCGAGTTTCAATACTGTCGACGACGAAATCCGACCATGACCTGATTTCACGAATACACAATTTCGCTTCGTCGCAACTTCGGATTATTATCAAGTACGTACTGAATGTGCGTTTTTTCATTAAGTTTTGCTGTTTTTGTCAATTCGTCATTCCTGCCTTTCGTACATCGAGTTTCTGACTGTCGACGACGAAATCCGACCATCACCCGATTTCACGAAAAAACAGTTTCGCTTCGTCGCAACGTCGAATTATCATCAAGAACATCTTGAATGTGCGTTTTTTGATTGAATTTTGCTGTTTTCGTCGATTCTTAGTTTCTGATTTTCGTACAGCGAGTTTCAATACCGTCGACGACGAAATCCGACAATGTCTCGATTTCACGAAAACACGTTTTCGCTTCGACGCAACGTCGAATTATCATCAAGAACGCCTTGAAAGTGCGTTTTTTGATTGAATTTTGCTGTTTTTGTCGATTCTCCGTTTCTGACTTTCGTACATCGAGTTTCAATACTGTCGACGACGTAATCCGACCATGACCCGCTTCCACGAAAACATGATTTCGCTTCAACGCAACCACGATTTAACAGTGAATACGTACTGAGAGTGCGTTGATTCATAGACCCTTCGCTGTTTTGTCGATTCGTTGTTTCTGATTTTCGTACATCGAGTTTCAATACTGTCGACGACGGAATCCGACAATGTCTCGTTTTGATGAAAACACGATTTCGCTTCGACGCAACGTCGAATTATCATCAAGAACGTCATGAAAGTTCGTTTTTTGATTGAATTTTGCTGTTTTCGTCGATTTGTCGTTTCTGATTTTCGTACACCGAGTTTCAATACTGTCGACGACGAAATCCGACAATGTCTCGTTTTCATGAAAACACGATTTCGCTTCGACGCAACGTCGAATTATCATCAAGAACGTATCGAAAGTTGGTTTTTTCATGGATTTTCGCTGTTTTGCTCGATTCGTGGTTTCTGACTTTCCGTACATCGAGTTTCAATACTGTCGACGACGAAATCCGACAATGTCTCGTTTTCATGAAAACACGATTTCGCTTCGATGCAACGTCGAATTATCATCAAGAACGTCTTGAAAGTGCGATTTTTGATTGAGTTTTGCTGCTTTTGTAAATTCGTCATTCCTGCCTTTTGTACATCGAGTTTCAATACTGTCGACGACGAAATCCGACCATGACCCTCTTTCACGAAAACATGATTTCGCTTCAACGCAACTACGATTTAACAGTGAAAACGTACTGAGAGTGCGTTTTTTCATGGACCCTTCGCTGTTTTGCTTGATCCGTTGTTTCTGCGTTTCGTACATCGAGTTTCAATACTGTCGACGACTGAATCCGACAATGTCTCGTTTTTATGAAAACACGATTTCGCTTCGACGCAACGTCGAATTATCATCAAGAACGTCTTGAAAGTGCGTTTTTTTATTGAATTTTGCTGTTTTCGTCGATTCTTAGTTTCTGACTTTCGTACATCGAGTTTCAATACTGTCGACGACGAAATCCGACCATGACCCGCTTTCACGAAAACATGATTTCGCTTCGTCGCAACCACGATTTAACAGTAAAAACGTACGGAGAGTGCGTTTTTTCATAGACCCTTCGCTGTTTTGCTCGCTTCGTTGTTTCTGAGTTTCGTACATCGAGTTTCAATACTGTCGATGACGGAATCCGACAATGTCTCGTTTTTATGAAAACACGATTTCGCTTCGACGCAACGTCGAATCATCATCAAGAACGTCTTGAAAGTGCGTTTTTTGATTGAATTTTGCTGTTTTCGTCGATTCTTAGTTTCTGACTTTCGTACATCGAGTTTCAGTACTGTCGACGACGAAATCCGACCATGACCCGCTTTCACGAAAACATGATTTCGCTTCAACGCAACCACGATTTAACAGTGAAAACGTACTGAGAGTGCGTTTTTTCATAGACCCTTCGCTGTTTTGCTCGATTCGTTGTTTCTGACTTTCGTACATCGAGTTTCAATACTGTCGACGACGGAATCCGACAATGTCTCGTTTTCCTGAAAACACGATTTCGCTTCGACGCAACGTCGAATTGTCATCAAGAACGTCTTGAAAGTGCGTTGTTTTATTGAATTTTGGTGTTTTTGTCGATTCGTCGTTTCTGACTTTCGTACATCGAGTTTCAATACTGTCGACGACGAAATCCAACAATGTCTCGTTTTCATGAAACCACGATTTCGTTTCGACGCAACGTCGAATTATCATCAAGAACGTCTTGAAAGTGCGATTTTTGATTGAGTTTTGCTGTTTTTGTAAATTCGTCATTCCTGCCTTTTGTACATCGAGTTTCAATACTGTCGACGACGAAATCCGACCATGACCCGCTTTCACGAAAACATGATTTCGCTTCGTCGCAACCACGATTTAACAGTGAAAACGTACTGAGAGTGCGATTTTTCATGGACCCTTCGCTGTTTTGCTTGATTCGTTGTTTCTGAGTTTCGTACATCGAGTTTCAATACTGTCGACGACTGAATCCGACAATGTCTCGTTTTTATGAAAACACGATTTCGCTTCGACGCAACGTCGAATTATCATCAAGAACGTCTTGAAAGTGCGTTTTTTGATTGAATTTTGCTGTTTTCGTCGATTCTTAGTTTCTGACTTTCGTACATCGAGTTTCAATACTGTCGACGACGAAATTCGACCATGACCCGCTTTCACGAAAACATGATTTCGCTTCAACGCAACCACGATTTAACAGTGAAAACGTACTGAGAGTGCGTTTTTTCATGGACCCTTCGCTGTTTTGCTCGATTCGTTGTTTCTGAGTTTCGTACATCGAGTTTCAATACTGTCGACGACGGAATCCGACAATGTCTCGTTTTTATGAAAACACGATTTCGCTTCGACGCAACGTCGAATTATCATCAAGAACGTCTTGAAAGTGCGTTGTTTTATTGAATTTTGCTGTTTTCGTCGATTCTTAGTTTCTGACTTTCGTACGTCGAGTTTCAATACCGTCGACGACGAAATCCGACCATGACCCGATTTCACCAAAAAACAGTTTCGCTTCGTCGCAACGTCGAATTATCATCAAGAACGTCTTGAAAGTGCGTTTTTTGATTGAATTTTGCTGTTTTCGTCGATTCTTAGTTTCTGATTTTCGTACATCGAGTTTCAATACTGTCGACGACGAAATCCGACCACGACCCGATTTCACGAAAACATGATTTCGCTTCGACGCAAGCACGATTTAACAGTGAAAACGTACTGAGAGTGCGTTTTTTCATAGACCCTTCGCTGTTTTGCTCGCTTCGTTGTTTCTGACTTTCGTCCATCGAGTTTCAATACTGTCGACGACGGAATCCGACAATGTCTCGTTTTGATGAAAACACGATTCCGCTTCGACGCAACGTCGAATTATCATCAAGAACGTCTTGAAAGTGCGTTTTTTGATTGAGTTTTGCTGTTTTTGTAAATTCGTCATTCCTGCCATTCGTACATCGAGTTTCAATACTGTCGACGACGAAATCCGACAATGTCTCGTTTTCATGAAAACACGATTTCGCTTCGACGCAACGTCGAATTATCATCAAGAACGTCTTGAAAGTGCGATTTTTGATTGAGTTTTGCTGTTTTTGTAAATTCGTCATTCCTGCCTTTTGTACATCGAGTTTCAATACTGTCGACGACGAAATCCAACCATGACCCGCTTTCACGAAAACATGATTTCGCTTCAACGCAACCACGATTTAACAGTGCAAACGTACTGAGAGTGCGTTTTTTCAGACCCTTCGCTGTTTTGCTCGATTCGTTGTTTCTGAGTTTCGTACATCGAGTTTCAATACTGTCGACGACGAAATCCGACAATGTCTCGTTTTCATGAAAACACGATTTCGCTTCGACGCAACGTCGAATTATCATCAAGAACGTATCGAAAGTTGGTTTTTTCATGGATTTTCGCTGTTTTGCTCGATTCGTGGTTTCTGACTTTCGTACATCGAGTTTCAATACTGTCGACGACGGAATCCGACAATGTCTCGTTTTTATGAAAACACGATTTCGCTTCGACGCAACGTCGAATTATCATCAAGAACGTCATGAAAGTGCGTTTTTGATTGAATTTTGCTGTTTTCGTCGATCTGTCGTTTCTGATTTTCGTACACCGAGTTTCAATACTGTCGACGACGAAATCCGACAATGTCTCGTTTTCATGAAAACACGATTTCGCTTCGACGCAACGTCGAATTATCATCAAGAACGTATCGAAAGTTGGTTTTTTCATGGATTTTCGCTGTTTTGCTCGATTCGTGGTTTCTGACTTTCGTACATCGAGTTTCAATACTGCCGACGACGAAATCCGACAATGTCTCGTTTTCATGAAAACACGATTTCGCTTCGACGCAACGTCGAATTATCATCAAGAACGTCTTGAAAGTACGATTTTTGATTGAGTTTTGCGGTTTTTGTAAATTCGTCATTCCTGCCTTTTGTACATCGAGTTTCAATACTGTCGACGACGAAATCCGACCATGACCCGCTTTCACGAAAACATGATTTCGCTTCAACGCAACCACGATTTAACAGTGAAAACGAACTGAGAGTGCGTTTTTTCAGACCCTTCGCTGTTTTGCTCGATTCGTTGTTTCTGAGTTTCGTACATCGAGTTTCAATACTGTCGACGACGGAATCCGACAATGTCTCGTTTTTATGAAAACACGATTTCGCTTCGACTCAACGTCGAATTATCATCAAGAACGTATCGAAAGTTGGTTTTTTCATGGATTTTCGCTGTTTTGCTCGATTCGTGGTTTCTGACTTTCCGTACATCGAGTTTCAATACTGTCGACGACGAAATCCGACCATGACCTGATTTCACGAAAACACAATTTCGCTTCGTCGCAACTTCGGATTATTATCAAGTACGTACTGAATGTGCGTTGTTTCATTAAGTTTTGCTGTTTTTGTCAATTCGTCATTCCTGCCTTTCGTACATCGAGTTTCAGACTGTCGACGACGAAATCCGACCATCACCCGATTTCACGAAAAAACAGTTTCGCTTCGTCGCAACGTCGAATTATCATCAAGAACGTCTTGAATGTGCGTTTTTTGATTGAATTTTGCTGTTTTCGTCGATTCTTAGTTTCTGATTTTCGTACAGCGAGTTTCATCAATACCGTCGACGACGAAATCCGACAATGTCTCGATTTCACGAAAACACGTTTTCGCTTCGACGCAACGTCGAATTATCAACAAGAACGTCTTGAAAGTGCGTTTTTTGATTGAATTTTGCTGTTTTTGTCGATTCTCCGTTTCTGACTTTCGTACATCGAGTTTCAATACTGTCGACGACGAAATCCAACAATGTCTCGTTTTCATGAAAACACGATTTCGTTTCGACGCAACGTCGAAGTATCATCAAGAACGTATCGAAAGTTGGTTTTTTCATGGATTTTCGCTGTTTTGCTCGATTCGTGGTTTCTGACTTTCGTACATCGAGTTTCAATACTGTCGACGACGGAATCCGACAATGTCTCGTTTTTATGAAAACACGATTTCGCTTCGACGCAACGTCGAATTATCATCAAGAACGTATCGAAAGTTTGTTTTTTTATGGATTTTCGCTGTTTTGCTCGATTCGTGGTTTCTGACTTTCCGTACATCGAGTTTCAATACTGTCGACGACGAAATCCGACCATGACCTGATTTCACGAATACACAATTTCGCTTCGTCGCAACTTCGGATTATTATCAAGTACGTACTGAATGTGCGTTTTTTCATTAAGTTTTGCTGTTTTTGTCAATTCGTCATTCCTGCCTTTCGTACATCGAGTTTCTGACTGTCGACGACGAAATCCGACCATCACCCGATTTCACGAAAAAACAGTTTCGCTTCGTCGCAACGTCGAATTATCATCAAGAACATCTTGAATGTGCGTTTTTTGATTGAATTTTGCTGTTTTCGTCGATTCTTAGTTTCTGATTTTCGTACAGCGAGTTTCAATACCGTCGACGACGAAATCCGACAATGTCTCGATTTCACGAAAACACGTTTTCGCTTCGACGCAACGTCGAATTATCATCAAGAACGCCTTGAAAGTGCGTTTTTTGATTGAATTTTGCTGTTTTTGTCGATTCTCCGTTTCTGACTTTCGTACATCGAGTTTCAATACTGTCGACGACGTAATCCGACCATGACCCGCTTCCACGAAAACATGATTTCGCTTCAACGCAACCACGATTTAACAGTGAATACGTACTGAGAGTGCGTTGTTTCATAGACCCTTCGCTGTTTTGTCGATTCGTTGTTTCTGATTTTCGTACATCGAGTTTCAATACTGTCGACGACGGAATCCGACAATGTCTCGTTTTGATGAAAACACGATTTCGCTTCGACGCAACGTCGAATTATCATCAAGAACGTCATGAAAGTTCGTTTTTTGATTGAATTTTGCTGTTTTCGTCGATTTGTCGTTTCTGATTTTCGTACACCGAGTTTCAATACTGTCGACGACGAAATCCGACAATGTCTCGTTTTCATGAAAACACGATTTCGCTTCGACGCAACGTCGAATTATCATCAAGAACGTATCGAAAGTTGGTTTTTTCATGGATTTTCGCTGTTTTGCTCGATTCGTGGTTTCTGACTTTCCGTACATCGAGTTTCAATACTGTCGACGACGAAATCCGACAATGTCTCGTTTTCATGAAAACACGATTTCGCTTCGATGCAACGTCGAATTATCATCAAGAACGTCTTGAAAGTGCGATTTTTGATTGAGTTTTGCTGCTTTTGTAAATTCGTCATTCCTGCCTTTTGTACATCGAGTTTCAATACTGTCGACGACGAAATCCGACCATGACCCTCTTTCACGAAAACATGATTTCGCTTCAACGCAACTACGATTTAACAGTGAAAACGTACTGAGAGTGCGTTTTTTCATGGACCCTTCGCTGTTTTGCTTGATCCGTTGTTTCTGCGTTTCGTACATCGAGTTTCAATACTGTCGACGACTGAATCCGACAATGTCTCGTTTTTATGAAAACACGATTTCGCTTCGACGCAACGTCGAATTATCATCAAGAACGTCTTGAAAGTGCGTTTTTTTATTGAATTTTGCTGTTTCGTCGATTCTTAGTTTCTGACTTTCGTACATCGAGTTTCAATACTGTCGACGACGAAATCCGACCATGACCCGCTTTCACGAAAACATGATTTCGCTTCGTCGCAACCACGATTTAACAGTAAAAACGTACGGAGAGTGCGTTTTTTCATAGACCCTTCGCTGTTTTGCTCGCTTCGTTGTTTCTGAGTTTCGTACATCGAGTTTCAATACTGTCGATGACGGAATCCGACAATGTCTCGTTTTTATGAAAACACGATTTCGCTTCGACGCAACGTCGAATCATCATCAAGAACGTCTTGAAAGTGCGTTTTTTGATTGAATTTTGCTGTTTTCGTCGATTCTTAGTTTCTGACTTTCGTACATCGAGTTTCAGTACTGTCGACGACGAAATCCGACCATGACCCGCTTTCACGAAAACATGATTTCGCTTCAACGCAACCACGATTTAACAGTGAAAACGTACTGAGAGTGCGTTTTTTCATAGACCCTTCGCTGTTTTGCTCGATTCGTTGTTTCTGACTTTCGTACATCGAGTTTCAATACTGTCGACGACGGAATCCGACAATGTCTCGTTTTCCTGAAAACACGATTTCGCTTCGACGCAACGTCGAATTATCATCAAGAACGTCTTGAAAGTGCGTTGTTTTATTGAATTTTGGTGTTTTTGTCGATTCGTCGTTTCTGACTTTCGTACATCGAGTTTCAATACTGTCGACGACGAAATCCAACAATGTCTCGTTTTCATGAAAACACGATTTCGTTTCGACGCAACGTCGAATTATCATCAAGAACGTCTTGAAAGTGCGATTTTTGATTGAGTTTTGCTGTTTTTGTAAATTCGTCATTCCTGCCTTTTGTACATCGAGTTTCAATACTGTCGACGACGAAATCCGACCATGACCCGCTTTCACGAAAACATGATTTCGCTTCGTCGCAACCACGATTTAACAGTGAAAACGTACTGAGAGTGCGTTTTTTCATGGACCCTTCGCTGTTTTGCTTGATTCGTTGTTTCTGAGTTTCGTACATCGAGTTTCAATACTGTCGACGACTGAATCCGACAATGTCTCGTTTTTATGAAAACACGATTTCGCTTCGACGCAACGTCGAATTATCATCAAGAACGTCTTGAAAGTGCGTTTTTTGATTGAATTTTGCTGTTTTCGTCGATTCTTAGTTTCTGACTTTCGTACATCGAGTTTCAATACTGTCGACGACGAAATTCGACCATGACCCGCTTTCACGAAAACATGATTTCGCTTCAACGCAACCACGATTTAACAGTGAAAACGTACTGAGAGTGCGTTTTTTCATGGACCCTTCGCTGTTTTGCTCGATTCGTTGTTTCTGAGTTTCGTACATCGAGTTTCAATACTGTCGACGACGGAATCCGACAATGTCTCGTTTTTATGAAAACACGATTTCGCTTCGACGCAACGTCGAATTATCATCAAGAACGTCTTGAAAGTGCGTTGTTTTATTGAATTTTGCTGTTTTCGTCGATTCTTAGTTTCTGACTTTCGTACGTCGAGTTTCAATACCGTCGACGACGAAATCCGACCATGACCCGATTTCACCAAAAAACAGTTTCGCTTCGTCGCAACGTCGAATTATCATCAAGAACGTCTTGAAAGTGCGTTTTTTGATTGAATTTTGCTGTTTTCGTCGATTCTTAGTTTCTGATTTTCGTACATCGAGTTTCAATACTGTCGACGACGAAATCCGACCATGACCCGATTTCACGAAAACATGATTTCGCTTCGACGCAAGCACGATTTAACAGTGAAAACGTACTGAGAGTGCGTTTTTTCATAGACCCTTCGCTGTTTTGCTCGCTTCGTTGTTTCTGACTTTCGTCCATCGAGTTTCAATACTGTCGACGACGGAATCCGACAATGTCTCGTTTTGATGAAAACACGATTCCGCTTCGACGCAACGTCGAATTATCATCAAGAACGTCTTGAAAGTGCGTTTTTTGATTGAGTTTTGCTGTTTTTGTAAATTCGTCATTCCTGCCATTCGTACATCGAGTTTCAATACTGTCGACGACGAAATCCGACAATGTCTCGTTTTCATGAAAACACGATTTCGCTTCGACGCAACGTCGAATTATCATCAAGAACGTCTTGAAAGTGCGATTTTTGATTGAGTTTTGCTGTTTTTGTAAATTCGTCATTCCTGCCTTTTGTACATCGAGTTTCAATACTGTCGACGACGAAATCCAACCATGACCCGCTTTCACGAAAACATGATTTCGCTTCAACGCAACCACGATTTAACAGTGCAAACGTACTGAGAGTGCGTTTTTTCAGACCCTTCGCTGTTTTGCTCGATTCGTTGTTTCTGAGTTTCGTACATCGAGTTTCAATACTGTCGACGACGAAATCCGACAATGTCTCGTTTTCATGAAAACACGATTTCGCTTCGACGCAACGTCGAATTATCATCAAGAACGTATCGAAAGTTGGTTTTTTCATGGATTTTCGCTGTTTTGCTCGATTCGTGGTTTCTGACTTTCGTACATCGAGTTTCAATACTGTCGACGACGGAATCCGACAATGTCTCGTTTTTATGAAAACACGATTTCGCTTCGACGCAACGTCGAATTATCATCAAGAACGTCATGAAAGTGCGTTTTTGATTGAATTTTGCTGTTTTCGTCGATCTGTCGTTTCTGATTTTCGTACACCGAGTTTCAATACTGTCGACGACGAAATCCGACAATGTCTCGTTTTCATGAAAACACGATTTCGCTTCGACGCAACGTCGAATTATCATCAAGAACGTATCGAAAGTTGGTTTTTTCATGGATTTTCGCTGTTTTGCTCGATTCGTGGTTTCTGACTTTCGTACATCGAGTTTCAATACTGCCGACGACGAAATCCGACAATGTCTCGTTTTCATGAAAACACGATTTCGCTTCGACGCAACGTCGAATTATCATCAAGAACGTCTTGAAAGTACGATTTTTGATTGAGTTTTGCGGTTTTTGTAAATTCGTCATTCCTGCCTTTTGTACATCGAGTTTCAATACTGTCGACGACGAAATCCGACCATGACCCGCTTTCACGAAAACATGATTTCGCTTCAACGCAACCACGATTTAACAGTGAAAACGAACTGAGAGTGCGTTTTTTCAGACCCTTCGCTGTTTTGCTCGATTCGTTGTTTCTGAGTTTCGTACATCGAGTTTCAATACTGTCGACGACGGAATCCGACAATGTCTCGTTTTTATGAAAACACGATTTCGCTTCGACTCAACGTCGAATTATCATCAAGAACGTATCGAAAGTTGGTTTTTTCATGGATTTTCGCTGTTTTGCTCGATTCGTGGTTTCTGACTTTCCGTACATCGAGTTTCAATACTGTCGACGACGAAATCCGACCATGACCTGATTTCACGAAAACACAATTTCGCTTCGTCGCAACTTCGGAGTATTATCAAGTACGTACTGAATGTGCGTTTTTTCATTAAGTTTTGCTGTTTTTGTCAATTCGTCATTCCTGCCTTTCGTACATCGAGTTTCAGACTGTCGACGACGAAATCCGACCATCACCCGATTTCACGAAAAAACAGTTTCGCTTCGTCGCAACGTCGAATTATCATCAAGAACGTCTTGAATGTGCGTTTTTTGATTGAATTTTGCTGTTTTCGTCGATTCTTAGTTTCTGATTTTCGTACAGCGAGTTTCATCAATACCGTCGACGACGAAATCCGACAATGTCTCGATTTCACGAAAACACGTTTTCGCTTCGACGCAACGTCGAATTATCAACAAGAACGTCTTGAAAGTGCGTTTTTTGATTGAATTTTGCTGTTTTTGTCGATTCTCCGTTTCTGACTTTCGTACATCGAGTTTCAATACTGTCGACGACGAAATCCAACAATGTCTCGTTTTCATGAAAACACGATTTCGTTTCGACGCAACGTCGAATTATCATCAAGAACGTATCGAAAGTTGGTTTTTTCATGGATTTTCGCTGTTTTGCTCGATTCGTGGTTTCTGACTTTCGTACATCGAGTTTTAATACCGTCGACGACGGAATCCGACAATGTCTCGTTTTTATGAAAACACGATTTCGCTTCGACGCAACGTCGAATTATCATCAAGAACGTCTTGAAAGTGCGTTTTTTGATTGAATTTTGTTGTTTTCGTCGATTCTTAGTTTCTGACTTTCGTACGTCGAGTTTCAATACCGTCGACGACGAAATCCGACCATGACCCGATTTCACCAAAAAACAGTTTCGCTTCGTCGCAACGTCGAAGTATCATCAAGAACGTCTTGAAAGTGCGTTTTTTTATTGAATTTTGCTGTTTTCGTCGATTCTTAGTTTCTGATTTTCGTACATCGAGTTTCAATACTGTCGACGACGAAATCCGACCATGACCCGTTTTCACGAAAACATGATTTCGCTTCAACGCAACCACGATTTAACAGTGAAATCGTACTGAGAGTGCGTTTTTTCATAGACCCTTCGCTGTTTTGCTCGATTCGTTGTTTCTGACTTTCGTACATCGAGTTTCAATACTGTCGACGACGAAATCCAACAATGTCTCGTTTTCATGAAAACACGATTTCGCTTCGACGCAACGTCGAATTATCATCAAGAACGTCTTGAAAGTGCGATTTTTGATTGAGTTTTGCTGTTTTTGTAAATTCGTCATTCCTGCCTTTTGTACATCGAGTTTCAATACTGTCGACGACGAAATCCGACCATGACCCGCTTTCACGAAAACATGATTTCGCTTCGTCGCAACCACGATTTAACAGTGAAAACGTACTGAGAGTGCGTTTTTTCATGGACCCTTCGCTGTTTTGCTTGATTCGTTGTTTCTGAGTTTCGTACATCGAGTTTCAATACTGTCGACGACTGAATCCGACAATGTCTCGTTTTTATGAAAACACGATTTCGCTTCGACGCAACGTCGAATTATCATCAAGAACGTCTTGAAAGTGCGTTTTTTGATTGAATTTTGCTGTTTTCGTCGATTCTTAGTTTCTGACTTTCGTACATCGAGTTTCAATACTGTCGACGACGAAATCCGACCATGACCCGCTTCTACGAAAACATGATTTCGCTTCAACGCAACCACGATTTAACAGTGAAAACGTACTGAGAGTGCGTTTTTTCATGGACCCTTCGCTGTTTTGCTCGATTCGTTGTTTCTGAGTTTCGTACATCGAGTTTCAATACTGTCGACGACGGAATCCGACAATGTCTCGTTTTTATGAAAACACGATTTCGCTTCGACGCAACGTCGAATCATCATCAAGAACGTCTTGAAAGTGCGTTTTTTGATTGAATTTTGCTGTTTTCGTCGATTCTTAGTTTCTGACTTTCGTACATCGAGTTTCAATACTGTCGACGACGAAATCCGACCATGACCCGCTTTCACGAAAACATGATTTCGCTTCAACGCAACCACGATTTAACAGTGACAACGTACTGAGAGTGCGTTTTTTCATAGACTTTTCGCTGTTTTGCTCGATTCGTTGTTTCTGACTTTCGTACATCGAGTTTCAATACTGTCGACGACGGAATCCGACAATGTCTCGTTTTTATGAAAACACGATTTTGCTTCGACGCAACGTCGAATTATTATCAAGAACGTCTTGAAAGTGCGTTGTTTTATTGAATTTTGCTGTTTTTGTCGATTCGTCGTTTCTGACTTTCGTACATCGAGTTTCAATACTGTCGACGACGAAATCCAACAATGTCTCGTTTTCATGAAAACACGATTTCGCTTCGACGCAACGTCGAATTATCATCAAGAACGTCTTGAAAGTGCGTTTTTTGATTGAGTTTTGCTGTTTTTGTAAATTCGTCATTCCTGCCTTTACATCGAGTTTCAATACTGTCGACGACGAAATCCGAAAATGTCTCGTTTTCATGAAAACACGATTTCGCTTCGACGCAACGTCGAATTATCATCAAGAACGTATCGAAAGTTGGTTTTTTCATGGATTTTCGCTGTTTTGCTCGATTCGTGGTTTCTGACTTTCGTACATCGAGTTTCAATACTGTCGACGACGAAATCCGACAATGTCTCGTTTTCATGAAAACACGATTTCGCTTCGACGCAACGTCGAATTATCATCAAGAACGTCTTGAAAGTGCGATTTTTGATTGAGTTTTGCTGTTTTTGTAAATTCGTCATTCCTGCCTTTTGTACATCGAGTTTCAATACTGTCGACGACGAAATCCGACCATGACCCGCTTTCACGAAAACATGATTTCGCTTCAACGCAACCACGATTTAACAGTGAAAACGTACTGAGAGTGCGTTTTTTCAGACCCTTCGCTGTTTTGCTCGATTCGTTGTTTCTGAGTTTCGTACATCGAGTTTCAATACTGTCGACGACGGAATCCGACAATGTCTCGTTTTTATGAAAACACGATTTCGCTTCGACGCAACGTCGAATTATCATCAAGAACGTCATGAAAGTTCGTTTTTTTTTATTGAATTTTGCTGTTTTCGTCGATTTGTCGTTTCTGATTTTCGTACACCGAGTTTCAATACGCCGACGACGAAATCCGACCATGACCCGATTTCACCAAATAACAGTTTCGTTTCGTCGCAACGTCGAATTATCATCAAGAACGTCTTGAAAGTGCGTTTTTTATTGACTTTCGCTGTTTTTGTTGATTTGTCGTTTCTGATTTTCGTACACCGAGTTTCAATATTGAGACGTAAAGTCGACGAAAGAACCGAAAGATTTGTTGTAGGGATTTTTCTCGACGTCGCAGGGGCGTTTGATAACGTATGGTGGCCAAGTGTCTTACGCGAACTTAAAAATCGAAGCTGCCCGAAGAATCTGTACGTCATCATGCAAGACTACTTCAAGTTCAGAACAGTATCGATTCGGGAAAACGACCAATTGGCGAAAAAACATGTGACAAAAGGATGCCCCCAGGGATCGATACTAGGACCTTTCTTATGGAATCTTATTTTCGATGAGAATCTAAAAGCCGTGGCGGCAACGCGGTACACGGATACTGTAGCGTATGCGGATGATCAAGTACTGATAATATCGGGTAACAATCGGATGGAACTTGAATTACGTGCACAATTAGCCATTCGCAAAGTGAATGCATGGTGCAGTAAGCATAAATTGTCTCTATCAGCCCAGAAGACTAACATGATGCTGTTGAAAGGAAAATCAGTATCGCTGGAATCTATCAACATCAGAATAAACGACCACAAATTGAGCCTAGCAGATGATGTAAAATACCTGGGGATCAAGTTCCAAAAAGGACTCAAGATAAATGCACACATCAGAAGTATATGTGAAAAATCGAAGAAAGTACTGCACAGTGTAGGGAGCGTCGCAAAAAGCAAGTGGGGACTGGGCCATAAGGCAATGAGCACGATATACAAAGGGGTTTATGTCCCCATTGTAACGTATGGCGCAAGTGGGTGGGCTGACAAACTAACAGAAAGAATGAGGAAGGAATTAGGTAGCTCGCAGCGCTTAGCATTAATAAGAGTAACCAAAGCCTACAGGACCGTTTCAACGGAATGTTTACCTGTCATTGCTGGAGTTCTGCCAATAGACCTGGAGATACAAAAAAGAGTTTTGAACTATAAGATTCGCCGAAGAGTCAATTTCACAATAGAAGATTACACGTGCGAGTGGATGACGAATGATAAAACGAACGAGGGCCTCTCAGTCACAGAAGTGCGCAAATTAGTAGAAACACAGATGGTAGAGTTGTGGAAGGATAGGTGGACGCACAGCACTAAAGGGAGAATGACCTTCAACTATTTTCAAACGGTACAGGACAGAATGAAATCTGTCTGGGTAAACCCGAATTTCTACGCGACACAATTTTTGTCAGGACATGGAAACTTCAATAGTAAATTGAAAGATATGAACATTGTGCCGAACGCCTACTGCAGCTGTGGTTAACAGGAAACCCCTGAACATATACTGTTGAACTGTATCGAGTATGACATTGAAAGAATAATAGCAGTCAAAGAACTGGAAAAAGAGGGAATTCACGAAATTAACTTAAAAAATTTAGTGAAAAACAAGAAAAGTTTCCAGATATTCGCCAAATACGCCAAAGCGATACTGGACAAACGAAATCAAAGCAGGTAAAATTAGCCTAGGAGGAGGAAACTTCTGAAAAAAAAAGCGGAAATCAGTACAATTGTAGGTTTGTGTAACAGAAGTTCAGAAAGATATACATCGGAATTTGAACAAAAATTACCCGAGATAAAAATAATAAACGCAAGACGAATATGGCAAATTGTCTGTGAAGACGTGATGAGTATTAAAAGAAGAAAAAAAAAAAAAGTATATTCGACCGTCGGTATAACAAAATTAGGTACGACGGGGGTGGAGGTGGGACAAAAAAAAAAAAAAACCGAGTTTCGATACTGTCGACGACTGAATCCGACAATGTCTCGTTTTTATGAAAACACGATCGTATGCGGAAAATTCATCGAAAACAATTCATCGAAAAACAATTCATCGAAAACAATTCATCGAAAACAATTCATCGAAAACACAATTCATCGAAAACACAATTCATCGAAAACAATTCATCGAAAACACAATTCATCGAAAACAATTCATCGAAAACACAATTCGTCGAAAACAATTCATCGAAAACACAATTCGTCGAAAACAATTCATCGAAAACACAATTCATCGAAAACAATTAATCGAAAGCACAATTCATCGAAACACAATTCATCGAAAACAATTCATCGAAAACACAATTCATCGAAAATAAAATTTCCAAGAAATATAACATAATTTTTTTTTTTAAATTTTTTTTTTCTTAATTGGTTATCAATCCGGAAAGTACAATTTATCAAAAATACATTTTATACATACATCTCTCGACACATCTCGCTTGAACACAACTATTCCACTCAAAATACTATTTCCACACACCCTTCGCCGTGCTCCGCACGCACTCGACTCTTCCACGCAGAATACTATTTCCACACACCCTTCGCCGTGCCCCGCACGCACTCGACTCTTCCACGCAGAATACTATTTCCACACACCCTTCGCCGTGCCCCTCACGGCGGATGAATTGTTTTCGATGAATTGTGTTTTCGATGAATTGTTTTCGATGAATTGTGTTTCGATGAATTGTGCTTTCGATGAATTGTGTTTTCGATGAATTGTTTTCGATGAATTGTGCTTTCGATGAATTGTTTTCGATGAATTGTGTTTTCGATGAATTGTTTTCGATGAATTGTGTTTTCGATTAATTGTTTTCGATGAATTGTGTTTTCGATGAATTGTTTTCGATGAATTGTGTTTTCGATGAATTGTTTTCGATGAATTGTTTTCGATGAATTGTGTTTCGATGAATTGTTTTCGATGAATTTTCCGCAAAGCAAACACGATTTCGCTTCGACGCAACGTCGAATTATCATCAAGAACGTCTTGAAAGTGCGTTTTTTGATTGAATTTTGCTGTTTTCGTCGATTCTTAGTTTCTGACTTTCGTACATCGAGTTTCAATACTGTCGACGACGAAATCCGACCATGACCCGCTTTTACGAAAACATGATTTCGCTTCAACGCAACCACGATTTAACAGTGAAAACGTACTGAGAGTGCGTTTTTTCATGGACCCTTCGCTGTTTTGCTCGATTCGTTGTTTCTGAGTTTCGTACATCGAGTTTCAATACTGTCGACGACGGAATCCGACAATGTCTCGTTTTTATGAAAACACGATTTCGCTTCGACGCAACGTCGAATCATCATCAAGAACGTCTTGAAAGTGCGTTTTTTGATTGAATTTTGTTGTTTTCGTCGATTCTTAGTTTCTGACTTTCGTACGTCGAGTTTCAATACCGTCGACGACGAAATCCGACCATGACCCGATTTCACCAAAAAACAGTTTCGCTTCGTCGCAACGTCGAATTATCATCAAGAACGTCTTGAAAGTGCGTTTTTTTATTGAATTTTGCTGTTTTCGTCGATTCTTAGTTTCTGATTTTCGTACATCGAGTTTCAATACTGTCGACGACGAAATCCGACCATGACCCGTTTTCACGAAAACATGATTTCGCTTCAACGCAACCACGATTTAACAGTGAAAACGTACTGAGAGTGCGTTTTTTCATAGACCCTTCGCTGTTTTGCTCGATTCGTTGTTTCTGACTTTCGTACATCGAGTTTCAATACTGTCGACGACGAAATCCAACAATGTCTCGTTTTCATGAAAACACGATTTCGCTTCGACGCAACGTCGAATTATCATCAAGAACGTCTTGAAAGTGCGATTTTTGATTGAGTTTTGCTGTTTTTGTAAATTCGTCATTCCTGCCTTTTGTACATCGAGTTTCAATACTGTCGACGACGAAATCCGACCATGACCCGCTTTCACGAAAACATGATTTCGCTTCGTCGCAACCACGATTTAACAGTGAAAACGTACTGAGAGTGCGTTTTTTCATGGACCCTTCGCTGTTTTGCTTGATTCGTTGTTTCTGAGTTTCGTACATCGAGTTTCAATACTGTCGACGACTGAATCCGACAATGTCTCGTTTTTATGAAAACACGATTTCGCTTCGACGCAACGTCGAATTATCATCAAGAACGTCTTGAAAGTGCGTTTTTTGATTGAATTTTGCTGTTTTCGTCGATTCTTAGTTTCTGACTTTCGTACATCGAGTTTCAATACTGTCGACGACGAAATCCGACCATGACCCGCTTTTACGAAAACATGATTTCGCTTCAACGCAACCACGATTTAACAGTGAAAACGTACTGAGAGTGCGTTTTTTCATGGACCCTTCGCTGTTTTGCTCGAATCGTTGTTTCTGAGTTTCGTACATCGAGTTTCAATACTGTCGACGACGGAATCCGACAATGTCTCGTTTTTATGAAAACACGATTTCGCTTCGACGCAACGTCGAATCATCATCAAGAACGTCTTGAAAGTGCGTTTTTTGATTGAATTTTGCTGTTTTCGTCGATTCTTCGTTTCTGACTTTCGTACATCGAGTTTCAATACTGTCGACGACGAAATCCGACCATGACCCGCTTTCACGAAAACATGATTTCGCTTCAACGCAACCACGATTTAACAGTGAAAACGTACTGAGAGTGCGTTTTTTCATAGACTTTTCGCTGTTTTGCTCGATTCGTTGTTTCTGACTTTCGTA
The DNA here is from genome assembly GCA_963924025.1 of Ischnus inquisitorius. Lineage (NCBI taxonomy): Eukaryota > Metazoa > Arthropoda > Insecta > Hymenoptera > Ichneumonidae > Ischnus > Ischnus inquisitorius. Next base: position 15,450,108 of record OZ001253.1, on the reverse strand, counting down.
CATCGAGTTTCAATACTGTCGACGACGGAATCCGACAATGTCTCGTTTTTATGAAAACACGATTTTGCTTCGACGCAACGTCGAATTATTATCAAGAACGTCTTGAAAGTGCGTTGTTTTATTGAATTTTGCTGTTTTTGTCGATTCGTCGTTTCTGACTTTCGTACATCGAGTTTCAATACTGTCGACGACGAAATCCAACAATGTCTCGTTTTCATGAAAACACGATTTCGCTTCGACGCAACGTCGAATTATCATCAAGAACGTCTTGAAAGTGCGTTTTTTGATTGAGTTTTGCTGTTTTTGTAAATTCGTCATTCCTGCCTTTACATCGAGTTTCAATACTGTCGACGACGAAATCCGAAAATGTCTCGTTTTCATGAAAACACGATTTCGCTTCGACGCAACGTCGAATTATCATCAAGAACGTATCGAAAGTTGGTTTTTTCATGGATTTTCGCTGTTTTGCTCGATTCGTGGTTTCTGACTTTCGTACATCGAGTTTCAATACTGTCGACGACGAAATCCGACAATGTCTCGTTTTCATGAAAACACGATTTCGCTTCGACGCAACGTCGAATTATCATCAAGAACGTCTTGAAAGTGCGATTTTTGATTGAGTTTTGCTGTTTTTGTAAATTCGTCATTCCTGCCTTTTGTACATCGAGTTTCAATACTGTCGACGACGAAATCCGACCATGACCCGCTTTCACGAAAACATGATTTCGCTTCAACGCAACCACGATTTAACAGTGAAAACGTACTGAGAGTGCGTTTTTTCAGACCCTTCGCTGTTTTGCTCGATTCGTTGTTTCTGAGTTTCGTACATCGAGTTTCAATACTGTCGACGACGGAATCCGACAATGTCTCGTTTTTATGAAAACACGATTTCGCTTCGACGCAACGTCGAATTATCATCAAGAACGTCATGAAAGTTCGTTTTTTTTTATTGAATTTTGCTGTTTTCGTCGATTTGTCGTTTCTGATTTTCGTACACCGAGTTTCAATACGCCGACGACGAAATCCGACCATGACCCGATTTCACCAAAAAACAGTTTCGTTTCGTCGCAACGTCGAATTATCATCAAGAACGTCTTGAAAGTGCGTTTTTTATTGACTTTCGCTGTTTTTGTTGATTTGTCGTTTCTGATTTTCGTACACCGAGTTTCAATATTGAGACGTAAAGTCGACGAAAGAACCGAAAGATTTGTTGTAGGGATTTTTCTCGACGTCGCAGGGGCGTTTGATAACGTATGGTGGCCAAGTGTCTTACGCGAACTTAAAAATCGAAGCTGCCCGAAGAATCTGTACGTCATCATGCAAGACTACTTCAAGTTCAGAACAGTATCGATTCGGGAAAACGACCAATTGGCGAAAAAACATGTGACAAAAGGATGCCCCCAGGGATCGATACTAGGACCTTTCTTATGGAATCTTATTTTCGATGAGAATCTAAAAGCCGTGGCGGCAACGCGGTACACGGATACTGTAGCGTATGCGGATGATCAAGTACTGATAATATCGGGTAACAATCGGATGGAACTTGAATTACGTGCACAATTAGCCATTCGCAAAGTGAATGCATGGTGCAGTAAGCATAAATTGTCTCTATCAGCCCAGAAGACTAACATGATGCTGTTGAAAGGAAAATCAGTATCGCTGGAATCTATCAACATCAGAATAAACGACCACAAATTGAGCCTAGCAGATGATGTAAAATACCTGGGGATCAAGTTCCAAAAAGGACTCAAGATAAATGCACACATCAGAAGTATATGTGAAAAATCGAAGAAAGTACTGCACAGTGTAGGGAGCGTCGCAAAAAGCAAGTGGGGACTGGGCCATAAGGCAATGAGCACGATATACAAAGGGGTTTATGTCCCCATTGTAACGTATGGCGCAAGTGGGTGGGCTGACAAACTAACAGAAAGAATGAGGAAGGAATTAGGTAGCTCGCAGCGCTTAGCATTAATAAGAGTAACCAAAGCCTACAGGACCGTTTCAACGGAATGTTTACCTGTCATTGCTGGAGTTCTGCCAATAGACCTGGAGATACAAAAAAGAGTTTTGAACTATAAGATTCGCCGAAGAGTCAATTTCACAATAGAAGATTACACGTGCGAGTGGATGACGAATGATAAAACGAACGAGGGCCTCTCAGTCACAGAAGTGCGCAAATTAGTAGAAACACAGATGGTAGAGTTGTGGCAGGATAGGTGGACGCACAGCACTAAAGGGAGAATGACCTTCAACTATTTTCAAACGGTACAGGACAGAATGAAATCTGTCTGGGTAAACCCGAATTTCTACGCGACACAATTTTTGTCAGGACATGGAAACTTCAATAGTAAATTGAAAGATATGAACATTGTGCCGAACGCCTACTGCAGCTGTGGTTAACAGGAAACCCCTGAACATATACTGTTGAACTGTATCGAGTATGACATTGAAAGAATAATAGCAGTCAAAGAACTGGAAAAAGAGGGAATTCACGAAATTAACTTAAAAAATTTAGTGAAAAACAAGAAAAGTTTCCAGATATTCGCCAAATACGCCAAAGCGATACTGGACAAACGAAATCAAAGCAGGTAAAATTAGCCTAGGAGGAGGAAACTTCTGAAAAAAAAAGCGGAAATCAGTACAATTGTAGGTTTGTGTAACAGAAGTTCAGAAAGATAAACATCGGAATTTGAACAAAAATTACCCGAGATAAAAATAATAAACGCAAGACGAATATGGCAAATTGTCTGTGAAGACGTGATGAGTATTAAAAGAAGAAAAAAAAAAAAGTATATTCGACCGTCGGTATAACAAAATTAGGTACGACGGGGGTGGAGGTGGGACAAAAAAAAAAAAAAACCGAGTTTCGATACTGTCGACGACGAAATCCGACAATGTCTCGTTTTCATGAAAACACGATTTCGCTTCGACGCAACGTCGAATTATCATCAAGAACGTCTTGAAAGTGCGTTTTTTGATTGAATTTTGCTGTTTTCGTCGGTTCTTAGTTTCTGACTTTCGTACATCGAGTTTCAATACCGTCGACGACAAAATCCGACCATGACCCGATTTCACCAAAAAACAGTTTCGCTTCGTCGCAACGTCGAATTATCATCAAGAACGTCTTAAAAGGATCCAGGACTTTATCGGTTTGAGCCGATGTTATAAGTGCCAGGGCTATGGCCACATAGCCAAGTATTGTCGACAGGACGTTTCAACGTGCGGACTTTGTGCCGAAGATGGCCACAAGGCTGCTGACTGCAATAAGAAGAGCGAACAACCCAAATGTGCAACATGCAAAAAGTTCAAGAAACCCATGGACCATTCAGTCCTTGACAAGAACTGTCCAGCGTACAAATTTGCTCTCGAGAAACTGGTAAACAAAATTGACTATGGCGTCTAAAGACCTCCGAGTTGTTCAGTTAAATATGCACGGAGCAAAGATAGTTACTTCTGAGATTCGTACACATATCCAATCGAATAGGATAGACTTGCTGCTTTTGCAAGAGCCCTATACATGGAGTAACCGCGTCACGGGATTTGGATTTCAAACTAGGGTACTCAATGCCAACAACCCTGACGAGAAACCGTGGGCTGCTATTGTTGCGACATCCAAAAACTTAACAGTTCTGAATTTAAAACATCTCGGTACCGCTTACTGTGCATGCTGCGAGATCAGCATTGGAAGCTGTTCTATGTACTTCGTCAGCGCATATTTCCGTTTTTCGGATAATATTGAAGAACACTTGCAGCATCTTGACTTCGTTCTCAGTCAACTTCGCGGAAAAAAAGTTGTACTGGGCATCGATAGCAACGCTAAATCGCATCAGTGGTATAGTCGTAAGATAGATCATCGTGGTAGGAAAGTTGAAGCGTTTCTGGCGTCACACAATTTAATGGTGGTAAATGAACCGAATGAACGAACAACTTACTCATCCTCACGAGGTGAATCCAACATAGATAGTACTCTGGAAACAATAAATTACAAGAACGTAGTCCAAAGCTGGACAGTATTAGAGAATTTCACTTCTAGTGATCACCGTGCGATACTTTTAAACTGCGTTGCTCCTACGAACCTCCCTGTCACTCAAATAAAACAAAAAGCTTGGCGATATTCCATCCGCAAAGCGAACTGGGATCATTTTGAGACCATTCTGACAGAACTATGGAATCATGAACGCAAGCTTCAGTCATTAACGCGAAGCGAGACGCTTGATATTGTTGATAATATCGCTAAATCGATTCGTAGGGCATGCGATCGTTCTATCCCGCGGAAGCAACACTACAGAATTAAATCTGTACCTTGGTGGACACCAGCCCTGACGGAGTTAAAAAGAATAGTATACAGAAGTCGAAGATACTATCAGCGCTGTAAAGATCCTGTTTTAAAAGAACGGCTCCGAATGGAATATTCTGCGAATAGGCGTAAGTACAAAAGTCATGTAGACAAGGCCAAGATGACAAGTTGGAAGGAATTTGTCGGAAGCGAGGGTAACTCAAACCCATGGGGAGTTGTATACAGACTGCAGAACAACAAACGGAACACGCACGAGGCACTATGCTCAATACGGACAGTGAATAGCCATAGCCTCACCTGGCGATCCGCCGCGAAAACTGTTTTATCTGCTGTAATTCCGGATGATACAAAGTCGGATGATTCGGACTTTCACACTGCTGTAAGGAGGAACACGCTCATTCCACCGGATACTGAAGACTGTCGAGAGTTTGAGCAGGAAGAAGTAGAAAGAGCGATCAAAAATATGAAGGATGGCAAAGCACCGGGAACCGACAACATTGAAATCGCCGCAATAAAGAGATCTTGGCCAATAATTGGCGAGGCTCTCGTAAATGCCTTCAACGGATGTCTTCGTTGGGGGATTTTTCCTGAACAATGGAAAGTAGGGAGGATTATACTCATTCCAAAGGGTGCAGGACGAGATCCATCAGATCCGAAATCTTATCGACCAATTACCCTACTATCGATGCTGGGAAAAATTCTTGAGCGCTTAATACTGATGAGACTGAAACCTTTACAAGAAAGCCACGGCAGTGAAAAACAATATGGATTCAAGACAGGCATGTGCACGGACGATGCAATCGCGTGCTTAAGATCAAGAGTCGCTGGCAGGAAAGAAAAGTATGTAATCGGAATATTCCTTGACGTGGCAGGAGCTTTTGATAATGTCTGGTGGCCTAGCGTTCTTGATGAACTGAAGAACCGAGGCTGTCCAAAAAACTTGTACGTGATAATCCAAGACTACTTCAAGGAAAGAATAGCGCTGATCGAAGAAAATGACCAGGTCGTTAGGAAATCGGTGACGAAAGGATGTCCTCAGGGTTCGATATTAGGACCATTTCTATGGAACCTTATTTTTGACAAAAACCTCAAAAATTTTAATGAAAACCAATATGTGGACACAATAGCATATGCAGACGACCAAGTCTTGATAATAACAGGGAATGACAAGCAAGCGATTGAGCGTCGAGCACAGATAGCAATTGGGAAGGTAACATTGTGGTGTCAAAAACATAAACTGAACCTATCGTCGGAGAAAACTACTATGATGATGCTCAAAGGACACTCAGACACGTTAGAAAGAAACATGGAAATAAAATTAAATGACAAAAAAATAAATTTAGTAAATAAAGTGAAGTATCTGGGAATTGAATTCGATAGAGGAATGAAAATAAACTCACACGTGAAAAGCATCTGTGAGAAATCGAAAAGAATATTCCATAGCCTGGGAAGCGTTGCGAAAAGCAAATGGGGATTAGGACATAAGGCTATGAAGACAATCTACAAAGGTGTATACGTACCAATAATAACATACGCAGCAATTGGATGGGAAGACAAACTGAATGCGAGATTGCGTCAGATGTTGGCCAGCTCACAACGCTTAGCTCTGATAAGAGTGACGAAGGCGTACCGGACAGTTTCGACAGACTGTTTACCGGTGGTAGCAGGCGTTCTCCCGATAGATCTGGAAATAATGAAAAGAGTAATATCGTACAAAATCAGAAAAAGAATCGATTTCACAATGGACAACGTAGCAATTAAATGGGTAGAAGACAAATCTTCGGAAGGACTTACAGTCACAGAAGTATATAAGAACGCTGAAGAAGTAATAGTAGGAATATGGCAAGACAGATGGACTCATAGTACAAAAGGAAGAATGACATTCAACTACTTTCAGACAGTACAGAAGCGAATTGAATCAACGTGGATAAACCCAAACTACTTTTTGACACAATTCATGACCGGACACGGCAGTTTTAACAGTAAACTAAAAGAACTAAACATCATTCAGAACGAGAACTGTCAGTGCGGCAAGCGGGAAACCCCAGAGCACATGCTCTTTGAATGTAAACTGTACGACATTGAAAGAGTCATAGCAGTAGAAGAATTGAAAAAACTGAAAATTAATGAGTTATGTATGACTAACTTAGTAAAAAACGAAAAGAGCTTCAAAATTTTTGGAAAATATGCAAAAAGTGTTATTGAGAAAAAAGAATCAAAGAGTAGGAAACATGCCTAGAGATATAAAGAAACATTATGCCCGAGGAAATAGAGGAAAAGGAGTAGTTAAATGGAGCAGCGTTACAAATGATGCAAATAGGGAGAAGAAAACACCTGAATAACAATAAACAAGTCGTAAAAGAACAACAAGAAAAAAGCGCTACTCGATAGTGCAGAAGAAAACAAACGCAATAACAGAAATTACGACCGTCGGTATAAAAACATTAGGCACGACGGGGGTGGTGGTGGGAAAAAAAAAAAAAAAAAAAAAAAAAAAACGTCTTAAAAGTGCGTTTTTTGATTGAATTTTGCTGTTTTTGTCGATTCGTCGTTTTTGACTTTCGTACGGCGAGTTTCAATATTGTCGACGACGAAATCCGACCACGATCGAATTATATGAAAACAGGATTTTGATTCGACGCAACCACGATTTAACAGCGAAAACGTAGTGAGAGTGCGATTTTTCATAGACTCATCGCTGTTTCGGTCGATTCGTGGTTTCTGACATTCGTACATCGAGTTTCAATACTGTCGACGACGAAATCCGACCATGACCCGCTTTCACGAAAACATGATTTCGCTTCAACGCAACCACGATTTAACAGTGAAAACGTACTGAGAGTGCGTTTTTTCATAGACCCTTCGCTGTTTTGCTCGATTCGTTGTTTCTGACTTTCGTACATCGAGTTTCAATACTGTCGACGACGGAATCCGACAATGTCCCGTTTTTATGAAAACACGATTTCGCTTCGACGCAACGTCGAATCATCATCAAGAACGTCTTGAAAGTGCGTTTTTTGATTGAATTTTGCTGTTTTCGTCGATTCTTAGTTTCTGACTTTCGTACATCGAGTTTCAATACTGTCGACGACGAAATCCGACCATGACCCGCTTTCACGAAAACATGATTTCGCTTCAACGCAACCACGATTTAACAGTGAAAACGTACTGAGAGTGCGTTTTTTCATGGACCCTTCGCTGTTTTGCTCGATTCGTTGTTTCTGAGTTTCGTACATCGAGTTTCAATACTGTCGACGACGGAATCCGACAATGTCCCGTTTTTATGAAAACACGATTTCGCTTCGACGCAACGTCGAATCATCATCAAGAACGTCTTGAAAGTGCGTTTTTTGATTGAATTTTGCTGTTTTCGTCGATTCTTAGTTTCTGACTTTCGTACATCGAGTTTCAATACCGTCGACGACGAAATCCGACCATGACCCGCTTTCACGAAAACATGATTTCGCTTCAACGCAACCACGATTTAACAGTGAAAACGTACTGAGAGTGCGTTTTTTCATGGACCCTTCGCTGTTTTGCTCGATTCGTTGTTTCTGAGTTTCGTACATCGAGTTTCAATACTGTCGACGACGGAATCCGACAATGTCCCGTTTTTATGAAAACACGATTTCGCTTCGACGCAACGTCGAATCATCATCAAGAACGTCTTGAAAGTGCGTTTTTTGATTGAATTTTGCTGTTTTCGTCGATTCTTAGTTTCTGACTTTCGTACATCGAGTTTCAATACTGTCGACGACGAAATCCGACCATGACCCGCTTTCACGAAAACATGATTTCGCTTCAACGCAACCACGATTTAACAGTGAAAACGTACTGAGAGTGCGTTTTTTCATAGACCCTTCGCTGTTTTGCTCGATTCGTTGTTTCTGACTTTCGTACATCGAGTTTCAATACTGTCGACGACGGAATCCGACAATGACTCGTTTTTATGAAAACACGATTTCGCTTCGACGCAACGTCGAATTATCATCAAGAACGTCTTGAAAGTACGATTTTTGATTGAGTTTTGCTGTTTGTGTAAATTCGTCATACCTGCCTTTTGTACATCGAGTTTCAATACTGTCGACGACGAAATCCGACCATGACCCGCTTTCACGAAAACATGATTTCGCTTCAACGCAACCACGATTTAACAGTGAAAACGTACTGAGAGTGCGTTTTTTCAGACCCTTCGCTGTTTTGCTCGATTCGTTGTTTCTGAGTTTCGTACATCGAGTTTCAATACTGTCGACGACGAAATCCGACAATGTCTCGATTTCACGAAAACACGTTTTCGCTTCGACGCAACGTCGAATTATCATCACGAACGTCTTGAAAGTGCGTTTTTTGATTGAGTTTTGCTGTTTTTGTAAATTCGTCATTCCTGCCTTTTGTACATCGAGTTTCAATACTGTCGACGACGAAATCCGAAAATGTCTCGTTTTCATGAAAATACGATTTCGCTTCGACGCAACGTCGAATTATCATCAAGAACCTATCGAAAGTTGGTTTTTTCATGGATTTTCGCTGTTTTGCTCGATTCGTGGTTTCTGACTTTCGTACATCGAGTTTCAATACTGTCGACGACGAAATCCGACCATGACCCGCTTTCACGAAAACATGATTTCGCTTCAACGCAACCACGATTTAACAGTGAAAACGTACTGAGAGTGCGTTTTTTCAGACCCTTCGCTGTTTTGCTCGATTCGTTGTTTCTGAGTTTCGTACATCGAGTTTCAATACTGTCGACGACGGAATCCGACAATGTCTCGATTTCACGAAAACACGTTTTCGCTTCGACGCAACGTCGAATTATCATCAAGAACGTCTTGAAAGTGCGTTTTTTGATTGAATTTTGCTGTTTTTGTCGATTCTCCGTTTCTGACTTTCGTACATCGAGTTTCAATACTGTCGACGACGAAATCCGACCATGACCCGCTTTCACGAAAACATGATTTCGCTTCAACGCAACCACGATTTAACAGTGAATACGTACTGAGAGTGCGTTGTTTCATAGACCCTTCGCTGTTTTGTCGATTCGTTGTTTCTGACTTTCGTACATCGAGTTTCAATACTGTCGACGACGGAATCCGACAATGTCTCGTTTTGATGAAAACACGATTTCGCTTCGACGCAACGTCGAATTATCATCAAGAACGTCTTGAAAGTGCGTTTTTTGATTGAGTTTTGCTGTTTTTGTAAATTCGTCATTCCTGCCTTTCGTACATCGAGTTTCAATACTGTCGACGACGAAATCCAACAATGTCTCGTTTTCATGAAAACACGATTTCGCTTCGACGCAACGTCGAATTATCATCAAGAACGTATCGAAAGTTGGTTTTTTCATGGATTTTCGCTGTTTTGCTCGATTCGTGGTTTCTGACTTTCGTACATCGAGTTTCAATACCGTCGACGACGGAATCCGACAATGTCTCGTTTTTATGAAAACACGATTTCGCTTCGACGCAACGTCGAATTATCATCAAGAACGTCTTGAAAGTGCGTTTTTTTATTGAATTTTGTTGTTTTCGTCGATTCTTAGTTTCTGACTTTCGTACGTCGAGTTTCAATACCGTCGACGACGAAATCCGACCATGACCCGATTTCACCAAAAAACAGTTTCGCTTCGTCGCAACGTCGAATTATCATCAAGAACGTCTTGAAAGTGCGTTTTTTTATTGAATTTTGCTGTTTTCGTCGATTCTTAGTTTCTGATTTTCGTACATCGAGTTTCAATACTGTCGACGACGAAATCCGACCATGACCCGATTTCACGAAAACATGATTTCGCTTCAACGCAACCACGATTTAACAGTGAAAACGTACTGAGAGTGCGTTTTTTCAGACCCTTCGCTGTTTTGCTCGATTCGTTGTTTCTGAGTTTCGTACATCGAGTTTCAATACTGTCGACGACGGAATCCGACAATGTCTCGTTTTTATGAAAACACGATTTCGCTTCGACGCAACGTCGAATTATCATCAAGAACGTCATGAAAGTTCGTTTTTTGATTGAATTTTGCTGTTTTCGTCGATTTGTCGTTTCTGATTTTCGTACACCGAGTTTCAATACTGTCGACGACGGAATCCGACAATGTCTCGTTTTTATGAAAACACGATTTCGCTTCGACGCAACGTCGAATTATCATCAAGAACGTATCGAAAGTTGGTTTTTTCATGGATTTTCGCTGTTTTGCTCGATTCGTGGTTTCTGACTTTCCGTACATCGAGTTTCAATACTGTCGACGACGAAATCCGACCATGACCTGATTTCACGAAAACACAATTTCGCTTCGTCGCAACTTCGGATTATTATCAAGTACGTACTGAATGTGCGTTTTTTCATTAAGTTTTGCTGTTTTTGTCAATTCGTCATTCCTGCCTTTCGTACATCGAGTTTCAGACTGTCGACGACGAAATCCGACCATCACCCGATTTCACGAAAAAACAGTTTCGCTTCGTCGCAACGTCGAATTATCATCAAGAACGTCTTGAATGTGCGTTTTTTGATTGAATTTTGCTGTTTTCGTCGATTCTTAGTTTCTGATTTTCGTACAGCGAGTTTCAATACCGTCGACGACGAAATCCGACCATGACCCGCTTTCACGAAAACATGATTTCGCTTTAACGCAACCACGATTTAACAGTGAAAACGTACTGAGAGTGCGTTTTTTCATGGACCCTTCGCTGTTTTGCTCGATTCGTTGTTTCTGAGTTTCGTACATCGAGTTTCAATACTGTCGACGACGGAATCCGACAATGTCCCGTTTTTATGAAAACACGATTTCGCTTCAACGCAACCACGATTTAACAGTGAAAACGTACTGAGAGTGCGTTTTTTCATAGACCCTTCGCTGTTTTGCTCGATTCGTTGTTTCTGACTTTCGTACATCGAGTTTCAATACTGTCGACGACGGAATCCGACAATGACTCGTTTTTATGAAAACACGATTTCGCTTCGACGCAACGTCGAATTATCATCAAGAACGTCTTGAAAGTACGATTTTTGATTGAGTTTTGCTGTTTTTGTAAATTCGTCATACCTGCCTTTTGTACATCGAGTTTCAATACTGTCGACGACGAAATCCGACCATGACCCGCTTTCACGAAAACATGATTTCGCTTCAACGCAACCACGATTTAACAGTGAAAACGTACTGAGAGTGCGTTTTTTCAGACCCTTCGCTGTTTTGCTCGATTCGTTGTTTCTGAGTTTCGTACATCGAGTTTCAATACTGTCGACGACGAAATCCGACAATGTCTCGATTTCACGAAAACACGTTTTCGCTTCGACGCAACGTCGAATTATCATCAAGAACGTCTTGAAAGTGCGTTTTTTGATTGAATTTTGCTGTTTTTGTCGATTCTCCGTTTCTGACTTTCGTACATCGAGTTTCAATACTGTCGACGACGAAATCCGACCATGACCCGCTTTCACGAAAACATGATTTCGCTTCAACGCAACCACGATTTAACAGTGAATACGTACTGAGAGTGCGTTGTTTCATAGACCCTTCGCTGTTTTGTCGATTCGTTGTTTCTGACTTTCGTACATCGAGTTTCAATACTGTCGACGACGGAATCCGACAATGTCTCGTTTTGATGAAAACACGATTTCGCTTCGACGCAACGTCGAATTATCATCAAGAACGTCTTGAAAGTGCGTTTTTTGATTGAGTTTTGCTGTTTTTGTAAATTCGTCATTCCTGCCTTTCGTACATCGAGTTTCAATACTGTCGACGACGAAATCCAACAATGTCTCGTTTTCATGAAAACACGATTTCGCTTCGACGCAACGTCGAATTATCATCAAGAACGTATCGAAAGTTGGTTTTTTCATGGATTTTCGCTGTTTTGCTCGATTCGTGGTTTCTGACTTTCGTACATCGAGTTTCAATACCGTCGACGACGGAATCCGACAATGTCTCGTTTTTATGAAAACACGATTTCGCTTCGACGCAACGTCGAATTATCATCAAGAACGTCTTGAAAGTGCGTTTTTTTATTGAATTTTGTTGTTTTCGTCGATTCTTAGTTTCTGACTTTCGTACGTCGAGTTTCAATACCGTCGACGACGAAATCCGACCATGACCCGATTTCACCAAAAAACAGTTTCGCTTCGTCGCAACGTCGAATTATCATCAAGAACGTCTTGAAAGTGCGTTTTTTTATTGAATTTTGCTGTTTTCGTCGATTCTTAGTTTCTGATTTTCGTACATCGAGTTTCAATACTGTCGACGACGAAATCCGACCATGACCCGATTTCACGAAAACATGATTTCGCTTCAACGCAACCACGATTTAACAGTGAAAACGTACTGAGAGTGCGTTTTTTCAGACCCTTCGCTGTTTTGCTCGATTCGTTGTTTCTGAGTTTCGTACATCGAGTTTCAATACTGTCGACGACGGAATCCGACAATGTCTCGTTTTTATGAAAACACGATTTCGCTTCGACGCAACGTCGAATTATCATCAAGAACGTCATGAAAGTTCGTTTTTTGATTGAATTTTGCTGTTTTCGTCGATTTGTCGTTTCTGATTTTCGTACACCGAGTTTCAATACTGTCGACGACGGAATCCGACAATGTCTCGTTTTTATGAAAACACGATTTCGCTTCGACGCAACGTCGAATTGTCATCAAGAACGTATCGAAAGTTGGTTTTTTCATGGATTTTCGCTGTTTTGCTCGATTCGTGGTTTCTGACTTTCCGTACATCGAGTTTCAATACTGTCGACGACGAAATCCGACCATGACCTGATTTCACGAAAACACAATTTCGCTTCGTCGCAACTTCGGATTATTATCAAGTACGTACTGAATGTGCGTTTTTTCATTAAGTTTTGCTGTTTTTGTCAATTCGTCATTCCTGCCTTTCGTACATCGAGTTTCAGACTGTCGACGACGAAATCCGACCATCACCCGATTTCACGAAAAAACAGTTTCGCTTCGTCGCAACGTCGAATTATCATCAAGAACGTCTTGAATGTGCGTTTTTTGATTGAATTTTGCTGTTTTCGTCGATTCTTAGTTTCTGATTTTCGTACAGCGAGTTTCAATACCGTCGACGACGAAATCCGACCATGACCCGCTTTCACGAAAACATGATTTCGCTTCAACGCAACCACGATTTAACAGTGAAAACGTACTGAGAGTGCGTTTTTTCATGGACCCTTCGCTGTTTTGCTCGATTCGTTGTTTCTGAGTTTCGTACATCGTTTTCATGAAAACACGATTTCGCTTCGACGCAACGTCGAATTATCATCAAGAACGTATCGAAAGTTGGTTTTTTCATGGATTTTCGCTGTTTTGCTCGATTCGTGGTTTCTGACTTTCGTACATCGAGTTTCAATACCGTCGACGACGGAATCCGACAATGTCTCGTTTTTATGAAAACACGATTTCGCTTCGACGCAACGTCGAATTATCATCAAGAACGTCTTGAAAGTGCGTTTTTTTATTGAATTTTGTTGTTTTCGTCGATTCATAGTTTCTGACTTTCGTACGTCGAGTTTCAATACCGTCGACGACGAAATCCGACCATGACCCGATTTCACCAAAAAACAGTTTCGCTTCGTCGCAACGTCGAATTATCATCAAGAACGTCTTGAAAGTGCGTTTTTTTATTGAATTTTGCTGTTTTCGTCGATTCTTAGTTTCTGATTTTCGTACATCGAGTTTCAATACTGTCGACGACGAAATCCGACCATGACCCGATTTCACGAAAACATGATTTCGCTTCAACGCAACCACGATTTAACAGTGAAAACGTACTGAGAGTGCGTTTTTTCAGACCCTTCGCTGTTTTGCTCGATTCGTTGTTTCTGAGTTTCGTACATCGAGTTTCAATACTGTCGACGACGGAATCCGACAATGTCTCGTTTTTATGAAAACACGATTTCGCTTCGACGCAACGTCGAATTATCATCAAGAACGTCATGAAAGTTCGTTTTTTGATTGAATTTTGCTGTTTTCGTCGATTTGTCGTTTCTGATTTTCGTACACCGAGTTTCAATACTGTCGACGACGGAATCCGACAATGTCTCGTTTTTATGAAAACACGATTTCGCTTCGACGCAACGTCGAATTATCATCAAGAACGTATCGAAAGTTGGTTTTTTCATGGATTTTCGCTGTTTTGCTCGATTCGTGGTTTCTGACTTTCCGTACATCGAGTTTCAATACTGTCGACGACGAAATCCGACCATGACCTGATTTCACGAAAACACAATTTCGCTTCGTCGCAACTTCGGATTATTATCAAGTACGTACTGAATGTGCGTTTTTTCATTAAGTTTTGCTGTTTTTGTCAATTCGTCATTCCTGCCTTTCGTACATCGAGTTTCAGACTGTCGACGACGAAATCCGACCATCACCCGATTTCACGAAAAAACAGTTTCGCTTCGTCGCAACGTCGAATTATCATCAAGAACGTCTTGAATGTGCGTTTTTTGATTGAATTTTGCTGTTTTCGTCGATTCTTAGTTTCTGATTTTCGTACAGCGAGTTTCAATACCGTCGACGACGAAATCCGACCATGACCCGCTTTCACGAAAACATGATTTCGCTTTAACGCAACCACGATTTAACAGTGAAAACGTACTGAGAGTGCGTTTTTTCATGGACCCTTCGCTGTTTTGCTCGATTCGTTGTTTCTGAGTTTCGTACATCGAGTTTCAATACTGTCGACGACGGAATCCGACAATGTCCCGTTTTTATGAAAACACGATTTCGCTTCAACGCAACCACGATTTAACAGTGAAAACGTACTGAGAGTGCGTTTTTTCATAGACCCTTCGCTGTTTTGCTCGATTCGTTGTTTCTGACTTTCGTACATCGAGTTTCAATACTGTCGACGACGGAATCCGACAATGACTCGTTTTTATGAAAACACGATTTCGCTTCGACGCAACGTCGAATTATCATCAAGAACGTCTTGAAAGTACGATTTTTGATTGAGTTTTGCTGTTTTTGTAAATTCGTCATACCTGCCTTTTGTACATCGAGTTTCAATACTGTCGACGACGAAATCCGACCATGACCCGCTTTCACGAAAACATGATTTCGCTTCAACGCAACCACGATTTAACAGTGAAAACGTACTGAGAGTGCGTTTTTTCAGACCCTTCGCTGTTTTGCTCGATTCGTTGTTTCTGAGTTTCGTACATCGAGTTTCAATACTGTCGACGACGAAATCCGACAATGTCTCGATTTCACGAAAACACGTTTTCGCTTCGACGCAACGTCGAATTATCATCAAGAACGTCTTGAAAGTGCGTTTTTTGATTGAATTTTGCTGTTTTTGTCGATTCTCCGTTTCTGACTTTCGTACATCGAGTTTCAATACTGTCGACGACGAAATCCGACCATGACCCGCTTTCACGAAAACATGATTTCGCTTCAACGCAACCACGATTTAACAGTGAATACGTACTGAGAGTGCGTTGTTTCATAGACCCTTCGCTGTTTTGTCGATTCGTTGTTTCTGACTTTCGTACATCGAGTTTCAATACTGTCGACGACGGAATCCGACAATGTCTCGTTTTGATGAAAACACGATTTCGCTTCGACGCAACGTCGAATTATCATCAAGAACGTCTTGAAAGTGCGTTTTTTGATTGAGTTTTGCTGTTTTTGTAAATTCGTCATTCCTGCCTTTCGTACATCGAGTTTCAATACTGTCGACGACGAAATCCAACAATGTCTCGTTTTCATGAAAACACGATTTCGCTTCGACGCAACGTCGAATTATCATCAAGAACGTATCGAAAGTTGGTTTTTTCATGGATTTTCGCTGTTTTGCTCGATTCGTGGTTTCTGACTTTCGTACATCGAGTTTCAATACCGTCGACGACGGAATCCGACAATGTCTCGTTTTTATGAAAACACGATTTCGCTTCGACGCAACGTCGAATTATCATCAAGAACGTCTTGAAAGTGCGTTTTTTTATTGAATTTTGTTGTTTTCGTCGATTCTTAGTTTCTGACTTTCGTACGTCGAGTTTCAATACCGTCGACGACGAAATCCGACCATGACCCGATTTCACCAAAAAACAGTTTCGCTTCGTCGCAACGTCGAATTATCATCAAGAACGTCTTGAAAGTGCGTTTTTTTATTGAATTTTGCTGTTTTCGTCGATTCTTAGTTTCTGATTTTCGTACATCGAGTTTCAATACTGTCGACGACGAAATCCGACCATGACCCGATTTCACGAAAACATGATTTCGCTTCAACGCAACCACGATTTAACAGTGAAAACGTACTGAGAGTGCGTTTTTTCAGACCCTTCGCTGTTTTGCTCGATTCGTTGTTTCTGAGTTTCGTACATCGAGTTTCAATACTGTCGACGACGGAATCCGACAATGTCTCGTTTTTATGAAAACACGATTTCGCTTCGACGCAACGTCGAATTATCATCAAGAACGTCATGAAAGTTCGTTTTTTGATTGAATTTTGCTGTTTTCGTCGATTTGTCGTTTCTGATTTTCGTACACCGAGTTTCAATACTGTCGACGACGGAATCCGACAATGTCTCGTTTTTATGAAAACACGATTTCGCTTCGACGCAACGTCGAATTGTCATCAAGAACGTATCGAAAGTTGGTTTTTTCATGGATTTTCGCTGTTTTGCTCGATTCGTGGTTTCTGACTTTCCGTACATCGAGTTTCAATACTGTCGACGACGAAATCCGACCATGACCTGATTTCACGAAAACACAATTTCGCTTCGTCGCAACTTCGGATTATTATCAAGTACGTACTGAATGTGCGTTTTTTCATTAAGTTTTGCTGTTTTTGTCAATTCGTCATTCCTGCCTTTCGTACATCGAGTTTCAGACTGTCGACGACGAAATCCGACCATCACCCGATTTCACGAAAAAACAGTTTCGCTTCGTCGCAACGTCGAATTATCATCAAGAACGTCTTGAATGTGCGTTTTTTGATTGAATTTTGCTGTTTTCGTCGATTCTTAGTTTCTGATTTTCGTACAGCGAGTTTCAATACCGTCGACGACGAAATCCGACCATGACCCGCTTTCACGAAAACATGATTTCGCTTCAACGCAACCACGATTTAACAGTGAAAACGTACTGAGAGTGCGTTTTTTCATGGACCCTTCGCTGTTTTGCTCGATTCGTTGTTTCTGAGTTTCGTACATCGAGTTTCAATACTGTCGACGACGGAATCCGACAATGTCCCGTTTTTATGAAAACACGATTTCGCTTCGACGCAACGTCGAATCATCATCAAGAACGTCTTGAAAGTGCGTTTTTTGATTGAATTTTGCTGTTTTCGTCGATTCTTAGTTTCTGACTTTCGTACATCGAGTTTCAATACTGTCGACGACGAAATCCGACCATGACCCGCTTTCACGAAAACATGATTTCGCTTCAACGCAACCACGATTTAACAGTGAAAACGTACTGAGAGTGCGTTTTTTCATAGACCCTTCGCTGTTTTGCTCGATTCGTTGTTTCTGACTTTCGTACATCGAGTTTCAATACTGTCGACGACGGAATCCGACAATGACTCGTTTTTATGAAAACACGATTTCGCTTCGACGCAACGTCGAATTATCATCAAGAACGTCTTGAAAGTACGATTTTTGATTGAGTTTTGCTGTTTTTGTAAATTCGTCATACCTGCCTTTTGTACATCGAGTTTCAATACTGTCGACGACGAAATCCGACCATGACCCGCTTTCACGAAAACATGATTTCGCTTCAACGCAACCACGATTTAACAGTGAAAACGTACTGAGAGTGCGTTTTTTCAGACCCTTCGCTGTTTTGCTCGATTCGTTGTTTCTGAGTTTCGTACATCGAGTTTCAATACTGTCGACGACGAAATCCGACAATGTCTCGATTTCACGAAAACACGTTTTCGCTTCGACGCAACGTCGAATTATCATCAAGAACGTCTTGAAAGTGCGTTTTTTGATTGAATTTTGCTGTTTTTGTCGATTCTCCGTTTCTGACTTTCGTACATCGAGTTTCAATACTGTCGACGACGAAATCCGACCATGACCCGCTTTCACGAAAACATGATTTCGCTTCAACGCAACCACGATTTAACAGTGAATACGTACTGAGAGTGCGTTGTTTCATAGACCCTTCGCTGTTTTGTCGATTCGTTGTTTCTGACTTTCGTACATCGAGTTTCAATACTGTCGACGACGGAATCCGACAATGTCTCGTTTTGATGAAAACACGATTTCGCTTCGACGCAACGTCGAATTATCATCAAGAACGTCTTGAAAGTGCGTTTTTTGATTGAGTTTTGCTGTTTTTGTAAATTCGTCATTCCTGCCTTTCGTACATCGAGTTTCAATACTGTCGACGACGAAATCCAACAATGTCTCGTTTTCATGAAAACACGATTTCGCTTCGACGCAACGTCGAATTATCATCAAGAACGTATCGAAAGTTGGTTTTTTCATGGATTTTCGCTGTTTTGCTCGATTCGTGGTTTCTGACTTTCGTACATCGAGTTTCAATACCGTCGACGACGGAATCCGACAATGTCTCGTTTTTATGAAAACACGATTTCGCTTCGACGCAACGTCGAATTATCATCAAGAACGTCTTGAAAGTGCGTTTTTTTTATTGAATTTCGTTGTTTTCGTCGATTCTTAGTTTCTGACTTTCGTACGTCGAGTTTCAATACCGTCGACGACGAAATCCGACCATGACCCGATTTCACCAAAAAACAGTTTCGCTTCGTCGCAACGTCGAATTATCATCAAGAACGTCTTGAAAGTGCGTTTTTTATTGACTTTCGCTGTTTTTGTTGATTTGTCGTTTCTGACTTTCGTCCATCGAGTTTCAATACTGTCGACGACGGAATCCGACAATGTCTCGTTTTCATGAAAACACGATCTCGCTTCGACGCAACGTCGAATTATCATCACGAACGTCTTGAAAGTGCGTTTTTTGATTGAGTTTTGCTGTTTTTGTAAATTCGTCATTCCTGCCTTTTGTACATCGAGTTTCAATACTGTCGACGACGAAATCCGAAAATGTCTCGTTTTCATGAAAATACGATTTCGCTTCGACGCAACGTCGAATTATCATAAAGAACCTATCGAAAGTTGGTTTTTTCATGGATTTTCGCTGTTTTGCTCGATTCGTGGTTTCTGACTTTCGTACATCGAGTTTCAATACTGTCGACGACGAAATCCGACAATGTCTCGTTTTCATGAAAACACGATTTCGCTTCGACGCAACGTCGAATTATCATCAAGAACGTCTTGAAAGTGCGATTTTTTATTGAGTTTTGCTGTTTTTGTAAATTCGTCATTCCTGCCTTTTGTACATCGAGTTTCAATACTGTCGACGACGAAATCCGACCATGACCCGCTTTCACGAAAACATGATTTCGCTTCAACGCAACTACGATTTAACAGTGAAAACGTACTGAGAGTGCGTTTTTTCAGACCCTTCGCTGTTTTGCTCGATTCGTTGTTTCTGAGTTTCGTACATCGAGTTTCAATACTGTCGACGACGGAATCCGACAATGTCTCGTTTATATGAAAACACGATTTCGCTTCGACGCAACGTCGAATTATCATCAAGAACGTCATGAAAGTGCGTTTTTTGATTGAATTTTGCTGTTTTCGTCGATTTGTCGTTTCTGATTTTCGTACACCGAGTTTCAATACTGTCGACGACGAAATCCGACAATGTCTCGTTTTCATGAAAACACGATTTCGCTCCGACGCAACGTCGAATTATCATCAAGAACGTATCGAAAGTTGGTTTTTTCATGGATTTTCGCTGTTTTGCTCGATTCGTGGTTTCTGACTTTCGTACATCGAGTTTCAATACTGTCGACGACGAAATCCGACAATGTCTCGTTTTCATGAAAACACGATTTCGCTTCGACGCAACGTCGAATTATTATCAAGAACGTCTTGAAAGTACGATTTTTGATTGAGTTTTGCTGTTTTTGTCGATTCTCCGTTTCTGACTTTCGTACATCGAGTTTCAATACTGTCGACGACGTATTCCGACCATGACCCGCTTTCACGAAAACATGATTTCGCTTCAACGCAACCACGATTTAACAGTGAATACGTACTGAGAGTGCGTTGTTTCATAGACCCTTCGCTGTTTTGTCGATTCGTTGTTTCTGATTTTCGTACATCGAGTTTCAATACTGTCGACGACGGAATCCGACAATGTCTCGTTTTGATGAAAACACGATTTCGCTTCGACGCAACGTCGAATTATCATCAAGAACGTCTTGAAAGTGCGTTTTTTGATTGAGTTTTGCTGTTTTTGTAAATTCGTCATTCCTGCCTTTCGTACATCGAGTTTCAATACTGTCGACGACGAAATCCAACAATGTCTCGTTTTCATGAAAACACGATTTCGCTTCGACGCAACGTCGAATTATCATCAAGAACGTATCGAAAGTTGGTTTTTTCATGGATTTTCGCTGTTTTGCTCGATTCGTGGTTTCTGACTTTCGTACATCGAGTTTCAATACTGTCGACGACGAAATCCGACAATGTCTCGTTTTCATGAAAACACGATTTCGCTTCGACGCAACGTCGAATTATTATCAAGAACGTCTTGAAAGTACGATTTTTGATTGAGTTTTGCTGTTTTTGTCGATTCTCCGTTTCTGACTTTCGTACATCGAGTTTCAATACTGTCGACGACGTAATACGACCATGACCCGCTTTCACGAAAACATGATTTCGCTTCAACGCAACCACGATTTAACAGTGAATACGTACTGAGAGTGCGTTGTTTCATAGACCCTTCGCTGTTTTGTCGATTCGTTGTTTCTGATTTTCGTACATCGAGTTTTAATACTGTCGACGACGGAATCCGACAATGTCTCGTTTTGATGAAAACACGATTTCGCTTCGACGCAACGTCGAATTATCATCAAGAACGTCTTGAAAGTGCGTTTTTTGATTGAGTTTTGCTGTTTTTGTAAATTCGTCATTCCTGCCTTTCGTACATCGAGTTTCAATACTGTCGACGACGAAATCCAACAATGTCTCGTTTTCATGAAAACACGATTTCGCTTCGACGCAACGTCGAATTATCATCAAGAACGTATCGAAAGTTGGTTTTTTCATGGATTTTCGCTGTTTTGCTCGATTCGTGGTTTCTGACT
Organism: Ischnus inquisitorius; assembly: GCA_963924025.1. Lineage (NCBI taxonomy): Eukaryota > Metazoa > Arthropoda > Insecta > Hymenoptera > Ichneumonidae > Ischnus > Ischnus inquisitorius. Next base: position 15,428,681 of record OZ001253.1, on the reverse strand, counting down.
TTCGTACATCGAGTTTCAATACCGTCGACGACGGAATCCGACAATGTCTCGTTTTTATGAAAACACGATTTCGCTTCGACGCAACGTCGAATTATCATCAAGAACGTCTTGAAAGTGCGTTTTTTGATTGAGTTTTGCTGATTTTGTAAATTCGTCATTCCTGCCTTTCGTACATCGAGTTTCAATACTGTCGACGATGAAATCCAACAATGTCTCGTTTTCATGAAAACACGATTTCGCTTCGACGCAACGTCGAATTATCATCAAGAACGTATCGAAAGTTGGTTTTTTCATGGATTTTCGCTGTTTTGCTCGATTCGTGGTTTCTGACTTTCGTACATCGAGTTTCAATACCGTCGACGACGGAATCCGACAATGTCTCGTTTTTATGAAAACACGATTTCGCTTCGACGCAACGTCGAATTATCATCAAGAACGTCTTGAAAGTGCGTTTTTTGATTGAATTCTGTTGTTTTCGTCGATTCTTAGTTTCTGACTTTCGTACGTCGAGTTTCAATACCGTCGACGACGAAATCCGACCATGACCCGATTTCACCAAAAAACAGTTTCGCTTCGTCGCAACGTCGAATTATCATCAAGAACGTCTTGAAAGTGCGTTTTTTTATTGAATTTTGCTGTTTTCGTCGATTCTTAGTTTCTGATTTTCGTACATCGAGTTTCAATACTGTCGACGACGAAAAACGACCATGACCCGATTTCACGAAAACATGATTTCGCTTCGACGCAAGCACGATTTAACAGTGAAAACGTACTGAGAGTGCGTTTTTTCATAGACCCTTCGCTGTTTTGCTCGCTTCGTTGTTTCTGACTTTCGTCCATCGAGTTTCAATACTGTCGACGACGGAATCCGACAATGTCTCGTTTTGATGAAAACACGATTTCGCTTCGACGCAACGTCGAATTATCATCAAGAACGTCTTGAAAGTGCGTTTTTTATTGAATTTTGCTGTTTTCGTCGATTCTTAGTTTCTGACTTTCGTACATCGAGTTTTAATACGCCGACGACGAAATCCGACCATGACCCGATTTCACCAAAAAACAGTTTCGCTTCGTCGCAACGTCGAATTATCATCAAGAACGTCTTGAAAGTGCGTTTTTTGATTGAATTTGGCTGTTTTTGTCGATTTGTCGTTTCTGACTTTCGTACATCGAGTTTCAATACCGTCGACGACGAAATCAGACAATGTTTTGTTTTCATGAAAACACGATCTCGCTTCGACGCAACGTCGAATTATCATCACGAACGTCTTGAAAGTGCGTTTTTTGATTGAGTTTTGCTGTTTTTGTAAATTCGTCATTCCTGCCTTTTGTACATCGAGTTTCAATACTGTCGACGACGAAATCCGAAAATGTCTCGTTTTCATGAAAATACGATTTCGCTTCGACGCAACGTCGAATTATCATCAAGAACCTATCGAAAGTTGGTTTTTTCATGGATTTTCGCTGTTTTGCTCGATTCGTGGTTTCTGACTTTCGTACATCGAGTTTCAATACTGTCGACGACGAAATCCGACAATGTCTCGTTTTCATGAAAACGTGATTTCGCTTCGACGCAACGTCGAATTATCATCAAGAACGTCTTGAAAGTGCGATTTTTGATTGAGTTTTGCTGTTTTTGTAAATTCGTCATTCCTGCCTTTTGTACATCGAGTTTCAATACTGTCGACGACGAAATCCGACCATGACCCGCTTTCACGAAAACATGATTTCGCTTCAACGCAACCACGATTTAACAGTGAAAACGTACTGAGAGTGCGTTTTTTCAGACCCTTCGCTGTTTTGCTCGATTCGTTGTTTCTGAGTTTCGTACATCGAGTTTCAATACTGTCGACGACGGAATCAGACAATGTCTCGTTTATATGAAAACACGATTTCGCTTCGACGCAACGTCGAATTATCATCAAGAACGTCATGAAAGTGCGTTTTTCGATTGAATTTTGCTGTTTTCGTCGATTTGTCGTTTCTGATTTTCGTACACCGAGTTTCAATACTGTCGACGACGAAATCCGACAATGTCTCGTTTTCATGAAAACACGATTTCGCTCCGACGCAACGTCGAATTATCATCAAGAACGTATCGAAAGTTGGTTTTTTCATGGATTTTCGCTGTTTTGCTCGATTCGTGGTTTCTGACTTTCGTACATCGAGTTTCAATATTGTCGACGACGAAATCCGACAATGTCTCGTTTTCATGAAAACACGATTTCGCTTCGACGCAACGTCGAATTATTATCAAGAACGTCTTGAAAGTACGATTTTTGATTGAGTTTTGCTGTTTTTGTAAATTCGTCATACCTGCCTTTTGTACATCGAGTTTCAATACTGTCGACGACGAAATCCGACCATGACCCGCTTTCACGAAAACATGATTTCGCTTCAACGCAACCACGATTTAACAGTGAAAACGTACTGAGAGTGCGTTTTTTCAGACCCTTCGCTGTTTTGCTCGATTCGTTGTTTCTGAGTTTCGTACATCGAGTTTCAATACTGTCGACGACGGAATCCGACAATGTCTCGTTTTTATGAAAACACGATTTCGCTTCGACGCAACGTCGAATTATCATCAAGAACGTCATGAAAGTTCGTTTTTTGATTGAATTTTGCTGTTTTCGTCGATTTGTCGTTTCTGATTTTCGTACACCGAGTTTCAATACTGTCGACGACGGAATCCGACAATGTCTCGTTTTTATGAAAACACGATTTCGCTTCGACGCAACGTCGAATTATCATCAAGAACGTATCGAAAGTTGGTTTTTTCATGGATTTTCGCTGTTTTGCTCGATTCGTGGTTTCTGACTTTCCGTACATCGAGTTTCAATACTGTCGACGACGAAATCCGACCATGACCTGATTTCACGAAAACACAATTTCGCTTCGTCGCAACTTCGGATTATTATCAAGTACGTACTGAATGTGCGTTTTTTCATTAAGTTTTGCTGTTTTTGTCAATTCGTCATTCCTGCCTTTCGTACATCGAGTTTCAGACTGTCGACGACGAAATCCGACCATCACCCGATTTCACGAAAAAACAGTTTCGCTTCGTCGCAACGTCGAATTATCATCAAGAACGTCTTGAATGTGCGTTTTTTGATTGAATTTTGCTGTTTTCGTCGATTCTTAGTTTCTGATTTTCGTACAGCGAGTTTCAATACCGTCGACGACGAAATCCGACCATGACCCGCTTTCACGAAAACATGATTTCGCTTCAACGCAACCACGATTTAACAGTGAAAACGTACTGAGAGTGCGTTTCTTCATGGACCCTTCGCTGTTTTGCTCGATTCGTTGTTTCTGAGTTTCGTACATCGAGTTTCAATACTGTCGACGACGGAATCCGACAATGACTCGTTTTTATGAAAACACGATTTCGCTTCGACGCAACGTCGAATTATCATCAAGAACGTCTTGAAAGTACGATTTTTGATTGAGTTTTGCTGTTTGTGTAAATTCGTCATACCTGCCTTTTGTACATCGAGTTTCAATACTGTCGACGACGAAATCCGACCATGACCCGCTTTCACGAAAACATGATTTCGCTTCAACGCAACCACGATTTAACAGTGAAAACGTACTGAGAGTGCGTTTTTTCAGACCCTTCGCTGTTTTGCTCGATTCGTTGTTTCTGAGTTTCGTACATCGAGTTTCAATACTGTCGACGACGAAATCCGACAATGTCTCGATTTCACGAAAACACGTTTTCGCTTCGACGCAACGTCGAATTATCATCAAGAACGTCTTGAAAGTGCGTTTTTTGATTGAATTTTGCTGTTTTTGTCGATTCTCCGTTTCTGACTTTCGTACATCGAGTTTCAATACTGTCGACGACGAAATCCGACCATGACCCGCATTCACGAAAACATGATTTCGCTTCAACGCAACCACGATTTAACAGTGAATACGTACTGAGAGTGCGTTGTTTCATAGACCCTTCGCTGTTTTGTCGATTCGTTGTTTCTGACTTTCGTACATCGAGTTTCAATACTGTCGACGACGGAATCCGACAATGTCTCGTTTTGATGAAAACACGATTTCGCTTCGACGCAACGTCGAATTATCATCAAGAACGTCTTGAAAGTGCGTTTTTTGATTGAGTTTTGCTGTTTTTGTAAATTCGTCATTCCTGCCTTTCGTACATCGAGTTTCAATACTGTCGACGACGAAATCCAACAATGTCTCGTTTTCATGAAAACACGATTTCGCTTCGACGCAACGTCGAATTATCATCAAGAACGTATCGAAAGTTGGTTTTTTCATGGATTTTCGCTGTTTTGCTCGATTCGTGGTTTCTGACTTTCGTACATCGAGTTTCAATACCGTCGACGACGGAATCCGACAATGTCTCGTTTTTATGAAAACACGATTTCGCTTCGACGCAACGTCGAATTATCATCAAGAACGTCTTGAAAGTGCGTTTTTTTATTGAATTTTGTTGTTTTCGTCGATTCTTAGTTTCTGACTTTCGTACGTCGAGTTTCAATACCGTCGACGACGAAATCCGACCATGACCCGATTTCACCAAAAAACAGTTTCGCTTCGTCGCAACGTCGAATTATCATCAAGAACGTCATGAAAGTTCGTTTTTTGATTGAATTTTGCTGTTTTCGTCGATTTGTCGTTTCTGATTTTCGTACACCGAGTTTCAATACTGTCGACGACGGAATCCGACAATGTCTCGTTTTTATGAAAACACGATTTCGCTTCGACGCAACGTCGAATTATCATCAAGAACGTATCGAAAGTTGGTTTTTTCATGGATTTTCGCTGTTTTGCTCGATTCGTGGTTTCTGACTTTCCGTACATCGAGTTTCAATACTGTCGACGACGAAATCCGACCATGACCTGATTTCACGAAAACACAATTTCGCTTCGTCGCAACTTCGGATTATTATCAAGTACGTACTGAATGTGCGTTTTTTCATTAAGTTTTGCTGTTTTTGTCAATTCGTCATTCCTGCCTTTCGTACATCGAGTTTCAGACTGTCGACGACGAAATCCGACCATCACCCGATTTCACGAAAAAACAGTTTCGCTTCGTCGCAACGTCGAATTATCATCAAGAACGTCTTGAATGTGCGTTTTTTGATTGAATTTTGCTGTTTTCGTCGATTCTTAGTTTCTGATTTTCGTACAGCGAGTTTCAATACCGTCGACGACGAAATCCGACCATGACCCGCTTTCACGAAAACATGATTTCGCTTCAACGCAACCACGATTTAACAGTGAAAACGTACTGAGAGTGCGTTTTTTCATGGACCCTTCGCTGTTTTGCTCGATTCGTTGTTTCTGAGTTTCGTACATCGAGTTTCAATACTGTCGACGACGGAATCCGACAATGTCCCGTTTTTATGAAAACACGATTTCGCTTCGACGCAACGTCGAATCATCATCAAGAACGTCTTGAAAGTGCGTTTTTTGATTGAATTTTGCTGTTTTCGTCGATTCTTAGTTTCTGACTTTCGTACATCGAGTTTCAATACTGTCGACGACGAAATCCGACCATGACCCGCTTTCACGAAAACATGATTTCGCTTCAACGCAACCACGATTTAACAGTGAAAACGTACTGAGAGTGCGTTTTTTCATAGACCCTTCGCTGTTTTGCTCGATTCGTTGTTTCTGACTTTCGTACATCGAGTTTCAATACTGTCGACGACGGAATCCGACAATGACTCGTTTTTATGAAAACACGATTTCGCTTCGACGCAACGTCGAATTATCATCAAGAACGTCTTGAAAGTACGATTTTTGATTGAGTTTTGCTGATTTTGTAAATTCGTCATACCTGCCTTTTGTACATCGAGTTTCAATACTGTCGACGACGAAATCCGACCATGACCCGCTTTCACGAAAACATGATTTCGCTTCAACGCAACCACGATTTAACAGTGAAAACGTACTGAGAGTGCGTTTTTTCAGACCCTTCGCTGTTTTGCTCGATTCGTTGTTTCTGAGTTTCGTACATCGAGTTTCAATACTGTCGACGACGAAATCCGACAATGTCTCGATTTCACGAAAACACGTTTTCGCTTCGACGCAACGTCGAATTATCATCAAGAACGTCTTGAAAGTGCGTTTTTTGATTGAATTTTGCTGTTTTTGTCGATTCTCCGTTTCTGACTTTCGTACATCGAGTTTCAATACTGTCGACGACGAAATCCGACCATGACCCGCTTTCACGAAAACATGATTTCGCTTCAACGCAACCACGATTTAACAGTGAATACGTACTGAGAGTGCGTTGTTTCATAGACCCTTCGCTGTTTTGTCGATTCGTTGTTTCTGACTTTCGTACATCGAGTTTCAATACTGTCGACGACGGAATCCGACAATGTCTCGTTTTGATGAAAACACGATTTCGCTTCGACGCAACGTCGAATTATCATCAAGAACGTCTTGAAAGTGCGTTTTTTGATTGAGTTTTGCTGATTTTGTAAATTCGTCATTCCTGCCTTTCGTACATCGAGTTTCAATACTGTCGACGACGAAATCCAACAATGTCTCGTTTTCATGAAAACACGATTTCGCTTCGACGCAACGTCGAATTATCATCAAGAACGTATCGAAAGTTGGTTTTTTCATGGATTTTCGCTGTTTTGCTCGATTCGTGGTTTCTGACTTTCGTACATCGAGTTTCAATACCGTCGACGACGGAATCCGACAATGTCTCGTTTTTATGAAAACACGATTTCGCTTCGACGCAACGTCGAATTATCATCAAGAACGTCTTGAAAGTGCGTTTTTATATTGAATTTTGTTGTTTTCGTCGATTCTTAGTTTCTGACTTTCGTACGTCGAGTTTCAATACCGTCGACGACGAAATCCGACCATGACCCGATTTCACCAAAAAACAGTTTCGCTTCGTCGCAACGTCGAATTATCATCAAGAACGTCTTGAAAGTGCGTTTTTTTATTGAATTTTGCTGTTTTCGTCGATTCTTAGTTTCTGATTTTCGTACATCGAGTTTCAATACTGTCGACGACGAAATCCGACCATGACCTGATTTCACGAAAACACAATTTCGCTTCGTCGCAACTTCGGATTATTATCAAGTACGTACTGAATGTGCGTTTTTTCATTAAGTTTTGCTGTTTTTGTCAATTCGTCATTCCTGCCTTTCGTACATCGAGTTTCAGACTGTCGACGACGAAATCCGACCATCACCCGATTTCACGAAAAAACAGTTTCGCTTCGTCGCAACGTCGAATTATCATCAAGAACGTCTTGAATGTGCGTTTTTTGATTGAATTTTGCTGTTTTCGTCGATTCTTAGTTTCTGATTTTCGTACAGCGAGTTTCAATACCGTCGACGACGAAATCCGACCATGACCCGCTTTCACGAAAACATGATTTCGCTTCAACGCAACCACGATTTAACAGTGAAAACGTACTGAGAGTGCGTTTTTTCATGGACCCTTCGCTGTTTTGCTCGATTCGTTGTTTCTGAGTTTCGTACATCGAGTTTCAATACTGTCGACGACGGAATCCGACAATGTCCCGTTTTTATGAAAACACGATTTCGCTTCGACGCAACGTCGAATCATCATCAAGAACGTCTTGAAAGTGCGTTTTTTGATTGAATTTTGCTGTTTTCGTCGATTCTTAGTTTCTGACTTTCGTACATCGAGTTTCAATACTGTCGACGACGAAATCCGACCATGACCCGCTTTCACGAAAACATGATTTCGCTTCAACGCAACCACGATTTAACAGTGAAAACGTACTGAGAGTGCGTTTTTTCATAGACCCTTCGCTGTTTTGCTCGATTCGTTGTTTCTGACTTTCGTACATCGAGTTTCAATACTGTCGACGACGGAATCCGACAATGACTCGTTTTTATGAAAACACGATTTCGCTTCGACGCAACGTCGAATTATCATCAAGAACGTCTTGAAAGTACGATTTTTGATTGAGTTTTGCTGATTTTGTAAATTCGTCATACCTGCCTTTTGTACATCGAGTTTCAATACTGTCGACGACGAAATCCGACCATGACCCGCTTTCACGAAAACATGATTTCGCTTCAACGCAACCACGATTTAACAGTGAAAACGTACTGAGAGTGCGTTTTTTCAGACCCTTCGCTGTTTTGCTCGATTCGTTGTTTCTGAGTTTCGTACATCGAGTTTCAATACTGTCGACGACGAAATCCGACAATGTCTCGATTTCACGAAAACACGTTTTCGCTTCGACGCAACGTCGAATTATCATCAAGAACGTCTTGAAAGTGCGTTTTTTGATTGAATTTTGCTGTTTTTGTCGATTCTCCGTTTCTGACTTTCGTACATCGAGTTTCAATACTGTCGACGACGAAATCCGACCATGACCCGCTTTCACGAAAACATGATTTCGCTTCAACGCAACCACGATTTAACAGTGAATACGTACTGAGAGTGCGTTGTTTCATAGACCCTTCGCTGTTTTGTCGATTCGTTGTTTCTGACTTTCGTACATCGAGTTTCAATACTGTCGACGACGGAATCCGACAATGTCTCGTTTTGATGAAAACACGATTTCGCTTCGACGCAACGTCGAATTATCATCAAGAACGTCTTGAAAGTGCGTTTTTTGATTGAGTTTTGCTGATTTTGTAAATTCGTCATTCCTGCCTTTCGTACATCGAGTTTCAATACTGTCGACGACGAAATCCAACAATGTCTCGTTTTCATGAAAACACGATTTCGCTTCGACGCAACGTCGAATTATCATCAAGAACGTATCGAAAGTTGGTTTTTTCATGGATTTTCGCTGTTTTGCTCGATTCGTGGTTTCTGACTTTCGTACATCGAGTTTCAATACCGTCGACGACGGAATCCGACAATGTCTCGTTTTTATGAAAACACGATTTCGCTTCGACGCAACGTCGAATTATCATCAAGAACGTCTTGAAAGTGCGTTTTTATATTGAATTTTGTTGTTTTCGTCGATTCTTAGTTTCTGACTTTCGTACGTCGAGTTTCAATACCGTCGACGACGAAATCCGACCATGACCCGATTTCACCAAAAAACAGTTTCGCTTCGTCGCAACGTCGAATTATCATCAAGAACGTCTTGAAAGTGCGTTTTTTTATTGAATTTTGCTGTTTTCGTCGATTCTTAGTTTCTGATTTTCGTACATCGAGTTTCAATACTGTCGACGACGAAATCCGACCATGACCCGATTTCACGAAAACATGATTTCGCTTCAACGCAACCACGATTTAACAGTGAAAACGTACTGAGAGTGCGTTTTTTCAGACCCTTCGCTGTTTTGCTCGATTCGTTGTTTCTGAGTTTCGTACATCGAGTTTCAATACTGTCGACGACGGAATCCGACAATGTCTCGTTTTTATGAAAACACGATTTCGCTTCGACGCAACGTCGAATTATCATCAAGAACGTCATGAAAGTTCGTTTTTTGATTGAATTTTGCTGTTTTCGTCGATTTGTCGTTTCTGATTTTCGTACACCGAGTTTCAATACTGTCGACGACGGAATCCGACAATGTCTCGTTTTTATGAAAACACGATTTCGCTTCGACGCAACGTCGAATTGTCATCAAGAACGTATCGAAAGTTGGTTTTTTCATGGATTTTCGCTGTTTTGCTCGATTCGTGGTTTCTGACTTTCCGTACATCGAGTTTCAATACTGTCGACGACGAAATCCGACCATGACCTGATTTCACGAAAACACAATTTCGCTTCGTCGCAACTTCGGATTATTATCAAGTACGTACTGAATGTGCGTTTTTTCATTAAGTTTTGCTGTTTTTGTCAATTCGTCATTCCTGCCTTTCGTACATCGAGTTTCAGACTGTCGACGACGAAATCCGACCATCACCCGATTTCACGAAAAAACAGTTTCGCTTCGTCGCAACGTCGAATTATCATCAAGAACGTCTTGAATGTGCGTTTTTTGATTGAATTTTGCTGTTTTCGTCGATTCTTAGTTTCTGATTTTCGTACAGCGAGTTTCAATACCGTCGACGACGAAATCCGACCATGACCCGCTTTCACGAAAACATGATTTCGCTTCAACGCAACCACGATTTAACAGTGAAAACGTACTGAGAGTGCGTTTTTTCATGGACCCTTCGCTGTTTTGCTCGATTCGTTGTTTCTGAGTTTCGTACATCGAGTTTCAATACTGTCGACGACGGAATCCGACAATGTCCCGTTTTTATGAAAACACGATTTCGCTTCGACGCAACGTCGAATCATCATCAAGAACGTCTTGAAAGTGCGTTTTTTGATTGAATTTTGCTGTTTTCGTCGATTCTTAGTTTCTGATTTTCGTACAGCGAGTTTCAATACCGTCGACGACGAAATCCGACCATGACCCGCTTTCACGAAAACATGATTTCGCTTCAACGCAACCACGATTTAACAGTGAAAACGTACTGAGAGTGCGTTTTTTCATAGACCCTTCGCTGTTTTGCTCGATTCGTTGTTTCTGACTTTCGTACATCGAGTTTCAATACTGTCGACGACGGAATCCGACAATGACTCGTTTTTATGAAAACACGATTTCGCTTCGACGCAACGTCGAATTATCATCAAGAACGTCTTGAAAGTACGATTTTTGATTGAGTTTTGCTGTTTGTGTAAATTCGTCATACCTGCCTTTTGTACATCGAGTTTCGATACTGTCGACGACGAAATCCGACCATGACCCGCTTTCACGAAAACATGATTTCGCTTCAACGCAACCACGATTTAACAGTGAAAACGTACTGAGAGTGCGTTTTTTCAGACCCTTCGCTGTTTTGCTCGATTCGTTGTTTCTGAGTTTCGTACATCGAGTTTCAATACTGTCGACGACGAAATCCGACAATGTCTCGATTTCACGAAAACATGATTTCGCTTCAACGCAACCACGATTTAACAGTGAAAACGTACTGAGAGTGCGTTTTTTCAGACCCTTCGCTGTTTTGCTCGATTCGTTGTTTCTGAGTTTCGTACATCGAGTTTCAATACTGTCGACGACGAAATCCGACAATGTCTCGATTTCACGAAAACACGTTTTCGCTTCGACGCAACGTCGAATTATCATCAAGAACGTCTTGAAAGTGCGTTTTTTGATTGAATTTTGCTGTTTTTGTCGATTCTCCGTTTCTGACTTTCGTACATCGAGTTTCAATACTGTCGACGACGAAATCCGACCATGACCCGCTTTCACGAAAACATGATTTCGCTTCAACGCAACCACGATTTAACAGTGAATACGTACTGAGAGTGCGTTGTTTCATAGACCCTTCGCTGTTTTGTCGATTCGTTGTTTCTGACTTTCGTACATCGAGTTTCAATACTGTCGACGACGGAATCCGACAATGTCTCGTTTTGATGAAAACACGATTTCGCTTCGACGCAACGTCGAATTATCATCAAGAACGTCTTGAAAGTGCGTTTTTTGATTGAGTTTTGCTGTTTTTGTAAATTCGTCATTCCTGCCTTTCGTACATCGAGTTTCAATACTGTCGACGACGAAATCCAACAATGTCTCGTTTTCATGAAAACACGATTTCGCTTCGACGCAACGTCGAATTATCATCAAGAACGTATCGAAAGTTGGTTTTTTCATGGATTTTCGCTGTTTTGCTCGATTCGTGGTTTCTGACTTTCGTACATCGAGTTTCAATACCGTCGACGACGGAATCCGACAATGTCTCGTTTTTATGAAAACACGATTTCGCTTCGACGCAACGTCGAATTATCATCAAGAACGTCTTGAAAGTGCGTTTTTTTATTGAATTTTGTTGTTTTCGTCGATTCTTAGTTTCTGACTTTCGTACGTCGAGTTTCAATACCGTCGACGACGAAATCCGACCATGACCCGATTTCACCAAAAAACAGTTTCGCTTCGTCGCAACGTCGAATTATCATCAAGAACGTCTTGAAAGTGCGTTTTTGGATTGAATTTTGCTGTTTTCGTCGATTCTTAGTTTCTGATTTTCGTACATCGAGTTTCAATACTGTCGACGACGAAATCCGACCATGACCCGATTTCACGAAAACATGATTTCGCTTCAACGCAACCACGATTTAACAGTGAAAACGTACTGAGAGTGCGTTTTTTCAGACCCTTCGCTGTTTTGCTCGATTCGTTGTTTCTGAGTTTCGTACATCGAGTTTCAATACTGTCGACGACGGAATCCGACAATGTCTCGTTTTTATGAAAACACGATTTCGCTTCGACGCAACGTCGAATTGTCATCAAGAACGTATCGAAAGTTGGTTTTTTCATGGATTTTCGCTGTTTTGCTCGATTCGTGGTTTCTGACTTTCCGTACATCGAGTTTCAATACTGTCGACGACGAAATCCGACCATGACCTGATTTCACGAAAACACAATTTCGCTTCGTCGCAACTTCGGATTATTATCAAGTACGTACTGAATGTGCGTATTTTCATTAAGTTTTGCTGTTTTCGTCAATTCGTCATTCCTGCCTTTCGTACATCGAGTTTCAGACTGTCGACGACGAAATCCGACCATCACCCGATTTCACGAAATAACAGTTTCGCTTCGTCGCAACGTCGAATTATCATCAAGAACGTCTTGAATGTGCGTTTTTTGATTGAATTTTGCTGTTTTCGTCGATTCTTAGTTTCTGATTTTCGTACAGCGAGTTTCAATACCGTCGACGACGAAATCCGACCATGACCCGCTTTCACGAAAACATGATTTCGCTTCAACGCAACCACGATTTAACAGTGAAAACGTACTGAGAGTGCGTTTTTTCATGGACCCTTCGCTGTTTTGCTCGATTCGTTGTTTCTGAGTTTCGTACATCGAGTTTCAATACTGTCGACGACGGAATCCGACAATGTCCCGTTTTTATGAAAACACGATTTCGCTTCGACGCAACGTCGAATCATCATCAAGAACGTCTTGAAAGTGCGTTTTTTGATTGAATTTTGCTGTTTTCGTCGATTCTTAGTTTCTGATTTTCGTACAGCGAGTTTCAATACCGTCGACGACGAAATCCGACCATGACCCGCTTTCACGAAAACATGATTTCGCTTCAACGCAACCACGATTTAACAGTGAAAACGTACTGAGAGTGCGTTTTTTCATAGACCCTTCGCTGTTTTGCTCGATTCGTTGTTTCTGACTTTCGTACATCGAGTTTCAATACTGTCGACGACGGAATCCGACAATGACTCGTTTTTATGAAACCACGATTTCGCTTCGACGCAACGTCGAATTATCATCAAGAACGTCTTGAAAGTACGATTTTTGATTGAGTTTTGCTGTTTGTGTAAATTCGTCATACCTGCCTTTTGTACATCGAGTTTCGATACTGTCGACGACGAAATCCGACCATGACCCGCTTTCACGAAAACATGATTTCGCTTCAACGCAACCACGATTTAACAGTGAAAACGTACTGAGAGTGCGTTTTTTCAGACCCTTCGCTGTTTTGCTCGATTCGTTGTTTCTGAGTTTCGTACATCGAGTTTCAATACTGTCGACGACGAAATCCGACAATGTCTCGATTTCACGAAAACACGTTTTCGCTTCGACGCAACGTCGAATTATCATCAAGAACGTCTTGAAAGTGCGTTTTTTGATTGAATTTTGCTGTTTTTGTCGATTCTCCGTTTCTGACTTTCGTACATCGAGTTTCAATACTGTCGACGACGAAATCCGACCATGACCCGCTTTCACGAAAACATGATTTCGCTTCAACGCAACCACGATTTAACAGTGAATACGTACTGAGAGTGCGTTGTTTCATAGACCCTTCGCTGTTTTGTCGATTCGTTGTTTCTGACTTTCGTACATCGAGTTTCAATACTGTCGACGACGGAATCCGACAATGTCTCGTTTTGATGAAAACACGATTTCGCTTCGACGCAACGTCGAATTATCATCAAGAACGTCTTGAAAGTGCGTTTTTTGATTGAGTTTTGCTGTTTTTGTAAATTCGTCATTCCTGCCTTTCGTACATCGAGTTTCAATACTGTCGACGACGAAATCCAACAATGTCTCGTTTTCATGAAACCACGATTTCGCTTCGACGCAACGTCGAATTATCATCAAGAACGTATCGAAAGTTGGTTTTTTCATGGATTTTCGCTGTTTTGCTCGATTCGTGGTTTCTGACTTTCGTACATCGAGTTTCAATACCGTCGACGACGGAATCCGACAATGTCTCGTTTTTATGAAAACACGATTTCGCTTCGACGCAACGTCGAATTATCATCAAGAACGTCTTGAAAGTGCGTTTTTTTATTGAATTTTGTTGTTTTCGTCGATTCTTAGTTTCTGACTTTCGTACGTCGAGTTTCAATACCGTCGACGACGAAATCCGACCATGACCCGATTTCACCAAAAAACAGTTTCGCTTCGTCGCAACGTCGAATTATCATCATGAACGTCTTGAAAGTGCGTTTTTTTATTGAATTTTGCTGTTTTCGTCGATTCTTAGTTTCTGATTTTCGTACATCGAGTTTCAATACTGTCGACGACGAAATCCGACCATGACCCGATTTCACGAAAACATGATTTCGCTTCAACGCAACCACGATTTAACAGTGAAAACGTACTGAGAGTGCGTTTTTTCAGACCCTTCGCTGTTTTGCTCGATTCGTTGTTTCTGAGTTTCGTACATCGAGTTTCAATACTGTCGACGACGGAATCCGACAATGTCTCGTTTTTATGAAAACACGATTTCGCTTCGACGCAACGTCGAATTATCATCAAGAACGTCATGAAAGTTCGTTTTTTGATTGAATTTTGCTGTTTTCGTCGATTTGTCGTTTCTGATTTTCGTACACCGAGTTTCAATACTGTCGACGACGGAATCCGACAATGTCTCGTTTTTATGAAAACACGATTTCGCTTCGACGCAACGTCGAATTATCATCAAGAACGTATCGAAAGTTGGATTTTTCATGGATTTTCGCTGTTTTGCTCGATTCGTGGTTTCTGACTTTCCGTACATCGAGTTTCAATACTGTCGACGACGAAATCCGACCATGACCTGATTTCACGAAAACACAATTTCGCTTCGTCGCAACTTCGGATTATTATCAAGTACGTACTGAATGTGCGTTTTTTCATTAAGTTTTGCTGTTTTTGTCAATTCGTCATTCCTGCCTTTCGTACATCGAGTTTCAGACTGTCGACGACGAAATCCGACCATCACCCGATTTCACGAAAAAACAGTTTCGCTTCGTCGCAACGTCGAATTATCATCAAGAACGTCTTGAATGTGCGTTTTTTGATTGAATTTTGCTGTTTTCGTCGATTCTTAGTTTCTGATTTTCGTACAGCGAGTTTCAATACCGTCGACGACGAAATCCGACCATGACCCGCTTTCACGAAAACATGATTTCGCTTCAACGCAACCACGATTTAACAGTGAAAACGTACTGAGAGTGCGTTTTTTCATGGACCCTTCGCTGTTTTGCTCGATTCGTTGTTTCTGAGTTTCGTACATCGAGTTTCAATACTGTCGACGACGGAATCCGACAATGTCCCGTTTTTATGAAAACACGATTTCGCTTCGACGCAACGTCGAATCATCATCAAGAACGTCTTGAAAGTGCGTTTTTTGATTGAATTTTGCTGTTTTCGTCGATTCTTAGTTTCTGACTTTCGTACATCGAGTTTCAATACTGTCGACGACGAAATCCGACCATGACCCGCTTTCACGAAAACATGATTTCGCTTCAACGCAACCACGATTTAACAGTGAAAACGTACTGAGAGTGCGTTTTTTCATAGACCCTTCGCTGTTTTGCTCGATTCGTTGTTTCTGACTTTCGTACATCGAGTTTCAATACTGTCGACGACGGAATCCGACAATGACTCGTTTTTATGAAGACACGATTTCGCTTCGACGCAACGTCGAATTATCATCAAGAACGTCTTGAAAGTACGATTTTTGATTGAGTTTTGCTGATTTTGTAAATTCGTCATACCTGCCTTTTGTACATCGAGTTTCAATACTGTCGACGACGAAATCCGACCATGACCCGCTTTCACGAAAACATGATTTCGCTTCAACGCAACCACGATTTAACAGTGAAAACGTACTGAGAGTGCGTTTTTTCAGACCCTTCGCTGTTTTGCTCGATTCGTTGTTTCTGAGTTTCGTACATCGAGTTTCAATACTGTCGACGACGGAATCCGACAATGTCCCGTTTTTATGAAAACACGATTTCGCTTCGACGCAACGTCGAATCATCATCAAGAACGTCTTGAAAGTGCGTTTTTTGATTGAATTTTGCTGTTTTCGTCGATTCTTAGTTTCTGACTTTCGTACATCGAGTTTCAATACTGTCGACGACGAAATCCGACCATGACCCGCTTTCACGAAAACATGATTTCGCTTCAACGCAACCACGATTTAACAGTGAAAACGTACTGAGAGTGCGTTTTTTCATAGACCCTTCGCTGTTTTGCTCGATTCGTTGTTTCTGACTTTCGTACATCGAGTTTCAATACTGTCGACGACGGAATCCGACAATGACTCGTTTTTATGAAAACACGATTTCGCTTCGACGCAACGTCGAATTATCATCAAGAACGTCTTGAAAGTACGATTTTTGATTGAGTTTTGCTGATTTTGTAAATTCGTCATACCTGCCTTTTGTACATCGAGTTTCAATACTGTCGACGACGAAATCCGACCATGACCCGCTTTCACGAAAACATGATTTCGCTTCAACGCAACCACGATTTAACAGTGAAAACGTACTGAGAGTGCGTTTTTTCAGACCCTTCGCTGTTTTGCTCGATTCGTTGTTTCTGAGTTTCGTACATCGAGTTTCAATACTGTCGACGACGAAATCCGACAATGTCTCGATTTCACGAAAACACGTTTTCGCTTCGACGCAACGTCGAATTATCATCAAGAACGTCTTGAAAGTGCGTTTTTTGATTGAATTTTGCTGTTTTTGTCGATTCTCCGTTTCTGACTTTCGTACATCGAGTTTCAATACTGTCGACGACGAAATCCGACCATGACCCGCTTTCACGAAAACATGATTTCGCTTCAACGCAACCACGATTTAACAGTGAATACGTACTGAGAGTGCGTTGTTTCATAGACCCTTCGCTGTTTTGTCGATTCGTTGTTTCTGACTTTCGTACATCGAGTTTCAATACTGTCGACGACGGAATCCGACAATGTCTCGTTTTGATGAAAACACGATTTCGCTTCGACGCAACGTCGAATTATCATCAAGAACGTCTTGAAAGTGCGTTTTTTGATTGAGTTTTGCTGTTTTTGTAAATTCGTCATTCCTGCCTTTCGTACATCGAGTTTCAATACTGTCGACGACGAAATCCAACAATGTCTCGTTTTCATGAAAACACGATTTCGCTTCGACGCAACGTCGAATTATCATCAAGAACGTATCGAAAGTTGGTTTTTTCATGGATTTTCGCTGTTTTGCTCGATTCGTGGTTTCTGACTTTCGTACATCGAGTTTCAATACCGTCGACGACGGAATCCGACAATGTCTCGTTTTTATGAAAACACGATTTCGCTTCGACGCAACGTCGAATTATCATCAAGAACGTCTTGAAAGTGCGTTTTTTTATTGAATTTTGTTGTTTTCGTCGATTCTTAGTTTCTGACTTTCGTACGTCGAGTTTCAATACCGTCGACGACGAAATCCGACCATGACCCGATTTCACCAAAAAACAGTTTCGCTTCGTCGCAACGTCGAATTATCATCAAGAACGTCTTGAAAGTGCGTTTTTTTATTGAATTTTGCTGTTTTCGTCGATTCTTAGTTTCTGATTTTCGTACATCGAGTTTCAATACTGTCGACGACGAAATCCGACCATGACCCGATTTCACGAAAACATGATTTCGCTTCAACGCAACCACGATTTAACAGTGAAAACGTACTGAGAGTGCGTTTTTTCAGACCCTTCGCTGTTTTGCTCGATTCGTTGTTTCTGAGTTTCGTACATCGAGTTTCAATACTGTCGACGACGGAATCCGACAATGTCTCGTTTTTATGAAAACACGATTTCGCTTCGACGCAACGTCGAATTATCATCAAGAACGTCATGAAAGTTCGTTTTTTGATTGAATTTTGCTGATTTCGTCGATTTGTCGTTTCTGATTTTCGTACACCGAGTTTCAATACTGTCGACGACGGAATCCGACAATGTCTCGTTTTTATGAAAACACGATTTCGCTTCGACGCAACGTCGAATTGTCATCAAGAACGTATCGAAAGTTGGTTTTTTCATGGATTTTCGCTGTTTTGCTCGATTCGTGGTTTCTGACTTTCCGTACATCGAGTTTCAATACTGTCGACGACGAAATCCGACCATGACCTGATTTCACGAAAACACAATTTCGCTTCGTCGCAACTTCGGATTATTATCAAGTACGTACTGAATGTGCGTTTTTTCATTAAGTTTTGCTGTTTTTGTCAATTCGTCATTCCTGCCTTTCGTACATCGAGTTTCAGACTGTCGACGACGAAATCCGACCATCACCCGATTTCACGAAAAAACAGTTTCGCTTCGTCGCAACGTCGAATTATCATCAAGAACGTCTTGAATGTGCGTTTTTTGATTGAATTTTGCTGTTTTCGTCGATTCTTAGTTTCTGATTTTCGTACAGCGAGTTTCAATACCGTCGACGACGAAATCCGACCATGACCCGCTTTCACGAAAACATGATTTCGCTTCAACGCAACCACGATTTAACAGTGAAAACGTACTGAGAGTGCGTTTTTTCATGGACCCTTCGCTGTTTTGCTCGATTCGTTGTTTCTGAGTTTCGTACATCGAGTTTCAATACTGTCGACGACGGAATCCGACAATGTCCCGTTTTTATGAAAACACGATTTCGCTTCGACGCAACGTCGAATCATCATCAAGAACGTCTTGAAAGTGCGTTTTTTGATTGAATTTTGCTGTTTTCGTCGATTCTTAGTTTCTGACTTTCGTACATCGAGTTTCAATACTGTCGACGACGAAATCCGACCATGACCCGCTTTCACGAAAACATGATTTCGCTTCAACGCAACCACGATTTAACAGTGAAAACGTACTGAGAGTGCGTTTTTTCATAGACCCTTCGCTGTTTTGCTCGATTCGTTGTTTCTGACTTTCGTACATCGAGTTTCAATACTGTCGACGACGGAATCCGACAATGACTCGTTTTTATGAAAACACGATTTCGCTTCGACGCAACGTCGAATTATCATCAAGAACGTCTTGAAAGTACGATTTTTGATTGAGTTTTGCTGTTTTTGTAAATTCGTCATACCTGCCTTTTGTACATCGAGTTTCAATACTGTCGACGACGAAATCCGACCATGACCCGCTTTCACGAAAACATGATTTCGCTTCAACGCAACCACGATTTAACAGTGAAAACGTACTGAGAGTGCGTTTTTTCAGACCCTTCGCTGTTTTGCTCG
This sequence comes from Ischnus inquisitorius, assembly GCA_963924025.1. Taxonomy (NCBI): domain Eukaryota; kingdom Metazoa; phylum Arthropoda; class Insecta; order Hymenoptera; family Ichneumonidae; genus Ischnus; species Ischnus inquisitorius. Next base: position 15,409,279 of record OZ001253.1, on the reverse strand, counting down.
ATTCGTTGTTTCTGAGTTTCGTACATCGAGTTTCAATACTGTCGACGACGAAATCCGACAATGTCTCGATTTCACGAAAACACGTTTTCGCTTCGACGCAACGTCGAATTATCATCAAGAACGTCTTGAAAGTGCGTTTTTTGATTGAATTTTGCTGTTTTTGTCGATTCTCCGTTTCTGACTTTCGTACATCGAGTTTCAATACTGTCGACGACGAATTCCGACCATGACCCGCTTTCACGAAAACATGATTTCGCTTCAACGCAACCACGATTTAACAGTGAATACGTACTGAGAGTGCGTTGTTTCATAGACCCTTCGCTGTTTTGTCGATTCGTTGTTTCTGACTTTCGTACATCGAGTTTCAATACTGTCGACGACGGAATCCGACAATGTCTCGTTTTGATGAAAACACGATTTCGCTTCGACGCAACGTCGAATTATCATCAAGAACGTCTTGAAAGTGCGTTTTTTGATTGAGTTTTGCTGTTTTTGTAAATTCGTCATTCCTGCCTTTCGTACATCGAGTTTCAATACTGTCGACGACGAAATCCAACAATGTCTCGTTTTCATGAAAACACGATTTCGCTTCGACGCAACGTCGAATTATCATCAAGAACGTATCGAAAGTTGGTTTTTTCATGGATTTTCGCTGTTTTGCTCGATTCGTGGTTTCTGACTTTCGTACATCGAGTTTCAATACCGTCGACGACGGAATCCGACAATGTCTCGTTTTTATGAAAACACGATTTCGCTTCGACGCAACGTCGAATTATCATCAAGAACGTCTTGAAAGTGCGTTTTTTTTATTGAATTTCGTTGTTTTCGTCGATTCTTAGTTTCTGACTTTCGTACGTCGAGTTTCAATACCGTCGACGACGAAATCCGACCATGACCCGATTTCACCAAAAAACAGTTTCGCTTCGTCGCAACGTCGAATTATCATCAAGAACGTCTTGAAAGTGCGGTTTTTTATTGAATTTTGCTGTTTTCGTCGATTCGTAGTTTCTGATTTTCGTACATCGAGTTTCAATACTGTCGACGACGAAATCCGACCATGACCCGATTTCACCAAAAAACAGTTTCGCTTCGTCGCAACGTCGAATTATCATCAAGAACGTATCGAAAGTTGGTTTTTTCATGGATTTTCGCTGTTTTGCTCGATTCGTGGTTTCTGACTTTCGTACATCGAGTTTCAATACCGTCGACGACGAAATCCAACAATGTCTCGTTTTCATGAAAACACGATTTCGCTTCGACGCAACGTCGAATTATCATCAAGAACGTATCGAAAGTTGGTTTTTTCATGGATTTTCGCTGTTTTGCTCGATTCGTGGTTTCTGACTTTCGTACATCGAGTTTCAATACCGTCGACGACGGAATCCGACAATGTCTCGTTTTTATGAAAACACGATTTCGCTTCGACGCAACGTCGAATTATCATCAAGAACGTCTTGAAAGTGCGGTTTTTTATTGAATTTTGCTGTTTTCGTCGATTCGTAGTTTCTGATTTTCGTACATCGAGTTTCAATACTGTCGACGACGAAATCCGACCATGACCCGATTTCACCAAAAAACAGTTTCGCTTCGTCGCAACGTCGAATTATCATCAAGAACGTCTTGAAAGTGCGTTTTTTATTGACTTTCGCTGTTTTTGTTGATTTGTCGTTTCTGATTTTCGTACACCGAGTTTCAATACTGTCGACGACTAAATCCGAAAATGTCTCGTTTTCATGAAAACACGATCTCGCTTCGACGCAACGTCGAATTATCATCACGAACGTCTTGAAAGTGCGTTTTTTGATTGAGTTTTGCTGTTTTTGTAAATTCGTCATTCCTGCCTTTTGTACATCGAGTTTCAATACTGTCGACGACGAAATCCGAAAATGTCTCGTTTTCATGAAAATACGATTTCGCTTCGACGCAACGTCGAATTATCATAAAGAACCTATCGAAAGTTGGTTTTTTCATGGATTTTCGCTGTTTTGCTCGATTCGTGGTTTCTGACTTTCGTACATCGAGTTTCAATACTGTCGACGACGAAATCCGACAATGTCTCGTTTTCATGAAAACACGATTTCGCTTCGACGCAACGTCGAATTATCATCAAGAACGTCTTGAAAGTGCGATTTTTTATTGAGTTTTGCTGTTTTTGTAAATTCGTCATTCCTGCCTTTTGTACATCGAGTTTCAATACTGTCGACGACGAAATCCGACCATGACCCGCTTTCACGAAAACATGATTTCGCTTCAACGCAACCACGATTTAACAGTGAAAACGTACTGAGAGTGCGTTTTTTCAGACCCTTCGCTGTTTTGCTCGATTCGTTGTTTCTGAGTTTCGTACATCGAGTTTCAATACTGTCGACGACGGAATCCGACAATGTCTCGTTTATATGAAAACACGATTTCGCTTCGACGCAACGTCGAATTATCATCAAGAACGTCATGAAAGTGCGTTTTTTGATTGAATTTTGCTGTTTTCGTCGATTTGTCGTTTCTGATTTTCGTACACCGAGTTTCAATACTGTCGACGACGAAATCCGACAATGTCTCGTTTTCATGAAAACACGATTTCGCTTCGACGCAGCGTCGAATTATCATCAAGAACGTATCGAAAATTGGTTTTTTCATGGATTTTCGCTGTTTTGCTCGATTCGTGGTTTCTGACTTTCGTACATCGAGTTTCAATACTGTCGACGACGAAATCCGACCATGACCCGATTTCACGAAAACATGATTTCGCTTCGACGCAAGCACGATTTAACAGTGAAAACGTACTGAGAGTGCGTTTTTTCATAGACCCTTCGCTGTTTTGCTCGCTTCGTTGTTTCTGACTTTCGTCCATCGAGTTTCAATACTGTCGACGACGGAATCCGACAATGTCTCGTTTTGATGAAAACACGATTTCGCTTCGACGCAACGTCGAATTATCATCACGAACGTCTTGAAAGTGCGTTTTTTGATTGAGTTTTGCTGTTTTTGTAAATTCGTCATTCCTGCCTTTTGTACATCGAGTTTCAATACTGTCGACGACGAAATCCGAAAATGTCTCGTTTTCATGAAAATATGATTTCGCTTCGACGCAACGTCGAATTATCATAAAGAACCTATCGAAAGTTGGTTTTTTCATGGATTTTCGCTGTTTTGCTCGATTCGTGGTTTCTGACTTTCGTACATCGAGTTTCAATACTGTCGACGACGAAATCCGACAATGTCTCGTTTTCATGAAAACACGATTTCGCTTCGACGCAACGTCGAATTATCATCAAGAACGTCTTGAAAGTGCGATTTTTTATTGAGTTTTGCTGTTTTTGTAAATTCGTCATTCCTGCCTTTTGTACATCGAGTTTCAATACTGTCGACGACGAAATCCGACCATGACCCGCTTTCACGAAAACATGATTTCGCTTCAACGCAACCACGATTTAACAGTGAAAACGTACTGAGAGTGCGTTTTTTCAGACCCTTCGCTGTTTTGCTCGATTCGTTGTTTCTGAGTTTCGTACATCGAGTTTCAATACTGTCGACGACGGAATCCGACAATGTCTCGTTTATATGAAAACACGATTTCGCTTCGACGCAACGTCGAATTATCATCAAGAACGTCATGAAAGTGCGTTTTTTGATTGAATTTTGCTGTTTTCGTCGATTTGTCGTTTCTGATTTTCGTACACCGAGTTTCAATACTGTCGACGACGAAATCCGACAATGTCTCGTTTTCATGAAAACACGATTTCGCTTCGACGCAACGTCGAATTATCATCAAGAACGCATCGAAAGTTGGTTTTTTTATGGATTTTCGCTGTTTTGCTCGATTCGTGGTTTCTGACTTTCCGTACATCGAGTTTCAATACTGTCGACGACGAAATCCAACAATGTCTCGTTTTCATGAAAACACGATTTCGCTTCGACGCAACGTCGAATTATCATCAAGAACGTATCGAAAGTTGGTTTTTTCATGGATTTTCGCTGTTTTGCTCGATTCGTGGTTTCTGACTTTCGTACATCGAGTTTCAATACTGTCGACGACTAAATCCGAAAATGTCTCGTTTTCATGAAAATACGATCTCGCTTCGACGCAACGTCGAATTATCATCACGAACGTCTTGAAAGTGCGTTTTTTGATTGAGTTTTGCTGTTTTTGTAAATTCGTCATTCCTGCCTTTTGTACATCGAGTTTCAATACTGTCGACGACGAAATCCGAAAATGTCTCGTTTTCATGAAAATACGATTTCGCTTCGACGCAACGTCGAATTATCATAAAGAACCTATCGAAAGTTGGTTTTTTCATGGATTTTCGCTGTTTTGCTCGATTCGTGGTTTCTGACTTTCGTACATCGAGTTTCAATACTGTCGACGACGAAATCCGACAATGTCTCGTTTTCATGAAAACACGATTTCGCTTCGACGCAACGTCGAATTATCATCAAGAACGTCTTGAAAGTGCGTTTTTTCAGACCCTTCGCTGTTTTGCTCGATTCGTTGTTTCTGAGTTTCGTACATCGAGTTTCAATACTGTCGACGACGGAATCCGACAATGTCTCGTTTATATGAAAACACGATTTCGCTTCGACGCAACGTCGAATTATCATCAAGAACGTCATGAAAGTGCGTTTTTTGATTGAATTTTGCTGTTTTCGTCGATTTGTCGTTTCTGATTTTCGTACACCGAGTTTCAATACTGTCGACGACGAAATCCGACAATGTCTCGTTTTCATGAAAACACGATTTCGCTTCGACGCAACGTCGAATTATCATCAAGAGCGTATCGAAAGTTGGTTTTTTCATGGATTTTCGCTGTTTTGCTCGATTCGTGGTTTCTGAGTTTCGTACATCGAGATTCAATACTGTCGACGACGAAATCCGACAATGTCTCGTTTACATGAAAACACGATTTCGCTTCGACGCAACGTCGAATTATCATCAAGAACGTCTTGAAAGTACGATTTTTGATTGAGTTTTGCTGTTTTTGTAAATTCGTCATACCTGCCTTTTGTACATCGAGTTTCAATACTGTCGACGACGAAATCCGACCATGACCCGCTTTCACGAAAACATGATTTCGCTTCAACGCAACCACGATTTAACAGTGAAAACGTACTGAGAGTGCGTTTTTTCAGACCCTTCGCTGTTTTGCTCGCTTCGTTGTTTCTGAGTTTCGTACATCGAGTTTCAATACTGTCGACGACGAAATCCGACCATGACCCGCTTTCACGAAAACATGATTTCGCTTCAACGCAACCACGATTTAACAGTGAAAACGTACTGAGAGTGCGTTTTTTCATGGACCCTTCGCTGTTTTGCTCGATTCGTTGTTTCTGAGTTTCGTACATCGAGTTTCAATACTGTCGACGACGGAATCCGACAATGTCTCGTTTTTATGAAAACACGATTTCGCTTCGACGCAACGTCGAATCATCATCAAGAACGTCTTGAAAGTGCGTTTTTTGATTGAATTTTGCTGTTTTCGTCGATTCTTAGTTTCTGACTTTCGTACATCGAGTTTCAATACTGTCGACGACGAAATCCGACCATGACCCGCTTTCACGAAAACATGATTTCGCTTCAACGCAACCACGATTTAACAGTGAAAACGTACTGAGAGTGCGTTTTTTCATAGACCCTTCGCTGTTTTGCTCGATTCGTTGTTTCTGACTTTCGTACATCGAGTTTCAATACTGTCGACGACGGAATCCGACAATGTCTCGTTTTCCTGAAAACACGATTTCGCTTCGACGCAACGTCGAATTATCATCAAGAACGTCTTGAAAGTGCATTGTTTTATTGAATTTTGGTGTTTTTGTCGATTCGTCGTTTCTGACTTTCGTACATCGAGTTTCAATACTGTCGACGACGAAATCCAACAATGTCTCGTTTTCATGAAAACACGATTTCGTTTCGACGCAACGTCGAATTATCATCAAGAACGTCTTGAAAGTGCGATTTTTGATTGAGTTTTGCTGTTTTTGTAAATTCGTCATTCCTGCCTTTTGTACATCGAGTTTCAATACTGTCGACGACGAAATCCGACCATGACCCGCTTTCACGAAAACATGATTTCGCTTCGTCGCAACCACGATTTAACAGTGAAAACGTACTGAGAGTGCGTTTTTTCATGGACCCTTCGCTGTTTTGCTTGATTCGTTGTTTCTGAGTTTCGTACATCGAGTTTCAATACTGTCGACGACGGAATCCGACAATGTCTCGTTTATATGAAAACACGATTTCGCTTCGACGCAACGTCGAATTATCATCAAGAACGTCATGAAAGTGCGTTTTTTGATTGAATTTTGCTGTTTTCGTCGATTTGTCGTTTCTGATTTTCGTACACCGAGTTTCAATACTGTCGACGACGAAATCCGACAATGTCTCGTTTTCATGAAAACACGATTTCGCTTCGACGCAACGTCGAATTATCATCAAGAGCGTATCGAAAGTTGGTTTTTTCATGGATTTTCGCTGTTTTGCTCGATTCGTGGTTTCTGACTTTCGTACATCGAGTTTCAATACTGTCGACGACGAAATCCGACAATGTCTCGTTTTCATGAAAACACGATTTCGCTTCGACGCAACGTCGAATTATCATCAAGAACGTCTTGAAAGTACGATTTTTGATTGAGTTTTGCTGTTTTTGTAAATTCGTCATACCTGCCTTTTGTACATCGAGTTTCAATACTGTCGACGACGAAATCCGACCATGACCCGCTTTCACGAAAACATGATTTCGCTTCAACGCAACCACGATTTAACAGTGAAAACGTACTGAGAGTGCGTTTTTTCAGACCCTTCGCTGTTTTGCTCGATTCGTTGTTTCTGAGTTTCGTACATCGAGTTTCAATACTGTCGACGACGAAATCCGACAATGTCTCGTTTTCATGAAAACACGATTTCGCTTCGACGCAACGTCGAATTATCATCAAGAACGTCTTGAAAGTGCGTTTTTTGATTGAATTTTGCTGTTTTCGTCGATTCTTAGTTTCTGACTTTCGTACATCGAGTTTCAATACTGTCGACGACGAAATCCGACCATGACCCGCTTTCACGAAAACATGATTTCGCTTCGTCGCAACCACGATTTAACAGTGAAAACGTACTGAGAGTGCGTTTTTTCATGGACCCTTCGCTGTTTTGCTTGATTCGTTGTTTCTGAGTTTCGTACATCGAGTTTCAATACTGTCGACGACTGAATCCGACAATGTCTCGTTTTTATGAAAACACGATTTCGCTTCGACGCAACGTCGAATTATCATCAAGAACGTCTTGAAAGTGCGTTTTTTGATTGAATTTTGCTGTTTTCGTCGATTCTTAGTTTCTGACTTTCGTACATCGAGTTTCAATACTGTCGACGACGAAATCCGACCATGACCCGCTTTCACGAAAACATGATTTCGCTTCGTCGCAACCACGATTTAACAGTGAAAACGTACTGAGAGTGCGTTTTTTCATGGACCCTTCGCTGTTTTGCTTGATTCGTTGTTTCTGAGTTTCGTACATCGAGTTTCAATACTGTCGACGACTGAATCCGACAATGTCTCGTTTTTATGAAAACACGATTTCGCTTCGACGCAACGTCGAATTATCATCAAGAACGTCTTGAAAGTGCGTTTTTTGATTGAATTTTGCTGTTTTCGTCGATTCTTAGTTTCTGACTTTCGTACGTCGAGTTTCAATACCGTCGACGACGAAATCCGACCATGACCCGATTTCACCAAAAAACAGTTTCGCTTCGTCGCAACGTCGAATTATCATCAAGAACGTCTTGAAAGTGCGTTTTTTGATTGAATTTTGCTGTTTTCGTCGATTCTTAGTTTCTGATTTTCGTACATCGAGTTTCAATACTGTCGACGACGAAATCCGACCATGACCCGATTTCACGAAAACATGATTTCGCTTCGACGCAAGCACGATTTAACAGTGAAAACGTACTGACAGTGCGTTTTTTCATAGACCCTTCGCTGTTTTGCTCGCTTCGTTGTTTCTGACTTTCGTCCATCGAGTTTCAATACTGTCGACGACGGAATCCGACAATGTCTCGTTTTGATGAAAACACGATTCCGCTTCGACGCAACGTCGAATTATCATCAAGAACGTCTTGAAAGTGCGTTTTTTGATTGAGTTTTGCTGTTTTTGTAAATTCGTCATTCCTGCCTTTTGTACATCGAGTTTCAATACTGTCGACGACGAAATCCGACCATGACCCGCTTTCACGAAAACATGATTTCGCTTCAACGCAACCACGATTTAACAGTGCAAACGTACTGAGAGTGCGTTTTTTCAGACCCTTCGCTGTTTTGCTCGATTCGTTGTTTCTGAGTTTCGTACATCGAGTTTCAATACTGTCGACGACGAAATCCGACAATGTCTCGTTTTCATGAAATCACGATTTCGCTTCGACGCAACGTCGAATTATCATCAAGAACGTATCGAAAGTTGGTTTTTTCATGGATTTTCGCTGTTTTGCTCGATTCGTGGTTTCTGACTTTCGTACATCGAGTTTCAATACTGTCGACGACGGAATCCGACAATGTCTCGTTTTTATGAAAACACAATTTCGCTTCGACGCAACGTCGAATTATCATCAAGAACGTCATGAAAGTGCGTTTTTTGATTGAATTTTGCTGTTTTCGTCGATCTGTCGTTTCTGATTTTCGTACAGCGAGTTTCAATACTGTCGACGACGAAATCCGACAATGTCTCGTTTTCATGAAAACACGATTTCGCTTCGACGCAACGTCGAATTATCATCAAGAACGTATCGAAAGTTGGTTTTTTCATGGATTTTCGCTGTTTTGCTCGATTCGCGGTTTCTGACTTTCGTACATCGAGTTTCAATACTGCCGACGACGAAATCCGACAATGTCTCGTTTTCATGAAAACACGATTTCGCTTCGACGCAACGTCGAATTATCATCAAGAACGTCTTGAAAGTACGATTTTTGATTGAGTTTTGCGGTTTTTGTAAATTCGTCATTCCTGCCTTTTGTACATCGAGTTTCAATACTGTCGACGACGAAATCCGACCATGACCCGCTTTCACGAAAACATGATTTCGCTTCAACGCAACCACGATTTAACAGTGAAAACGTACTGAGAGTGCGTTTTTTCAGACCCTTCGCTGTTTTGCTCGATTCGTTGTTTCTGAGTTTCGTACATCGAGTTTCAATACTGTCGACGACGGAATCCGACAATGTCTCGTTTTTATGAAAACACGATTTCGCTTCGACGCAACGTCGAATTATCATCAAGAACGTATCGAAAGTTGGTTTTTTAATGGATTTTCGCTGTTTTGCTCGATTCGTGGTTTCTGACTTTCCGTACATCGAGTTTCAATACTGTCGACGACGAAATCCGACCATGACCTGATTTCACGAATACACAATTTCGCTTCGTCGCAACTTCGGATTATTATCAAGTACGTACTGAATGTGCGTTTTTTCATTAAGTTTTGCTGTTTTTGTCAATTCGTCATTCCTGCCTTTCGTACATCGAGTTTCTGACTGTCGACGACGAAATCCGACCATCACCCGATTTCACGAAAAAACAGTTTCGCTTCGTCGCAACGTCGAATTATTATCAAGAACATCTTGAATGTGCGTTTTTTGATTGAGTTTTGCTGTTTTTGTAAATTCGTCATTCCTGCCTTTTGTACATCGAGTTTCAATACTGTCGACGACGAAATCCGAAAATGTCTCGTTTTCATGAAAATACGATTTCGCTTCGACGCAACGTCGAATTATCATAAAGAACCTATCGAAAGTTGGTTTTTTCATGGATTTTCGCTGTTTTGCTCGATTCGTGGTTTCTGACTTTCGTACATCGAGTTTCAATACTGTCGACGACGAAATCCGACAATGTCTCGTTTTCATGAAAACACGATTTCGCTTCGACGCAACGTCGAATTATCATCAAGAACGTCTTGAAAGTGCGATTTTTGATTGAGTTTTGCTGTTTTTGTAAATTCGTCATTCCTGCCTTTTGTACATCGAGTTTCAATACTGTCGACGACGAAATCCGACCATGACCCGCTTTCACGAAAACATGATTTCGCTTCAACGCAACCACGATTTAACAGTGAAAACGTACTGAGAGTGCGTTTTTTCAGACCCTTCGCTGTTTTGCTCGATTCGTTGTTTCTGAGTTTCGTACATCGAGTTTCAATACTGTCGACGACGGAATCCGACAATGTCTCGTTTATATGAAAACACGATTTCGCTTCGACGCAACGTCGAATTATCATCAAGAACGTCATGAAAGTGCGTTTTTTGATTGAATTTTGCTGTTTTCGTCGATTTGTCGTTTCTGATTTTCGTACACCGAGTTTCAATACTGTCGACGACGAAATCCGACAATGTCTCGTTTTCATGAAAACACGATTTCGCTTCGACGCAACGTCGAATTATCATCAAGAGCGTATCGAAAGTTGGTTTTTTCATGGATTTTCGCTGTTTTGCTCGATTCGTGGTTTCTGACTTTCGTACATCGAGTTTCAATACTGTCGACGACGAAATCCGACAATGTCTCGTTTACATGAAAACACGATTTCGCTTCGACGCAACGTCGAATTATCATCAAGAACGTCTTGAAAGTACGATTTTTGATTGAGTTTTGCTGTTTTTGTAAATTCGTCATACCTGCCTTTTGTACATCGAGTTTCAATACTGTCGACGACGAAATCCGACCATGACCCGCTTTCACGAAAACATGATTTCGCTTCAACGCAACCACGATTTAACAGTGAAAACGTACTGAGAGTGCGTTTTTTCAGACCCTTCGCTGTTTTGCTCGATTCGTTGTTTCTGAGTTTCGTACATCGAGTTTCAATACTGTCGACGACAAAATCCGACAATGTCTCGTTTTTATGAAAACACGATTTCGCTTCGACGCAACGTCGAATTATCATCAAGAACGTCATGAAAGTTCGTTTTTTGATTGAATTTTGCTGTTTTCGTCGATTTGTCGTTTCTGATTTTCGTACACCGAGTTTCAATACTGTCGACGACGAAATCCGACAATGTCTCGTTTTCATGAAAACACGATTTCGCTTCGACGCAACGTCGAATTATCATCAAGAACGTATCGAAAGTTGGTTTTTTCATGGATTTTCGCTGTTTTGCTCGATTCGTGGTTTCTGACTTTCGTACATCGAGTTTCAATGATGTCGACGACGAAATCCGACAATGTCTCGTTTACATGAAAACACGATCTCGCTTCGACGCAACGTCGAATTATCATCACGAACGTCTTGAAAGTGCGTTTTTTGATTGAGTTTTGCTGTTTTTGTAAATTCGTCATTCCTGCCTTTTGTACATCGAGTTTCAATACTGTCGACGACGGAATCCGAAAATGTCTCGTTTTCATGAAAATACGATTTCGCTTCGACGCAACGTCGAATTATCATCGCGAACGTCTTGAAAGTGCGTTTTTTGATTGAGTTTTGCTGTTTTTGTAAATTCGTCATTCCTGCCTTTTGTACATCGAGTTTCAATACTGTCGACGACGAAATCCGAAAATGTCTCGGTTTCATGAAAATACGATTTCGCTTCGACGCAACGTCGAATTATCATCAAGAACGTATCGAAAGTTGGTTTTTTCATGGATTTTCGCTGTTTTGCTCGATTCGTGGTTTCTGACTTTCGTACATCGAGTTTCAATACTGTCGACGACGGAATCCGACAATGTCTCGTTTTTATGAAAACACGATTTCGCTTCGACGCAACGTCGAATTATCATCAAGAACGTCATGAAAGTGCGTTTTTTGATTGAATTTTGCTGTTTTCGTCGATCTGTCGTTTCTGATTTTCGTACACCGAGTTTCAATACTGTCGACGACGAAATCCGACCATGACCCGCTTTCACGAAAACATGATTTCGCTTCAACGCAACCACGATTTAACAGTGAAAACGTAGTGAGAGTGCGTTTTTTCAGACCCTTCGCTGTTTTGCTCGATTCGTTGTTTCTGAGTTTCGTACATCGAGTTTCAATAGTGTCGACGACGGAATCCGACAATGTCTCGTTTTTATGAAAACACGATTTCGCTTCGACGCAACGTCGAATTATCATCAAGAACGTATCGAAAGTTGGTTTTTTTATGGATTTTCGCTGTTTTGCTCGATTCGTGGTTTCTGACTTTCCGTACATCGAGTTTCAATACTGTCGACGACGAAATCCGACCATGACCTGATTTCACGAATACACAATTTCGCTTCGTCGCAACTTCGGATTATTATCAAGTACGTACTGAATGTGCGTTTTTTCATTAAGTTTTGCTGTTTTTGTCAATTCGTCATTCCTGCCTTTCGTACATCGAGTTTCTGACTGTCGACGACGAAATCCGACCATCACCCGATTTCACGAAAAAACAGTTTCGCTTCGTCGCAACGTCGAATTATCATCAAGAACATCTTGAATGTGCGTTTTTTGATTGAATTTTGCTGTTTTCGTCGATTCTTAGTTTCTGATTTTCGTACAGCGAGTTTCAATACCGTCGACGACGAAATCCGACAATGTCTCGATTTCACGAAAACACGTTTTCGCTTCGACGCAACGTCGAATTATCATCAAGAACGCCTTGAAAGTGCGTTTTTTGATTGAATTTTGCTGTTTTTGTCGATTCTCCGTTTCTGACTTTCGTACATCGAGTTTCAATACTGTCGACGACGTAATCCGACCATGACCCGCTTTCACGAAAACATGATTTCGCTTCAACGCAACCACGATTTAACAGTGAATACGTACTGAGAGTGCGTTGTTTCATAGACCCTTCGCTGTTTTGTCGATTCGTTGTTTCTGATTTTCGTACATCGAGTTTCAATACTGTCGACGACGGAATCCGACAATGTCTCGTTTTGATGAAAACACGATTTCGCTTCGACGCAACGTCGAATTATCATCAAGAACGTCTTGAAAGTGCGTTTTTTGATTGAATTTTGCTGTTTTCGTCGATTCTTAGTTTCTGACTTTCGTACATCGAGTTTCAATACTGTCGACGACGAAATCCGACCATGACCCGCTTTCACGAAAACATGATTTCGCTTCAACGCAACCACGATTTAACAGTGAAAACGTACTGAGAGTGCGTTTTTTCATAGACCCTTCGCTGTTTTGCTCGATTCGTTGTTTCTGACTTTCGTACATCGAGTTTCAATACTATCGACGACGGAATCCGACAATGTCTCGTTTTCCTGAAAACACGATTTCGCTTCGACGCAACGTCGAATTATCATCAAGAACGTCTTGAAAGTGCGTTGTTTTATTGAATTTTGGTGTTTTTGTCGATTCGTCGTTTCTGACTTTCGTACATCGAGTTTCAATACTGTCGACGACGAAATCCAACAATGTCTCGTTCTCATGAAAACACGATTTCGTTTCGACGCAACGTCGAATTATCATCAAGAACGTCTTGAAAGTGCGATTTTTGATTGAGTTTTGCTGTTTTTGTAAATTCGTCATTCCTGCCTTTTGTACATCGAGTTTCAATACTGTCGACGACGAAATCCGACCATGACCCGCTTTCACGAAAACATGATTTCGCTTCGTCGCAACCACGATTTAACAGTGAAAACGTACTGAGAGTGCGTTTTTTCATGGACCCTTCGCTGTTTTGCTTGATTCGTTGTTTCTGAGTTTCGTACATCGAGTTTCAATACTGTCGACGACTGAATCCGACAATGTCTCGTTTTTATGAAAACACGATTTCGCTTCGACGCAACGTCGAATTATCATCAAGAACGTCTTGAAAGTGCGTTTTTTGATTGAATTTTGCTGTTTTCGTCGATTCTTAGTTTCTGACTTTCGTACATCGAGTTTCAATACTGTCGACGACGAAATCCGACCATGACCCGCTTTCACGAAAACATGATTTCGCTTCAACGCAACCACGATTTAACAGTGAAAACGTACTGAGAGTGCGTTTTTTCATGGACCCTTCGCTGTTTTGCTCGATTCGTTGTTTCTGAGTTTCGTACATCGAGTTTCAATACTGTCGACGACGGAATCCGACAATGTCTCTTTTTCATGAAAACACGATTTCGCTTCGACGCAACGTCGAATTATCATCAAGAACGTATCGAAAGTTGGTTTTTTCATGGATTTTCGCTGTTTTGCTCGATTCGTGGTTTCTGACTTTCGTACATCGAGTTTCAATACTGTCGACGACGAAATCCGACAATGTCTCGTTTACATGAAAACACGATTTCGCTTCGACGCAACGTCGAATTATCATCAAGAACGTCTTGAAAGTACGATTTTTGATTGAGTTTTGCGGTTTTTGTAAATTCGTCATTCCTGCCTTTTGTACATCGAGTTTCAATACTGTCGACGACGAAATCCGACCATGACCCGCTTTCACGAAAACATGATTTCGCTTCAACGCAACCACGATTTAACAGTGAAAACGTACTGAGAGTGCGTTTTTTCAGACCCTTCGCTGTTTTGCTCGATTCGTTGTTTCTGAGTTTCGTACATCGAGTTTCAATACTGTCGACGACGGAATCCGACAATGTCTCGTTTTTATGAAAACACGATTTCGCTTCGACGCAACGTCGAATTATCATCAAGAACGTATCGAAAGTTGGTTTTTTTATGGATTTTCGCTGTTTTGCTCGATTCGTGGTTTCTGACTTTCCGTACATCGAGTTTCAATACTGTCGACGACGAAATCCGACCATGACCTGATTTCACGAATACACAATTTCGCTTCGTCGCAACTTCGGATTATTATCAAGTACGTACTGAATGTGCGTTTTTTCATTAAGTTTTGCTGTTTTTGTCAATTCGTCATTCCTGCCTTTCGTACATCGAGTTTCTGACTGTCGACGACGAAATCCGACCATCACCCGATTTCACGAAAAAACAGTTTCGCTTCGTCGCAACGTCGAATTATTATCAAGAACATCTTGAATGTGCGTTTTTTGATTGAGTTTTGCTGTTTTTGTAAATTCGTCATTCCTGCCTTTTGTACATCGAGTTTCAATACTGTCGACGACGAAATCCGAAAATGTCTCGTTTTCATGAAAATACGATTTCGCTTCGACGCAACGTCGAATTATCATAAAGAACCTATCGAAAGTTGGTTTTTTCATGGATTTTCGCTGTTTTGCTCGATTCGTGGTTTCTGACTTTCGTACATCGAGTTTCAATACTGTCGACGACGAAATCCGACAATGTCTCGTTTTCATGAAAACACGATTTCGCTTCGACGCAACGTCGAATTATCATCAAGAACGTCTTGAAAGTGCGATTTTCGATTGAGTTTTGCTGTTTTTGTAAATTCGTCATTCCTGCCTTTTGTACATCGAGTTTCAATACTGTCGACGACGAAATCCGACCATGACCCGCTTTCACGAAAACATGATTTCGCTTCAACGCAACCACGATTTAACAGTGAAAACGTACTGAGAGTGCGTTTTTTCAGACCCTTCGCTGTTTTGCTCGATTCGTTGTTTCTGAGTTTCGTACATCGAGTTTCAATACTGTCGACGACGGAATCCGACAATGTCTCGTTTATATGAAAACACGATTTCGCTTCGACGCAACGTCGAATTATCATCAAGAACGTCATGAAAGTGCGTTTTTTGATTGAATTTTGCTGTTTTCGTCGATTTGTCGTTTCTGATTTTCGTACACCGAGTTTCAATACTGTCGACGACGAAATCCGACAATGTCTCGTTTTCATGAAAACACGATTTCGCTTCGACGCAACGTCGAATTATCATCAAGAGCGTATCGAAAGTTGGTTTTTTCATGGATTTTCGCTGTTTTGCTCGATTCGTGGTTTCTGACTTTCGTACATCGAGTTTCAATACTGTCGACGACGAAATCCGACAATGTCTCGTTTACATGAAAACACGATTTCGCTTCGACGCAACGTCGAATTATCATCAAGAACGTCTTGAAAGTACGATTTTTGATTGAGTTTTGCTGTTTTTGTAAATTCGTCATACCTGCCTTTTGTACATCGAGTTTCAATACTGTCGACGACGAAATCCGACCATGACCCGCTTTCACGAAAACATGATTTCGCTTCAACGCAACCACGATTTAACAGTGAAAACGTACTGAGAGTGCGTTTTTTCAGACCCTTCGCTGTTTTGCTCGATTCGTTGTTTCTGAGTTTCGTACATCGAGTTTCAATACTGTCGACGACAAAATCCGACAATGTCTCGTTTTTATGAAAACACGATTTCGCTTCGACGCAACGTCGAATTATCATCAAGAACGTCATGAAAGTTCGTTTTTTGATTGAATTTTGCTGTTTTCGTCGATTTGTCGTTTCTGATTTTCGTACACCGAGTTTCAATACTGTCGACGACGAAATCCGACAATGTCTCGTTTTCATGAAAACACGATTTCGCTTCGACGCAACGTCGAATTATCATCAAGAGCGTATCGAAAGTTGGTTTTTTCATGGATTTTCGCTGTTTTGCTCGATTCGTGGTTTCTGACCTTCGTACATCGAGTTTCAATACTGTCGACGACGAAATCCGACAATGTCTCGTTTACATGAAAACACGATCTCGCTTCGACGCAACGTCGAACTATCATCACGAACGTCTTGAAAGTGCGTTTTTTGATAGAGTTTTGCTGTTTTTGTAAATTCGTCATTCCTGCCTTTTGTACATCGAGTTTCAATACTGTCGACGACGAAATCCGAAAATGTCTCGTTTTCATGAAAATACGATTTCGCTTCGACGCAACGTCGAATTATCATCACGAACGTCTTGAAAGTGCGTTTTTTGATTGAGTTTTGCTGTTTTTGTAAATTCGTCATTCCTGCCTTTTGTACATCGAGTTTCAATACTGTCGACGACGAAATCCGAAAATGTCTCGTTTTCATGAAAATACGATTTCGCTTCGACGCAACGTCGAATTATCATCAAGAACGTATCGAAAGTTGGTTTTTTCATGGATTTTCGCTGTTTTGCTCGATTCGTGGTTTCTGACTTTCGTACATCGAGTTTCAATACTGTCGACGACGGAATCCGACAATGTCCCGTTTTTATGAAAACACGATTTCGCTTCGACGCAACGTCGAATTATCATCAAGAACGTCATGAAAGTGCGTTTTTTGATTGAATTTTGCTGTTTTCGTCGATCTGTCGTTTCTGATTTTCGTACACCGAGTTTCAATACTGTCGACGACGAAATCCGACAATGTCTCGTTTTCATGAAAACACGATTTCGCTTCGACGCAACGTCGAATTATCATCAAGAACGTATCGAAAGTTGGTTTTTTCATGGATTTTCGCTGTTTTGCTCGATTCGTGGTTTCTGACTTTCGTACATCGAGTTTCAATACTGCCGACGACGAAATCCGACAATGTCTCGTTTTCATGAAAACACGATTTCGCTTCGACGCAACGTCGAATTATCATCAAGAACGTCTTGAAAGTACGATTTTTGATTGAGTTTTGCGGTTTTTGTAAATTCGTCATTCCTGCCTTTTGTACATCGAGTTTCAATACTGTCGACGACGAAATCCGACCATGACCCGCTTTCACGAAAACATGATTTCGCTTCAACGCAACCACGATTTAACAGTGAATACGTACTGACAGTGCGTTGTTTCATAGACCCTTCGCTGTTTTGTCGATTCGTTGTTTCTGATTTTCGTACATCGAGTTTCAATACTGTCGACGACGGAATCCGACAATGTCTCGTTTTGATGAAAACACGATTTCGCTTCGACGCAACGTCGAATTATCATCAAGAACGTCTTGAAAGTGCGTTTTTTGATTGAGTTTTGCTGTTTTTGTAAATTCGTCATTCCTGCCTTTCGTACATCGAGTTTCAATACTGTCGACGACGAAATCCAACAATGTCTCGTTTTCATGAAAACACGATTTCGCTTCGACGCAACGTCGAATTATCATCAAGAACGTATCGAAAGTTGGTTTTTTCATGGATTTTCGCTGTTTTGCTCGATTCGTGAATTCTGACTTTCGTACATCGAGTTTCAATACCGTCGACGACGGAATCCGACAATGTCTCGTTTTTATGAAAACACGATTTCGCTTCGACGCAACGTCGAATTATCATCAAGAACGTCTTGAAAGTGCGTTTTTTGATTGAATTTTGTTGTTTTCGTCGATTCTTAGTTTCTGACTTTCGTACGTCGAGTTTCAATACCGTCGACGACGAAATCCGACCATGACTCGATTTCACCAAAAAACAGTTTCGCTTCGTCGCAACGTCGAATTATCATCAAGAACGTCTTGAAAGTGCGTTTGTTTATTGAATTTTGCTGTTTTCGTCGATTCTTAGTTTCTGATTTTCGTACATCGAGTTTCAATACTGTCGACGACGAAATCCGACCATGACCCGCTTTCACGAAAACATGATTTCGCTTCAACGCAACCACGATTTAACAGTGAATACGTACTGAGAGTGCGTTGTTTCATAGACCCTTCGCTGTTTTGTCGATTCGTTGTTTCTGACTTTCGTACATCGAGTTTCAATACTGTCGACGACGGAATCCGACAATGTCTCGTTTTGATGAAAACACGATTTCGCTTCGACGCAACGTCGAATTATCATCAAGAACGTCTTGAAAGGGCGTTTTTCGATTGAGTTTTGCTGTTTTTGTAAATTCGTCTATCCTGCCTTTCGTACATCGAGTTTCTGACTGTCGACGACGAAATCCGACCATCACTCGATTTCACGAAAAAACAGTTTCGCTTCGTCGCAACGTCGAATTATCATCAAGAACATCTTGAATGTGCGTTTTTTGATTGAATTTTGCTGTTTTCGTCGATTCTTAGTTTCTGATTTTCGTACAGCGAGTTTCAATACCGTCGACGACGAAATCCGACAATGTCTCGATTTCACGAAAACACGTTTTCGCTTCGACGCAACGTCGAATTATCATCAAGAACGCCTTGAAAGTGCGTTTTTTGATTGAATTTCGCTGTTTTTGTCGATTCTCCGTTTCTGACTTTCGTACATCGAGTTTCAATACTGTCGACGACGTAATCCGACCATGACCCGCTTTCACGAAAACATGATTTCGCTTCAACGCAACCACGATTTAACAGTGAATACGTACTGAGAGTGCGTTGTTTCATAGACCCTTCGCTGTTTTGTCGATTCGTTGTTTCTGACTTTCGTACATCGAGTTTCAATACTGTCGACGACGGAATCCGACAATGTCTCGTTTTGATGAAAACACGATTTCGCTTCGACGCAACGTCGAATTATCATCAAGAACGTCTTGAAAGTGCGATTTTTGATTGAGTTTTGCTGTTTTTGTAAATTCGTCATTCCTGCCTTTTGTACATCGAGTTTCAATACTGTCGACGACGAAATCCGACCATGACCCGCTTTCACGAAAACATGATTTCGCTTCGTCGCAACCACGATTTAACAGTGAAAACGTACTGAGAGTGCGTTTTTTCATGGACCCTTCGCTGTTTTGCTTGATTCGTTGTTTCTGAGTTTCGTACATCGAGTTTCAATACTGTCGACGACGGAATCCGACAATGTCTCGTTTATATGAAAACACGATTTCGCTTCGACGCAACGTCGAATTATCATCAAGAACGTCATGAAAGTGCGTTTTTTGATTGAATTTTGCTGTTTTCGTCGATTTGTCGTTTCTGATTTTCGTACACCGAGTTTCAATACTGTCGACGACGAAATCCGACAATGTCTCGTTTTCATGAAAACACGATTTCGCTTCGACGCAACGTCGAATTATCATCAAGAGCGTATCGAAAGTTGGTTTTTTCATGGATTTTCGCTGTTTTGCTCGATTCGTGGTTTCTGACTTTCGTACATCGAGTTTCAATACTGTCGACGACGAAATCCGACAATGTCTCGTTTACATGAAAACACGATTTCGCTTCGACGCAACGTCGAATTATCATCAAGAACGTCTTGAAAGTACGATTTTTGATTGAGTTTTGCTGTTTTTGTAAATTCGTCATACCTGCCTTTTGTACATCGAGTTTCAATACTGTCGACGACGAAATCCGACCATGACCCGCTTTCACGAAAACATGATTTCGCTTCAACGCAACCACGATTTAACAGTGAAAACGTACTGAGAGTGCGTTTTTTCAGACCCTTCGCTGTTTTGCTCGATTCGTTGTTTCTGAGTTTCGTACATCGAGTTTCAATACTGTCGACGACGAAATCCGACAATGTCTCGTTTTCATGAAAACACGATTTCGCTTCGACGCAACGTCGAATTATCATCAAGAACGTCTTGAAAGTGCGTTTTTTGATTGAATTTTGCTGTTTTCGTCGATTCTTAGTTTCTGACTTTCGTACATCGAGTTTCAATACTGTCGACGACGAAATCCGACCATGACCCGCTTTCACGAAAACATGATTTCGCTTCGTCGCAACCACGATTTAACAGTGAAAACGTACTGAGAGTGCGTTTTTTCATGGACCCTTCGCTGTTTTGCTTGATTCGTTGTTTCTGAGTTTCGTACATCGAGTTTCAATACTGTCGACGACTGAATCCGACAATGTCTCGTTTTTATGAAAACACGATTTCGCTTCGACGCAACGTCGAATTATCATCAAGAACGTCTTGAAAGTGCGTTTTTTGATTGAATTTTGCTGTTTTCGTCGATTCTTAGTTTCTGACTTTCGTACATCGAGTTTCAATACTGTCGACGACGAAATCCGACCATGACCCGCTTTCACGAAA
Source organism: Ischnus inquisitorius (assembly GCA_963924025.1). NCBI lineage: Eukaryota > Metazoa > Arthropoda > Insecta > Hymenoptera > Ichneumonidae > Ischnus > Ischnus inquisitorius. The sequence goes on along the minus strand of OZ001253.1, from coordinate 15,388,618 downwards.
ACATGATTTCGCTTCGTCGCAACCACGATTTAACAGTGAAAACGTACTGAGAGTGCGTTTTTTCATGGACCCTTCGCTGTTTTGCTTGATTCGTTGTTTCTGAGTTTCGTACATCGAGTTTCAATACTGTCGACGACTGAATCCGACAATGTCTCGTTTTTATGAAAACACGATTTCGCTTCGACGCAACGTCGAATTATCATCAAGAACGTCTTGAAAGTGCGTTTTTTGATTGAATTTTGCTGTTTTCGTCGATTCTTAGTTTCTGACTTTCGTACGTCGAGTTTCAATACCGTCGACGACGAAATCCGACCATGACCCGATTTCACCAAAAAACAGTTTCGCTTCGTCGCAACGTCGAATTATCATCAAGAACGTCTTGAAAGTGCGTTTTTTGATTGAATTTTGCTGTTTTCGTCGATTCTTAGTTTCTGATTTTCGTACATCGAGTTTCAATACTGTCGACGACGAAATCCGACCATGACCCGATTTCACGAAAACATGATTTCGCTTCGACGCAAGCACGATTTAACAGTGAAAACGTACTGACAGTGCGTTTTTTCATAGACCCTTCGCTGTTTTGCTCGCTTCGTTGTTTCTGACTTTCGTCCATCGAGTTTCAATACTGTCGACGACGGAATCCGACAATGTCTCGTTTTGATGAAAACACGATTCCGCTTCGACGCAACGTCGAATTATCATCAAGAACGTCTTGAAAGTGCGTTTTTTGATTGAGTTTTGCTGTTTTTGTAAATTCGTCATTCCTGTCATTCGTACATCGAGTTTCAATACTGTCGACGACGAATTCCGACAATGTCTCGTTTTCATGAAAACACGATTTCGCTTCGACGCAACGTCGAATTATCATCAAGAACGTCTTGAAAGTGCGATTTTTGATTGAGTTTTGCTGTTTTTGTAAATTCGTCATTCCTGCCTTTTGTACATCGAGTTTCAATACTGTCGACGACGAAATCCGACCATGACCCGCTTTCACGAAAACATGATTTCGCTTCAACGCAACCACGATTTAACAGTGCAAACGTACTGAGAGTGCGTTTTTTCAGACCCTTCGCTGTTTTGCTCGATTCGTTGTTTCTGAGTTTCGTACATCGAGTTTCAATACTGTCGACGACGAAATCCGACAATGTCTCGTTTTCATGAAAACACGATTTCGCTTCGACGCAACGTCGAATTATCATCAAGAACGTATCGAAAGTTGGTTTTTTCATGGATTTTCGCTGTTTTGCTCGATTCGTGGTTTCTGACTTTCGTACATCGAGTTTCAATACTGTCGACGACGGAATCCGACAATGTCTCGTTTTTATGAAAACACAATTTCGCTTCGACGCAACGTCGAATTATCCGTATGCGGAAAATTCATCGAAAACAATTCATCGAAAAACAATTCATCGAAAACAATTCATCGAAAACAATTCATCGAAAACACAATTCATCGAAAACACAATTCATCGAAAACAATTCATCGAAAACACAATTCATCGAAAACAATTCATCGAAAACACAATTCGTCGAAAACAATTCATCGAAAACACAATTCGTCGAAAACAATTCATCGAAAACACAATTCATCGAAAACAATTCATCGAAAGCACAATTCATCGAAACACAATTCATCGAAAACAATTCATCGAAAACACAATTCATCGAAAATAAAATTTCCAAGAAATATAACATAATTTTTTTTTTTAATTTTTTTTTTCTTAATTGGTTATCAATCCGGAAAGTACAATTTATCAAAAATACATTTTATACATACATCTCTCGACACATCTCGCTTGAACACAACTATTCCACTCAAAATACTATTTCCACACACCCTTCGCCGTGCTCCGCACGCACTCGACTCTTCCACGCAGAATACTATTTCCACACACCCTTCGCCGTGCCCCGCACGCACTCGACTCTTCCACGCAGAATACTATTTCCACACACCCTTCGCCGTGCCCCTCACGGCGGATGAATTGTTTTCGATGAATTGTGTTTTCGATGAATTGTTTTCGATGAATTGTGTTTCGATGAATTGTGCTTTCGATGAATTGTGTTTTCGATGAATTGTTTTCGATGAATTGTGCTTTCGATGAATTGTTTTCGATGAATTGTGTTTTCGATGAATTGTTTTCGATGAATTGTGTTTTCGATTAATTGTTTTCGATGAATTGTGTTTTCGATGAATTGTTTTCGATGAATTGTGTTTTCGATGAATTGTTTTCGATGAATTGTTTTCGATGAATTGTGTTTCGATGAATTGTTTTCGATGAATTTTCCGCAAAGCCGAATTATCATCAAGAACGTCATGAAAGTGCGTTTTTTGATTGAATTTTGCTGTTTTCGTCGATCTGTCGTTTCTGATTTTCGTACAGCGAGTTTCAATACTGTCGACGACGAAATCCGACAATGTCTCGTTTTCATGAAAACACGATTTCGCTTCGACGCAACGTCGAATTATCATCAAGAACGTATCGAAAGTTGGTTTTTTCATGGATTTTCGCTGTTTTGCTCGATTCGCGGTTTCTGACTTTCGTACATCGAGTTTCAATACTGCCGACGACGAAATCCGACAATGTCTCGTTTTCATGAAAACACGATTTCGCTTCGACGCAACGTCGAATTATCATCAAGAACGTCTTGAAAGTACGATTTTTGATTGAGTTTTGCGGTTTTTGTAAATTCGTCATTCCTGCCTTTTGTACATCGAGTTTCAATACTGTCGACGACGAAATCCGACCATGACCCGCTTTCACGAAAACATGATTTCGCTTCAACGCAACCACGATTTAACAGTGAAAACGTACTGAGAGTGCGTTTTTTCAGACCCTTCGCTGTTTTGCTCGATTCGTTGTTTCTGAGTTTCGTACATCGAGTTTCAATACTGTCGACGACGGAATCCGACAATGTCTCGTTTTTATGAAAACACGATTTCGCTTCGACGCAACGTCGAATTATCATCAAGAACGTATCGAAAGTTGGTTTTTTAATGGATTTTCGCTGTTTTGCTCGATTCGTGGTTTCTGACTTTCCGTACATCGAGTTTCAATACTGTCGACGACGAAATCCGACCATGACCTGATTTCACGAATACACAATTTCGCTTCGTCGCAACTTCGGATTATTATCAAGTACGTACTGAATGTGCGTTTTTTCATTAAGTTTTGCTGTTTTTGTCAATTCGTCATTCCTGCCTTTCGTACATCGAGTTTCTGACTGTCGACGACGAAATCCGACCATCACCCGATTTCACGAAAAAACAGTTTCGCTTCGTCGCAACGTCGAATTATTATCAAGAACATCTTGAATGTGCGTTTTTTGATTGAGTTTTGCTGTTTTTGTAAATTCGTCATTCCTGCCTTTTGTACATCGAGTTTCAATACTGTCGACGACGAAATCCGAAAATGTCTCGTTTTCATGAAAATACGATTTCGCTTCGACGCAACGTCGAATTATCATAAAGAACCTATCGAAAGTTGGTTTTTTCATGGATTTTCGCTGTTTTGCTCGATTCGTGGTTTCTGACTTTCGTACATCGAGTTTCAATACTGTCGACGACGAAATCCGACAATGTCTCGTTTTCATGAAAACACGATTTCGCTTCGACGCAACGTCGAATTATCATCAAGAACGTCTTGAAAGTGCGATTTTTGATTGAGTTTTGCTGTTTTTGTAAATTCGTCATTCCTGCCTTTTGTACATCGAGTTTCAATACTGTCGACGACGAAATCCGACCATGACCCGCTTTCACGAAAACATGATTTCGCTTCAACGCAACCACGATTTAACAGTGAAAACGTACTGAGAGTGCGTTTTTTCAGACCCTTCGCTGTTTTGCTCGATTCGTTGTTTCTGAGTTTCGTACATCGAGTTTCAATACTGTCGACGACGGAATCCGACAATGTCTCGTTTATATGAAAACACGATTTCGCTTCGACGCAACGTCGAATTATCATCAAGAACGTCATGAAAGTGCGTTTTTTGATTGAATTTTGCTGTTTTCGTCGATTTGTCGTTTCTGATTTTCGTACACCGAGTTTCAATACTGTCGACGACGAAATCCGACAATGTCTCGTTTTCATGAAAACACGATTTCGCTTCGACGCAACGTCGAATTATCATCAAGAGCGTATCGAAAGTTGGTTTTTTCATGGATTTTCGCTGTTTTGCTCGATTCGTGGTTTCTGACTTTCGTACATCGAGTTTCAATACTGTCGACGACGAAATCCGACAATGTCTCGTTTACATGAAAACACGATTTCGCTTCGACGCAACGTCGAATTATCATCAAGAACGTCTTGAAAGTACGATTTTTGATTGAGTTTTGCTGTTTTTGTAAATTCGTCATACCTGCCTTTTGTACATCGAGTTTCAATACTGTCGACGACGAAATCCGACCATGACCCGCTTTCACGAAAACATGATTTCGCTTCAACGCAACCACGATTTAACAGTGAAAACGTACTGAGAGTGCGTTTTTTCAGACCCTTCGCTGTTTTGCTCGATTCGTTGTTTCTGAGTTTCGTACATCGAGTTTCAATACTGTCGACGACAAAATCCGACAATGTCTCGTTTTTATGAAAACACGATTTCGCTTCGACGCAACGTCGAATTATCATCAAGAACGTCATGAAAGTTCGTTTTTTGATTGAATTTTGCTGTTTTCGTCGATTTGTCGTTTCTGATTTTCGTACACCGAGTTTCAATACTGTCGACGACGAAATCCGACAATGTCTCGTTTTCATGAAAACACGATTTCGCTTCGACGCAACGTCGAATTATCATCAAGAACGTATCGAAAGTTGGTTTTTTCATGGATTTTCGCTGTTTTGCTCGATTCGTGGTTTCTGACTTTCGTACATCGAGTTTCAATGATGTCGACGACGAAATCCGACAATGTCTCGTTTACATGAAAACACGATCTCGCTTCGACGCAACGTCGAATTATCATCACGAACGTCTTGAAAGTGCGTTTTTTGATTGAGTTTTGCTGTTTTTGTAAATTCGTCATTCCTGCCTTTTGTACATCGAGTTTCAATACTGTCGACGACGGAATCCGAAAATGTCTCGTTTTCATGAAAATACGATTTCGCTTCGACGCAACGTCGAATTATCATCGCGAACGTCTTGAAAGTGCGTTTTTTGATTGAGTTTTGCTGTTTTTGTAAATTCGTCATTCCTGCCTTTTGTACATCGAGTTTCAATACTGTCGACGACGAAATCCGAAAATGTCTCGTTTTCATGAAAATACGATTTCGCTTCGACGCAACGTCGAATTATCATCAAGAACGTATCGAAAGTTGGTTTTTTCATGGATTTTCGCTGTTTTGCTCGATTCGTGGTTTCTGACTTTCGTACATCGAGTTTCAATACTGTCGACGACGGAATCCGACAATGTCTCGTTTTTATGAAAACACGATTTCGCTTCGACGCAACGTCGAATTATCATCAAGAACGTCATGAAAGTGCGTTTTTTGATTGAATTTTGCTGTTTTCGTCGATCTGTCGTTTCTGAATTTCGTACACCGAGTTTCAATACTGTCGACGACGAAATCCGACCATGACCCGCTTTCACGAAAACATGATTTCGCTTCAACGCAACCACGATTTAACAGTGAAAACGTAGTGAGAGTGCGTTTTTTCAGACCCTTCGCTGTTTTGCTCGATTCGTTGTTTCTGAGTTTCGTACATCGAGTTTCAATAGTGTCGACGACGGAATCCGACAATGTCTCGTTTTTATGAAAACACGATTTCGCTTCGACGCAACGTCGAATTATCATCAAGAACGTATCGAAAGTTGGTTTTTTTATGGATTTTCGCTGTTTTGCTCGATTCGTGGTTTCTGACTTTCCGTACATCGAGTTTCAATACTGTCGACGACGAAATCCGACCATGACCTGATTTCACGAATACACAATTTCGCTTCGTCGCAACTTCGGATTACTATCAAGTACGTACTGAATGTGCGTTTTTTCATTAAGTTTTGCTGTTTTTGTCAATTCGTCATTCCTGCCTTTCGTACATCGAGTTTCTGACTGTCGACGACGAAATCCGACCATCACCCGATTTCACGAAAAAACAGTTTCGCTTCGTCGCAACGTCGAATTATCATCAAGAACATCTTGAATGTGCGTTTTTTGATTGAATTTTGCTGTTTTCGTCGATTCTTAGTTTCTGATTTTCGTACAGCGAGTTTCAATACCGTCGACGACGAAATCCGACAATGTCTCGTTTTGATGAAAACACGATTTCGCTTCGACGCAACGTCGAATTATCATCAAGAACGTCTTGAAAGTGCGTTTTTTGATTGAATTTTGCTGTTTTCGTCGATTCTTAGTTTCTGACTTTCGTACATCGAGTTTCAATACTGTCGACGACGAAATCCGACCATGACCCGCTTTCACGAAAACATGATTTCGCTTCAACGCAACCACGATTTAACAGTGAAAACGTACTGAGAGTGCGTTTTTTCATAGACCCTTCGCTGTTTTGTCGATTCGTTGTTTCCGATTTTCGTACATCGAGTTTCAATACTGTCGACGACGGAATCCGACAATGTCTCGTTTTGATGAAAACACGATTTCGCTTCGACGCAACGTCGAATTATCATCAAGAACGTCTTGAAAGTGCGTTTTTTGATTGAATTTTGCTGTTTTCGTCGATTCTTAGTTTCTGACTTTCGTACATCGAGTTTCAATACTGTCGACGACGAAATCCGACCATGACCCGCTTTCACGAAAACATGATTTCGCTTCAACGCAACCACGATTTAACAGTGAAAACGTACTGAGAGTGCGTTTTTTCATAGACCCTTCGCTGTTTTGCTCGATTCGTTGTTTCTGACTTTCGTACATCGAGTTTCAATACTGTCGACGACGGAATCCGACAATGTCTCGTTTTCCTGAAAACACGATTTCGCTTCGACGCAACGTCGAATTATCATCAAGAACGTCTTGAAAGTGCGTTGTTTTATTGAATTTTGGTGTTTTTGTCGATTCGTCGTTTCTGACTTTCGTACATCGAGTTTCAATACTGTCGACGACGAAATCCAACAATGTCTCGTTCTCATGAAAACACGATTTCGTTTCGACGCAACGTCGAATTATCATCAAGAACGTCTTGAAAGTGCGATTTTTGATTGAGTTTTGCTGTTTTTGTAAATTCGTCATTCCTGCCTTTTGTACATCGAGTTTCAATACTGTCGACGACGAAATCCGACCATGACCCGCTTTCACGAAAACATGATTTCGCTTCGTCGCAACCACGATTTAACAGTGAAAACGTACTGAGAGTGCGTTTTTTCATGGACCCTTCGCTGTTTTGCTTGATTCGTTGTTTCTGAGTTTCGTACATCGAGTTTCAATACTGTCGACGACTGAATCCGACAATGTCTCGTTTTTATGAAAACACGATTTCGCTTCGACGCAACGTCGAATTATCATCAAGAACGTCTTGAAAGTGCGTTTTTTGATTGAATTTTGCTGTTTTCGTCGATTCTTAGTTTCTGACTTTCGTACATCGAGTTTCAATACTGTCGACGACGAAATCCGACCATGACCCGCTTTCACGAAAACATGATTTCGCTTCAACGCAACCACGATTTAACAGTGAAAACGTACTGAGAGTGCGTTTTTTCATGGACCCTTCGCTGTTTTGCTCGATTCGTTGTTTCTGAGTTTCGTACATCGAGTTTCAATACTGTCGACGACGGAATCCGACAATGTCTCTTTTTCATGAAAACACGATTTCGCTTCGACGCAACGTCGAATTATCATCAAGAACGTATCGAAAGTTGGTTTTTTCATGGATTTTCGCTGTTTTGCTCGATTCGTGGTTTCTGACTTTCGTACATCGAGTTTCAATACTGTCGACGACGAAATCCGACAATGTCTCGTTTACATGAAAACACGATTTCGCTTCGACGCAACGTCGAATTATCATCAAGAACGTCTTGAAAGTACGATTTTTGATTGAGTTTTGCGGTTTTTGTAAATTCGTCATTCCTGCCTTTTGTACATCGAGTTTCAATACTGTCGACGACGAAATCCGACCATGACCCGCTTTCACGAAAACATGATTTCGCTTCAACGCAACCACGATTTAACAGTGAAAACGTACTGAGAGTGCGTTTTTTCAGACCCTTCGCTGTTTTGCTCGATTCGTTGTTTCTGAGTTTCGTACATCGAGTTTCAATACTGTCGACGACGGAATCCGACAATGTCTCGTTTTTATGAAAACACGATTTCGCTTCGACGCAACGTCGAATTATCATCAAGAACGTATCGAAAGTTGGTTTTTTTATGGATTTTCGCTGTTTTGCTCGATTCGTGGTTTCTGACTTTCCGTACATCGAGTTTCAATACTGTCGACGACGAAATCCGACCATGACCTGATTTCACGAATACACAATTTCGCTTCGTCGCAACTTCGGATTATTATCAAGTACGTACTGAATGTGCGTTTTTTCATTAAGTTTTGCTGTTTTTGTCAATTCGTCATTCCTGCCTTTCGTACATCGAGTTTCTGACTGTCGACGACGAAATCCGACCATCACCCGATTTCACGAAAAAACAGTTTCGCTTCGTCGCAACGTCGAATTATTATCAAGAACATCTTGAATGTGCGTTTTTTGATTGAGTTTTGCTGTTTTTGTAAATTCGTCATTCCTGCCTTTTGTACATCGAGTTTCAATACTGTCGACGACGAAATCCGAAAATGTCTCGTTTTCATGAAAATACGATTTCGCTTCGACGCAACGTCGAATTATCATAAAGAACCTATCGAAAGTTGGTTTTTTCATGGATTTTCGCTGTTTTGCTCGATTCGTGGTTTCTGACTTTCGTACATCGAGTTTCAATACTGTCGACGACGAAATCCGACAATGTCTCGTTTTCATGAAAACACGATTTCGCTTCGACGCAACGTCGAATTATCATCAAGAACGTCTTGAAAGTGCGATTTTCGATTGAGTTTTGCTGTTTTTGTAAATTCGTCATTCCTGCCTTTTGTACATCGAGTTTCAATACTGTCGACGACGAAATCCGACCATGACCCGCTTTCACGAAAACATGATTTCGCTTCAACGCAACCACGATTTAACAGTGAAAACGTACTGAGAGTGCGTTTTTTCAGACCCTTCGCTGTTTTGCTCGATTCGTTGTTTCTGAGTTTCGTACATCGAGTTTCAATACTGTCGACGACGGAATCCGACAATGTCTCGTTTATATGAAAACACGATTTCGCTTCGACGCAACGTCGAATTATCATCAAGAACGTCATGAAAGTGCGTTTTTTGATTGAATTTTGCTGTTTTCGTCGATTTGTCGTTTCTGATTTTCGTACACCGAGTTTCAATACTGTCGACGACGAAATCCGACAATGTCTCGTTTTCATGAAAACACGATTTCGCTTCGACGCAACGTCGAATTATCATCAAGAGCGTATCGAAAGTTGGTTTTTTCATGGATTTTCGCTGTTTTGCTCGATTCGTGGTTTCTGACTTTCGTACATCGAGTTTCAATACTGTCGACGACGAAATCCGACAATGTCTCGTTTACATGAAAACACGATTTCGCTTCGACGCAACGTCGAATTATCATCAAGAACGTCTTGAAAGTACGATTTTTGATTGAGTTTTGCTGTTTTTGTAAATTCGTCATACCTGCCTTTTGTACATCGAGTTTCAATACTGTCGACGACGAAATCCGACCATGACCCGCTTTCACGAAAACATGATTTCGCTTCAACGCAACCACGATTTAACAGTGAAAACGTACTGAGAGTGCGTTTTTTCAGACCCTTCGCTGTTTTGCTCGATTCGTTGTTTCTGAGTTTCGTACATCGAGTTTCAATACTGTCGACGACAAAATCCGACAATGTCTCGTTTTTATGAAAACACGATTTCGCTTCGACGCAACGTCGAATTATCATCAAGAACGTCATGAAAGTTCGTTTTTTGATTGAATTTTGCTGTTTTCGTCGATTTGTCGTTTCTGATTTTCGTACACCGAGTTTCAATACTGTCGACGACGAAATCCGACAATGTCTCGTTTTCATGAAAACACGATTTCGCTTCGACGCAACGTCGAATTATCATCAAGAGCGTATCGAAAGTTGGTTTTTTCATGGATTTTCGCTGTTTTGCTCGATTCGTGGTTTCTGACCTTCGTACATCGAGTTTCAATACTGTCGACGACGAAATCCGACAATGTCTCGTTTACATGAAAACACGATCTCGCTTCGACGCAACGTCGAATTATCATCACGAACGTCTTGAAAGTGCGTTTTTTGATAGAGTTTTGCTGTTTTTGTAAATTCGTCATTCCTGCCTTTTGTACATCGAGTTTCAATACTGTCGACGACGAAATCCGAAAATGTCTCGTTTTCATGAAAATACGATTTCGCTTCGACGCAACGTCGAATTATCATCACGAACGTCTTGAAAGTGCGTTTTTTGATTGAGTTTTGCTGTTTTTGTAAATTCGTCATTCCTGCCTTTTGTACATCGAGTTTCAATACTGTCGACGACGAAATCCGAAAATGTCTCGTTTTCATGAAAATACGATTTCGCTTCGACGCAACGTCGAATTATCATCAAGAACGTATCGAAAGTTGGTTTTTTCATGGATTTTCGCTGTTTTGCTCGATTCGTGGTTTCTGACTTTCGTACATCGAGTTTCAATACTGTCGACGACGGAATCCGACAATGTCCCGTTTTTATGAAAACACGATTTCGCTTCGACGCAACGTCGAATTATCATCAAGAACGTCATGAAAGTGCGTTTTTTGATTGAATTTTGCTGTTTTCGTCGATCTGTCGTTTCTGATTTTCGTACACCGAGTTTCAATACTGTCGACGACGAAATCCGACAATGTCTCGTTTTCATGAAAACACGATTTCGCTTCGACGCAACGTCGAATTATCATCAAGAACGTATCGAAAGTTGGTTTTTTCATGGATTTTCGCTGTTTTGCTCGATTCGTGGTTTCTGACTTTCGTACATCGAGTTTCAATACTGCCGACGACGAAATCCGACAATGTCTCGTTTTCATGAAAACACGATTTCGCTTCGACGCAACGTCGAATTATCATCAAGAACGTCTTGAAAGTACGATTTTTGATTGAGGTTTGCGGTTTTTGTAAATTCGTCATTCCTGCCTTTTGTACATCGAGTTTCAATACTGTCGACGACGAAATCCGACCATGACCCGCTTTCACGAAAACATGATTTCGCTTCAACGCAACCACGATTTAACAGTGAATACGTACTGACAGTGCGTTGTTTCATAGACCCTTCGCTGTTTTGTCGATTCGTTGTTTCTGATTTTCGTACATCGAGTTTCAATACTGTCGACGACGGAATCCGACAATGTCTCGTTTTGATGAAAACACGATTTCGCTTCGACGCAACGTCGAATTATCATCAAGAACGTCTTGAAAGTGCGTTTTTTGATTGAGTTTTGCTGTTTTTGTAAATTCGTCATTCCTGCCTTTCGTACATCGAGTTTCAATACTGTCGACGACGAAATCCAACAATGTCTCGTTTTCATGAAAACACGATTTCGCTTCGACGCAACGTCGAATTATCATCAAGAACGTATCGAAAGTTGGTTTTTTCATGGATTTTCGCTGTTTTGCTCGATTCGTGAATTCTGACTTTCGTACATCGAGTTTCAATACCGTCGACGACGGAATCCGACAATGTCTCGTTTTTATGAAAACACGATTTCGCTTCGACGCAACGTCGAATTATCATCAAGAACGTCTTGAAAGTGCGTTTTTTGATTGAATTTTGTTGTTTTCGTCGATTCTTAGTTTCTGACTTTCGTACGTCGAGTTTCAATACCGTCGACGACGAAATCCGACCATGACTCGATTTCACCAAAAAACAGTTTCGCTTCGTCGCAACGTCGAATTATCATCAAGAACGTCTTGAAAGTGCGTTTGTTTATTGAATTTTGCTGTTTTCGTCGATTCTTAGTTTCTGATTTTCGTACATCGAGTTTCAATACTGTCGACGACGAAATCCGACCATGACCCGCTTTCACGAAAACATGATTTCGCTTCAACGCAACCACGATTTAACAGTGAATACGTACTGAGAGTGCGTTGTTTCATAGACCCTTCGCTGTTTTGTCGATTCGTTGTTTCTGACTTTCGTACATCGAGTTTCAATACTGTCGACGACGGAATCCGACAATGTCTCGTTTTGATGAAAACACGATTTCGCTTCGACGCAACGTCGAATTATCATCAAGAACGTCTTGAAAGGGCGTTTTTCGATTGAGTTTTGCTGTTTTTGTAAATTCGTCTATCCTGCCTTTCGTACATCGAGTTTCTGACTGTCGACGACGAAATCCGACCATCACTCGATTTCACGAAAAAACAGTTTCGCTTCGTCGCAACGTCGAATTATCATCAAGAACATCTTGAATGTGCGTTTTTTGATTGAATTTTGCTGTTTTCGTCGATTCTTAGTTTCTGATTTTCGTACAGCGAGTTTCAATACCGTCGACGACGAAATCCGACAATGTCTCGATTTCACGAAAACACGTTTTCGCTTCGACGCAACGTCGAATTATCATCAAGAACGCCTTGAAAGTGCGTTTTTTGATTGAATTTCGCTGTTTTTGTCGATTCTCCGTTTCTGACTTTCGTACATCGAGTTTCAATACTGTCGACGACGTAATCCGACCATGACCCGCTTTCACGAAAACATGATTTCGCTTCAACGCAACCACGATTTAACAGTGAATACGTACTGAGAGTGCGTTGTTTCATAGACCCTTCGCTGTTTTGTCGATTCGTTGTTTCTGACTTTCGTACATCGAGTTTCAATACTGTCGACGACGGAATCCGACAATGTCTCGTTTTGATGAAAACACGATTTCGCTTCGACGCAACGTCGAATTATCATCAAGAACGTCTTGAAAGTGCGTTTTTTGATTGAGTTTTGCTGTTTTTGTAAATTCGTCATTCCTGCCTTTCGTACATCGAGTTTCAATACTGTCGACGACGAAATCCAACAATGTCTCGTTTTCATGAAAACACGATTTCGCTTCGACGCAACGTCGAATTATCATCAAGAACGTATCGAAAGTTGGTTTTTTCATGGATTTTCGCTGTTTTGCTCGATTCGTGGTTTCTGACTTTCGTACATCGAGTTTCAATACTGTCGACGACGGAATCCGACAATGTCTCGTTTTTATGAAAACACGATTTCGCTTCGACGCAACGTCGAATTATCATCAAGAACGTCATGAAAGTGCGTTTTTTGATTGAATTTTGCTGTTTTCGTCGATCTGTCGTTTCTGATTTTCGTACACCGAGTTTCAATACTGTCGACGACGAAATCCGACAATGTCTCGTTTTCATGAAAACACGATTTCGCTTCGACGCAACGTCGAATTATCATTAAGAACGTATCGAAAGTTGGTTTTTTCATGGATTTTCGCTGTTTTGCTCGATTCGTGGTTTCTGACTTTCGTACATCGAGTTTCAATACTGCCGACGACGAAATCCGACAATGTCTCGTTTTCATGAAAACACGATTTCGCTTCGACGCAACGTCGAATTATCATCAAGAACGTCTTGAAAGTACGATTTTTGATTGAGTTTTGCGGTTTTTGTAAATTCGTCATTCCTGCCTTTTGTACATCGAGTTTCAATACTGTCGACGACGAAATCCGACCATGACCCGCTTTCACGAAAACATGATTTCGCTTCAACGCAACCACGATTTAACAGTGAATACGTACTGACAGTGCGTTGTTTCATAGACCCTTCGCTGTTTTGTCGATTCGTTGTTTCTGATTTTCGTACATCGAGTTTCAATACTGTCGACGACGGAATCCGACAATGTCTCGTTTTGATGAAAACACGATTTCGCTTCGACGCAACGTCGAATTATCATCAAGAACGTCTTGAAAGTGCGTTTTTTGATTGAGTTTTGCTGTTTTTGTAAATTCGTCATTCCTGCCTTTCGTACATCGAGTTTCAATACTGTCGACGACGAAATCCAACAATGTCTCGTTTTCATGAAAACACGATTTCGCTTCGACGCAACGTCGAATTATCATCAAGAACGTATCGAAAGTTGGTTTTTTCATGGATTTTCGCTGTTTTGCTCGATTCGTGGTTTCTGACTTTCGTACATCGAGTTTCAATACCGTCGACGACGGAATCCGACAATGTCTCGTTTTTATGAAAACACGATTTCGCTTCGACGCAACGTCGAATTATCATCAAGAACGTCTTGAAAGTGCGTTTTTTGATTGAATTTTGTTGTTTTCGTCGATTCTTAGTTTCTGACTTTCGTACGTCGAGTTTCAATACCGTCGACGACGAAATCCGACCATGACTCGATTTCACCAAAAAACAGTTTCGCTTCGTCGCAACGTCGAATTATCATCAAGAACGTCTTGAAAGTGCGTTTTTTTATTGAATTTTGCTGTTTTCGTCGATTCTTAGTTTCTGATTTTCGTACATCGAGTTTCAATACTGTCGACGACGAAATCCGACCATGACCCGCTTTCACGAAAACATGATTTCGCTTCAACGCAACCACGATTTAACAGTGAATACGTACTGAGAGTGCGTTGTTTCATAGACCCTTCGCTGTTTTGTCGATTCGTTGTTTCTGACTTTCGTACATCGAGTTTCAATACTGTCGACGACGGAATCCGACAATGTCTCGTTTTGATGAAAACACGATTTCGCTTCGACGCAACGTCGAATTATCATCAAGAACGTCTTGAAAGTGCGTTTTTCGATTGAGTTTTGCTGTTTTTGTAAATTCGTCTATCCTGCCTTTCGTACATCGAGTTTCTGACTGTCGACGACGGAATCCGACCATCACTCGATTTCACGAAAAAACAGTTTCGCTTCGTCGCAACGTCGAATTATCATCAAGAACATCTTGAATGTGCGTTTTTTGATTGAATTTTGCTGTTTTCGTCGATTCTTAGTTTCTGATTTTCGTACAGCGAGTTTCAATACCGTCGACGACGAAATCCGACAATGTCTCGATTTCACGAAAACACGTTTTCGCTTCGACGCAACGTCGAATTATCATCAAGAACGCCTTGAAAGTGCGTTTTTTGATTGAATTTTGCTGTTTTTGTCGATTCTCCGTTTCTGACTTTCGTACATCGAGTTTCAATACTGTCGACGACGTAATCCGACCATGACCCGCTTTCACGAAAACATGATTTCGCTTCAACGCAACCACGATTTAACAGTGAATACGTACTGAGAGTGCGTTGTTTCATAGACCCTTCGCTGTTTTGTCGATTCGTTGTTTCTGACTTTCGTACATCGAGTTTCAATACTGTCGACGACGGAATCCGACAATGTCTCGTTTTGATGAAAACACGATTTCGCTTCGACGCAACGTCGAATTATCATCAAGAACGTCTTGAAAGTGCGTTTTTTGATTGAGTTTTGCTGTTTTTGTAAATTCGTCATTCCTGCCTTTTGTACATCGAGTTTCAATACTGTCGACGACGAAATCCAACAATGTCTCGTTTTCATGAAAACACGATTTCGCTTCGACGCAACGTCGAATTATCATCAAGAACGTATCGAAAGTTGGTTTTTTCATGGATTTTCGCTGTTTTGCTCGATTCGTGGTTTCTGACTTTCGTACATCGAGTTTCAATACCGTCGACGACGGAATCCGACAATGTCTCGTTTTTATGAAAACACGATTTCGCTTCGACGCAACGTCGAATTATCATCAAGAACGTCTTGAAAGTGCGTTTTTTTATTGAATTTTGTTGTTTTCGTCGATTCTTAGTTTCTGACTTTCGTACGTCGAGTTTCAATACCGTCGACGACGAAATCCGACCATGACCCGATTTCACCAAAAAACAGTTTCGCTTCGTCGCAACGTCGAATTATCATCAAGAACGTCTTGAAAGTGCGTTTTTTATTGACTTTCGCTGTTTTTGTTGATTTGTCGTTTCTGATTTTCGTACACCGAGTTTCAATACTGTCGACGACTAAATCCGAAAATGTCTCGTTTTCATGAAAACACGATCTCGCTTCGACGCAACGTCGATTTATCATCACGAACGTCTTGAAAGTGCGTTTTTTGATTGAGTTTTGCTGTTTTTGTAAATTCGTCATTCCTGCCTTTTGTACATCGAGTTTCAATACTGTCGACGACGAAATCCGAAAATGTCTCGTTTTCATGAAAATACGATTTCGCTTCGACGCAACGTCGAATTATCATAAAGAACCTATTGAAAGTTGGTTTTTTCATGGATTTTCGCTGTTTTGCTCGATTCGTGGTTTCTGACTTTCGTACATCGAGTTTCAATACTGTCGACGACGAAATCCGACAATGTCTCGTTTTCATGAAAACACGATTTCGCTTCGACGCAACGTCGAATTATCATCAAGAACGTCTTGAAAGTGCGATTTTTTATTGAGTTTTGCTGTTTTTGTAAATTCGTCATTCCTGCCTTTTGTACATCGAGTTTCAATACTGTCGACGACGAAATCCGACCATGACCCGCTTTCACGAAAACATGATTTCGCTTCAACGCAACCACGATTTAACAGTGAAAACGTACTGAGAGTGCGTTTTTTCAGACCCTTCGCTGTTTTGCTCGATTCGTTGTTTCTGAGTTTCGTACATCGAGTTTCAATACTGTCGACGACGGAATCCGACAATGTCTCGTTTATATGAAAACACGATTTCGCTTCGACGCAACGTCGAATTATCATCAAGAACGTCATGAAAGTGCGTTTTTTGATTGAATTTTGCTGTTTTCGTCGATTTGTCGTTTCTGATTTTCGTACACCGAGTTTCAATACTGTCGACGACGAAATCCGACAATGTCTCGTTTTCATGAAAACACGATTTCGCTTCGACGCAGCGTCGAATTATCATCAAGAACGTATCGAAAATTGTTTTTTTCATGGATTTTCGCTGTTTTGCTCGATTCGTGGTTTCTGACTTTCGTACATCGAGTTTCAATACTGTCGACGACGAAATCCGACAATGTCTCGTTTTCATGAAAACACGATTTCGCTTCGACGCAACGTCGAATTATCATCAAGAACGTCTTGAAAGTACGATTTTTGATTGAGTTTTGCTGTTTTCGTCGATTCTCAGTTTCTGATTTTCGTACATCGAGTTTCAATACTGTCGACGACGAAATCCGACCATGACCCGATTTCACGAAAACATGATTTCGCTTCGACGCAAGCACGATTTAACAGTGAAAACGTACTGAGAGTGCGTTTTTTCATAGACCCTTCGCTGTTTTGCTCGCTTCGTTGTTTCTGACTTTCGTCCATCGAGTTTCAATACTGTCGACGACGGAATCCGACAATGTCTCGTTTTGATGAAAACACGATTTCGCTTCGACGCAACGTCGAATTATCATCAAGAACGTCTTGAAAGTGCGTTTTTTTATTGAATTTTGCTGTTTTCGTCGATTCTTAGTTTCTGATTTTCGTACATCGAGTTTCAATACTGTCGACGACGAAATCCGACCATGACCCGATTTCACCAAAAAACAGTTTCGCTTCGTCGCAACGTCGAATTATCATCAAGAACGTCTTGAAAGTGCGTTTTTTATTGACTTTCGCTGTTTTTGTTGATTTGTCGTTTCTGATTTTCGTACACCGAGTTTCAATACTGTCGACGACTAAATCCGAAAATGTCTCGTTTTCATGAAAACACGATCTCGCTTCGACGCAACGTCGAATTATCATCACGAACGTCTTGAAAGTGCGTTTTTTGATTGAGTTTTGCTGTTTTTGTAAATTCGTCATTCCTGCCTTTTGTACATCGAGTTTCAATACTGTCGACGACGAAATCCGAAAATGTCTCGTTTTCATGAAAATACGATTTCGCTTCGACGCAACGTCGAATTATCATAAAGAACCTATCGAAAGTTGGTTTTTTCATGGATTTTCGCTGTTTTGCTCGATTCGTGGTTTCTGACTTTCGTACATCGAGTTTCAATACTGTCGACGACGAAATCCGACAATGTCTCGTTTTCATGAAAACACGATTTCGCTTCGACGCAACGTCGAATTATCATCAAGAACGTCTTGAAAGTGCGATTTTTTATTGAGTTTTGCTGTTTTTGTAAATTCGTCATTCCTGCCTTTTGTACATCGAGTTTCAATACTGTCGACGACGAAATCCGACCATGACCCGCTTTCACGAAAACATGATTTCGCTTCAACGCAACCACGATTTAACAGTGAAAACGTACTGAGAGTGCGTTTTTTCAGACCCTTCGCTGTTTTGCTCGATTCGTTGTTTCTGAGTTTCGTACATCGAGTTTCAATACTGTCGACGACGGAATCCGACAATGTCTCGTTTATATGAAAACACGATTTCGCTTCGACGCAACGTCGAATTATCATCAAGAACGTCATGAAAGTGCGTTTTTTGATTGAATTTTGCTGTTTTCGTCGATTTGTCGTTTCTGATTTTCGTACACCGAGTTTCAATACTGTCGACGACGAAATCCGACAATGTCTCGTTTTCATGAAAACACGATTTCGCTTCGACGCAACGTCGAATTATCATCAAGAACGTATCGAAAATTGGTTTTTTCATGGATTTTCGCTGTTTTGCTCGATTCGTGGTTTCTGACTTTCGTACATCGAGTTTCAATACTGTCGACGACGAAATCCGACAATGTCTCGTTTTCATGAAAACACGATTTCGCTTCGACGCAACGTCGAATTATCATCAAGAACGTCTTGAAAGTACGATTTTTGATTGAGTTTTGCTGTTTTCGTCGATTCTCAGTTTCTGATTTTCGTACATCGAGTTTCAATACTGTCGACGACGAAATCCGACCATGACCCGATTTCACGAAAACATGATTTCGCTTCGACGCAAGCACGACTTAACAGTGAAAACGTATTGAGAGTGCGTTTTTTCATAGACCCTTCGCTGTTTTGCTCGCTTCGTTGTTTCTGACTTTCGTCCATCGAGTTTCAATACTGTCGACGACGGAATCCGACAATGTCTCGTTTTGATGAAAACACGATTTCGCTTCGATGCAACGTCGAATTATCATCACGAACGTCTTGAAAGTGCGTTTTTTGATTGAGTTTTGCTGTTTTTGTAAATTCGTCATTCCTGCCTTTTGTACATCGAGTTTCAATACTGTCGACGACGAAATCCGAAAATGTCTCGTTTTCATGAAAATACGATTTCGCTTCGACGCAACGTCGAATTATCATAAAGAACCTATCGAAAGTTGGTTTTTTCATGGATTTTCGCTGTTTTGCTCGATTCGTGGTTTCTGACTTTCGTACATCGAGTTTCAATACTGTCGACGACGAAATCCGACAATGTCTCGTTTTCATGAAAACACGATTTCGCTTCGACGCAACGTCGAATTATCATCAAGAACGTCTTGAAAGTGCGATTTTTGATTGAGTTTTGCTGTTTTTGTAAATTCGTCATTCCTGCCTTTTGTACATCGAGTTTCAATACTGTCGACGACGAAATCCGACCATGACCCGCTTTCACGAAAACATGATTTCGCTTCAACGCAACCACGATTTAACAGTGAAAACGTACTGAGAGTGCGTTTTTTCAGACCCTTCGCTGTTTTGCTCGATTCGTTGTTTCTGAGTTTCGTACATCGAGTTTCAATACTGTCGACGACGGAATCCGACAATGTCTCGTTTATATGAAAACACGATTTCGCTTCGACGCAACGTCGAATTATCATCAAGAACGTCATGAAAGTGCGTTTTTTGATTGAATTTTGCTGTTTTCGTCGATTTGTCGTTTCTGATTTTCGTACACCGAGTTTCAATACTGTCGACGACGAAATCCGACAATGTCTCGTTTTCATGAAAACACGATTTCGCTTCGACGCAACGTCGAATTATCATCAAGAGCGTATCGAAAGTTGGTTTTTTCATGGATTTTCGCTGTTTTGCTCGATTCGTGGTTTCTGACTTTCGTACATCGAGTTTCAATACTGTCGACGACGAAATCCGACAATGTCTCGTTTACATGAAAACACGATTTCGCTTCGACGCAACGTCGAATTATCATCAAGAACGTCTTGAAAGTACGATTTTTGATTGAGTTTTGCTGTTTTTGTAAATTCGTCATACCTGCCTTTTGTACATCGAGTTTCAATACTGTCGACGACGAAATCCGACCATGACCCGCTTTCACGAAAACATGATTTCGCTTCAACGCAACCACGATTTAACAGTGAAAACGTACTGAGAGTGCGTTTTTTCAGACCCTTCGCTGTTTTGCTCGATTCGTTGTTTCTGAGTTTCGTACATCGAGTTTCAATACTGTCGACGACAAAATCCGACAATGTCTCGTTTTTATGAAAACACGATTTCGCTTCGACGCAACGTCGAATTATCATCAAGAACGTCATGAAAGTTCGTTTTTTGATTGAATTTTGCTGTTTTCGTCGATTTGTCGTTTCTGATCTTCGTACACCGAGTTTCAATACTGTCGACGACGAAATCCGACAATGTCTCGATTTCATGAAAACACGATTTCGCTTCGACGCAACGTCGAATTATCATCAAGAACGTATCGAAAGTTGGTTTTTTCATGGATTTTCGCTGTTTTGCTCGATTCGTGGTTTCTGACTTTCGTACATCGAGTTTCAATGATGTCGACGACGAAATCCGACAATGTCTCGTTTACATGAAAACACGATCTCGCTTCGACGCAACGTCGAATTATCATCACGAACGTCTTGAAAGTGCGTTTTTTGATTGAGTTTTGCTGTTTTTGTAAATTCGTCATTCCTGCCTTTTGTACATCGAGTTTCAATACTGTCGACGACGAAATCCGAAAATGTCTCGTTTTCATGAAAATACGATTTCGCTTCGACGCAACGTCGAATTATCATCGCGAACGTCTTGAAAGTGCGTTTTTTGATTGAGTTTTGCTGTTTTTGTAAATTCGTCATTCCTGCCTTTTGTACATCGAGTTTCAATACTGTCGACGACGAAATCCGAAAATGTCTCGTTTTCATGAAAATACGATTTCGCTTCGACGCAACGTCGAATTATCATCAAGAACGTATCGAAAGTTGGTTTTTTCATGGATTTTCGCTGTTTTGCTCGATTCGTGGTTTCTGACTTTCGTACATCGAGTTTCAATACTGTCGACGACGGAATCCGACAATGTCTCGTTTTTATGAAAACACGATTTCGCTTCGACGCAACGTCGAATTATCATCAAGAACGTCATGAAAGTGCGTTTTTTGATTGAATTTTGCTGTTTTCGTCGATCTGTCGTTTCTGATTTTCGTACACCGAGTTTCAATACTGTCGACGACGAAATCCGACAATGTCTCGTTTTCATGAAAACACGATTTCGCTTCGACGCAACGTCGAATTATCATCAAGAACGTATCGAAAGTTGGTTTTTTCATGGATTTTCGCTGTTTTGCTCGATTCGTGGTTTCTGACTTTCGTACATCGAGTTTCAATACTGCCGACGACGAAATCCGACAATGTCTCGTTTTCATGAAAACACGATTTCGCTTCGACGCAACGTCGAATTATCATCAAGAACGTCTTGAAAGTACGATTTTTGATTGAGTTTTGCGGTTTTTGTAAATTCGTCATTCCTGCCTTTTGTACATCGAGTTTCAATACTGTCGACGACGAAATCCGACCATGACCCGCTTTCACGAAAACATGATTTCGCTTCAACGCAACCACGATTTAACAGTGAAAACGTAGTGAGAGTGCGTTTTTTCAGACCCTTCGCTGTTTTGCTCGATTCGTTGTTTCTGAGTTTCGTACATCGAGTTTCAATAGTGTCGACGACGGAATCCGACAATGTCTCGTTTTTATGAAAACACGATTTCGCTTCGACGCAACGTCGAATTATCATCAAGAACGTATCGAAAGTTGGTTTTTTTATGGATTTTCGCTGTTTTGCTCGATTCGTGGTTTCTGACTTTCCGTACATCGAGTTTCAATACTGTCGACGACGAAATCCGACCATGACCTGATTTCACGAATACACAATTTCGCTTCGTCGCAACTTCGGATTATTATCAAGTACGTACTGAATGTGCGTTTTTTCATTAAGTTTTGCTGTTTTTGTCAATTCGTCATTCCTGCCTTTCGTACATCGAGTTTCTGACTGTCGACGACGAAATCCGACCATCACCCGATTTCACGAAAAAACAGTTTCGCTTCGTCGCAACGTCGAATTATCATCAAGAACATCTTGAATGTGCGTTTTTTGATTGAATTTTGCTGTTTTCGTCGATTCTTAGTTTCTGATTTTCGTACAGCGAGTTTCAATACCGTCGACGACGAAATCCGACAATGTCTCGATTTCACGAAAACACGTTTTCGCTTCGACGCAACGTCGAATTATCATCAAGAACGCCTTGAAAGTGCGTTTTTTGATTGAATTTTGCTGTTTTTGTCGATTCTCCGTTTCTGACTTTCGTACATCGAGTTTCAATACTGTCGACGACGTAATCCGACCATGACCCGCTTTCACGAAAACATGATTTCGCTTCAACGCAACCACGATTTAACAGTGAATACGTACTGAGAGTGCGTTGTTTCATAGACCCTTCGCTGTTTTGTCGATTCGTTGTTTCTGATTTTCGTACATCGAGTTTCAATACTGTCGACGACGGAATCCGACAATGTCTCGTTTTGATGAAAACACGATTTCGCTTCGACGCAACGTCGAATTATCATCAAGAACGTCTTGAAAGTGCGTTTTTTGATTGAATTTTGCTGTTTTCGTCGATTCTTAGTTTCTGACTTTCGTACATCGAGTTTCAATACTGTCGACGACGAAATCCGACCATGACCCGCTTTCACGAAAACATGATTTCGCTTCAACGCAACCACGATTTAACAGTGAAAACGTACTGAGAGTGCGTTTTTTCATAGACCCTTCGCTGTTTTGCTCGATTCGTTGTTTCTGACTTTCGTACATCGAGTTTCAATACTGTCGACGACGGAATCCGACAATGTCTCGTTTTCCTGAAAACACGATTTCGCTTCGACGCAACGTCGAATTATCATCAAGAACGTCTTGAAAGTGCGTTGTTTTATTGAATTTTGGTGTTTTTGTCGATTCGTCGTTTCTGACTTTCGTACATCGAGTTTCAATACTGTCGACGACGAAATCCAACAATGTCTCGTTCTCATGAAAACACGATTTCGTTTCGACGCAACGTCGAATTATCATCAAGAACGTCTTGAAAGTGCGATTTTTGATTGAGTTTTGCTGTTTTTGTAAATTCGTCATTCCTGCCTTTTGTACATCGAGTTTCAATACTGTCGACGACGAAATCCGACCATGACCCGCTTTCACGAAAACATGATTTCGCTTCGTCGCAACCACGATTTAACAGTGAAAACGTACTGAGAGTGCGTTTTTTCATGGACCCTTCGCTGTTTTGCTTGATTCGTTGTTTCTGAGTTTCGTACATCGAGTTTCAATACTGTCGACGACTGAATCCGACAATGTCTCGTTTTTATGAAAACACGATTTCGCTTCGACGCAACGTCGAATTATCATCAAGAACGTCTTGAAAGTGCGTTTTTTGATTGAATTTTGCTGTTTTCGTCGATTCTTAGTTTCTGACTTTCGTACATCGAGTTTCAATACTGTCGACGACGAAATCCGACCATGACCCGCTTTCACGAAAACATGATTTCGCTTCAACGCAACCACGATTTAACAGTGAAAACGTACTGAGAGTGCGTTTTTTCATGGACCCTTCGCTGTTTTGCTCGATTCGTTGTTTCTGAGTTTCGTACATCGAGTTTCAATACTGTCGACGACGGAATCCGACAATGTCTCTTTTTCATGAAAACACGATTTCGCTTCGACGCAACGTCGAATTATCATCAAGAACGTATCGAAAGTTGGTTTTTTCATGGATTTTCGCTGTTTTGCTCGATTCGTGGTTTCTGACTTTCGTACATCGAGTTTCAATACTGTCGACGACGAAATCCGACAATGTCTCGTTTACATGAAAACACGATTTCGCTTCGACGCAACGTCGAATTATCATCAAGAACGTCTTGAAAGTACGATTTTTGATTGAGTTTTGCGGTTTTTGTAAATTCGTCATTCCTGCCTTTTGTACATCGAGTTTCAATACTGTCGACGACGAAATCCGACCATGACCCGCTTTCACGAAAACATGATTTCGCTTCAACGCAACCACGATTTAACAGTGAAAACGTACTGAGAGTGCGTTTTTTCAGACCCTTCGCTGTTTTGCTCGATTCGTTGTTTCTGAGTTTCGTACATCGAGTTTCAATACTGTCGACGACGGAATCCGACAATGTCTCGTTTTTATGAAAACACGATTTCGCTTCGACGCAACGTCGAATTATCATCAAGAACGTATCGAAAGTTGGTTTTTTTATGGATTTTCGCTGTTTTGCTCGATTCGTGGTTTCTGACTTTCCGTACATCGAGTTTCAATACTGTCGACGACGAAATCCGACCATGACCTGATTTCACGAATACACAATTTCGCTTCGTCGCAACTTCGGATTATTATCAAGTACGTACTGAATGTGCGTTTTTTCATTAAGTTTTGCTGTTTTTGTCAATTCGTCATTCCTGCCTTTCGTACATCGAGTTTCTGACTGTCGACGACGAAATCCGACCATCACCCGATTTCACGAAAAAACAGTTTCGCTTCGTCGCAACGTCGAATTATTATCAAGAACATCTTGAATGTGCGTTTTTTGATTGAGTTTTGCTGTTTTTGTAAATTCGTCATTCCTGCCTTTTGTACATCGAGTTTCAATACTGTCGACGACGAAATCCGAAAATGTCTCGTTTTCATGAAAATACGATTTCGCTTCGACGCAACGTCGAATTATCATAAAGAACCTATCGAAAGTTGGTTTTTTCATGGATTTTCGCTGTTTTGCTCGATTCGTGGTTTCTGACTTTCGTACATCGAGTTTCAATACTGTCGACGACGAAATCCGACAATGTCTCGTTTTCATGAAAACACGATTTCGCTTCGACGCAACGTCGAATTATCATCAAGAACGTCTTGAAAGTACGATTTTTGATTGAGTTTTGCTGTTTTTGTAAATTCGTCATACCTGCCTTTTGTACATCGAGTTTCAATACTGTCGACGACGAAATCCGACCATGACCCGCTTTCACGAAAACATGATTTCGCTTCAACGCAACCACGATTTAACAGTGAAAACGTACTGAGAGTGCGTTTTTTCAGACCCTTCGCTGTTTTGCTCGATTCGTTGTTTCTGAGTTTCGTACATCGAGTTTCAATACTGTCGACGACAAAATCCGACAATGTCTCGTTTTTATGAAAACACGATTTCGCTTCGACGCAACGTCGAATTATCATCAAGAACGTCATGAAAGTTCGTTTTTTGATTGAATTTTGCTGTTTTCGTCGATTTGTCGTTTCTGATTTTCGTACACCGAGTTTCAATACTGTCGACGACGAAATCCGACAATGTCTCGTTTTCATGAAAACACGATTTCGCTTCGACGCAACGTCGAATTATCATCAAGAACGTATCGAAAGTTGGTTTTTTCATGGATTTTCGCTGTTTTGCTCGATTCGTGGTTTCTGACTTTCGTACATCGAGTTTCAATGATGTCGACGACGAAATCCGACAATGTCTCGTTTACATGAAAACACGATCTCGCTTCGACGCAACGTCGAATTATCATCACGAACGTCTTGAAAGTGCGTTTTTTGATTGAGTTTTGCTGTTTTTGTAAATTCGTCATTCCTGCCTTTTGTACATCGAGTTTCAATACTGTCGACGACGAAATCCGAAAATGTCTCGTTTTCATGAAAATACGATTTCGCTTCGACGCAACGTCGAATTATCATCGCGAACGTCTTGAAAGTGCGTTTTTTGATTGAGTTTTGCTGTTTTTGTAAATTCGTCATTCCTGCCTTTTGTACATCGAGTTTCAATACTGTCGACGACGAAATCCGAAAATGTCTCGTTTTCATGAAAATACGATTTCGCTTCGACGCAACGTCGAATTATCATCAAGAACGTATCGAAAGTTGGTTTTTTCATGGATTTTCGCTGTTTTGCTCGATTCGTGGTTTCTGACTTTCGTACATCGAGTTTCAATACTGTCGACGACGGAATCCGACAATGTCTCGTTTTTATGAAAACACGATTTCGCTTCGACGCAACGTCGAATTATCATCAAGAACGTCATGAAAGTGCGTTTTTTGATTGAATTTTGCTGTTTTCGTCGATCTGTCGTTTCTGATTTTCGTACACCGAGTTTCAATACTGTCGACGACGAAATCCGACAATGTCTCGTTTTCATGAAAACACGATTTCGCTTCGACGCAACGTCGAATTATCATCAAGAACGTATCGAAAGTTGGTTTTTTCATGGATTTTCGCTGTTTTGCTCGATTCGTGGTTTCTGACTTTCGTACATCGAGTTTCAATACTGCCGACGACGAAATCCGACAATGTCTCGTTTTCATGAAAACACGATTTCGCTTCGACGCAACGTCGAATTATCATCAAGAACGTCTTGAAAGTACGATTTTTGATTGAGTTTTGCGGTTTTTGTAAATTCGTCATTCCTGCCTTTTGTACATCGAGTTTCAATACTGTCGACGACGAAATCCGACCATGACCCGCTTTCACGAAAACATGATTTCGCTTCAACGCAACCACGATTTAACAGTGAAAACGTAGTGAGAGTGCGTTTTTTCAGACCCTTCGCTGTTTTGCTCGATTCGTTGTTTCTGAGTTTCGTACATCGAGTTTCAATAGTGTCGACGACGGAATCCGACAATGTCTCGTTTTTATGAAAACACGATTTCGCTTCGACGCAACGTCGAATTATCATCAAGAACGTATCGAAAGTTGGTTTTTTTATGGATTTTCGCTGTTTTGCTCGATTCGTGGTTTCTGACTTTCCGTACATCGAGTTTCAATACTGTCGACGACGAAATCCGACCATGACCTGATTTCACGAATACACAATTTCGCTTCGTCGCAACTTCGGATTATTATCAAGTACGTACTGAATGTGCGTTTTTTCATTAAGTTTTGCTGTTTTTGTCAATTCGTCATTCCTGCCTTTCGTACATCGAGTTTCTGACTGTCGACGACGAAATCCGACCATCACCCGATTTCACGAAAAAACAGTTTCGCTTCGTCGCAACGTCGAATTATCATCAAGAACATCTTGAATGTGCGTTTTTTGATTGAATTTTGCTGTTTTCGTCGATTCTTAGTTTCTGATTTTCGTACAGCGAGTTTCAATACCGTCGACGACGAAATCCGACAATGTCTCGATTTCACGAAAACACGTTTTCGCTTCGACGCAACGTCGAATTATCATCAAGAACGCCTTGAAAGTGCGTTTTTTGATTGAATTTTGCTGTTTTTGTCGATTCTCCGTTTCTGACTTTCGTACATCGAGTTTCAATACTGTCGACGACGTAATCCGACCATGACCCGCTTTCACGAAAACATGATTTCGCTTCAACGCAACCACGATTTAACAGTGAATACGTACTGAGAGTGCGTTGTTTCATAGACCCTTCGCTGTTTTGTCGATTCGTTGTTTCTGATTTTCGTACATCGAGTTTCAATACTGTCGACGACGGAATCCGACAATGTCTCGTTTTGATGAAAACACGATTTCGCTTCGACGCAACGTCGAATTATCATCAAGAACGTCTTGAAAGTGCGTTTTTTGATTGAATTTTGCTGTTTTCGTCGATTCTTAGTTTCTGACTTTCGTACATCGAGTTTCAATACTGTCGACGACGAAATCCGACCATGACCCGCTTTCACGAAAACATGATTTCGCTTCAACGCAACCACGATTTAACAGTGAAAACGTACTGAGAGTGCGTTTTTTCATAGACCCTTCGCTGTTTTGCTCGATTCGTTGTTTCTGACTTTCGTACATCGAGTTTCAATACTGTCGACGACGGAATCCGACAATGTCTCGTTTTCCTGAAAACACGATTTCGCTTCGACGCAACGTCGAATTATCATCAAGAACGTCTTGAAAGTGCGTTGTTTTATTGAATTTTGGTGTTTTTGTCGATTCGTCGTTTCTGACTTTCGTACATCGAGTTTCAATACTGTCGACGACGAAATCCAACAATGTCTCGTTCTCATGAAAACACGATTTCGTTTCGACGCAACGTCGAATTATCATCAAGAACGTCTTGAAAGTGCGATTTTTGATTGAGTTTTGCTGTTTTTGTAAATTCGTCATTCCTGCCTTTTGTACATCGAGTTTCAATACTGTCGACGACGAAATCCGACCATGACCCGCTTTCACGAAAACATGATTTCGCTTCGTCGCAACCACGATTTAACAGTGAAAACGTACTGAGAGTGCGTTTTTTCATGGACCCTTCGCTGTTTTGCTTGATTCGTTGTTTCTGAGTTTCGTACATCGAGTTTCAATACTGTCGACGACTGAATCCGACAATGTCTCGTTTTTATGAAAACACGATTTCGCTTCGACGCAACGTCGAATTATCATCAAGAACGTCTTGAAAGTGCGTTTTTTGATTGAATTTTGCTGATTTCGTCGATTCTTAGTTTCTGACTTTCGTACATCGAGTTTCAATACTGTCGACGACGAAATCCGACCATGACCCGCTTTCACGAAAACATGATTTCGCTTCAACGCAACCACGATTTAACAGTGAAAACGTACTGAGAGTGCGTTTTTTCATGGACCCTTCGCTGTTTTGCTCGATTCGTTGTTTCTGAGTTTCGTACATCGAGTTTCAATACTGTCGACGACGGAATCCGACAATGTCTCTTTTTCATGAAAACACGATTTCGCTTCGACGCAACGTCGAATTATCATCAAGAACGTATCGAAAGTTGGTTTTTTCATGGATTTTCGCTGTTTTGCTCGATTCGTGGTTTCTGACTTTCGTACATCGAGTTTCAATACTGTCGACGACGAA
Source organism: Ischnus inquisitorius (assembly GCA_963924025.1). Taxonomy (NCBI): domain Eukaryota; kingdom Metazoa; phylum Arthropoda; class Insecta; order Hymenoptera; family Ichneumonidae; genus Ischnus; species Ischnus inquisitorius. The sequence continues at coordinate 15,359,659 of OZ001253.1, read as the reverse complement.
ATCCGACAATGTCTCGTTTACATGAAAACACGATTTCGCTTCGACGCAACGTCGAATTATCATCAAGAACGTCTTGAAAGTACGATTTTTGATTGAGTTTTGCGGTTTTTGTAAATTCGTCATTCCTGCCTTTTGTACATCGAGTTTCAATACTGTCGACGACGAAATCCGACCATGACCCGCTTTCACGAAAACATGATTTCGCTTCAACGCAACCACGATTTAACAGTGAAAACGTACTGAGAGTGCGTTTTTTCAGACCCTTCGCTGTTTTGCTCGATTCGTTGTTTCTGAGTTTCGTACATCGAGTTTCAATACTGTCGACGACGGAATCCGACAATGTCTCGTTTTTATGAAAACACGATTTCGCTTCGACGCAACGTCGAATTATCATCAAGGACGTATCGAAAGTTGGTTTTTTTATGGATTTTCGCTGTTTTGCTCGATTCGTGGTTTCTGACTTTCCGTACATCGAGTTTCAATACTGTCGACGACGAAATCCGACCATGACCTGATTTCACGAATACACAATTTCGCTTCGTCGCAACTTCGGATTATTATCAAGTACGTACTGAATGTGCGTTTTTTCATTAAGTTTTGCTGTTTTTGTCAATTCGTCATTCCTGCCTTTCGTACATCGAGTTTCTGACTGTCGACGACGAAATCCGACCATCACCCGATTTCACGAAAAAACAGTTTCGCTTCGTCGCAACGTCGAATTATTATCAAGAACATCTTGAATGTGCGTTTTTTGATTGAGTTTTGCTGTTTTTGTAAATTCGTCATTCCTGCCTTTTGTACATCGAGTTTCAATACTGTCGACGACGAAATCCGAAAATGTCTCGTTTTCATGAAAATACGATTTCGCTTCGACGCAACGTCGAATTATCATAAAGAACCTATCGAAAGTTGGTTTTTTCATGGATTTTCGCTGTTTTGCTCGATTCGTGGTTTCTGACTTTCGTACATCGAGTTTCAATACTGTCGACGACGAAATCCGACAATGTCTCGGTTTCATGAAAACACGATTTCGCTTCGACGCAACGTCGAATTATCATCAAGAACGTCTTGAAAGTGCGATTTTTGATTGAGTTTTGCTGTTTTTGTAAATTCGTCATTCCTGCCTTTTGTACATCGAGTTTCAATACTGTCGACGACGAAATCCGACCATGACCCGCTTTCACGAAAACATGATTTCGCTTCAACGCAACCACGATTTAACAGTGAAAACGTACTGAGAGTGCGTTTTTTCAGACCCTTCGCTGTTTTGCTCGATTCGTTGTTTCTGAGTTTCGTACATCGAGTTTCAATACTGTCGACGACGGAATCCGACAATGTCTCGTTTATATGAAAACACGATTTCGCTTCGACGCAACGTCGAATTATCATCAAGAACGTCATGAAAGTGCGTTTTTTGATTGAATTTTGCTGTTTTCGTCGATTTGTCGTTTCTGATTTTCGTACACCGAGTTTCAATACTGTCGACGACGAAATCCGACAATGTCTCGTTTTCATGAAAACACGATTTCGCTTCGACGCAACGTCGAATTATCATCAAGAACGTCTTGAAAGTACGATTTTTGATTGAGTTTTGCTGTTTTTGTAAATTCGTCATACCTGCCTTTTGTACATCGAGTTTCAATACTGTCGACGACGAAATCCGACCATGACCCGCTTTCACGAAAACATGATTTCGCTTCAACGCAACCACGATTTAACAGTGAAAACGTACTGAGAGTGCGTTTTTTCAGACCCTTCGCTGTTTTGCTCGATTCGTTGTTTCTGAGTTTCGTACATCGAGTTTCAATACTGTCGACGACAAAATCCGACAATGTCTCGTTTTTATGAAAACACGATTTCGCTTCGACGCAACGTCGAATTATCATCAAGAACGTCATGAAAGTTCGTTTTTTGATTGAATTTTGCTGTTTTCGTCGATTTGTCGTTTCTGATTTTCGTACACCGAGTTTCAATACTGTCGACGACGAAATCCGACAATGTCTCGTTTTCATGAAAACACGATTTCGCTTCGACGCAACGTCGAATTATCATCAAGAGCGTATCGAAAGTTGGTTTTTTCATGGATTTTCGCTGTTTTGCTCGATTCGTGGTTTCTGACTTTCGTACATCGAGTTTCAATACTGTCGACGACGAAATCCGACAATGTCTCGTTTACATGAAAACACGATCTCGCTTCGACGCAACGTCGAATTATCATCACGAACGTCTTGAAAGTGCGTTTTTTGATAGAGTTTTGCTGTTTTTGTAAATTCGTCATTCCTGCCTTTTGTACATCGAGTTTCAATACTGTCGACGACGAAATCCGAAAATGTCTCGTTTTCATGAAAATACGATTTCGCTTCGACGCAACGTCGAATTATCATCACGAACGTCTTGAAAGTGCGTTTTTTGATTGAGTTTTGCTGTTTTTGTAAATTCGTCATTCCTGCCTTTTGTACATCGAGTTTCAATACTGTCGACGACGAAATCCGAAAATGTCTCGTTTTCATGAAAATACGATTTCGCTTCGACGCAACGTCGAATTATCATCAAGAACGTATCGAAAGTTGGTTTTTTCATGGATTTTCGCTGTTTTGCTCGATTCGTGGTTTCTGACTTTCGTACATCGAGTTTCAATACTGTCGACGACGGAATCCGACAATGTCCCGTTTTTATGAAAACACGATTTCGCTTCGACGCAACGTCGAATTATCATCAAGAACGTCATGAAAGTTCGTTTTTTGATTGAATTTTGCTGTTTTCGTCGATCTGTCGTTTCTGATTTTCGTACACCGAGTTTCAATACTGTCGACGACGAAATCCGACAATGTCTCGTTTTCATGAAAACACGATTTCGCTTCGACGCAACGTCGAATTATCATCAAGAACGTATCGAAAGTTGGTTTTTTCATGGATTTTCGCTGTTTTGCTCGATTCGTGGTTTCTGACTTTCGTACATCGAGTTTCAATACTGCCGACGACGAAATCCGACAATGTCTCGTTTTCATGAAAACACGATTTCGCTTCGACGCAACGTCGAATTATCATCAAGAACGTCTTGAAAGTACGATTTTTGATTGAGTTTTGCGGTTTTTGTAAATTCGTCATTCCTGCCTTTTGTACATCGAGTTTCAATACTGTCGACGACGAAATCCGACCATGACCCGCTTTCACGAAAACATGATTTCGCTTCAACGCAACCACGATTTAACAGTGAATACGTACTGACAGTGCGTTGTTTCATAGACCCTTCGCTGTTTTGTCGATTCGTTGTTTCTGATTTTCGTACATCGAGTTTCAATACTGTCGACGACGGAATCCGACAATGTCTCGTTTTGATGAAAACACGATTTCGCTTCGACGCAACGTCGAATTATCATCAAGAACGTCTTGAAAGTGCGTTTTTTGATTGAGTTTTGCTGTTTTTGTAAATTCGTCATTCCTGCCTTTCGTACATCGAGTTTCAATACTGTCGACGACGAAATCCAACAATGTCTCGTTTTCATGAAAACACGATTTCGCTTCGACGCAACGTCGAATTATCATCAAGAACGTATCGAAAGTTGGTTTTTTCATGGATTTTCGCTGTTTTGCTCGATTCGTGAATTCTGACTTTCGTACATCGAGTTTCAATACCGTCGACGACGGAATCCGACAATGTCTCGTTTTTATGAAAACACGATTTCGCTTCGACGCAACGTCGAATTATCATCAAGAACGTCTTGAAAGTGCGTTTTTTGATTGAATTTTGTTGTTTTCGTCGATTCTTAGTTTCTGACTTTCGTACGTCGAGTTTCAATACCGTCGACGACGAAATCCGACCATGACTCGATTTCACCAAAAAACAGTTTCGCTTCGTCGCAACGTCGAATTATCATCAAGAACGTCTTGAAAGTGCGTTTTTTTATTGAATTTTGCTGTTTTCGTCGATTCTTAGTTTCTGATTTTCGTACATCGAGTTTCAATACTGTCGACGACGAAATCCGACCATGACCCGCTTTCACGAAAACATGATTTCGCTTCAACGCAACCACGATTTAACAGTGAATACGTACTGAGAGTGCGTTGTTTCATAGACCCTTCGCTGTTTTGTCGATTCGTTGTTTCTGACTTTCGTACATCGAGTTTCAATACTGTCGACGACGGAATCCGACAATGTCTCGTTTTGATGAAAACACGATTTCGCTTCGACGCAACGTCGAATTATCATCAAGAACGTCTTGAAAGTGCGTTTTTCGATTGAGTTTTGCTGTTTTTGTAAATTCGTCTATCCTGCCTTTCGTACATCGAGTTTCTGACTGTCGACGACGAAATCCGACCATCACTCGATTTCACGAAAAAACAGTTTCGCTTCGTCGCAACGTCGAATTATCATCAAGAACATCTTGAATGTGCGTTTTTTGATTGAATTTTGCTGTTTTCGTCGATTCTTAGTTTCTGATTTTCGTACAGCGAGTTTCAATACCGTCGACGACGAAATCCGACAATGTCTCGATTTCACGAAAACACGTTTTCGCTTCGACGCAACGTCGAATTATCATCAAGAACGCCTTGAAAGTGCGTTTTTTGATTGAATTTTGCTGTTTTTGTCGATTCTCCGTTTCTGACTTTCGTACATCGAGTTTCAATACTGTCGACGACGTAATCCGACCATGACCCGCTTTCACGAAAACATGATTTCGCTTCAACGCAACCACGATTTAACAGTGAATACGTACTGAGAGTGCGTTGTTTCATAGACCCTTCGCTGTTTTGTCGATTCGTTGTTTCTGACTTTCGTACATCGAGTTTCAATACTGTCGACGACGGAATCCGACAATGTCTCGTTTTGATGAAAACACGATTTCGCTTCGACGCAACGTCGAATTATCATCAAGAACGTCTTGAAAGTGCGTTTTTTGATTGAGTTTTGCTGTTTTTGTAAATTCGTCATTCCTGCCTTTCGTACATCGAGTTTCAATACTGTCGACGACGAAATCCAACAATGTCTCGTTTTCATGAAAACACGATTTCGCTTCGACGCAACGTCGAATTATCATCAAGAACGTATCGAAAGTTGGTTTTTTCATGGATTTTCGCTGTTTTGCTCGATTCGTGGTTTCTGACTTTCGTACATCGAGTTTCAATACTGTCGACGACGGAATCCGACAATGTCTCGTTTTTATGAAAACACGATTTCGCTTCGACGCAACGTCGAATTATCATCAAGAACGTCATGAAAGTGCGTTTTTTGATTGAATTTTGCTGTTTTCGTCGATCTGTCGTTTCTGATTTTCGTACACCGAGTTTCAATACTGTCGACGACGAAATCCGACAATGTCTCGTTTTCATGAAAACACGATTTCGCTTCGACGCAACGTCGAATTATCATCAAGAACGTATCGAAAGTTGGTTTTTTCATGGATTTTCGCTGTTTTGCTCGATTCGTGGTTTCTGACTTTCGTACATCGAGTTTCAATACTGCCGACGACGAAATCCGACAATGTCTCGTTTTCATGAAAACACGATTTCGCTTCGACGCAACGTCGAATTATCATCAAGAACGTCTTGAAAGTACGATTTTTGATTGAGTTTTGCGGTTTTTGTAAATTCGTCATTCCTGCCTTTTGTACATCGAGTTTCAATACTGTCGACGACGAAATCCGACCATGACCCGCTTTCACGAAAACATGATTTCGCTTCAACGCAACCACGATTTAACAGTGAATACGTACTGACAGTGCGTTGTTTCATAGACCCTTCGCTGTTTTGTCGATTCGTTGTTTCTGATTTTCGTACATCGAGTTTCAATACTGTCGACGACGGAATCCGACAATGTCTCGTTTTGATGAAAACACGATTTCGCTTCGACGCAACGTCGAATTATCATCAAGAACGTCTTGAAAGTGCGTTTTTTGATTGAGTTTTGCTGTTTTTGTAAATTCGTCATTCCTGCCTTTCGTACATCGAGTTTCAATACTGTCGACGACGAAATCCAACAATGTCTCGTTTTCATGAAAACACGATTTCGCTTCGACGCAACGTCGAATTATCATCAAGAACGTCTTGAAAGTGCGTTTTTTGATTGAATTTTGTTGTTTTCGTCGATTCTTAGTTTCTGACTTTCGTACGTCGAGTTTCAATACCGTCGACGACGAAATCCGACCATGACTCGATTTCACCAAAAAACAGTTTCGCTTCGTCGCAACGTCGAATTATCATCAAGAACGTCTTGAAAGTGCGTTTTTTTATTGAATTTTGCTGTTTTCGTCGATTCTTAGTTTCTGATTTTCGTACATCGAGTTTCAATACTGTCGACGACGAAATCCGACCATGACCCGCTTTCACGAAAACATGATTTCGCTTCAACGCAACCACGATTTAACAGTGAATACGTACTGAGAGTGCGTTGTTTCATAGACCCTTCGCTGTTTTGTCGATTCGTTGTTTCTGACTTTCGTACATCGAGTTTCAATACTGTCGACGACGGAATCCGACAATGTCTCGTTTTGATGAAAACACGATTTCGCTTCGACGCAACGTCGAATTATCATCAAGAACGTCTTGAAAGTGCGTTTTTCGATTGAGTTTTGCTGTTTTTGTAAATTCGTCTATCCTGCCTTTCGTACATCGAGTTTCTGACTGTCGACGACGGAATCCGACCATCACTCGATTTCACGAAAAAACAGTTTCGCTTCGTCGCAACGTCGAATTATCATCAAGAACATCTTGAATGTGCGTTTTTTGATTGAATTTTGCTGTTTTCGTCGATTCTTAGTTTCTGATTTTCGTACAGCGAGTTTCAATACCGTCGACGACGAAATCCGACAATGTCTCGATTTCACGAAAACACGTTTTCGCTTCGACGCAACGTCGAATTATCATCAAGAACGCCTTGAAAGTGCGTTTTTTGATTGAATTTTGCTGTTTTTGTCGATTCTCCGTTTCTGACTTTCGTACATCGAGTTTCAATACTGTCGACGACGTAATCCGACCATGACCCGCTTTCACGAAAACATGATTTCGCTTCAACGCAACCACGATTTAACAGTGAATACGTACTGAGAGTGCGTTGTTTCATAGACCCTTCGCTGTTTTGTCGATTCGTTGTTTCTGACTTTCGTACATCGAGTTTCAATACTGTCGACGACGGAATCCGACAATGTCTCGTTTTGATGAAAACACGATTTCGCTTCGACGCAACGTCGAATTATCATCAAGAACGTCTTGAAAGTGCGTTTTTTGATTGAGTTTTGCTGTTTTTGTAAATTCGTCATTCCTGCCTTTTGTACATCGAGTTTCAATACTGTCGACGACGAAATCCAACAATGTCTCGTTTTCATGAAAACACGATTTCGCTTCGACGCAACGTCGAATTATCATCAAGAACGTATCGAAAGTTGGTTTTTTCATGGATTTTCGCTGTTTTGCTCGATTCGTGGTTTCTGACTTTCGTACATCGAGTTTCAATACCGTCGACGACGGAATCCGACAATGTCTCGTTTTTATGAAAACACGATTTCGCTTCGACGCAACGTCGAATTATCATCAAGAACGTCTTGAAAGTGCGTTTTTTTATTGAATTTTGTTGTTTTCGTCGATTCTTAGTTTCTGACTTTCGTACGTCGAGTTTCAATACCGTCGACGACGAAATCCGACCATGACCCGATTTCACCAAAAAACAGTTTCGCTTCGTCGCAACGTCGAATTATCATCAAGAACGTCTTGAAAGTGCGTTTTTTATTGACTTTCGCTGTTTTTGTTGATTTGTCGTTTCTGATTTTCGTACACCGAGTTTCAATACTGTCGACGACTAAATCCGAAAATGTCTCGTTTTCATGAAAACACGATCTCGCTTCGACGCAACGTCGATTTATCATCACGAACGTCTTGAAAGTGCGTTTTTTGATTGAGTTTTGCTGTTTTTGTAAATTCGTCATTCCTGCCTTTTGTACATCGAGTTTCAATACTGTCGACGACGAAATCCGAAAATGTCTCGTTTTCATGAAAATACGATTTCGCTTCGACGCAACGTCGAATTATCATAAAGAACCTATTGAAAGTTGGTTTTTTCATGGATTTTCGCTGTTTTGCTCGATTCGTGGTTTCTGACTTTCGTACATCGAGTTTCAATACTGTCGACGACGAAATCCGACAATGTCTCGTTTTCATGAAAACACGATTTCGCTTCGACGCAACGTCGAATTATCATCAAGAACGTCTTGAAAGTGCGATTTTTTATTGAGTTTTGCTGTTTTTGTAAATTCGTCATTCCTGCCTTTTGTACATCGAGTTTCAATACTGTCGACGACGAAATCCGACCATGACCCGCTTTCACGAAAACATGATTTCGCTTCAACGCAACCACGATTTAACAGTGAAAACGTACTGAGAGTGCGTTTTTTCAGACCCTTCGCTGTTTTGCTCGATTCGTTGTTTCTGAGTTTCGTACATCGAGTTTCAATACTGTCGACGACGGAATCCGACAATGTCTCGTTTATATGAAAACACGATTTCGCTTCGACGCAACGTCGAATTATCATCAAGAACGTCATGAAAGTGCGTTTTTTGATTGAATTTTGCTGTTTTCGTCGATTTGTCGTTTCTGATTTTCGTACACCGAGTTTCAATACTGTCGACGACGAAATCCGACAATGTCTCGTTTTCATGAAAACACGATTTCGCTTCGACGCAGCGTCGAATTATCATCAAGAACGTATCGAAAATTGGTTTTTTCATGGATTTTCGCTGTTTTGCTCGATTCGTGGTTTCTGACTTTCGTACATCGAGTTTCAATACTGTCGACGACGAAATCCGACAATGTCTCGTTTTCATGAAAACACGATTTCGCTTCGACGCAACGTCGAATTATCATCAAGAACGTCTTGAAAGTACGATTTTTGATTGAGTTTTGCTGTTTTCGTCGATTCTCAGTTTCTGATTTTCGTACATCGAGTTTCAATACTGTCGACGACGAAATCCGACCATGACCCGATTTCACGAAAACATGATTTCGCTTCGACGCAAGCACGATTTAACAGTGAAAACGTACTGAGAGTGCGTTTTTTCATAGACCCTTCGCTGTTTTGCTCGCTTCGTTGTTTCTGACTTTCGTCCATCGAGTTTCAATACTGTCGACGACGGAATCCGACAATGTCTCGTTTTGATGAAAACACGATTTCGCTTCGACGCAACGTCGAATTATCATCAAGAACGTCTTGAAAGTGCGTTTTTTTATTGAATTTTGCTGTTTTCGTCGATTCTTAGTTTCTGATTTTCGTACATCGAGTTTCAATACTGTCGACGACGAAATCCGACCATGACCCGATTTCACCAAAAAACAGTTTCGCTTCGTCGCAACGTCGAATTATCATCAAGAACGTCTTGAAAGTGCGTTTTTTATTGACTTTCGCTGTTTTTGTTGATTTGTCGTTTCTGATTTTCGTACACCGAGTTTCAATACTGTCGACGACTAAATCCGAAAATGTCTCGTTTTCATGAAAACACGATCTCGCTTCGACGCAACGTCGAATTATCATCACGAACGTCTTGAAAGTGCGTTTTTTGATTGAGTTTTGCTGTTTTTGTAAATTCGTCATTCCTGCCTTTTGTACATCGAGTTTCAATACTGTCGACGACGAAATCCGAAAATGTCTCGTTTTCATGAAAATACGATTTCGCTTCGACGCAACGTCGAATTATCATAAAGAACCTATCGAAAGTTGGTTTTTTCATGGATTTTCGCTGTTTTGCTCGATTCGTGGTTTCTGACTTTCGTACATCGAGTTTCAATACTGTCGACGACGAAATCCGACAATGTATCGTTTTCATGAAAACACGATTTCGCTTCGACGCAACGTCGATCTATCATCAAGAACGTCTTGAAAGTGCGATTTTTTATTGAGTTTTGCTGTTTTTGTAAATTCGTCATTCCTGCCTTTTGTACATCGAGTTTCAATACTGTCGACGACGAAATCCGACCATGACCCGCTTTCACGAAAACATGATTTCGCTTCAACGCAACCACGATTTAACAGTGAAAACGTACTGAGAGTGCGTTTTTTCAGACCCTTCGCTGTTTTGCTCGATTCGTTGTTTCTGAGTTTCGTACATCGAGTTTCAATACTGTCGACGACGGAATCCGACAATGTCTCGTTTATATGAAAACACGATTTCGCTTCGACGCAACGTCGAATTATCATCAAGAACGTCATGAAAGTGCGTTTTTTGATTGAATTTTGCTGTTTTCGTCGATTTGTCGTTTCTGATTTTCGTACACCGAGTTTCAATACTGTCGACGACGAAATCCGACAATGTCTCGTTTTCATGAAAACACGATTTCGCTTCGACGCAACGTCGAATTATCATCAAGAACGTATCGAAAATTGGTTTTTTCATGGATTTTCGCTGTTTTGCTCGATTCGTGGTTTCTGACTTTCGTACATCGAGTTTCAATACTGTCGACGACGAAATCCGACAATGTCTCGTTTTCATGAAAACACGATTTCGCTTCGACGCAACGTCGAATTATCATCAAGAACGTCTTGAAAGTACGATTTTTGATTGAGTTTTGCTGTTTTCGTCGATTCTCAGTTTCTGATTTTCGTACATCGAGTTTCAATACTGTCGACGACGAAATCCGACCATGACCCGATTTCACGAAAACATGATTTCGCTTCGACGCAAGCACGACTTAACAGTGAAAACGTATTGAGAGTGCGTTTTTTCATAGACCCTTCGCTGTTTTGCTCGCTTCGTTGTTTCTGACTTTCGTCCATCGAGTTTCAATACTGTCGACGACGGAATCCGACAATGTCTCGTTTTGATGAAAACACGATTTCGCTTCGATGCAACGTCGAATTATCATCACGAACGTCTTGAAAGTGCGTTTTTTGATTGAGTTTTGCTGTTTTTGTAAATTCGTCATTCCTGCCTTTTGTACATCGAGTTTCAATACTGTCGACGACGAAATCCGAAAATGTCTCGTTTTCATGAAAATACGATTTCGCTTCGACGCAACGTCGAAATATCATAAAGAACCTATCGAAAGTTGGTTTTTTCATGGATTTTCGCTGTTTTGCTCGATTCGTGGTTTCTGACTTTCGTACATCGAGTTTCAATACTGTCGACGACGAAATCCGACAATGTCTCGTTTTCATGAAAACACGATTTCGCTTCGACGCAACGTCGAATTATCATCAAGAACGTCTTGAAAGTGCGATTTTTGATTGAGTTTTGCTGTTTTTGTAAATTCGTCATTCCTGCCTTTTGTACATCGAGTTTCAATACTGTCGACGACGAAATCCGACCATGACCCGCTTTCACGAAAACATGATTTCGCTTCAACGCAACCACGATTTAACAGTGAAAACGTACTGAGAGTGCGTTTTTTCAGACCCTTCGCTGTTTTGCTCGATTCGTTGTTTCTGAGTTTCGTACATCGAGTTTCAATACTGTCGACGACGGAATCCGACAATGTCTCGTTTATATGAAAACACGATTTCGCTTCGACGCAACGTCGAATTATCATCAAGAACGTCATGAAAGTGCGTTTTTTGATTGAATTTTGCTGTTTTCGTCGATTTGTCGTTTCTGATTTTCGTACACCGAGTTTCAATACTGTCGACGACGAAATCCGACAATGTCTCGTTTTCATGAAAACACGATTTCGCTTCGACGCAACGTCGAATTATCATCAAGAGCGTATCGAAAGTTGGTTTTTTCATGGATTTTCGCTGTTTTGCTCGATTCGTGGTTTCTGACTTTCGTACATCGAGTTTCAATACTGTCGACGACGAAATCCGACAATGTCTCGTTTACATGAAAACACGATTTCGCTTCGACGCAACGTCGAATTATCATCAAGAACGTCTTGAAAGTACGATTTTTGATTGAGTTTTGCTGTTTTTGTAAATTCGTCATACCTGCCTTTTGTACATCGAGTTTCAATACTGTCGACGACGAAATCCGACCATGACCCGCTTTCACGAAAACATGATTTCGCTTCAACGCAACCACGATTTAACAGTGAAAACGTACTGAGAGTGCGTTTTTTCAGACCCTTCGCTGTTTTGCTCGATTCGTTGTTTCTGAGTTTCGTACATCGAGTTTCAATACTGTCGACGACAAAATCCGACAATGTCTCGTTTTTATGAAAACACGATTTCGCTTCGACGCAACGTCGAATTATCATCAAGAACGTCATGAAAGTTCGTTTTTTGATTGAATTTTGCTGTTTTCGTCGATTTGTCGTTTCTGATTTTCGTACACCGAGTTTCAATACTGTCGACGACGAAATCCGACAATGTCTCGTTTTCATGAAAACACGATTTCGCTTCGACGCAACTTCGAATTATCATCAAGAGCGTATCGAAAGTTGGTTTTTTCATGGATTTTCGCTGTTTTGCTCGATTCGTGGTTTCTGACTTTCGTACATCGAGTTTCAATACTGTCGACGACGAAATCCGACAATGTCTCGTTTACATGAAAACACGATTTCGCTTCGACGCAACGTCGAATTATCATCAAGAACGTCTTGAAAGTACGATTTTTGATTGAGTTTTGCTGTTTTTGTAAATTCGTCATACCTGCCTTTTGTACATCGAGTTTCAATACTGTCGACGACAAAATCCGACCATGACCCGCTTTCACGAAAACATGATTTCGCTTCAACGCAACCACGATTTAACAGTGAAAACGTACTGAGAGTGCGTTTTTTCAGACCCTTCGCTGTTTTGCTCGCTTCGTGGTTTCTGACTTTCGTACATCGAGTTTCAATACTGTCGACGACGAAATCCGACAATGTCTCGTTTACATGAAAACACGATTTCGCTTCGACGCAACGTCGAATTATCATCAAGAACGTCTTGAAAGTACGATTTTTGATTGAGTTTTGCTGTTTTTGTAAATTCGTCATACCTGCCTTTTGTACATCGAGTTTCAATACTGTCGACGACAAAATCCGACCATGACCCGCTTTCACGAAAACATGATTTCGCTTCAACGCAACCACGATTTAACAGTGAAAACGTACTGAGAGTGCGTTTTTTCAGACCCTTCGCTGTTTTGCTCGCTTCGTTGTTTCTGAGTTTCGTACATCGAGTTTCAATACTGTCGACGACGAAATCCGACCATGACCCGCTTTCACGAAAACATGATTTCGCTTCAACGCAACCACGATTTAACAGTGAAAACGTACTGAGAGTGCGTTTTTTCATGGACCCTTCGCTGTTTTGCTCGATTCGTTGTTTCTGAGTTTCGTACATCGAGTTTCAATACTGTCGACGACGGAATCCGACAATGTCTCGTTTTTATGAAAACACGATTTCGCTTCGACGCAACGTCGAATCATCATCAAGAACGTCTTGAAAGTGCGTTTTTTGATTGAATTTTGCTGTTTTCGTCGATTCTTAGTTTCTGATTTTCGTACATCGAGTTTCAATACTGTCGACGACGAAAAACGACCATGACCCGATTTCACGAAAACATGATTTCGCTTCGACGCAAGCACGATTTAACAGTGAAAACGTACTGAGAGTGCGTTTTTTCATAGACCCTTCGCTGTTTTGCTCGCTTCGTTGTTTCTGACTTTCGTCCATCGAGTTTCAATACTGTCGACGACGGAATCCGACAATGTCTCGTTTTGATGAAAACACGATTTCGCTTCGACGCAACGTCGAATTATCATCAAGAACGTCTTGAAAGTGCGTTTTTTTATTGAATTTTGCTGTTTTCGTCGATTCTTAGTTTCTGATTTTCGTACATCGAGTTTCAATACTGTCGACGACGAAATCCGACCATGACCCGATTTCACCAAAAAACAGTTTCGCTTCGTCGCAACGTCGAATTATCATCAAGAACGTCTTGAAAGTGCGTTTTTTATTGACTTTCGCTGTTTTTGTTGATTTGTCGTTTCTGATTTTCGTACACCGAGTTTCAATACTGTCGACGACTAAATCCGAAAATGTCTCGTTTTCATGAAAACACGATCTCGCTTCGACGCAACGTCGAATTATCATCACGAACGTCTTGAAAGTGCGTTTTTTGATTGAGTTTTGCTGTTTTTGTAAATTCGTCATTCCTGCCTTTTGTACATCGAGTTTCAATACTGTCGACGACGAAATCCGACAATGTCTCGTTTTTATGAAAACACGATTTCGCTTCGACGCAACGTCGAATTATCATCAAGAACGTATCGAAAGTTGGTTTTTTCATGGATTTTCGCTGTTTTGCTCGATTCGTGGTTTCTGACTTTCCGTACATCGAGTTTCAATACTGTCGACGACGAAATCCGACCATGACCTGATTTCACGAAAACACAATTTCGCTTCGTCGCAACTTCGGATTATTATCAAGTACGTACTGAATGTGCGTTTTTTCATTAAGTTTTGCTGTTTTTGTCAATTCGTCATTCCTGCCTTTTGTACATCGAGTTTCAATACTGTCGACGACGAAATCCGACCATGACCCGCTTTCACGAAAACATGATTTCGCTTCAACGCAACCACGATTTAACAGTGAAAACGTACTGAGAGTGCGTTTTTTCAGACCCTTCGCTGTTTTGCTCGATTCGTTGTTTCTGAGTTTCGTACATCGAGTTTCAATACTGTCGACGACGGAATCCGACAATGTCTCGTTTATATGAAAACACGATTTCGCTTCGACGCAACGTCGAATTATCATCAAGAACGTCATGAAAGTGCGTTTTTTGATTGAATTTTGCTGTTTTCGTCGATTTGTCGTTTCTGATTTTCGTACACCGAGTTTCAATACTGTCGACGACGAAATCCGACAATGTCTCGTTTTCATGAAAACACGATTTCGCTTCGACGCAACGTCGAATTATCATCAAGAACGTATCGAAAATTGGTTTTTTCATGGATTTTCGCTGTTTTGCTCGATTCGTGGTTTCTGACTTTCGTACATCGAGTTTCAATACTGTCGACGACGAAATCCGACAATGTCTCGTTTTCATGAAAACACGATTTCGCTTCGACGCAACGTCGAATTATCATCAAGAACGTCTTGAAAGTACGATTTTTGATTGAGTTTTGCGGTTTTTGTAAATTCGTCATTCCTGCCTTTTGTACATCGAGTTTCAATACTGTCGACGACGAAATCCGACCATGACCCGCTTTCACGAAAACATGATTTCGCTTCAACGCAACCACGATTTAACAGTGAAAACGTACTGAGAGTGCGTTTTTTCAGACCCTTCGCTGTTTTGCTCGATTCGTTGTTTCTGAGTTTCGTACATCGAGTTTCAATACTGTCGACGACGGAATCCGACAATGTCTCGTTTTTATGAAAACACGATTTCGCTTCGACGCAACGTCGAATTATCATCAAGAACGTATCGAAAGTTGGTTTTTATATGGATTTTCGCTGTTTTGCTCGATTCGTGGTTTCTGACTTTCCGTACATCGAGTTTCAATACTGTCGACGACGAAATCCGACCATGACCTGATTTCACGAATACACAATTTCGCTTCGTCGCAACTTCGGATTATTATCAAGTACGTACTGAATGTGCGTTTTTTCATTAAGTTTTGCTGTTTTTGTCAATTCGTCATTCCTGCCTTTCGTACATCGAGTTTCTGACTGTCGACGACGAAATCCGACCATCACCCGATTTCACGAAAAAACAGTTTCGCTTCGTCGCAACGTCGAATTATTATCAAGAACATCTTGAATGTGCGTTTTTTGATTGAATTTTGCTGTTTTCGTCGATTCTTAGTTTCTGATTTTCGTACAGCGAGTTTCAATACCGTCGACGACGAAATCCGACAATGTCTCGATTTCACGAAAACACGTTTTCGCTTCGACGCAACGTCGAATTATCATCAAGAACGCCTTGAAAGTGCGTTTTTTGATTGAATTTTGCTGTTTTTGTCGATTCTCCGTTTCTGACTTTCGTACATCGAGTTTCAATACGGTCGACGACGTAATCCGACCATGACCCGCTTTCACGAAAACATGATTTCGCTTCAACGCAACCACGATTTAACAGTGAATACGTACTGAGAGTGCGTTGTTTCATAGACCCTTCGCTGTTTTGTCGATTCGTTGTTTCTGATTTTCGTACATCGAGTTTCAATACTGTCGACGACGGAATCCGACAATGTCTCGTTTTGATGAAAACACGATTTCGCTTCGACGCAACGTCGAATTATCATCAAGAACGTCTTGAAAGTGCGTTTTTTGATTGAGTTTTGCTGTTTTTGTAAATTCGTCATTCCTGCCTTTCGTACATCGAGTTTCAATACTGTCGACGACGAAATCCAACAACGTCTCGTTTTCATGAAAACACGATTTCGCTTCGACGCAACGTCGAATTATCATCAAGAACGTATCGAAAGTTGGTTTTTTCATGGATTTTCGCTGTTTTGCTCGATTCGTGGTTTCTGACTTTCGTACATCGAGTTTCAATACCGTCGACGACGGAATCCGACAATGTCTCGTTTTTATGAAAACACGATCTCGCTTCGACGCAACGTCGAATTATCATCAAGAACGTCTTGAATGTGCGTTTTTTGATTGAATTTTGCTGTTTTCGTCGATTCTTAGTTTCTGATTTTCGTACAGCGAGTTTCAATACCGTCGACGACGAAATCCGACAATGTCTCGATTTCACGAAAACACGATTTCGCTTCGACGCAACGTCGAATTATCATCAAGAACGTCTTGAAAGTACGATTTTTGATTGAGTTTTGCGGTTTTTGTAAATTCGTCATTCCTGCCTTTTGTACATCGAGTTTCAATACTGTCGACGACGAAATCCGACCATGACCCGCTTTCACGAAAACATGATTTCGCTTCAACGCAACCACGATTTAACAGTGAAAACGTACTGAGAGTGCGTTTTTTCAGACCCTTCGCTGTTTTGCTCGATTCGTTGTTTCTGAGTTTCGTACATCGAGTTTCAATACTGTCGACGACGGAATCCGACAATGTCTCGTTTTTATGAAAACACGATTTCGCTTCGACGCAACGTCGAATTATCATCAAGAACGTATCGAAAGTTGGTTTTTTTATGGATTTTCGCTGTTTTGCTCGATTCGTGGTTTCTGACTTTCCGTACATCGAGTTTCAATACTGTCGACGACGAAATCCGACCATGACCTGATTTCACGAATACACAATTTCGCTTCGTCGCAACTTCGGATTATTATCAAGTACGTACTGAATGTGCGTTTTTTCATTAAGTTTTGCTGTTTTTGTCAATTCGTCATTCCTGCCTTTCGTACATCGAGTTTCTGACTGTCGACGACGAAATCCGACCATCACCCGATTTCACGAAAAAACAGTTTCGCTTCGTCGCAACGTCGAATTATTATCAAGAACATCTTGAATGTGCGTTTTTTGATTGAATTTTGCTGTTTTCGTCGATTCTTAGTTTCTGATTTTCGTACAGCGAGTTTCAATACCGTCGACGACGAAATCCGACAATGTCTCGATTTCACGAAAACACGTTTTCGCTTCGACGCAACGTCGAATTATCATCAAGAACGCCTTGAAAGTGCGTTTTTTGATTGAATTTTGCTGTTTTTGTCGATTCTCCGTTTCTGACTTTCGTACATCGAGTTTCAATACGGTCGACGACGTAATCCGACCATGACCCGCTTTCACGAAAACATGATTTCGCTTCAACGCAACCACGATTTAACAGTGAATACGTACTGAGAGTGCGTTGTTTCATAGACCCTTCGCTGTTTTGTCGATTCGTTGTTTCTGATTTTCGTACATCGAGTTTCAATACTGTCGACGACGGAATCCGACAATGTCTCGTTTTGATGAAAACACGATTTCGCTTCGACGCAACGTCGAATTATCATCAAGAACGTCTTGAAAGTGCGTTTTTTGATTGAGTTTTGCTGTTTTTGTAAATTCGTCATTCCTGCCTTTCGTACATCGAGTTTCAATACTGTCGACGACGAAATCCAACAATGTCTCGTTTTCATGAAAACACGATTTCGCTTCGACGCAACGTCGAATTATCATCAAGAACGTATCGAAAGTTGGTTTTTTCATGGATTTTCGCTGTTTTGCTCGATTCGTGGTTTCTGACTTTCGTACATCGAGTTTCAATACCGTCGACGACGGAATCCGACAATGTCTCGTTTTTATGAAAACACGATCTCGCTTCGACGCAACGTCGAATTATCATCAAGAACGTCTTGAATGTGCGTTTTTTGATTGAATTTTGCTGTTTTCGTCGATTCTTAGTTTCTGATTTTCGTACAGCGAGTTTCAATACCGTCGACGACGAAATCCGACAATGTCTCGATTTCACGAAAACACGATTTCGCTTCGACGCAACGTCGAATTATCATCAAGAACGTCTTGAAAGTACGATTTTTGATTGAGTTTTGCGGTTTTTGTAAATTCGTCATTCCTGCCTTTTGTACATCGAGTTTCAATACTGTCGACGACGAAATCCGACCATGACCCGCTTTCACGAAAACATGATTTCGCTTCAACGCAACCACGATTTAACAGTGAAAACGTACTGAGAGTGCGTTTTTTCAGACCCTTCGCTGTTTTGCTCGATTCGTTGTTTCTGAGTTTCGTACATCGAGTTTCAATACTGTCGACGACGGAATCCGACAATGTCTCGTTTTTATGAAAACACGATTTCGCTTCGACGCAACGTCGAATTATCATCAAGAACGTATCGAAAGTTGGTTTTTTTATGGATTTTCGCTGTTTTGCTCGATTCGTGGTTTCTGACTTTCCGTACATCGAGTTTCAATACTGTCGACGACGAAATCCGACCATGACCTGATTTCACGAATACACAATTTCGCTTCGTCGCAACTTCGGATTATTATCAAGTACGTACTGAATGTGCGTTTTTTCATTAAGTTTTGCTGTTTTTGTCAATTCGTCATTCCTGCCTTTCGTACATCGAGTTTCTGACTGTCGACGACGAAATCCGACCATCACCCGATTTCACGAAAAAACAGTTTCGCTTCGTCGCAACGTCGAATTATTATCAAGAACATCTTGAATGTGCGTTTTTTGATTGAATTTTGCTGTTTTCGTCGATTCTTAGTTTCTGATTTTCGTACAGCGAGTTTCAATACCGTCGACGACGAAATCCGACAATGTCTCGATTTCACGAAAACACGTTTTCGCTTCGACGCAACGTCGAATTATCATCAAGAACGCCTTGAAAGTGCGTTTTTTGATTGAATTTTGCTGTTTTTGTCGATTCTCCGTTTCTGACTTTCGTACATCGAGTTTCAATACTGTCGACGACGTAATCCGACCGCTTTGCGGAAAATTCATCGAAAACAATTCATCGAAACACAATTCATCGAAAACAATTCATCGAAAACAATTCATCGAAAACACAATTCATCGAAAACAATTAATCGAAAACACAATTCATCGAAAACAATTCATCGAAAACACAATTCATCGAAAACAATTCATCGAAAGCACAATTCATCGAAAACAATTCATCGAAAACACAATTCATCGAAAGCACAATTCATCGAAACACAATTCATCGAAAACAATTCATCGAAAACACAATTCATCGAAAACAATTCATCGAAAACACAATTCATCGAAAACAATTCATCCGCCGTGAGGGGCACGGCGAAGGGTGTGTGGAAATAGTATTCTGCGTGGAAGAGTCGAGTGCGTGCGGGGCACGGCGAAGGGTGTGTGGAAATAGTATTCTGCGTGGAAGAGTCGAGTGCGTGCGGAGCACGGCGAAGGGTGTGTGGAAATAGTATTTTGAGTGGAATAGTTGTGTTCAAGCGAGATGTGTCGAGAGATGTATGTATAAAATGTATTTTTGATAAATTGTACTTTCCGGATTGATAACCAATTAAGAAAAAAAAAATTAAAAAAAAAAAATTATGTTATATTTCTTGGAAATTTTATTTTCGATGAATTGTGTTTTCGATGAATTGTTTTCGATGAATTGTGTTTCGATGAATTGTGCTTTCGATGAATTGTTTTCGATGAATTGTGTTTTCGATGAATTGTTTTCGATGAATTGTTTTCGACGAATTGTGTTTTCGATGAATTGTTTTCGATGAATTGTGTTTTCGATGAATTGTTTTCGATGAATTGTGTTTTCGATGAATTGTGTTTTCGATGAATTGTTTTCGATGAATTGTTTTCGATGAATTGTTTTTCGATGAATTGTTTTCGATGAATTTTCCGCATACGAATCCGACCATGACCCGCTTTCACGAAAACATGATTTCGCTTCAACGCAACCACGATTTAACAGTGAATACGTACTGAGAGTGCGTTGTTTCATAGACCCTTCGCTGTTTTGTCGATTCGTTGTTTCTGATTTTCGTACATCGAGTTTCAATACTGTCGACGACGGAATCCGACAATGTCTCGTTTTGATGAAAACACGATTTCGCTTCGACGCAACGTCGAATTATCATCAAGAACGTCTTGAAAGTGCGTTTTTTGATTGAGTTTTGCTGTTTTTGTAAATTCGTCATTCCTGCCTTTCGTACATCGAGTTTCAATACTGTCGACGACGAAATCCAACAATGTCTCGTTTTCATGAAAACACGATTTCGCTTCGACGCAACGTCGAATTATCATCAAGAACGTATCGAAAGTTGGTTTTTTCATGGATTTTCGCTGTTTTGCTCGATTCGTGGTTTCTGACTTTCGTACATCGAGTTTCAATACCGTCGACGACGGAATCCGACAATGTCTCGTTTTTATGAAAACACGATTTCGCTTCGACGCAACGTCGAATTATCATCAAGAACGTCTTGAAAGTGCGTTTTTTGATTGAATTTTGTTGTTTTCGTCGATTCTTAGTTTCTGACTTTCGTACGTCGAGTTTCAATACCGTCGACGACGAAATCCGACCATGACTCGATTTCACCAAAAAACAGTTTCGCTTCGTCGCAACGTCGAATTATCATCAAGAACGTCTTGAAAGTGCGTTTTTTTATTGAATTTTGCTGTTTTCGTCGATTCTTAGTTTCTGATTTTCGTACATCGAGTTTCAATACTGTCGACGACGAAATCCGACCATGACCCGCTTTCACGAAAACATGATTTCGCTTCAACGCAACCACGATTTAACAGTGAATACGTACTGAGAGTGCGTTGTTTCATAGACCCTTCGCTGTTTTGTCGATTCGTTGTTTCTGACTTTCGTACATCGAGTTTCAATACTGTCGACGACGGAATCCGACAATGTCTCGTTTTGATGAAAACACGATTTCGCTTCGACGCAACGTCGAATTATCATCAAGAACGTCTTGAAAGTGCGTTTTTTTATTGAATTTTGCTGTTTTCGTCGATTCTTAGTTTCTGACTTTCGTACATCGAGTTTTAATACGCCGACGACGAAATCCGACCATGACCCGATTTCACCAAAAAACAGTTTCGCTTCGTCGCAACGTCGAATTATCATCATGAACGTCTTGAAAGTGCGTTTTTTATTGACTTTCGCTGTTTTTGTTGATTTGTCGTTTCTGATTTTCGTACACCGAGTTTCAATACTGTCGACGACTAAATCCGAAAATGTCTCGTTTTCATGAAAACACGATTTCGCTTCGACGCAACGTCGAATTATCATCAAGAACGTCTTGAAAGTGCGTTTTTTGATTGAATTTTGCTGTTTTCGTCGATTCTTAGTTTCTGACTTTCGTACATCGAGTTTCAATACCGTCGACGACGAAATCCGACCATGACCCTATTTCACCAAAAAACAGTTTCGCTTCGTCGCAACGTCGAATTATCATCAAGAACGTCTTGAAAGTGCGTTTTTTGATTGAATTTGGCTGTTTTTGTCGATTTGTCGTTTCTGACTTTCGTACATCGAGTTTCAATACCGTCGACGACGAAATCAGACAATGTTTTGTTTTCATGAAAACACGATCTCGCTTCGACGCAACGTCGAATTATCATCACGAACGTCTTGAAAGTGCGTTTTTTGATTGAGTTTTGCTGTTTTTGTAAATTCGTCATTCCTGCCTTTTGTACATCGAGTTTCAATACTGTCGACGACGAAATCCGAAAATGTCTCGTTTTCATGAAAACACGATTTCGCTCCGACGCAACGTCGAATTATCATCAAGAACGTATCGAAAGTTGGTTTTTTCATGGATTTTCGCTGTTTTGCTCGATTCGTGGTTTCTGACTTTCGTACATCGAGTTTCAATACTGTCGACGACGAAATCCGACAATGTCTCGTTTTCATGAAAACACGATTTCGCTTCGACGCAACGTCGAATTATTATCAAGAACGTCTTGAAAGTACGATTTTTGATTGAGTTTTGCTGTTTTTGTCGATTCTCCGTTTCTGACTTTCGTACATCGAGTTTCAATACTGTCGACGACGTAATCCGACCATGACCCGCTTTCACGAAAACATGATTTCGCTTCAACGCAACCATGATTTAACAGTGAATACGTACTGAGAGTGCGTTGTTTCATAGACCCTTCGCTGTTTTGTCGATTCGTTGTTTCTGATTTTCGTACATCGAGTTTCAATACTGTCGACGACGGAATCCGACAATGTCTCGTTTTGATGAAAACACGATTTCGCTTCGACGCAACGTCGAATTATCATCAAGAACGTCTTGAAAGTGCGTTTTTTGATTGAGTTTTGCTGTTTTTGTAAATTCGTCATTCCTGCCTTTCGTACATCGAGTTTCAATACTGTCGACGACGAAATCCAACAATGTCTCGTTTTCATGAAAACACGATTTCGCTTCGACGCAACGTCGAATTATCATCAAGAACGTATCGAAAGTTGGTTTTTTCATGGATTTTCGCTGTTTTGCTCGATTCGTGGTTTCTGACTTTCGTACATCGAGTTTCAATACTGTCGACGACGAAATCCGACAATGTCTCGTTTTCATGAAAACACGATTTCGCTTCGACGCAACGTCGAATTATTATCAAGAACGTCTTGAAAGTACGATTTTTGATTGAGTTTTGCTGTTTTTGTCGATTCTCCGTTTCTGACTTTCGTACATCGAGTTTCAATACTGTCGACGACGTAATACGACCATGACCCGCTTTCACGAAAACATGATTTCGCTTCAACGCAACCACGATTTAACAGTGAATACGTACTGAGAGTGCGTTGTTTCATAGACCCTTCGCTGTTTTGTCGATTCGTTGTTTCTGATTTTCGTACATCGAGTTTCAATACTGTCGACGACGGAATCCGACAATGTCTCGTTTTGATGAAAACACGATTTCGCTTCGACGCAACGTCGAATTATCATCAAGAACGTCTTGAAAGTGCGTTTTTTGATTGAGTTTTGCTGTTTTTGTAAATTCGTCATTCTTGCCTTTCGTACATCGAGTTTCAATACTGTCGACGACGAAATCCAACAATGTCTCGTTTTCATGAAAACACGATTTCGCTTCGACGCAACGTCGAATTATCATCAAGAACGTATCGAAAGTTGGTTTTTTCATGGATTTTCGCTGTTTTGCTCGATTCGTGGTTTCTGACTTTCGTACATCGAGTTTCAATACCGTCGACGACGGAATCCGACAATGTCTCGTTTTTATGAAAACACGATTTCGCTTCGACGCAACGTCGAATTATCATCAAGAACGTCTTGAAAGTGCGTTTTTTGATTGAGTTTTGCTGTTTTTGTAAATTCGTCATTCCTGCCTTTTGTACATCGAGTTTCAATACTGTCGACGACGAAATCCGACAATGTCTCGTTTTCATGAAAACACGATTTCGCTTCGACGCAACGTCGAATTATTATCAAGAACGTCTTGAAAGTACGATTTTTGATTGAGTTTTGCTGTTTTCGTCGATTCTCAGTTTCTGATTTTCGTACATCGAGTTTCAATACTGTCGACGACGAAATCCGACCATGACCCGATTTCACGAAAACATGATTTCGCTTCGACGCAAGCACGATTTAACAGTGAAAACGTATTGAGAGTGCGTTTTTTCATAGACCCTTCGCTGTTTTGCTCGCTTCGTTGTTTCTGACTTTCGTCCATCGAGTTTCAATACTGTCGACGACGGAATCCGACAATGTCTCGTTTTGATGAAAACACGATTTCGCTTCGACGCAACGTCGAATTATCATCAAGAACGTCTTGAAAGTGCGTTTTTTTATTGAATTTTGCTGTTTTCGTCGATTCTTAGTTTCTGACTTTCGTACATCGAGTTTTAATACGCCGAAGACGAAATCCGACCATGACCCGATTTCACCAAAAAACAGTTTCGCTTCGTCGCAACGTCGAATTATCATCAAGAACGTCTTGAAAGTGCGTTTTTTATTGACTTTCGCTGTTTTTGTTGATTTGTCGTTTCTGATTTTCGTACACCGAGTTTCAATACTGTCGACGACTAAATCCGAAAATGTCTCGTTTTCATGAAAACACGATCTCGCTTCGACGCAACGTCGAATTATCATCACGAACGTCTTGAAAGTGCGTTTTTTGATTGAGTTTTGCTGTTTTTGTAAATTCGTCATTCCTGCCTTTTGTACATCGAGTTTCAATACTGTCGACGACGAAATCCGAAAATGTCTCGTTTTCATGAAAATACGATTTCGCTTCGACGCAACGTCGAATTATCATAAAGAACCTATCGAAAGTTGGTTTTTTCATGGATTTTCGCTGTTTTGCTCGATTCGTGGTTTCTGACTTTCGTACATCGAGTTTCAATACTGTCGACGACGAAATCCGACAATGTCTCGTTTTTATGAAAACACGATTTCGCTTCGACGCAACGTCGAATTATCATCAAGAACGTCTTGAAAGTACGATTTTTGATTGAGTTTTGCTGTTTTTGTAAATTCGTCATACCTGCCATTTGTACATCGAGTTTCAATACTGTCGACGACGAAATCCGACCATGACCCGCTTTCACGAAAACATGATTTCGCTTCAACGCAACCACGATTTAACAGTGAAAACGTACTGAGAGTGCGTTTTTTCAGACCCTTCGCTGTTTTGCTCGATTCGTTGTTTCTGAGTTTCGTACATCGAGTTTCAATACTGTCGACGACGAAATCCGACAATGTCTCGATTTCACGAAAACACGTTTTCGCTTCGACGCAACGTCGAATTATCATCAAGAACGTCTTGAAAGTGCGTTTTTTGATTGAATTTTGCTGTTTTTGTCGATTTGTCGTTTCTGATTTTCGTACACCGAGTTTCAATACTGTCGACGACGAAATCCGACAATGTCTCGTTTTCATGAAAACACGATTTCGCTTCGACGCAACGTCGAATTATCATCAAGAACGTATCGAAAATTGGTTTTTTCATGGATTTTCGCTGTTTTGCTCGATTCGTGGTTTCTGACTTTCGTACATCGAGTTTCAATACTGTCGACGACGAAATCCGACAATGTCTCGTTTTCATGAAAACACGATTTCGCTTCGACGCAACGTCGAATTATCATCAAGAACGTCTTGAAAGTACGATTTTTGATTGAGTTTTGCTGTTTTCGTCGATTCTCAGTTTCTGATTTTCGTACATCGAGTTTCAATACTGTCGACGACGAAATCCGACCATGACCCGATTTCACGAAAACATGATTTCGCTTCGACGCAAGCACGATTTAACAGTGAATACGTATTGAGAGTGCGTTTTTTCATAGACCCTTCGCTGTTTTGCTCGCTTCGTTGTTTCTGACTTTCGTCCATCGAGTTTCAATACTGTCGACGACGGAATCCGACAATGTCTCGTTTTGATGAAAACACGATTTCGCTTCGACGCAACGTCGAATTATCATCAAGAACGTCTTGAAAGTGCGTTTTTTTATTGAATTTTGCTGTTTTCGTCGATTCTTAGTTTCTGACTTTCGTACATCGAGTTTTAATACGCCGAAGACGAAATCCGACCATGACCCGATTTCACCAAAAAACAGTTTCGCTTCGTCGCAACGTCGAATTATCATCAAGAACGTCTTGAAAGTGCGTTTTTTATTGACTTTCGCTGTTTTTGTTGATTTGTCGTTTCTGATTTTCGTACACCGAGTTTCAATACTGTCGACGACTAAATCCGAAAATGTCTCGTTTTCATGACAACACGATCTCGCTTCGACGCAACGTCGAATTATCATCACGAACGTCTTGAAAGTGCGATTTTTGATTGAGTTTTGCTGTTTTTGTAAATTCGTCATTCCTGCCTTTTGTACATCGAGTTTCAATACTGTCGACGACGAAATCCGACCATGACCCGCTTTCACGAAAACATGATTTCGCTTCAACGCAACCACGATTTAACAGTGAAAACGTACTGAGAGTGCGATTTTTCAGACCCTTCGCTGTTTTTCTCGATTCGTTGTTTCTGAGTTTAGTACATCGAGTTTCAATACTGTCGACGACGGAATCCGACAATGTCTCGTTTATATGAAAACACGATTTCGCTTCGACGCAACGTCGAATTATCATCAAGAACGTCATGAAAGTGCGTTTTTTGATTGAATTTTGCTGTTTTCGTCGATTTGTCGTTTCTGATTTTCGTACACCGAGTTTTAATACTGTCGACGACGAAATCCGACAATGTCTCGTTTTCATGAAAACACGATTTCGCTTCGACGCAACGTCGAATTATCATCAAGAGCGTATCGAAAGTTGGTTTTTTCATGGATTTTCGCTGTTTTACTCGATTCGTGGTTTCTGACTTTCGTACATCGAGTTTCAATACTGTCGACGACGAAATCCGACAATGTCTCGTTTACATGAAAACACGATTTCGCTCCGACGCAACGTCGAATTATCATCAAGAACGTATCGAAAGTTGGTTTTTATATGGATTTTCGCTGTTTTGCTCGATTCGTGGTTTCTGACTTTCCGTACATCGAGTTTCAATACTGTCGACGACGAATTCCGACCATGACCTGATTTCACGAATACACAATTTCGCTTCGTCGCAACTTCGGATTATTATCAAGTACGTACTGAATGTGCGTTTTTTCATTAAGTTTTGCTGTTTTTGTCAATTCGTCATTCCTGCCTTTCGTACATCGAGTTTCTGACTGTCGACGACGAAATCCGACCATCACCCGATTTCACGAAAAAACAGTTTCGCTTCGTCGCAACGTCGAATTATTATCAAGAACATCTTGAATGTGCGTTTTTTGATTGAATTTTGCTGTTTTCGTCGATTCTTAGTTTCTGATTTTCGTACAGCGAGTTTCAATACCGTCGACGACGAAATCCGACAATGTCTCGATTTCACGAAACCACGTTTTCGCTTCGACGCAACGTCGAATTATCATCAAGAACGCCTTGAAAGTGCGTTTTTTGATTGAATTTTGCTGTTTTTGTCGATTCTCCGTTTCTGACTTTCGTACATCGAGTTTCAATACTGTCGACGACGTAATCCGACCATGACCCGCTTTCACGAAAACATGATTTCGCTTCAACGCAACCACGATTTAACAGTGAATACGTACTGAGAGTGCGTTGTTTCATAGACCCTTCGCTGTTTTGTCGATTCGTTGTTTCTGACTTTCGTACATCGAGTTTCAATACTGTCGACGACGGAATCCGACAATGTCTCGTTTTGATGAAAACACGATTTCGCTTCGACGCAACGTCGAATTATCATCAAGAACGTCTTGAAAGTGCGTTTTTCGATTGAGTTTTGCTGTTTTTGTAAATTCGTCATTCCTGCCTTTCGTACATCGAGTTTCTGACTGTCGACGACGAAATCCGACCATCACCCGATTTCACGAAAAAACAGTTTCGCTTCGTCGCAACGTCGAATTATCATCAAGAACATCTTGAATGTGCGTTTTTTGATTGAATTTTGCTGTTTTCGTCGATTCTTAGTTTCTGATTTTCGTACAGCGAGTTTCAATACCGTCGACGACGAAATCCGACAATGTCTCGATTTCACGAAAACACGTTTTCGCTTCGACGCAACGTCGAATTATCATCAAGAACGCCTTGAAAGTGCGTTTTTTGATTGAATTTTGCTGTTTTTGTCGATTCTCCGTTTCTGACTTTCGTACATCGAGTTTCAATACTGTCGACGACGTAATCCGACCATGACCCGCTTTCACGAAAACATGATTTCGCTTCAACGCAACCACGATTTAACAGTGAATACGTACTGAGAGTGCGTTGTTTCATAGACCCTTCGCTGTTTTGTCGATTCGTTGTTTCTGACTTTCGTACATCGAGTTTCAATACTGTCGACGACGGAATCCGACAATGTCTCGTTTTGATGAAAACACGATTTCGCTTCGACGCAACGTCGATTTATCATCAAGAACGTCTTGAAAGTGCGTTTTTCGATTGAGTTTTGCTGTTTTTGTAAATTCGTCATTCCTGCCTTTCGTACATCGAGTTTCAATACTGTCGACGACGAAATCCAACAATGTCTCGTTTTCATGAAAACACGATTTCGCTTCGACGCAACGTCGAATTATCATCAAGAACGTATCGAAAGTTGGTTTTTTCATGGATTTTCGCTGTTTTGCTCGATTCGTGGTTTCTGACTTTCGTACATCGAGTTTCAATACCGTCGACGACGGAATCCGACAATGTCTCGTTTTTATGAAAACACGATTTCGCTTCGACGCAACGTCGAATTATCATCAAGAACGTCTTGAAAGTGCGTTTTTTGATTGAATTTTGTTGTTTTCGTCGATTCTTAGTTTCTGACTTTCGTACGTCGAGTTTCAATACCGTCGACGACGAAATCCGACCATGACCCGATTTCACCAAAAAACAGTTTCGCTTCGTCGCAACGTCGAATTATCATCAAGAACTTCTTGAAAGTGCGTTTTTTTATTGAATTTTGCTGTTTTCGTCGATTCTTAGTTTCTGATTTTCGTACATCGAGTTTCAATACTGTCGACGACGAAAAACGACCATGACCCGATTTCACGAAAACATGATTTCGCTTCGACGCAAGCACGATTTAACAGTGAAAACGTACTGAGAGTGCGTTTTTTCATAGACCCTTCGCTGTTTTGCTCGCTTCGTTGTTTCTGACTTTCGTCCATCGAGTTTCAATACTGTCGACGACGGAATCCGACAATGTCTCGTTTTCATGAAAACACGATTTCGCTTCGACGCAACGTCGAATTATCATCAAGAACGTCTTGAAAGTGCGTTTTTTGATTGAATTTTGTTGTTTTCGTCGATTCTTAGTTTCTGACTTTCGTACATCGAGTTTCAATACCGTCGACGACGAAATCCGACCATGACCCTATTTCACCAAAAAACAGTTTCGCTTCGTCGCAACGTCGAATTATCATCAAGAACGTCTTGAAAGTGCGTTTTTTGATTGAATTTGGCTGTTTTTGTCGATTTGTCGTTTCTGACTTTCGTACATCGAGTTTCAATACCGTCGACGACGAAATCAGACAATGTTTTGTTTTCATGAAAACACGATCTCGCTTTGACGCAACGTCGAATTATCATCACGAACGTCTTTAAAGTGCGTTTTTTGATTGAGTTTTGCTGTTTTTGTAAATTCGTCATTCCTGCCTTTTGTACATCGAGTTTCAATACTGTCGACGACGAAATCCGAAAATGTCTCGTTTTCATGAAAATACGATTTCGCTTCGACGCAACGTCGAATTATCATCAAGAACCTATCGAAAGTTGGTTTTTTCATGGATTTTCGCTGTTTTGCTCGATTCGTGGTTTCTGACTTTCGTACATCGAGTTTCAATACTGTCGACGACGAAATCCGACAATGTCTCGTTTTCATGAAAACATGATTTCGCTTCGACGCAACGTCGAATTATCATCAAGAACGTCTTGAAAGTGCGATTTTTGATTGAGTTTTGCTGTTTTTGTAAATTCGTCATTCCTGCCTTTTGTACATCGAGTTTCAATACTGTCGACGACGAAATCCGACCATGACCCGCTTTCACGAAAACATGATTTCGCTTCAACGCAACCACGATTTAACAGTGAAAACGTACTGAGAGTGCGTTTTTTCAGACCCTTCGCTGTTTTGCTCGATTCGTTGTTTCTGAGTTTCGTACATCGAGTTTCAATACTGTCGACGACGGAATCCGACAATGTCTCGTTTATATGAAAACACGATTTCGCTTCGACGCAACGTCGAATTATCATCAAGAACGTCATGAAAGTGCGTTTTTTGATTGAATTTTGCTGTTTTCGTCGATTTGTCGTTTCTGATTTTCGTACACCGAGTTTCAATACTGTCGACGACGAAATCCGACAATGTCTCGTTTTCATGAAAACACGATTTCGCTCCGACGCAACGTCGAATTATCATCAAGAACGTATCGAAAGTTGGTTTTTTCATGGATTTTCGCTGTTTTGCTCGATTCGTGGTTTCTGACTTTCGTACATCGAGTTTCAATACTGTCGACGACGAAATCCGACAATGTCTCGTTTTCATGAAAACACGATTTCGCTTCGACGCAACGTCGAATTATTATCAAGAACGTCTTGAAAGTACGATTTTTGATTGAGTTTTGCTGTTTTTGTCGATTCTCCGTTTCTGACTTTCGTACATCGAGTTTCAATACTGTCGACGACGTAATCCGACCATGACCCGCTTTCACGAAAACATGATTTCGCTTCAACGCAACCACGATTTAACAGTGAATACGTACTGAGAGTGCGTTGTTTCATAGACCCTTCGCTGTTTTGTCGATTCGTTGTTTCTGATTTTCGTACATCGAGTTTCAATACTGTCGACGACGGAATCCGACAATGTCTCGTTTTGATGAAAACACGATTTCGCTTCGACGCAACGTCGAATTATCATCAAGAACGTCTTGAAAGTGCGTTTTTTGATTGAGTTTTGCTGTTTTTGTAAATTCGTCATTCCTGCCTTTCGTACATCGAGTTTCAATACTGTCGACGACGAAATCCAACAATGTCTCGTTTTCATGAAAACACGATTTCGCTTCGACGCAACGTCGAATTATCATCAAGAACGTATCGAAAGTTGGTTTTTTCATGGATTTTCGCTGTTTTGCTCGATTCGTGGTTTCTGACTTTCGTACATCGAGTTTCAATACTGTCGACGACGAAATCCGACAATGTCTCGTTTTCATGAAAACACGATTTCGCTTCGACGCAACGTCGAATTATTATCAAGAACGTCTTGAAAGTACGATTTTTGATTGAGTTTTGCTGTTTTTGTCGATTCTCCGTTTCTGACTTTCGTACATCGAGTTTCAATACTGTCGACGACGTAATACGACCATGACCCGCTTTCACGAAAACATGATTTCGCTTCAACGCAACCACGATTTAACAGTGAATACGTACTGAGAGTGCGTTGTTTCATAGACCCTTCGCTGTTTTGTCGATTCGTTGTTTCTGATTTTCGTACATCGAGTTTCAATACTGTCGACGACGGAATCCGACAATGTCTCGTTTTGATGAAAACACGATTTCGCTTCGACGCAACGTCGAATTATCATCAAGAACGTCTTGAAAGTGCGTTTTTTGATTGAGTTTTGCTGTTTTTGTAAATTCGTCATTCCTGCCTTTCGTACATCGAGTTTCAATACTGTCGACGACGAAATCCAACAATGTCTCGTTTTCATGAAAACACGATTTCGCTTCGACGCAACGTCGAATTATCATCAAGAACGTATCGAAAGTTGGTTTTTTCATGGATTTTCGCTGTTTTGCTCGATTCGTGGTTTCTGACTTTCGTACATCGAGTTTCAATACCGTCGACGACGGAATCCGACAATGTCTCGTTTTTATGAAAACACGATTTCGCTTCGACGCAACGTCGAATTATCATCAAGAACGTCTTGAAAGTGCGTTTTTTGATTGAGTTTTGCTGTTTTTGTAAATTCGTCATTCCTGCCTTTCGTACATCGAGTTTCAATACTGTCGACGACGAAATCCAACAATGTCTCGTTTTCATGAAAACACGATTTCGCTTCGACGCAACGTCGAATTATCATCAAGAACGTATCGAAAGTTGGTTTTTTCATGGATTTTCGCTGTTTTGCTCGATTCGTGGTTTCTGACTTTCGTACATCGAGTTTCAATACCGTCGACGACGGAATCCGACAATGTCTCGTTTTTATGAAAACACGATTTCGCTTCGACGCAACGTCGAATTATCATCAAGAACGTCTTGAAAGTGCGTTTTTTGATTGAATTCTGTTGTTTTCGTCGATTCTTAGTTTCTGACTTTCGTACGTCGAGTTTCAATACCGTCGACGACGAAATCCGACCATGACCCGATTTCACCAAAAAACAGTTTCGCTTCGTCGCAACGTCGAATTATCATCAAGAACGTCTTGAAAGTGCGTTTTTTTATTGAATTTTGCTGTTTTCGTCGATTCTTAGTTTCTGATTTTCGTACATCGAGTTTCAATACTGTCGACGACGAAAAACGACCATGACCCGATTTCACGAAAACATGATTTCGCTTCGACGCAAGCACGATTTAACAGTGAAAACGTACTGAGAGTGCGTTTTTTCATAGACCCTTCGCTGTTTTGCTCGCTTCGTTGTTTCTGACTTTCGTCCATCGAGTTTCAATACTGTCGACGACGGAATCCGACAATGTCTCGTTTTGATGAAAACACGATTTCGCTTCGACGCAACGTCGAATTATCATCAAGAACGTCTTGAAAGTGCGTTTTTTTATTGAATTTTGCTGTTTTCGTCGATTCTTAGTTTCTGACTTTCGTACATCGAGTTTTAATACGCCGACGACGAAATCCGACCATGACCTGATTTCACCAAAAAACAGTTTCGCTTCGTCGCAACGTCGAATTATCATCAAGAACGTCTTGAAAGTGCGTTTTTTGATTGAATTTGGCTGTTTTTGTCGATTTGTCGTTTCTGACTTTCGTACATCGAGTTTCAATACCGTCGACGACGAAATCAGACAATGTTTTGTTTTCATGAAAACACGATCTCGCTTCGACGCAACGTCGAATTATCATCACGAACGTCTTGAAAGTGCGTTTTTTGATTGAGTTTTGCTGTTTTTGTAAATTCGTCATTCCTGCCGTTTGTACATCGAGTTTCAATACTGTCGACGACGAAATCCGAAAATGTCTCGTTTTCATGAAAATACGATTTCGCTTCGACGCAACGTCGAATTATCATCAAGAACCTATCGAAAGTTGGTTTTTTCATGGATTTTCGCTGTTTTGCTCGATTCGTGGTTTCTGACTTTCGTACATCGAGTTTCAATACTGTCGACGACGAAATCCGACAATGTCTCGTTTTCATGAAAACATGATTTCGCTTCGACGCAACGTCGAATTATCATCAAGAACGTCTTGAAAGTGCGATTTTTGATTGAGTTTTGCTGTTTTTGTAAATTCGTCATTCCTGCCTTTTGTACATCGAGTTTCAATACTGTCGACGACGAAATCCGACCATGACCCGCTTTCACGAAAACATGATTTCGCTTCAACGCAACCACGATTTAACAGTGAAAACGTACTGAGAGTGCGTTTTTTCAGACCCTTCGCTGTTTTGCTCGATTCGTTGTTTCTGAGTTTCGTACATCGAGTTTCAATACTGTCGACGACGGAATCCGACAATGTCTCGTTTATATGAAAACACGAATTCGCTTCGACGCAACGTCGAATTATCATCAAGAACGTCATGAAAGTGCGTTTTTTGATTGAATTTTGCTGTTTTCGTCGATTTGTCGTTTCTGATTTTCGTACACCGAGTTTCAATACTGTCGACGACGAAATCCGACAATGTCTCGTTTTCATGAAAACACGATTTCGCTCCGACGCAACGTCGAATTATCATCAAGAACGTATCGAAAGTTGGTTTTTTCATGGATTTTCGCTGTTTTGCTCGATTCGTGGTTTCTGACTTTCGTACATCGAGTTTCAATACTGTCGACGACGAAATCCGACAATGTCTCGTTTTCATGAAAACACGATTTCGCTTCGACGCAACGTCGAATTATTATCAAGAACGTCTTGAAAGTACGATTTTTGATTGAGTTTTGCTGTTTTTGTCGATTCTCCGTTTCTGACTTTCGTACATCGAGTTTCAATACTGTCGACGACGTAATCCGACCATGACCCGCTTTCACGAAAACATGATTTCGCTTCAACGCAACCACGATTTAACAGTGAATACGTACTGAGAGTGCGTTGTTTCATAGACCCTTCGCTGTTTTGTCGATTCGTTGTTTCTGATTTTCGTACATCGAGTTTCAATACTGTCGACGACGGAATCCGACAATGTCTCGTTTTGATGAAAACACGATTTCGCTTCGACGCAACGTCGAATTATCATCAAGAACGTCTTGAAAGTGCGTTTTTTGATTGAGTTTTGCTGTTTTTGTAAATTCGTCATTCCTGCCTTTCGTACATCGAGTTTCAATACTGTCGACGACGAAATCCAACAATGTCTCGTTTTCATGAAAACACGATTTCGCTTCGACGCAACGTCGAATTATCATCAAGAACGTATCGAAAGTTGGTTTTTTCATGGATTTTCGCTGTTTTGCTCGATTCGTGGTTTCTGACTTTCGTACATCGAGTTTCAATACTGTCGACGACGAAATCCGACAATGTCTCGTTTTCATGAAAACACGATTTCGCTTCGACGCAACGTCGAATTATTATCAAGAACGTCTTGAAAGTACGATTTTTGATTGAGTTTTGCTGTTTTTGTCGATTCTCCGTTTCTGACTTTCGTACATCGAGTTTCAATACTGTCGACGACGTAATACGACCATGACCCGCTTTCACGAAAACATGATTTCGCTTCAACGCAACCACGATTTAACAGTGAATACGTACTGAGAGTGCGTTGTTTCATAGACCCTTCGCTGTTTTGTCGATTCGTTGTTTCTGATTTTCGTACATCGAGTTTCAATACTGTCGACGACGGAATCCGACAATGTCTCGTTTTGATGAAAACACGATTTCGCTTCGACGCAACGTCGAATTATCATCAAGAACGTCTTGAAAGTGCGTTTTTTGATTGAGTTTTGCTGTTTTTGTAAATTCGTCATTCCTGCCTTTCGTACATCGAGTTTCAATACTGTCGACGACGAAATCCAACAATGTCTCGTTTTCATGAAAACACGATTTCGCTTCGACGCAACGTCGAATTATCATCAAGAACGTATCGAAAGTTGGTTTTTTCATGGATTTTCGCTGTTTTGCTCGATTCGTGGTTTCTGACTTTCGTACATCGAGTTTCAATACCGTCGACGACGGAATCCGACAATGTCTCGTTTTTATGAAAACACGATTTCGCTTCGACGCAACGTCGAATTATCATCAAGAACGTCTTGAAAGTGCGTTTTTTGATTGAGTTTTGCTGTTTTTGTAAATTCGTCATTCCTGCCTTTCGTACATCGAGTTTCAATACTGTCGACGAAGAAATCCAACAATGTCTCGTTTTCATGAAAACACGATTTCGCTTCGACGCAACGTCGAATTATCATCAAGAACGTATCGAAAGTTGGTTTTTTCATGGATTTTCGCTGTTTTGCTCGATTCGTGGTTTCTGACTTTCGTACATCGAGTTTCAATACCGTCGACGACGGAATCCGACAATGTCTCGTTTTTATGAAAACACGATTTCGCTTCGACGCAACGTCGAATTATCATCAAGAACGTCTTGAAAGTGCGTTTTTTGATTGAATTCTGTTGTTTTCGTCGATTCTTAGTTTCTGACTTTCGTACGTCGAGTTTCAATACCGTCGACGACGAAATCCGACCATGACCCGATTTCACCAAAAAACAGTTTCGCTTCGTCGCAACGTCGAATTATCATCAAGAACGTCTTGAAAGTGCGTTTTTTTATTGAATTTTGCTGTTTTCGTCGATTCTTAGTTTCTGATTTTCGTACATCGAGTTTCAATACTGTCGACGACGAAAAACGACCATGACCCGATTTCACGAAAACATGATTTCGCTTCGACGCAAGCACGATTTAACAGTGAAAACGTACTGAGAGTGCGTTTTTTCATAGACCCTTCGCTGTTTTGCTCGCTTCGTTGTTTCTGACTTTCGTCCATCGAGTTTCAATACTGTCGACGACGGAATCCGACAATGTCTCGTTTTGATGAAAACACGATTTCGCTTCGACGCAACGTCGAATTATCATCAAGAACGTCTTGAAAGTGCGTTTTTTT
The DNA here is from genome assembly GCA_963924025.1 of Ischnus inquisitorius. Taxonomy (NCBI): domain Eukaryota; kingdom Metazoa; phylum Arthropoda; class Insecta; order Hymenoptera; family Ichneumonidae; genus Ischnus; species Ischnus inquisitorius. Next base: position 15,323,638 of record OZ001253.1, on the reverse strand, counting down.
ATTGAATTTTGCTGTTTTCGTCGATTCTTAGTTTCTGACTTTCGTACATCGAGTTTTAATACGCCGACGACGAAATCCGACCATGACCTGATTTCACCAAAAAACAGTTTCGCTTCGTCGCAACGTCGAATTATCATCAAGAACGTCTTGAAAGTGCGTTTTTTGATTGAATTTGGCTGTTTTTGTCGATTTGTCGTTTCTGACTTTCGTACATCGAGTTTCAATACCGTCGACGACGAAATCAGACAATGTTTTGTTTTCATGAAAACACGATCTCGCTTCGACGCAACGTCGAATTATCATCACGAACGTCTTGAAAGTGCGTTTTTTGATTGAGTTTTGCTGTTTTTGTAAATTCGTCATTCCTGCCTTTTGTACATCGAGTTTCAATACTGTCGACGACGAAATCCGAAAATGTCTCGTTTTCATGAAAATACGATTTCGCTTCGACGCAACGTCGAATTATCATCAAGAACCTATCGAAAGTTGGTTTTTTCATGGATTTTCGCTGTTTTGCTCGATTCGTGGTTTCTGACTTTCGTACATCGAGTTTCAATACTGTCGACGACGAAATCCGACAATGTCTCGTTTTCATGAAAACATGATTTCGCTTCGACGCAACGTCGAATTATCATCAAGAACGTCTTGAAAGTGCGATTTTTGATTGAGTTTTGCTGTTTTTGTAAATTCGTCATTCCTGCCTTTTGTACATCGAGTTTCAATACTGTCGACGACGAAATCCGACCATGACCCGCTTTCACGAAAACATGATTTCGCTTCAACGCAACCACGATTTAACAGTGAAAACGTACTGAGAGTGCGTTTTTTCAGACCCTTCGCTGTTTTGCTCGATTCGTTGTTTCTGAGTTTCGTACATCGAGTTTCAATACTGTCGACGACGGAATCCGACAATGTCTCGTTTATATGAAAACACGATTTCGCTTCGACGCAACGTCGAATTATCATCAAGAACGTCATGAAAGTGCGTTTTTCGATTGAATTTTGCTGTTTTCGTCGATTTGTCGTTTCTGATTTTCGTACACCGAGTTTCAATACTGTCGACGACGAAATCCGACAATGTCTCGTTTTCATGAAAACACGATTTCGCTCCGACGCAACGTCGAATTATCATCAAGAACGTATCGAAAGTTGGTTTTTTCATGGATTTTCGCTGTTTTGCTCGATTCGTGGTTTCTGACTTTCGTACATCGAGTTTCAATACTGTCGACGACGAAATCCGACAATGTCTCGTTTTCATGAAAACACGATTTCGCTTCGACGCAACGTCGAATTATTATCAAGAACGTCTTGAAAGTACGATTTTTGATTGAGTTTTGCTGTTTTTGTAAATTCGTCATACCTGCCTTTTGTACATCGAGTTTCAATACTGTCGACGACGAAATCCGACCATGACCCGCTTTCACGAAAACATGATTTCGCTTCAACGCAACCACGATTTAACAGTGAAAACGTACTGAGAGTGCGTTTTTTCAGACCCTTCGCTGTTTTGCTCGATTCGTTGTTTCTGAGTTTCGTACATCGAGTTTCAATACTGTCGACGACGGAATCCGACAATGTCTCGTTTTTATGAAAACACGATTTCGCTTCGACGCAACGTCGAATTATCATCAAGAACGTCATGAAAGTTCGTTTTTTGATTGAATTTTGCTGTTTTCGTCGATTTGTCGTTTCTGATTTTCGTACACCGAGTTTCAATACTGTCGACGACGGAATCCGACAATGTCTCGTTTTTATGAAAACACGATTTCGCTTCGACGCAACGTCGAATTATCATCAAGAACGTATCGAAAGTTGGTTTTTTCATGGATTTTCGCTGTTTTGCTCGATTCGTGGTTTCTGACTTTCCGTACATCGAGTTTCAATACTGTCGACGACGAAATCCGACCATGACCTGATTTCACGAAAACACAATTTCGCTTCGTCGCAACTTCGGATTATTATCAAGTACGTACTGAATGTGCGTTTTTTCATTAAGTTTTGCTGTTTTTGTCAATTCGTCATTCCTGCCTTTCGTACATCGAGTTTCAGACTGTCGACGACGAAATCCGACCATCACCCGATTTCACGAAAAAACAGTTTCGCTTCGTCGCAACGTCGAATTATCATCAAGAACGTCTTGAATGTGCGTTTTTTGATTGAATTTCGCTGTTTTGCTCGATTCGTGGTTTCTGACTTTCGTACATCGAGTTTCAATACTGTCGACGACGAAATCCGACAATGTCTCGTTTTCATGAAAACATGATTTCGCTTCGACGCAACGTCGAATTATCATCAAGAACGTCTTGAAAGTGCGATTTTTGATTGAGTTTTGCTGTTTTTGTAAATTCGTCATTCCTGCCTTTTGTACATCGAGTTTCAATACTGTCGACGACGAAATCCGACCATGACCCGCTTTCACGAAAACATGATTTCGCTTCAACGCAACCACGATTTAACAGTGAAAACGTACTGAGAGTGCGTTTTTTCATGGACCCTTCGCTGTTTTGCTCGATTCGTTGTTTCTGAGTTTCGTACATCGAGTTTCAATACGGTCGACGACGGAATCCGACAATGTCCCGTTTTTATGAAAACACGATTTCGCTTCGACGCAACGTCGAATCATCATCAAGAACGTCTTGAAAGTGCGTTTTTTGATTGAATTTTGCTGTTTTCGTCGATTCTTAGTTTCTGACTTTCGTACATCGAGTTTCAATACTGTCGACGACGAAATCCGACCATGACCCGCTTTCACGAAAACATGATTTCGCTTCAACGCAACCACGATTTAACAGTGAAAACGTACTGAGAGTGCGTTTTTTCATAGACCCTTCGCTGTTTTGCTCGATTCGTTGTTTCTGACTTTCGTACATCGAGTTTCAATACTGTCGACGACGGAATCCGACAATGACTCGTTTTTATGAAAACACGATTTCGCTTCGACGCAACGTCGAATTATCATCAAGAACGTCTTGAAAGTACGATTTTTGATTGAGTTTTGCTGTTTTTGTAAATTCGTCATACCTGCCTTTTGTGCTTTGCGGAAAATTCATCGAAAACAATTCATCGAAACACAATTCATCGAAAACAATTCATCGAAAACACAATTCATCGAAAACAATTCATCGAAAACACAATTCATCGAAAACAATTAATCGAAAACACAATTCATCGAAAACAATTCATCGAAAACACAATTCATCGAAAACAATTCATCGAAAGCACAATTCATCGAAAACAATTCATCGAAAACACAATTCATCGAAAGCACAATTCATCGAAACACAATTCATCGAAAACAATTCATCGAAAACACAATTCATCGAAAACAATTCATCCGCCGTGAGGGGCACGGCGAAGGGTGTGTGGAAATAGTATTCTGCGTGGAAGAGTCGAGTGCGTGCGGGGCACGGCGAAGGGTGTGTGGAAATAGTATTCTGCGTGGAAGAGTCGAGTGCGTGCCGAGCACGGCGAAGGGTGTGTGGAAATAGTATTTTGAGTGGAATAGTTGTGTTCAAGCGAGATGTGTCGAGAGATGTATGTATAAAATGTATTTTTGATAAATTGTACTTTCCGGATTGATAACCAATTAAGAAAAAAAAATTAAAAAAAAAAATTATGATATATTTCTTGGAAATTTTATTTTCGATGAATTGTATTTTCGATGAATTGTGTTTTCGATGAATTGTTTTTCGATGAATTGTTTTCGATGAATTTTCCGCATACGGCCTTTTGTACATCGAGTTTCAATACTGTCGACGACGAAATCCGACCATGACCCGCTTTCACGAAAACATGATTTCGCTTCAACGCAACCACGATTTAACAGTGAAAACGTACTGAGAGTGCGTTTTTTCAGACCCTTCGCTGTTTTGCTCGATTCGTTGTTTCTGAGTTTCGTACATTGAGTTTCAATACTGTCGACGACGAAATCCGACAATGTCTCGATTTCACGAAAACACGTTTTCGCTTCGACGCAACGTCGAATTATCATCAAGAACGTCTTGAAAGTGCGTTTTTTGATTGAATTTTGCTGTTTTTGTCGATTCTCCGTTTCTGACTTTCGTACATCGAGTTTCAATACTGTCGACGACGAAATCCGTATGCGGAAAATTCATCGAAAACAATTCATCGAAAAACAATTCATCGAAAACAATTCATCGAAAACAATTCATCGAAAACACAATTCATCGAAAACACAATTCATCGAAAACAATTCATCGAAAACACAATTCATCGAAAACAATTCATCGAAAACACAATTCGTCGAAAACAATTCATCGAAAACACAATTCGTCGAAAACAATTCATCGAAAACACAATTCATCGAAAACAATTCATCGAAAGCACAATTCATCGAAACACAATTCATCGAAAACAATTCATCGAAAACACAATTCATCGAAAATAAAATTTCCAAGAAATATAACATAATTTTTTTTTTTAATTTTTTTTTCTTAATTGGTTATCAATCCGGAAAGTACAATTTATCAAAAATTCATTTTATACATACATCTCTCGACACATCTCGCTTGAACACAACTATTCCACTCAAAATACTATTTCCACACACCCTTCGCCGTGCTCCGCACGCACTCGACTCTTCCACGCAGAATACTATTTCCACACACCCTTCGCCGTGCCCCGCACGCACTCGACTCTTCCACGCAGAATACTATTTCCACACACCCTTCGCCGTGCCCCGCACGCACTCGACTCTTCCACGCAGAATACTATTTCCACACACCCTTCGCCGTGCCCCTCACGGCGGATGAATTGTTTTCGATGAATTGTGTTTTCGATGAATTGTTTTCGATGAATTGTGTTTCGATGAATTGTGCTTTCGATGAATTGTGTTTTCGATGAATTGTGCTTTCGATGAATTGTTTTGGATGAATTGTGTTTTCGATGAATTGTTTTCGATGAATTGTGTTTTCGATTAATTGTTTTCGATGAATTGTGTTTTCGATGAATTGTTTTCGATGAATTGTGTTTTCGATGAATTGTTTTCGATGAATTGTTTTCGATGAATTGTGTTTCGATGAATTGTTTTCGATGAATTTTCCGCAAAGCGACGAAATCCGACCATGACCCGCTTTCACGAAAACATGATTTCGCTTCAACGCAACCACGATTTAACAGTGAATACGTACTGAGAGTGCGTTGTTTCATAGACCCTTCGCTGTTTTGTCGATTCGTTGTTTCTGACTTTCGTACATCGAGTTTCAATACTGTCGACGACGGAATCCGACAATGTCTCGTTTTGATGAAAACACGATTTCGCTTCGACGCAACGTCGAATTATCATCAAGAACGTCTTGAAAGTGCGTTTTTTGATTGAGTTTTGCTGTTTTTGTAAATTCGTCATTCCTGCCTTTCGTACATCGAGTTTCAATACTGTCGACGACGAAATCCAACAATGTCTCGTTTTCATGAAAACACGATTTCGCTTCGACGCAACGTCGAATTATCATCAAGAACGTATCGAAAGTTGGTTTTTTCATGGATTTTCGCTGTTTTGCTCGATTCGTGGTTTCTGACTTTCGTACATCGAGTTTCAATACCGTCGACGACGGAATCCGACAATGTCTCGTTTTTATGAAAACACGATTTCGCTTCGACGCAACGTCGAATTATCATCAAGAACGTCTTGAAAGTGCGTTTTTTTATTGAATTTTGTTGTTTTCGTCGATTCTTAGTTTCTGACTTTCGTACGTCGAGTTTCAATACCGTCGACGACGAAATCCGACCATGACCCGATTTCACCAAAAAACAGTTTCGCTTCGTCGCAACGTCGAATTATCATCAAGAACGTCTTGAAAGTGCGTTTTTTTATTGAATTTTGCTGTTTTCGTCGATTCTTAGTTTCTGATTTTCGTACATCGAGTTTCAATACTGTCGACGACGAAATCCGACCATGACCCGATTTCACGAAAACATGATTTCGCTTCAACGCAACCACGATTTAACAGTGAAAACGTACTGAGAGTGCGTTTTTTCAGACCCTTCGCTGTTTTGCTCGATTCGTTGTTTCTGAGTTTCGTACATCGAGTTTCAATACTGTCGACGACGGAATCCGACAATGTCTCGTTTATATGAAAACACGATTTCGCTTCGACGCAACGTCGAATTATCATCAAGAACGTCTTGAAAGTGCGATTTTTTATTGAGTTTTGCTGTTTTTGTAAATTCGTCATTCCTGCCTTTTGTACATCGAGTTTCAATACTGTCGACGACGAAATCCGACCATGACCCGCTTTCACGAAAACATGATTTCGCTTCAACGCAACCACGATTTAACAGTGAAAACGTACTGAGAGTGCGTTTTTTCAGACCCTTCGCTGTTTTGCTCGATTCGTTGTTTCTGAGTTTCGTACATCGAGTTTCAATACTGTCGACGACGGAATCCGACAATGTCTCGTTTATATGAAAACACGATTTCGCTTCGACGCAACGTCGAATTATCATCAAGAACGTCATGAAAGTGCGTTTTTTGATTGAATTTTGCTGTTTTCGTCGATTTGTCGTTTCTGATTTTCGTACACCGAGTTTCAATACTGTCGACGACGAAATCCGACAATGTCTCGTTTTCATGAAAACACGATTTCGCTTCGACGCAACGTCGAATTATCATCAAGAACGTATCGAAAATTGGTTTTTTCATGGATTTTCGCTGTTTTGCTCGATTCGTGGTTTCTGACTTTCGTACATCGAGTTTCAATACTGTCGACGACGAAATCCGACAATGTCTCGTTTTCATGAAAACACGATTTCGCTTCGACGCAACGTCGAATTATCATCAAGAACGTCTTGAAAGTACGAGTTTTGATTGAGTTTTGCTGTTTTCGTCGATTCTCAGTTTCTGATTTTCGTACATCGAGTTTCAATACTGTCGACGACGAAATCCGACCATGACCCGATTTCACGAAAACATGATTTCGCTTCGACGCAAGCACGATTTAACAGTGAAAACGTATTGAGAGTGCGTTTTTTCATAGACCCTTCGCTGTTTTGCTCGCTTCGTTGTTTCTGACTTTCGTCCATCGAGTTTCAATACTGTCGACGACGGAATCCGACAATGTCTCGTTTTGATGAAAACACGATTTCGCTTCGACGCAACGTCGAATTATCATCAAGAACGTCTTGAAAGTGCGTTTTTTTATTGAATTTTGCTGTTTTCGTCGATTCTTAGTTTCTGACTTTCGTACATCGAGTTTTAATACGCCGAAGACGAAATCCGACCATGACCCGATTTCACCAAAAAACAGTTTCGCTTCGTCGCAACGTCGAATTATCATCAAGAACGTCTTGAAAGTGCGTTTTTTATTGACTTTCGCTGTTTTTGTTGATTTGTCGTTTCTGATTTTCGTACACCGAGTTTCAATACTGTCGACGACTAAATCCGAAAATGTCTCGTTTTCATGAAAACACGATCTCGCTTCGACGCAACGTCGAATTATCATCACGAACGTCTTGAAAGTGCGTTTTTTGATTGAGTTTTGCTGTTTTTGTAAATTCGTCATTCCTGCCTTTTGTACATCGAGTTTCAATACTGTCGACGACGAAATCCGAAAATGTCTCGTTTTCATGAAAATACGATTTCGCTTCGACGCAACGTCGAATTATCATAAAGAACCTATCGAAAGTTGGTTTTTTCATGGATTTTCGCTGTTTTGCTCGATTCGTGGTTTCTGACTTTCGTACATCGAGTTTCAATACTGTCGACGACGAAATCCGACAATGTCTCGTTTTCATGAAAACACGATTTCGCTTCGACGCAACGTCGAATTATCATCAAGAACGTCTTGAAAGTACGATTTTTGATTGAGTTTTGCTGTTTTTGTAAATTCGTCATACCTGCCTTTTGTACATCGAGTTTCAATACTGTCGACGACGAAATCCGACCATGACCCGCTTTCACGAAAACATGATTTCGCTTCAACGCAACCACGATTTAACAGTGAAAACGTACTGAGAGTGCGTTTTTTCAGACCCTTCGCTGTTTTGCTCGATTCGTTGTTTCTGAGTTTCGTACATCGAGTTTCAATACTGTCGACGACGGAATCCGACAATGTCTCGTTTATATGAAAACACGATTTCGCTTCGACGCAACGTCGAATTATCATCAAGAACGTCATGAAAGTGCGTTTTTTGATTGAATTTTGCTGTTTTCGTCGATTTGTCGTTTCTGATTTTCGTACACCGAGTTTCAATACTGTCGACGACGAAATCCGACAATGTCTCGTTTTCATGAAAACACGATTTCGCTTCGACGCAACGTCGAATTATCATCAAGAGCGTATCGAAAGTTGGTTTTTTCATGGATTTTCGCTGTTTTGCTCGATTCGTGGTTTCTGACTTTCGTACATCGAGTTTCAATACTGTCGACGACGAAATCCGACAATGTCTCGTTTACATGAAAACACGATTTCGCTTCGACGCAACGTCGAATTATCATCAAGAACGTCTTGAAAGTACGATTTTTGATTGAGTTTTGCTGTTTTTGTAAATTCGTCATACCTGCCTTTTGTACATCGAGTTTCAATACTGTCGACGACGAAATCCGACCATGACCCGCTTTCACGAAAACATGATTTCGCTTCAACGCAACCACGATTTAACAGTGAATACGTACTGAGAGTGCGTTGTTTCATAGACCCTTCGCTGTTTTGTCGATTCGTTGTTTCTGACTTTCGTACATCGAGTTTCAATACTGTCGACGACGGAATCCGACAATGTCTCGTTTTGATGAAAACACGATTTCGCTTCGACGCAACGTCGAATTATCATCAAGAACGTCTTGAAAGTGCGTTTTTCGATTGAGTTTTGCTGTTTTTGTAAATTCGTCATTCCTGCCTTTCGTACATCGAGTTTCTGACTGTCGACGACGAAATCCGACCATCACCCGATTTCACGAAAAAACAGTTTCGCTTCGTCGCAACGTCGAATTATCATCAAGAACATCTTGAATGTGCGTTTTTTGATTGAATTTTGCTGTTTTCGTCGATTCTTAGTTTCTGATTTTCGTACAGCGAGTTTCAATACTGTCGACGACGAAATCCGACCATGACCCGCTTTCACGAAAACATGATTTCGCTTCAACGCAACCACGATTTAACAGTGAATACGTACTGAGAGTGCGTTGTTTCATAGACCCTTCGCTGTTTTGTCGATTCGTTGTTTCTGACTTTCGTACATCGAGTTTCAATACTGTCGACGACGGAATCCGACAATGTCTCGTTTTGATGAAAACACGATTTCGCTTCGACGCAACGTCGAATTATCATCAAGAACGTCTTGAAAGTGCGTTTTTCGATTGAGTTTTGCTGTTTTTGTAAATTCGTCATTCCTGCCTTTCGTACATCGAGTTTCTGACTGTCGACGACGAAATCCGACCATCACCCGATTTCACGAAAAAACAGTTTCGCTTCGTCGCAACGTCGAATTATCATCAAGAACGTCTTGAAAGTACGATTTTTGATTGAGTTTTGCGGTTTTTGTAAATTCGTCATTCCTGCCTTTTGTACATCGAGTTTCAATACTGTCGACGACGAAATCCGACCATGACCCGCTTTCACGAAAACATGATTTCGCTTCAACGCAACCACGATTTAACAGTGAAAACGTACTGAGAGTGCGTTTTTTCAGACCCTTCGCTGCTTTGCTCGATTCGTTGTTTCTGAGTTTCGTACATCGAGTTTCAATACTGTCGACGACGAAATCCGACCATGACCCGATTTCACGAAAAAACAGTTTCGCTTCGTCGCAACGTCGAATTATCATCAAGAACGTCTTGAAAGTGCGTTTTTTAATTGAATTTTGCTGTTTTCGTCGATTCTTAGTTTCTGATTTTCGTACATCGAGTTTCAATACTGTCGACGACGAAATCCGACCATGACCCGATTTCACGAAAACATGATTTCGCTTCGACGCAAGCACGATTTAACAGTGAAAACGTACTGAGAGTGCGTTTTTTCATAGACCCTTCGCTGTTTTGCTCGCTTCGTTGTTTCTGACTTTCGTCCATCGAGTTTCAATACTGTCGACGACGGAATCCGACAATGTCTCGTTTTGATGAAAACACGATTTCGCTTCGACGCAACGTCGAATTATCATCAAGAACGTCTTGAAAGTGCGTTTTTTGATTGAGTTTTGCTGTTTTTGTAAATTCGTCATTCCTGCCTTTCGTACATCGAGTTTCAATACTGTCGACGACGAAATCCAACAATGTCTCGTTTTCATGAAAACACGATTTCGCTTCGACGCAACGTCGAATTATCATCAAGAACGTATCGAAAGTTGGTTTTTTCATGGATTTTCGCTGTTTTGCTCGATTCGTGGTTTCTGACTTTCGTACATCGAGTTTCAATACTGTCGACGACGAAATCCGACAATGTCTCGTTTTCATGAAAACACGATTTCGCTTCGACGCAACGTCGAATTATTATCAAGAACGTCTTGAAAGTACGATTTTTGATTGAGTTTTGCTGTTTTTGTCGATTCTCCGTTTCTGACTTTCGTACATCGAGTTTCGATACTGTCGACGACGTAATACGACCATGACCCGCTTTCACGAAAACATGATTTCGCTTCAACGCAACCACGATTTAACAGTGAATACGTACTGAGAGTGCGTTGTTTCATAGACCCTTCGCTGTTTTGTCGATTCGTTGTTTCTGATTTTCGTACATCGAGTTTCAATACTGTCGACGACGGAATCCGACAATGTCTCGTTTTGATGAAAACACGATTTCGCTTCGACGCAACGTCGAATTATCATCAAGAACGTCTTGAAAGTGCGTTTTTTGATTGAGTTTTGCTGTTTTTGTAAATTCGTCATTCCTGCCTTTCGTACATCGAGTTTCAATACTGTCGACGACGAAATCCAACAATGTCTCGTTTTCATGAAAACACGATTTCGCTTCGACGCAACGTCGAATTATCATCAAGAACGTATCGAAAGTTGGTTTTTTCATGGATTTTCGCTGTTTTGCTCGATTCGTGGTTTCTGACTTTCGTACATCGAGTTTCAATACCGTCGACGACGGAATCCGACAATGTCTCGTTTTTATGAAAACACGATTTCGCTTCGACGCAACGTCGAATTATCATCAAGAACGTCTTGAAAGTGCGTTTTTTGATTGAATTCTGTTGTTTTCGTCGATTCTTAGTTTCTGACTTTCGTACGTCGAGTTTCAATACCGTCGACGACGAAATCCGACCATGACCCGATTTCACCAAAAAACAGTTTCGCTTCGTCGCAACGTCGAATTATCATCAAGAACGTCTTGAAAGTGCGTTTTTTTATTGAATTTTGCTGTTTTCGTGGATTCTTAGTTTCTGATTTTCGTACATCGAGTTTCAATACTGTCGACGACGAAAAACGACCATGACCCGCTTTCACGAAAACATGATTTCGCTTCGACGCAAGCACGATTTAACAGTGAAAACGTACTGAGAGTGCGTTTTTTCATAGACCCTTCGCTGTTTTGCTCGCTTCGTTGTTTCTGACTTTCGTCCATCGAGTTTCAATACTGTCGACGACGGAATCCGACAATGTCTCGTTTTGATGAAAACACGATTTCGCTTCGACGCAACGTCGAATTATCATCAAGAACGTCTTGAAAGTGCGTTTTTTTATTGAATTTTGCTGTTTTCGTCGATTCTTAGTTTCTGACTTTCGTACATCGAGTTTTAATACGCCGACGACGAAATCCGACCATGACCCGATTTCACCAAAAAACAGTTTCGCTTCGTCGCAACGTCGAATTATCATCAAGAACGTCTTGAAAGTGCGTTTTTTTATTGAATTTTGCTGTTTTCGTCGATTCTTAGTTTCTGATTTTCGTACATCGAGTTTCAATACTGTCGACGACGAAATCCGACCATGACCCGATTTCACCAAAAAACAGTTTCGCTTCGTCGCAACGTCGAATTATCATCAAGAACGTCTTGAAAGTGCGTTTTTTATTGACTTTCGCTGTTTTTGTTGATTTGTCGTTTCTGATTTTCGTACACCGAGTTTCAATACTGTCGACGACTAAATCCGAAAATGTCTCGTTTTCATGAAAACACGATCTCGCTTCGACGCAACGTCGAATTATCATCACGAACGTCTTGAAAGTGCGTTTTTTGATTGAGTTTTGCTGTTTTTGTAAATTCGTCATTCCTGCCTTTTGTACATCGAGTTTCAATACTGTCGACGACGAAATCCGAAAATGTCTCGTTTTCATGAAAATACGATTTCGCTTCGACGCAACGTCGAATTATCATAAAGAACCTATCGAAAGTTGGTTTTTTCATGGATTTTCGCTGTTTTGCTCGATTCGTGGTTTCTGACTTTCGTACATCGAGTTTCAATACTGTCGACGACGAAATCCGACAATGTCTCGTTTTCATGAAAACACGATTTCGCTTCGACGCAACGTCGAATTATCATCAAGAACGTCTTGAAAGTGCGATTTTTTATTGAGTTTTGCTGTTTTTGTAAATTCGTCATTCCTGCCTTTTGTACATCGAGTTTCAATACTGTCGACGACGAAATCCGACCATGACCCGCTTTCACGAAAACATGATTTCGCTTCAACGCAACCACGATTTAACAGTGAAAACGTACTGAGAGTGCGTTTTTTCAGACCCTTCGCTGTTTTGCTCGATTCGTTGTTTCTGAGTTTCGGACATCGAGTTTCAATACTGTCGACGACGGAATCCGACAATGTCTCGTTTATATGAAAACACGATTTCGCTTCGACGCAACGTCGAATTATCATCAAGAACGTCATGAAAGTGCGTTTTTTGATTGAATTTTGCTGTTTTCGTCGATTTGTCGTTTCTGATTTTCGTACACCGAGTTTCAATACTGTCGACGACGAAATCCGACAATGTCTCGTTTTCATGAAAACACGATTTCGCTCCGACGCAACGTCGAATTATCATCAAGAACGTATCGAAAGTTGGTTTTTTCATGGATTTTCGCTGTTTTGCTCGCTTCGTTGTTTCTGACTTTCGTCCATCGAGTTTCAATACTGTCGACGACGGAATCCGACAATGTCTCGTTTTTATGAAAACACGATTTCGCTTCGACGCAACTTCGAATGATCATCAAGAACGTCTTGAAAGTGCGTTGTTTTATTGAATTTTGCTGTTTTTGTCGATTCGTCGTTTCTGACTTTCGTACATCGAGTTTCAATACTGTCGACGACGAAATCCAACAATGTATCGTTTTCATGAAAACACGATTTCGCTTTAACGCAACCACGATTTAACAGTGAAAACGAACTGAGAGTGCGTTTTTTCATAGACCCTTCGCTGTTTTGCTCGATTCGTTGTTTCTGACTTTCGTAAATCGAGTTTCAATACTGTCGACGACGAAATCCGACCACGACCGAATTTCACGAATTTCGCTTCGTCGCATTTTCGAATTATCATCAAGAACTTGTTGAAAGTGCGTTTTTCGATTAAATTTTGCTGTTTTTGTCGATTCGTCGTTTTTGACTTTCGTACAGCGAGTTTCAATATTGTCGACGACGAAATCCGACCACGATCGGATTATATGAAAACAGGATTTTGATTCGACGCAACCACGATTTAACAGCGAAAACGTAGTGAGAGTGCGATTTTTCATAGACTCTTCGCTGTTTCGGTCGATTCGTGGTTTCTGACATTCGTACATCGAGTTTCAATACTGTCGACGACGAAATCCGACAATGACCCGATTTCACCAAAAAACAGTTTTGCTTCGTCGCAACGTCGAATTATCATCGAGAACGTTTCGTAAGTGTGTTTTTGTATTGAATTTTGCTGTTTTTGTAAACTCGTCATTCCTGCCTTTCGTACATCGAGTTTCAATACTGTCGACGACGAAATCCGACAATGTCTCGTTTTCATGAAAACACGATTTCGCTTCGTCGCAACGTCGAATTATCAGCAAGAACGTCTTGAAAGTGCGATTTTTGATTGAGTTTTGCTGCTTTTGTAAATTCGTCATTCCTGCCTTTTGTACATCGAGTTTCAATACTGTCGACGACGAAATCCAACAATGTCTCGTTTTCATGAAAACACGATTTCGCTTCGACGCAACGTCGAATTATCATCAAGAACGTATCGAAAGTTGGTTTTTTCATGGATTTTCGCTGTTTTGCTCGATTCGTGGTTTCTGACTTTCGTACATCGAGTTTCAATACCGTCGACGACGGAATCCGACAATGTCTCGTTTTTATGAAAACACGATTTCGCTTCGACGCAACGTCGAATTATCATCAAGAACGTCTTGAAAGTGCGTTTTTTGATTGAATTCTGTTGTTTTCGTCGATTCTTAGTTTCTGACTTTCGTACGTCGAGTTTCAATACCGTCGACGACGAAATCCGACCATGACCCGATTTCACCAAAAAACAGTTTCGCTTCGTCGCAACGTCGAATTATCATCAAGAACGTCTTGAAAGTGCGTTTTTTTATTGAATTTTGCTGTTTTCGTGGATTCTTAGTTTCTGATTTTCGTACATCGAGTTTCAATACTGTCGACGACGAAAAACGACCATGACCCGCTTTCACGAAAACATGATTTCGCTTCGACGCAAGCACGATTTAACAGTGAAAACGTACTGAGAGTGCGTTTTTTCATAGACCCTTCGCTGTTTTGCTCGCTTCGTTGTTTCTGACTTTCGTCCATCGAGTTTCAATACTGTCGACGACGGAATCCGACAATGTCTCGTTTTGATGAAAACACGATTTCGCTTCGACGCAACGTCGAATTATCATCAAGAACGTCTTGAAAGTGCGTTTTTTTATTGAATTTTGCTGTTTTCGTCGATTCTTAGTTTCTGACTTTCGTACATCGAGTTTTAATACGCCGACGACGAAATCCGACCATGACCCGATTTCACCAAAAAACAGTTTCGCTTCGTCGCAACGTCGAATTATCATCAAGAACGTCTTGAAAGTGCGTTTTTTTATTGAATTTTGCTGTTTTCGTCGATTCTTAGTTTCTGATTTTCGTACATCGAGTTTCAATACTGTCGACGACGAAATCCGACCATGACCCGATTTCACCAAAAAACAGTTTCGCTTCGTCGCAACGTCGAATTATCATCAAGAACGTCTTGAAAGTGCGTTTTTTATTGACTTTCGCTGTTTTTGTTGATTTGTCGTTTCTGATTTTCGTACACCGAGTTTCAATACTGTCGACGACTAAATCCGAAAATGTCTCGTTTTCATGAAAACACGATCTCGCTTCGACGCAACGTCGAATTATCATCACGAACGTCTTGAAAGTGCGTTTTTTGATTGAGTTTTGCTGTTTTTGTAAATTCGTCATTCCTGCCTTTTGTACATCGAGTTTCAATACTGTCGACGACGAAATCCGAAAATGTCTCGTTTTCATGAAAATACGATTTCGCTTCGACGCAACGTCGAATTATCATAACGAACCTATCGAAAGTTGGTTTTTTCATGGATTTTCGCTGTTTTGCTCGATTCGTGGTTTCTGACTTTCGTACATCGAGTTTCAATACTGTCGACGACGAAATCCGACAATGTCTCGTTTTCATGAAAACACGATTTCGCTTCGACGCAACGTCGAATTATCATCAAGAACGTCTTGAAAGTGCGATTTTTTATTGAGTTTTGCTGTTTTTGTAAATTCGTCATTCCTGCCTTTTGTACATCGAGTTTCAATACTGTCGACGACGAAATCCGACCATGACCCGCTTTCACGAAAACATGATTTCGCTTCAACGCAACCACGATTTAACAGTGAAAACGTACTGAGAGTGCGTTTTTTCAGACCCTTCGCTGTTTTGCTCGATTCGTTGTTTCTGAGTTTCGGACATCGAGTTTCAATACTGTCGACGACGGAATCCGACAATGTCTCGTTTATATGAAAACACGATTTCGCTTCGACGCAACGTCGAATTATCATCAAGAACGTCATGAAAGTGCGTTTTTTGATTGAATTTTGCTGTTTTCGTCGATTTGTCGTTTCTGATTTTCGTACACCGAGTTTCAATACTGTCGACGACGAAATCCGACAATGTCTCGTTTTCATGAAAACACGATTTCGCTCCGACGCAACGTCGAATTATCATCAAGAACGTATCGAAAGTTGGTTTTTTCATGGATTTTCGCTGTTTTGCTCGCTTCGTTGTTTCTGACTTTCGTCCATCGAGTTTCAATACTGTCGACGACGGAATCCGACAATGTCTCGTTTTTATGAAAACACGATTTCGCTTCGACGCAACTTCGAATGATCATCAAGAACGTCTTGAAAGTGCGTTGTTTTATTGAATTTTGCTGTTTTTGTCGATTCGTCGTTTCTGACTTTCGTACATCGAGTTTCAATACTGTCGACGACGAAATCCAACAATGTATCGTTTTCATGAAAACACGATTTCGCTTTAACGCAACCACGATTTAACAGTGAAAACGAACTGAGAGTGCGATTTTTCATAGACCCTTCGCTGTTTTGCTCGATTCGTTGTTTCTGACTTTCGTAAATCGAGTTTCAATACTGTCGACGACGAAATCCGACCACGACCGAATTTCACGAATTTCGCTTCGTCGCATTTTCGAATTATCATCAAGAACTTGTTGAAAGTGCGTTTTTCGATTAAATTTTGCTGTTTTTGTCGATTCGTCGTTTTTGACTTTCGTACAGCGAGTTTCAATATTGTCGACGACGAAATCCGACCACGATCGGATTATATGAAAACAGGATTTTGATTCGACGCAACCACGATTTAACAGCGAAAACGTAGTGAGAGTGCGATTTTTCATAGACTCTTCGCTGTTTCGGTCGATTCGTGGTTTCTGACATTCGTACATCGAGTTTCAATACTGTCGACGACGAAATCCGACAATGACCCGATTTCACCAAAAAACAGTTTTGCTTCGTCGCAACGTCGAATTATCATCGAGAACGTTTCGTAAGTGTGTTTTTTTATTGAATTTTGCTGTTTTTGTAAACTCGTCATTCCTGCCTTTCGTACATCGAGTTTCAATACTGTCGACGACGAAATCCGACAATGTCTCGTTTTCATGAAAACACGATTTCGCTTCGTCGCAACGTCGAATTATCAGCAAGAACGTCTTGAAAGTGCGATTTTTGATTGAGTTTTGCTGCTTTTGTAAATTCGTCATTCCTGCCTTTTGTACATCGAGTTTCAATACTGTCGACGACGAAATCCGACCATGACCCTCTTTCACGAAAACACGATTTCGCTCCGACGCAATGTCGATTTATCATCGAGAACGTATCGAAAGTTGGTTTTTCCATGGATTATTGCTGTTTTGCTCGATTCGTGGTTTGTGACTTTCGTACATCGAGTTTCAATACCGTCGACGACGAAATCCGAACATGACTCGATTTCACCAAAAAACAGTTTCGCTTCGTCCCAACGTCGAATTATCATCAAGAACGTCTTGAAAGTGCGTTTTTTGATTGAATTTTGCTGTTTTTGTCGATTCTCCGTTTCTGACTTTCGTACATCGAGTTTCAATACTGTCGACGACGAAATCCGACCATGACCCGCTTTCACGAAAACATGATTTCGCTTCAACGCAACCACGATTTAACAGTGAATACGTACTGAGAGTGCGTTGTTTCATAGACCCTTCGCTGTTTTGCTCGATTCGTTGTTGCTGACCCGATTTTACCAAAAAACAGTTTCGCTTCGTCGCAACGTCGAATTATCATCAAGAACTTGTTGAAAGTGCGTTTTTTGATTGAATTTTGCTGTTTTTGTCGATTCGTCGTTTTTGACTTTCGTACAGCGAGTTTCAATATTGTCGACGACGAAATCCGACCACGATCGAATTATATGAAAACATGATTTCGCTTCAACGCAACCACGATTTAACAGTGAAAACGTACTGAGAGTGCGTTTTTTCATGGACCCTTCGCTGTTTCGGTCGATTCGTGGTTTCTGACATTCGTACATCGAGTTTCAATACTGTCGACGACGAAATCCGACCATGACCCGCTTTCACGAAAACATGATTTCGCTTCAACGCAACCACGATTTAACAGTGAAAACGTACTGAGAGTGCGTTTTTTCATGGACCCTTCGCTGTTTTGCTCGATTCGTTGTTTCTGAGTTTCGTACATCGAGTTTCAATACTGTCGACGACGGAATCCGACAATGTCTCGTTTTTATGAAAACACGATTTCGCTTCGACGCAACGTCGAATCATCATCAAGAACGTCTTGAAAGTGTTACGTCGCGGCTTTATTTTGTTGATGCTCGTTTCAAGCGATTTCGAGTTTATCGTCGTTATCGTCGATTTTTCACCGATGATTCGATTGATTTCGCGTTTCTACGAACAACCACGTTCGTAACGAAGAATAAAGTTGTAAATGATTGCTCCTTGTTGGGTTTAGACCGGAATGCGCCGGTCAGGGATCGGAGCAAATGTCTTTTACGGTGAAAAGTGATGAATGATATTTTTTTTCGGGGGTTAATCCCATTATTTGCATTTTAATAGTTGATTGATTGTTTGCCAATTGCGTGTATGGGCGTAGCGGGTTGTAGTCGAGAATATTCATTACGTTTTTAGTGTTTGACTTCCGAACGTTAAAACTTTCAAATAAAAATAAATAATTAAATTTAATTCAAACTACACGACTCACTGTCGTCATTGATTCGTTGGTGGTAATTTATGAAAATACGAAAAGGAATAATAAAAGAATGGACTTACCCGAGCGCACGATAAAGAGCGCCTCATGGTAATAAGGAAATTGCGGGGATGGCAATATTTAATGCGTTATCGGATTTACTCACGAGCCGGCAGCGACCTGAAGCCTATCAGCTCTAATAAGTAAAGGTTTAGGGAATTATTCACGAGCAGGCAGCGACTCGTAAGTCTATCAGCTCTGATGAATAAGGGTTTAAGTATTTATTCACGAGCAGGCAGCGACTCGTAAGTCTGAAAGCTCTAATGAATAACGGTTGAAGGTACAAAGTGGTGTATGATGTATGTGTTGAGTTATCGATGAGGGGAGTGTATTTAAATCCTGACACCGATAATTAATTGTGAAGTAAAAAGTAAAAATGAATATTCTCTTTTAAAATTATTAAATTGATCGATAGGTTTCATCGTTCGATTTCACACGTGAGTCGAACCGTTGTCGTAAATGACGAAACAGAAGGAAGCTCATTCGAGCTAACATGATTTAATAAAAGTATGGGTTAATTATATTTTTCGGTACACTGAGTTTACAATTTTCACGTTGATATTGATTCACATTTTGTTTTAATTATATTTGTTGTGTAATTCGCTAAATGTCTGAATTTGTATTATAATTAATGTTCGCATAATTGATTTTGGCGTTTTATAAAGTTCATTAATGATGTTCGATATTAGTTAGTTTATGATTTCTGATCACATTATCAATGAATTCACTCGTGTTTCGATATCTTGTATCGGTCACTCAGTACCGCCCGGTCACAGCCAGATATCGAAATCACGGTGTTAAAAATAATGTTCACCATAACTGCGTCACTAAGATCGCGGTAAACTAATAATTTATGATTGATAAATTTGTTTAAATATTTTACGTGCGCGTACATGTCTTCGCACGGAGCTAGACTCGCGGAGAGATGTTAATAGTTTGAACGAAGAATCTAGCCTTTTATTATTGACTTAGATTGTTTTTGATATTTTAATTTTACGTGAGGGGACATGACTGTCCCGCCACGGAGTTAACTTCGCAGAGATGTTAATTGTTTTAACGACGGATGTAGACTGAGGAGCTCTGAAGGAGCTCCGGACAACGCGACAAGCGCAATGGTAGGGGTACCCGTAAGTGGGGACACCCGCGCATGGAGGCGTAGCGGAACGCCTACCGATGGTGGGGGAACTCGCGCGTGGAGCCGTGTGTTGACGCAGCATCCCACGGTTCCAAACTGCTGAGTTTGCAATTTTGCACGTGTGCGCGTATCACGGCGGATTTCTCGAGAAGCGAGATTATTATTTTGCTGACTGAATGTCTGGGCCTCATCCGGTCCCACAGTCGACTGGATATCCGATATTTATTGTTATCGTACTAACGTACGTGACTTATTGTTAATTAGTTATTAACTGCGAAATGTATAGTTATTTAACAAATATTGTCCTATATAGTATTAATATTTATGATATAAGAATTTATATTGTCTCGTATGAACAATGAATATTTCATTTAAACGACTTGTTATTTATTAGAATCGTTCATACGACAGACAATTTACAAAAAGTATTTTATTAATTATGAAAATGTCAAATTAACATTGTTATAATATAATATTTTCTATTAGTCAATTGCAAATCGTGTCATATAGAAATAAATAAAATATTGTTAATTAACAATAATCGGATTTTAATGTATTGTTCGCACAATTTTTATAATTGTAATAATAGTGAGCACGATTATTATTCTTTTTGTAATTTTACATTTACGATAAATATTGAAAAGTTGTTAACAAAAGTTATTTACGGGTAATAGTATTTTGTAGTGTATGTCATACTATATTGTTACTATTGTTATTTTATACTTTGATTTCGCCTTACGCGAATATAAAATCATTTTTAACGATGTTTTCACAAAAGGATACAATTTTACAAAAACGTAGAAAAACTCGTAAAATACAAGTCTAAAAGCTCGAAACATTCTAGGACCAAAAAGTTTCTAAATTATTTTTGGGATTTGATAGCATAATTGGATTTTGTTTAAATGCTTTTGGTACTGTGCTATAGCATGTTAAACTTTTCATCAAAATGTTAAAATATTTGTGACACGACATATTCATTAATTAGAATTAATATCGATTAATAAATTGATTAATAGTATTGAAAGTTGTATGACTATTTTTATTTTACAATTGATTTCCTTTTTATTGAAAGGGTTTGATTTCGGAAAACTTGTATATTCATGTTGATATCGTATTCGAACTTTCATTTTGAATATAAAAAATGCCAACATTTTGATTTTAACAGCCCTAGTTTATTCTGAATTGGCTGGAAATTAATTTAAGTTTTCTTAATGTTTTTGAATTGTTTAAATCAAATTTATAAATGCGTAACTTTTTATATTTTGTTACAAAAAACATAATGTTTTTTATGAAACTGAGAAATACAGCGCTTTCGCTTGTATATGTTCTTTTGTTTTTAACGATAACTTGATAAATTAATTAGATTATTATTTTTGTTATTAGCTGTTTCAATATGAAAAATTGGTTTATACGGCATATTGCCTATTTATTAGAGTATTTCATTATTATGGAATTTTGCTCATTTTTGAATTACCAAATATAATTCTTATTTGATTTCCGTTGTATTATTTAATACATTTTTTTTTTTGTAAATTGCAATAAATAAGAGTTGTCTAAAATTTACCAATTTTTGACTGGGCGTCGAACCCAGGACGTAATAAAAGTGCGTTTTTTGATTGAATTTTGCTGTTTTCGTCGATTCTTAGTTTCTGACTTTCGTACATCGAGTTTCAATACTGTCGACGACGGAATCCGACAATGTCTCGTTTTGATGAAAACACGATTTCGCTTCGACGCAACGTCGAATTATCATCAAGAACGTCTTGAAAGTGCGTTTTTTGATTGAGTTTTGCTGTTTTTGTGAATTCGTCATTCCTGCCTTTCGTACATCGAGTTTCAATACTGTCGACGACGAAATCCAACAATGACTCGTTTTCATGAAAACACGATTTCGCTTCGACGCAACGTCGAATTATCATCATCAAGAACGTCTTGAAAGTGCGATTTTTGATTGAGTTTTGCTCTTTTTGTAAATTCGTCATTCCTTCCTTTTGTACATCGAGTTTCAATACGAAGGCGTACCGGACAGTTTCAACAGATTGTTTACCGGTGGTAGCAGGCGTTCTCCCGATAGATCTGGAAATAATGAAAAGAGTAATATCGTACAAAATCAGAAAAAGAATCGATTTCACAATGGACAACGTAGCAATTAAATGGGTAGAAGACAAATCTTCGGAAGGACTTACAGTCACAGAAGTATATAAGAACGCTGAAAAAGTAATAGTAGGAATATGGCAAGACAGATGGACTCATAGTACAAAAGGAAGAATGACATTCAACTACTTTCAGACAGTACAGAAGCGAATTGAATCAACGTGGATAAACCCAAACTACTTTTTGACACAATTCATGACCGGACACGGCAGTTTCAACAGTAAACTAAAAGAACTAAACATCATTCAGAACGAGAACTGTCAGTGCGGCAAGCGGGAAACCCCAGAACACATGCTCTTTGAATGTAAACTGTACGACATTGAAAGAGTCATAGCAGTAGAAGAATTGAAAAAACTGAAAATTAATGAGTTATGTATGACTAACTTAGTAAAAAATGAAAAGAGCTTCAAAATTTTTGGAAAATATGCAAAAAGTGTTATTGAGAAAAAAGAATCAAAGAGTAGGAAACATGCCTAGAGATATAAAGAAACATTATGCCCGAGGAAATAGAGGAAAAGGAGTAGTTAAATGGAGCAGCGTTACAAATGATGCAAATAGGGAGAAGAAAACACCTGAATAAAAATAAACAAGTCGTAAAAGAACAATAAGAAAAAAGCGCTACTTGATAGTGCAGAAGAAAACGAACGCAATAACAGAAATTACGACCGTCGGTATAAAAACATTAGGCACGACGGGGGTGGTGGTGGGAAAAAAAAAAAAAAAAAAAAAAAAATCGAGTTTCAATACTGTCGACGACGAAATCCGACAATGACCCGATTTCACCAAAAAACAGTTTTGCTTCGTCGCAACGTCGAATTATCATCAAGAACGTTTTGTAAGTGTGTTTTTTTATTGAATTTTGCTGTTTTTGTAAACTCGTCATTCCTGCCTTTCGTACATCGAGTTTCAATACTGTCGACGACGAAATCCGACAATGTCTCGTTTTCATGAAAACACGATTTCGCTTCGTCGCAACGTCGGATTATCATCAAGAACGTCTTAAAAGTGCGATTTTTGATTGAGTTTTGCTGTTTTTGTAAACTCGTCATTCCTGCCTTTCGTACATCGAGTTTCAATACTGTCGACGACGAAATCCGACCATGACCCGCTTTCACGAAAACAGGATTTCGCTTTAACGCAACCACGATTTAACAGTAAAAACGTACTGAGAGTGCGTTTTTTCATAGACCCTTCGCTGTTTTGCTCGATTCGTTGTTTCTGACTTTCGTAAATCGAGTTTCAATACTGTCTACGACGAAATCTGACCACGACCGAATTTCGCTTCGTCGCATTTTCGAATTATCATCAAGAACTTGTTGAAAGTGCGTTTTTCGATTAAATTTTGCTGTTTTTGTCGATTCGTCGTTTTTGACTTTCGTACCGCGAGTTTCAATATTGTCGACGACGAAATCCGACCATGACCCGCTTTCACGAAAACATGATTTCGCTTTAAGGCAACCACGATTTAACAGTGAAAACGTACTGAGAGTGCGTTTTTTCATGGACCCTTCGCTGTTTCGGTCGATTCGTGGTTTCTGACATTCGTACATCGAGTTTCAATACTGTCGACGACGAAATCCGAGCATGACCCGCTTTCACGAAAACATGATTTCGCTTCAACGCAACCACGATTTAACAGTGAAAACGTACTGAGAGTGCGTTTTTTCGTGGACCCTTCGCTGTTTTGCTCGATTCGTTGTTTCTGAGTTTCGTACATCGAGTTTCAATACTGTCGACGACGGAATCCGACAATGTCTCGTTTTTATGAAAACACGATTTCGCTTCGACGCAACGTCGCATCATCATCAAGAACGTCTTGAAAGTGCGTTTTTTGATTGAATTTTGCTGTTTTCGTCGATTCTTAGTTTCTGACTTTTGTACATCGAGTTTCAATACTGTCGACGAGGGAATCCGACAATGTCTCGTTTTGATGAAAACACGATTTCGCTTCGACGCAACGTCGAATTATCATCAAGAACGTCTTGAAAGTGCGTTTTTTGATTGAGTTTTGCTGTTTTTGTGAATTCGTCATTCCTGCCTTTCGTACATCGAGTTTCAATACTGTCGACGACGAAATCCGACCACGATCGAATTATATGAAAACAGGATTTTGATTCGACGCAACCACGATTTAACAGCGAAAACGTAGTGAGAGTGCGATTTTTCATAGAGGCTTCGCTGTTTCGGTCGATTCGTGGTTTCTGACATTCGTACATCGAGTTTCAATACTGTCGACGACGAAATCCGAGCATGACCCGCTTTCACGAAAACATGATTTCGCTTCAACGCAACCACGATTTAACAGTGAAAACGTACTGAGAGTGCGTTTTTTCGTGGACCCTTCGCTGTTTTGCTCGATTCGTTGTTTCTGAGTTTCGTACATCGAGTTTCAATACTGTCGACGACGGAATCCGACAATGTCTCGTTTTTATGAAAACACGATTTCGCTTCGACGCAACATCGAATCATCATCAAGAACGTCTTGAAAGTGCGTTTTTTGATTGAATTTTGCTGTTTTCGTCGATTCTTAGTTTCTGACTTTCGTACATCGAGTTTCAATACTGTCGACGACGGAATCCGACAATGTCTCGTTTTGATGAAAACACGATTTCGCTTCGACGCAACGTCGAATTATCATCAAGGACGTCTTGAAAGTGCGTTTTTTGATTGAGTTTTGCTGTTTTTGTGAATTCGTCATTCCTGCTATTCGTACATCGAGTTTCAATACTGTCGACGACGAAATCCGACCACGATCGAATTATATGAAAACAGGATTTTGATTCGACGCAACCACGATTTAACAGCGAAAACGTAGTCAGAGTGCGATTTTTCATAGAGTCTTCGCTGTTTCGGTCGATTCGTGGTTTCTGACATTCGTACATCGAGTTTCAATACTGTCGACGACGAAATCCGACCATGACCCGCTTTCACGAAAACATGATTTCGCTTCAACGCAACCACGATTTAACAGTGAAAACGTACTGAGAGTGCGTTTTTTCATAGACCCTTCGCTGTTTTGCTCGATTCGTTGTTTCTGACTTTCGTACATCGAGTTTCAATACCGTCGACGACGGAATCCGACGATGTCTCGTTTTCATGAAAACACGATTTCGCTTCGACGCAACGTCGAATTATCATCAAGAACGTATCGAAAGTTGGTTTTTTCATGGATTTTCGCTGTTTTGCTCGATTCGTTGTTTCTGACTTTCGTACATCGAGTTTCAATACTGTCGACGACGAAATCCGACAATGTCTCGTTTTCATGAAAACACGATTTCGCTTCGACGCAACGTCGAATTATCATCATCAAGAACGTCTTGAAAGTGCGATTTTTGATTGAGTTTTGCTGTTTTTGTAAATTCGTCATTCCTTCCTTTTGTACATCGAGTTTCAATACTGTCGACGACGAAATCCGACCATGACCCGATTTCACCAAAAAACAGTTTCGCTTCGTCGCAACGTCGAATTATCATCAAGAACGTCTTGAAAGTGCGTTTTTTATTGACTTTCGCTGTTTTTGTTGATTTGTCGTTTCTGATTTTCGCACACCGAGTTTCAATACTGTCGACGACGAAATCCGAAAATGTCTCGTTTTCATGAAAACACGATTTCGCTTCGACGCAACGTCGAATTATCATCAAGAACGTCTTGAAAGTGCGTTTTTTGATTTAGTTTTGCTGTTTTTGTAAATTCGTCATTCCTGCCTTTCGTACATCGAGTTTCAATACTGTCGACGACGAAATCCGAAAATGTCTCGTTTTCATGAAAACACGATTTCGCTTCGACGCAACGTCGAATTATCATCAAGAACGTATCGAAAGTTGGTGTTTTCATGGATTTTCGCTGTTTTGCTCGATTCGTGGTTTCTGACTTTCGCACATCGAGTTTCAATACTGTCGACGACTGAATCCGACAATGTCTCGTTTATATGAAAACACGATTTCGCTTCGACGCAACGTCGAATTATCATCAAGAACGTCTTGAAAGTACGATTTTTGATTGAGTTTTGCTGTTTTCGTCGATTCTCAGTTTCTGATTTTCGTACATCGAGTTTCAATACTGTCGACGACGAAATCCGACCATGACCCGATTTCACGAAAACATGATTTCGCTTCGACGCAAGCACGATTTAACAGTGAAAACGTATTGAGAGTGCGTTTTTTCATAGACCCTTCGCTGTTTTGCTCGCTTCGTTGTTTCTGACTTTCGTCCATCGAGTTTCAATACTGTCGACGACGGAATCCGACAATGTCTCGTTTTGATGAAAACACGATTTCGCTTCGACGCAACGTCGAATTATCATCAAGAACGTCTTGAAAGTGCGTTTTTTTATTGAATTTTGCTGTTTTCGTCGATTCTTAGTTTCTGACTTTCGTACATCGAGTTTTAATACGCCGAAGACGAAATCCGACCATGACCCGATTTCACCAAAAAACAGTTTCGCTTCGTCGCAACGTCGAATTATCATCAAGAACGTCTTGAAAGTGCGTTTTTTATTGACTTTCGCTGTTTTTGTTGATTTGTCGTTTCTGATTTTCGTACACCGAGTTTCAATACTGTCGACGACTAAATCCGAAAATGTCTCGTTTTCATGAAAACACGATCTCGCTTCGACGCAACGTCGAATTATCATCACGAACGTCTTGAAAGTGCGTTTTTTGATTGAGTTTTGCTGTTTTTGTAAATTCGTCATTCCTGCCTTTTGTACATCGAGTTTCAATACTGTCGACGACGAAATCCGAAAATGTCTCGTTTTCATGAAAATACGATTTCGCTTCGACGCAACGTCGAATTATCATAAAGAACCTATCGAAAGTTGGTTTTTTCATGGATTTTCGCTGTTTTGCTCGATTCGTGGTTTCTGACTTTCGTACATCGAGTTTCAATACTGTCGACGACGAAATCCGACAATGTCTCGTTTTCATGAAAACACGATTTCGCTTCGACGCAACGTCGAATTATCATCAAGAACGTCTTGAAAGTGCGATTTTTGATTGAGTTTTGCTGTTTTTGTAAATTCGTCATTCCTGCCTTTTGTACATCGAGTTTCAATACTGTCGACGACGAAATCCGACCATGACCCGCTTTCACGAAAACATGATTTCGCTTCAACGCAACCACGATTTAACAGTGAAAACGTACTGAGAGTGCGTTTTTTCAGACCCTTCGCTGTTTTGCTCGATTCGTTGTTTCTGAGTTTCGTACATCGAGTTTCAATACTGTCGACGACGGAATCCGACAATGTCTCGTTTATATGAAAACACGATTTCGCTTCGACGCAACGTCGAATTATCATCAAGAACGTCATGAAAGTGCGTTTTTTGATTGAATTTTGCTGTTTTCGTCGATTTGTCGTTTCTGATTTTCGTACACCGAGTTTCAATACTGTCGACGACGAAATCCGACAATGTCTCGTTTTCATGAAAACACGATTTCGCTTCGACGCAACGTCGAATTATCATCAAGAGCGTATCGAAAGTTGGTTTTTTCATGGATTTTCGCTGTTTTGCTCGATTCGTGGTTTCTGACTTTCGTACATCGAGTTTCAATACTGTCGACGACGAAATCCGACAATGTCTCGTTTACATGAAATCACGATTTCGCTTCGACGCAACGTCGAATTATCATCAAGAACGTCTTGAAAGTACGATTTTTGATTGAGTTTTGCTGTTTTTGTAAATTCGTCATACCTGCCTTTTGTACATCGAGTTTCAATACTGTCGACGACGAAATCCGACCATGACCCGCTTTCACGAAAACATGATTTCGCTTCAACGCAACCACGATTTAACAGTGAATACGTACTGAGAGTGCGTTGTTTCATAGACCCTTCGCTGTTTTGTCGATTCGTTGTTTCTGACTTTCGTACATCGAGTTTCAATACTGTCGACGACGGAATCCGACAATGTCTCGTTTTGATGAAAACACGATTTCGCTTCGACGCAACGTCGAATTATCATCAAGAACGTCTTGAAAGTGCGTTTTTCGATTGAGTTTTGCTGTTTTTGTAAATTCGTCATTCCTGCCTTTCGTACATCGAGTTTCTGACTGTCGACGACGAAATCCGACCATCACCCGATTTCACGAAAAAACAGTTTCGCTTCGTCGCAACGTCGAATTATCATCAAGAACATCTTGAATGTGCGTTTTTTGATTGAATTTTGCTGTTTTCGTCGATTCTTAGTTTCTGATTTTCGTACAGCGAGTTTCAATACCGTCGACGACGAAATCCGACAATGTCTCGATTTCACGAAAACACGTTTTCGCTTCGACGCAACGTCGAATTATCATCAAGAACGCCTTGAAAGTGCGTTTTTTGATTGAATTTTGCTGTTTTTGTCGATTCGTCGTTTCTGACTTTCGTACATCGAGTTTCAATACTGTCGACGACGAAATCCGACAATGTCTCGTTTTCACGAAAACACGTTTTCGCTCCGACGCAATGTCGATATATCGTCGAGAACGTGTCGAAAGTTGGTTTTTCCATGGATTTTTGCTGTTTTGCTCGATTCGTGGTTTGTGACTTTCGTACATCGAGTTTCAATACCGTCGACGACGAAATCCGACCATGACTCGATTTCACCAAAAAACAGTTTCGCTTCGTCCCAACGTCGAATCATCATCAAGAACGTCTTGAAAGTGCGTTTTTTGATTGAATTTTGCTGTTTTTGTCGATTCTCCGTTTCTGACTTTCGTACATCGAGTTTCAATACTGTCGACGACGAAATCCGACCACGATCGAATTATATGAAAACAGGATTTTGATTCGACGCAACCACGATTTAACAGCGAAAACGTAGTGAGAGTGCGATTATTCATAGACTCTTCGCTGTTTCGGTCGATTCGTGGTTTCTGACATTCGTACATCGAGTTTCAATACTGTCGACGACGAAATCCGACCATGACCCGCTTTCACGAAAACATGATTTCGCTTCAACGTAACCACGATTTAACAGTGAATACGTACTGAGAGTGCGTTGTTTCATAGACCCTTCGCTGTTTTGCTCGATTCGTTGTTTCTGACCCGATTTTACCAAAAAACAGTTTCGCTTCGTCGCAACGTCGAATTATCATCAAGAACTTGTTGAAAGTGCGTTTTTTGATTGAATTTTGCTGATTTTGTCGATTCGTCGTTTTTGACTTTCGTACAGCGAGTTTCAATATTGTCGACGACGAAATCCGACCACGATCGAATTATATGAAAACAGGATTTTGATTCGACGCAACCACGATTTAACAGCGAAAACGTAGTGAGAGTGCAATTTTTCATAGACTCTTCGCTGTTTCGGTCGATTCGTGGTTTCTGACATTCGTACATCGAGTTTCAATACTGTCGACGACGAAATCCGACCATGACCCGCTTTCACGAAAACATGATTTCGCTTCAACGCAACCACGATTTAACAGTGAAAACGTACTGAGAGTGCGTTTTTTCATAGACCCTTCGCTGTTTTGCTCGATTCGTTGTTTCTGACTTTCGTACATCGAGTTTCAATACCGTCGACGACGGAATCCGACAATGTCTCGTTTTTATGAAAACACGATTTCGCTTCGTCGCAACGTCGAATTATCATCAAGAACGTCTTGAAAGTGCGTTTTGCTGTTTTTGTAAATTCGTCATTCCTGCCTTTCGTACATCGAGTTTCAATACTGTCGACGACGAAATCCGAAAATGTCTCGTTTTCATGAAAACACGATTTCGCTTCGACGCAACGTCGAATTATCATCAAGAACGTATCGACAATTGGTTTTTTCATGGATTTTCGCTGTTTTGCTCGATTCGTGGTTTCTGACTTTCGTATATCGAGTTTCAATACTGTCGACGACGAAATCCGACAATGTCTCGTTTTCATGAAAACACGATTTCGCTTCGACGCAACGTCGAATTATCATCATCAAGAACGTCTTGAAAGTGCGTTTTTTGATTGAATTTTGCTGTTTTCGTCGATTCTTAGTTTCTGACTTTCGTACATCGAGTTTCAATACTGTCGACGACGAAATCTGATAATATCTCGTTTTCACGAAAACACGATTTCGCTCCGACGCAATGTCGATTTATCATCGAGAACGTATCGAAAGTTGGTTTTTCCATGGATTTTCGCTGTTTTGCTCGATTCGTGGTTTTTGACTTTCGTACATCGAGTTTCAATACTGTCGACGACGAAATCCGACCATGACCCGATTTCACCAAAAAACAGTTTTGCTTCGTCGCAACGTCGAATTATCATCAAGAACGTTTTGTAAGTGTGTTTTTTTATTGAATTTTGCTGTTTTTGTAAACTCGTCATTCCTGCCTTTCGTACATCGAGTTTCAATACTGTCGACGACGAAATCCGACCATGACCCGATTTCACCAAAAAACAGTTTTGCTTCGTCGCAACGTCGAATTATCATCAAGAACGTTTTCTAAGTGTGTTTTTTTATTGAATTTTGCTGTTTTTGTGAATTCGTCATTCCTGCCTTTCGTACATCGAGTTTCAATACTGTCGACGACGGAATCCGACATTGTCTCGTTTTTATGAAAACACGATTTCGCTTCGACGCAACGTCGAATTATCATCAAGAACGTCATGAAAGTGCGTTTTTTGATTGAATTTTGCTGTTTTCGTCGATTTGTCGTTTCTGATTTTCGTACACCGAGTTTCAATACTGTCGACGACGAAATCCAACAATGTCTCGTTTTCATGAAAACACGATTTCGCTTCGACGCAACGTCGAATTATCATCAAGAACGTCTTGAAAGTGCGTTTTTTTATTGAATTTTGCTGTTTTTGTCGATTCGTCGTTTCTGACTTTCGTACATCGAGTTTCAATACTGTCGACGACGAAATCCGACAATGTCTCGTTTTCACGAAAACACGTTTTCGCTCCGACGCAATGTCGATTTATCGTCGAGAACGTGTCGAAAGTTGGGTTTCCATGGATTTTTGCTGTTTTGCTCGATTCGTGGTTTGTGACTTTCGTACATCGAGTTTCAATACCGTCGACGACGAAATCCGACCATGACTCGATTTCACCAAAAAACAGTTTCGCTTCGTCCCAACGTCGAATCATCATCAAGAACGTCTTGAAAGTGCGTTTTTTGATTGAATTTTGCTGTTTTTGTCGATTCTCCGTTTCTGACTTTCGTACATCGAGTTTCAATACTGTCGACGACGAAATCCGACCACGATCGAATTATATGAAAACAGGATTTTGATTCGACGCAACCACGATTTAACAGCGAAAACGTAGTGAGAGTGCGATTATTCATAGACTCTTCGCTGTTTCGGTCGATTCGTGGTTTCTGACATTCGTACATCGAGTTTCAATACTGTCGACGACGAAATCCGACCATGACCCGCTTTCACGAAAACATGATTTCGCTTCAACGTAACCACGATTTAACAGTGAATACGTACTGAGAGTGCGTTGTTTCATAGACCCTTCGCTGTTTTGCTCGATTCGTTGTTTCTGAGTTTCGTACATCGAGTTTCAATACTGTCGACGACGGAATCCGACAATGTCTCGTTTTTATGAAAACACGATTTCGCTTCGACGCAACGTCGCATCATCATCAAGAACGTCTTGAAAGTGCGTTTTTTGATTGAATTTTGCTGTTTTCGTCGATTCTTAGTTTCTGACTTTTGTACATCGAGTTTCAATACTGTCGACGACGGAATCCGACAATGTCTCGTTTTGATGAAAACACGATTTCGCTTCGACGCAACGTCGAATTATCATCAAGAACGTATCGACAATTGGTTTTTTCATGGATTTTCGCTGTTTTGCTCGATTCGTGGTTTCTGACTTTCGTACATCGAGTTTCAATACTGTCGACGACGAAATCCGACAATGTCTCGTTTTCATGAAAACACGATTTCGCTTCGACGCAACGTCGAATTATCATCATCAAGAACGTCTTGAAAGTGCGATTTTTGATTGAGTTTTGCTGTTTTTGTAAATTCGTCATTTCTTCCTTTTGTACATCGAGTTTCAATACTGTCGACGACGAAATCCGACCATGACCCGATTTCACCAAAAAACAGTTTTGCTTCGTCGCAACGTCGAATTATCATCAAGAACGTTTTGTAAGTGTGTTTTTTTATTGAATTTTGCTGTTTTTGTAAACTCGTCATTCCTGCCTTTCGTACATCGAGTTTCAATACTGTCGACGACGAAATCCGACAATGTCTCGTTTTCACGAAAACACAATTTCGCTTCGTCGCAACTTCGGATTATTATCAATTACGTACTGAATGTGCGTGTTTTCATTATTAAGTTTTGCTGTTTTTGTCAATTCGTCATTCCTGCCTTTCGTACATCGAGTTTCAGACTGTCGACGACGAAATCCGACCATCACCCGATTTCACGAAAAAACAGTTTCGCTTCGTCGCAACGTCGAATTATCATCAAGAACGTCTTGAAAGTGCGTTTTTTTATTGAATTTTGCTGTTTTTGTCGATTCGTCGTTTCTGACTTTCGTACATCGAGTTTCAATACTGTTGACGACGAAATCCGACCATGACCCGCTTTCACGAAAACATGATTTCGCTTCAACGCAACCACGATTTAACAGTGAAAACGTACTGAGAGTGCGTTTTTTCATAGACCCTTCGCTGTTTTGCTCGATTCGTTGTTTCTGACTTTCGTACATCGAGTTTCAATACCGTCGACGACGGAATCCGACAATGTCTCGTTTTTATGAAAACACGATTTCGCTTCGTCGCAACGTCGAATTATCATCAAGAACGTCTTGAAAGTGCGTTTTGCTGTTTTTGTAAATTCGTCATTCCTGCCTTTCGTACATCGAGTTTCAATACTGTCGACGACGAAATCCGAAAATGTCTCGTTTTCATGAAAACACGATTTCGCTTCGACGCAACGTCGAATTATCATCAAGAACGTATCGACAGTTGGTTTTTTCATGGATTTTCGCTGTTTTGCTCGATTCGTGGTTTCTGACTTTCGTATATCGAGTTTCAATACTGTCGACGACGAAATCCGACAATGTCTCGTTTTTATGAAAACACGATTTCGCTTCGTCGCAACGTCGAATTATCATCAAGAACGTCTTGAAAGTGCGTTTTGCTGTTTTTGTAAATTCGTCATTCCTGCCTTTCGTACATCGAGTTTCAATACTGTCGACGACGAAATCCGAAAATGTCTCGTTTTCATGAAAACACGATTTCGCTTCGACGCAACGTCGAATTATCATCAAGAACGTATCGACAGTTGGTTTTTTCATGGATTTTCGCTGTTTTGCTCGATTCGTGGTTTCTGACTTTCGTATATCGAGTTTCAATACTGTCGACGACGAAATCCGACAATGTCTCGTTTTCATGAAAACACGATTTCGCTTCGACGCAACGTCGAATTATCATCATCAAGAACGTCTTGAAAGTGCGATTTTTGATTGAGTTTTGCTCTTTTTGTAAATTCGTCATTCCTTCCTTTTGTACATCGAGTTTCAATACGAAGGCGTACCGGACAGTTTCAACAGATTGTTTACCGGTGGTAGCAGGCGTTCTCCCGATAGATCTGGAAATAATGAAAAGAGTAATATCGTACAAAATCAGAAAAAGAATCGATTTCACAATGGACAACGTAGCAATTAAATGGGTAGAAGACAAATCTTCGGAAGGACTTACAGTCACAGAAGTATATAAGAACGCTGAAAAAGTAATAGTAGGAATATGGCAAGACAGATGGACTCATAGTACAAAAGGAAGAATGACATTCAACTACTTTCAGACAGTACAGAAGCGAATTGAATCAACGTGGATATACCCAAACTACTTTTTGACACAATTCATGACCGGACACGGCAGTTTCAACAGTAAACTAAAAGAACTAAACATCATTCAGAACGAGAACTGTCAGTGCGGCAAGCGGGAAACCCCAGAACACATGCTCTTTGAATGTAAACTGTACGACATTGAAAGAGTCATAGCAGTAGAAGAATTGAAAAAACTGAAAATTAATGAGTTATGTATGACTAACTTAGTAAAAAATGAAAAGAGCTTCAAAATTTTTGGAAAATATGCAAAAAGTGTTATTGAGAAAAAAGAATCAAAGAGTAGGAAACATGCCTAGAGATATAAAGAAACATTATGCCCGAGGAAATAGAGGAAAAGGAGTAGTTAAATGGAGCAGCGTTACAAATGATGCAAATAGGGAGAAGAAAACACCTGAATAAAAATAAACAAGTCGTAAAAGAACAATACGAAAAAAGCGCTACTTGATAGTGCAGAAGAAAACGAACGCAATAACAGAAATTACGACCGTCGGTATAAAAACATTAGGCACGACGGGGGTGGTGGTGGGAAAAAAAAAAAAAAAAAAAAAAAAAAAAAAAATCGAGTTTCAATACTGTCGACGACGAAATCCGACAATGACCCGATTTCACCAAAAAACAGTTTTGCTTCGTCGCAACGTCGAATTATCATCAAGAACGTTTTGTAAGTGTGTTTTTTTATTGAATTTTGCTGTTTTTGTAAACTCGTCATTCCTGCCTTTCGTACATCGAGTTTCAATACTGTCGACGACGAAATCCGACAATGTCTCGTTTTCATGAAAACACGATTTCGCTTCGTCGCAACGTCGGATTATCATCAAGAACGTCTTAAAAGTGCGATTTTTGATTGAGTTTTGCTGTTTTTGTAAACTCGTCATTCCTGCCTTTCGTACATCGAGTTTCAATACTGTCGACGACGAAATCCGACCATGACCCGCTTTCACGAAAACAGGATTTCGCTTTAACGCAACCACGATTTAACAGTGAAAACGTACTGAGAGTGCGTTTTTTCATAGACCCTTCGCTGTTTTGCTCGATTCGTTGTTTCTGACTTTCGTAAATCGAGTTTCAATACTGTCTACGACGAAATCTGACCACGACCGAATTTCGCTTCGTCGCATTTTCGAATTATCATCAAGAACTTGTTGAAAGTGCGTTTTTCGATTAAATTTTGCTGTTTTTGTCGATTCGTCGTTTTTGACTTTCGTACCGCGAGTTTCAATATTGTCGACGACGAAATCCGACCATGACCCGCTTTCACGAAAACATGATTTCGCTTTAAGGCAACCACGATTTAACAGTGAAAACGTACTGAGAGTGCGTTTTTTCATGGACCCTTCGCTGTTTCGGTCGATTCGTGGTTTCTGACATTCGTACATCGAGTTTCAATACTGTCGACGACGAAATCCGAGCATGACCCGCTTTCACGAAAACATGATTTCGCTTCAACGCAACCACGATTTAACAGTGAAAACGTACTGAGAGTGCGTTTTTTCGTGGACCCTTCGCTGTTTTGCTCGATTCGTTGTTTCTGAGTTTCGTACATCGAGTTTCAATACTGTCGACGACGGAATCCGACAATGTCTCGTTTTTATGAAAACACGATTTCGCTTCGACGCAACGTCGCATCATCATCAAGAACGTCTTGAAAGTGCGTTTTTTGATTGAATTTTGCTGTTTTCGTCGATTCTTAGTTTCTGACTTTTGTACATCGAGTTTCAATACTGTCGACGACGGAATCCGACAATGTCTCGTTTTGATGAAAACACGATTTCGCTTCGACGCAACGTCGAATTATCATCAAGAACGTCTTGAAAGTGCGTTTTTTGATTGAGTTTTGCTGTTTTTGTGAATTCGTCATTCCTGCCTTTCGTACATCGAGTTTCAATACTGTCGACGACGAAATCCGACCACGATCGAATTATATGAAAACAGGATTTTGATTCGACGCAACCACGATTTAACAGCGAAAACGTAGTGAGAGTGCGATTTTTCATAGAGGCTTCGCTGTTTCGGTCGATTCGTGGTTTCTGACATTCGTACATCGAGTTTCAATACTGTCGACGACGAAATCCGAGCATGACCCGCTTTCACGAAAACATGATTTCGCTTCAACGCAACCACGATTTAACAGTGAAAACGTACTGAGAGTGCGTTTTTTCGTGGACCCTTCGCTGTTTTGCTCGATTCGTTGTTTCTGAGTTTCGTACATCGAGTTTCAATACTGTCGACGACGGAATCCGACAATGTCTCGTTTTTATGAAAACACGATTTCGCTTCGACGCAACATCGAATCATCATCAAGAACGTCTTGAAAGTGCGTTTTTTGATTGAATTTTGCTGTTTTCGTCGATTCTTAGTTTCTGACTTTCGTACATCGAGTTTCAATACTGTCGACGACGGAATCCGACAATGTCTCGTTTTGATGAAAACACGATTTCGCTTCGACGCAACGTCGAATTATCATCAAGAACGTCTTGAAAGTGCGTTTTTTGATTGAGTTTTGCTGTTTTTGTGAATTCGTCATTCCTGCTATTCGTACATCGAGTTTCAATACTGTCGACGACGAAATCCGACCACGATCGAATTATATGAAAACAGGATTTTGATTCGACGCAACCACGATTTAACAGCGAAAACGTAGTCAGAGTGCGATTTTTCATAGAGTCTTCGCTGTTTCGGTCGATTCGTGGTTTCTGACATTCGTACATCGAGTTTCAATACTGTCGACGACGAAATCCGACCATGACCCGCTTTCACGAAAACATGATTTCGCTTCAACGCAACCACGATTTAACAGTGAAAACGTACTGAGAGTGCGTTTTTTCATAGACCCTTCGCTGTTTTGCTCGATTCGTTGTTTCTGACTTTCGTACATCGAGTTTCAATACCGTCGACGACGGAATTCGACGATGTCTCGTTTTCATGAAAACACGATTTCGCTTCGACGCAACGTCGAATTATCATCAAGAACGTATCGAAAGTTGGTTTTTTCATGGATTTTCGCTGTTTTGCTCGATTCGTTGTTTCTGACTTTCGTACATCGAGTTTCAATACTGTCGACGACGAAATCCGACAATGTCTCGTTTTCATGAAAACACGATTTCGCTTCGACGCAACGTCGAATTATCATCATCAAGAACGTCTTGAAAGTGCGATTTTTGATTGAGTTTTGCTGTTTTTGTAAATTCGTCATTCCTTCCTTTTGTACATCGAGTTTCAATACTGTCGACGACGAAATCCGACCATGACCCGATTTCACCAAAAAACAGTTTCGCTTCGTCGCAACGTCGAATTATCATCAAGAACGTCTTGAAAGTGCGTTTTTTATTGACTTTCGCTGTTTTTGTTGATTTGTCGTTTCTGATTTTCGCACACCGAGTTTCAATACTGTCGACGACGAAATCCGAAAATGTCTCGTTTTCATGAAAACACGATTTCGCTTCGACGCAACGTCGAATTATCATCAAGAACGTCTTGAAAGTGCGTTTTTTGATTTAGTTTTGCTGTTTTTGTAAATTCGTCATTCCTGCCTTTCGTACATCGAGTTTCAATACTGTCGACGACGAAATCCGAAAATGTCTCGTTTTCATGAAAACACGATTTCGCTTCGACGCAACGTCGAATTATCATCAAGAACGTATCGAAAGTTGGTTTTTTCATGGATTTTCGCTGCTTTGCTCGATTCGTGGTTTCTGACTTTCGCACATCGAGTTTCAATACTGTCGACGACTGAATCCGACAATGTCTCGTTTTTATGAAAACACGATTTCGCTTCGACGCAACGTCGAATTATCATCAAGAACGTCTTGAAAGTGCGTTTTTTGATTGAATTTTGCTGTTTTCGTCGATTCTCAGTTTCTGACTTTCGTACATCGAGTTTCAATACGCCGACGACGAAATCCGACCATGACCCGATTTTACCAAAAAACAGTTTCGCTTCGTCGGAACGTCGATTTATCATCGAGAACGTCTTGAAAGTGCGTTTTTTATTGACTTTCGCTGTTTTTGTTGATTTGTCGTTTCTGATTATCGTACACCGAGTTCCAATACTGTCGACGACGAAATCCGAAAATGTCTCGTTTCCATGAAAACACGATTTCGCTTCGACGCAACGTCGAATTATCATCAAGAACGTCTTGAAAGTGCGTTTTTTGATTGAATTTTGCTGTTTTCGTCGATTCTTAGTTTCTGACTTTCGTACATCGAGTTTCAATACCGTCGACGACGAAATCCGACCATGACCCTATTTCACCAAAAAACAGTTTCGCTTCGTCGCAACGTCGAATTATCATCAAGAACGTCTTGAAAGTGCGTTTTTTGATTGAATTTGGGTGTTTTTGTCGATTTGTCGTTTCTGACTTTCGTACATCGAGTTTCTATACTGTCGACGACGAAATCCGACAATGTCTCGTTTTCATGAAAACACGATTTCGCTTCGACGCAACGTCGAATTATCATCATCAAGAACGTCTTGAAAGTGCGATTTTTGATTGAGTTTTGCTGTTTTTGTAAATTCGTCATTCCTTCCTTTTGTACATCGAGTTTCAATACTGTCGACGACGAAATCCGACCATGACCCGATTTCACCAAAAAACAGTTTCGCTTCGTCGCAACGTCGAATTATCATCAAGAACGTCTTGAAAGTGCGTTTTTTATTGACTTTCGCTGTTTTTGTTGATTTGTCGTTTCTGATTTTCGCACACCGAGTTTCAATACTGTCGACGACGAAATCCGAAAATGTCTCGTTTTCATGAAAACACGATTTCGCTTCGACGCAACGTCGAATTATCATCAAGAACGTCTTGAAAGTGCGTTTTTTGATTTAGTTTTGCTGTTTTTGTAAATTCGTCATTCCTGCCTTTCGTACATCGAGTTTCAATACTGTCGACGACGAAATCCGAAAATGTCTCGTTTTCATGAAAACACGATTTCGCTTCGACGCAACGTCGAATTATCATCAAGAACGTATCGAAAGTTGGTTTTTTCATGGATTTTCGCTGCTTTGCTCGATTCGTGGTTTCTGACTTTCGCACATCGAGTTTCAATACTGTCGACGACTGAATCCGACAATGTCTCGTTTTTATGAAAACACGATTTCGCTTCGACGCAACGTCGAATTATCATCAAGAACGTCTTGAAAGTGCGTTTTTTGATTGAATTTTGCTGTTTTCGTCGATTCTCAGTTTCTGACTTTCGTACATCGAGTTTCAATACGCCGACGACGAAATCCGACCATGACCCGATTTTACCAAAAAACAGTTTCGCTTCGTCGGAACGTCGATTTATCATCGAGAACGTCTTGAAAGTGCGTTTTTTATTGACTTTCGCTGTTTTTGTTGATTTGTCGTTTCTGATTATCGTACACCGAGTTCCAATACTGTCGACGACGAAATCCGAAAATGTCTCGTTTCCATGAAAACACGATTTCGCTTCGACGCAACGTCGAATTATCATCAAGAACGTCTTGAAAGTGCGTTTTTTGATTGAATTTTGCTGTTTTCGTCGATTCTTAGTTTCTGACTTTCGTACATCGAGTTTCAATACCGTCGACGACGAAATCCGACCATGACCCTATTTCACCAAAAAACAGTTTCGCTTCGTCGCAACGTCGAATTATCATCAAGAACGTCTTGAAAGTGCGTTTTTTGATTGAATTTGGGTGTTTTTGTCGATTTGTCGTTTCTGACTTTCGTACATCGAGTTTCTATACTGTCGACGACGAAATCCGAAAATGTCTCGTTTTCATGAAAACACGATTTCGCTTCGACGCAACGTCGAATTATCATCAAGAACGTATCGACAGTTGGATTTTTCATGGATTTTCGCTGTTTTGCTCGATTCGTGGTTTCTGACTTTCGTACATCGAGTTTCAATACTGTCGACGACGAAATCCGACAATGTCTCGTTTTCATGAAAACACGATTTCGCTTCGACGCAACGTCGAATTATCATCATCAAGAACGTCTTGAAAGTGCGATTTTTGATTGAGTTTTGCTGTTTTTGTAAATTCGTCATTCCTTCCTTTTGTACATCGAGTTTCAATACTGTCGACGACGAAATCCGACAATGACCCGATTTCACCAAAAAACAGTTTTGCTTCGTCGCAACGTCGAATTATCATCAAGAACGTTTTGTAAGTGTGTTTTTTATTGAATTTTGCTGTTTTTGTAAACTCGTCATTCCTGCCGTTCGTACATCGAGTTTCAATACTGTCGACGACGAAATCCGACAATGTCTCGTTTTCATGAAAACACGATTTCGCTTCGTCGCAACGTCGGATTATCATCAAGAACGTCTTAAAAGTGCGATTTTTGATTGAGTTTTGCTGTTTTTGTAAATTCGTCATTCCTGCCTTTCGTACATCGAGTTTCAATACTGTCGACGACGAAATCCGACCATGACCCGCTTTCACGAAAACAGGATTTCGCTTTAACGCAACCACGATTTAACAGTGAAAACGTACTGAGAGTGCGTTTTTTCATAGACCCTTCGCTGTTTTGCTCGATTCGTTGTTTCTGACTTTCGTATATCGAGTTTCAATACTGTCTACGACGAAATCTGACCACGACCGAATTTCACGAATTTCGCTTCGTCGCATTTTCGAATTATCATCAAGAACTTGTTGAAAGTGCGTTTTTCGATTAAATTTTGCTGTTTTTGTCGATTCGTCGTTTTTGACTTTCGTACCGCGAGTTTCAATATTGTCGACGACGAAATCCGACCATGACCCGCTTTCACGAAAACATGATTTCGCTTCAACGCAACCACGATTTAACAGTGAAAACGTACTGAGAGTGCGTTTTTTCGTGGACCCTTCGCTGTTTTGCTCGATTCGTTGTTTCTGAGTTTCGTACATCGAGTTTCAATACTGTCGACGACGGAATCCGACAATGTCTCGTTTTTATGAAAACACGATTTCGCTTCGACGCAACAACGAATCATCATCAAGAACGTCTTGAAAGTGCGTTTTTTGATTGAATTTTGCTGTTTTCGTCGATTCTTAGTTTCTGACTTTCGTACATCGAGTTTCAATACTGTCGACGACGGAATCCGACAATGTCTCGTTTTGATGAAAACACGATTTCGCTTCGACGCAACGTCGAATTATCATCAAGAACGTATCGACAGTTGGTTTTTTCATGGATTTTCGCTGTTTTGCTCGATTCGTGGTTTCTGACTTTCGTACATCGAGTTTCAATACTGTCGACGACGAAATCCGACAATGTCTCGTTTTCATGAAAACACGATTTCGCTTCGACGCAACGTCGAATTATCATCATCAAGAACGTCTTGAAAGTGCGATTTTTGATTGAGTTTTGCTGTTTTTGTAAATTCGTCATTCCTTCCTTTTGTACATCGAGTTTCAATACTGTCGACGACGAAATCCGACAATGACCCGATTTCACCAAAAAACAGTTTTGCTTCGTCGCAACGTCGAATTATCATCAAGAACGTTTTGTAAGTGTGTTTTTTATTGAATTTTGCTGTTTTTGTAAACTCGTCATTCCTGCCTTTCGTACATCGAGTTTCAATACTGTCGACGACGAAATCCGACAATGTCTCGTTTTCATGAAAACACGATTTCGCTTCGTCGCAACGTCGGATTATCATCAAGAACGTCTTAAAAGTGCGATTTTTGATTGAGTTTTGCTGTTTTTGTAAACTCGTCATTCCTGCCTTTCGTACATCGAGTTTCAATACTGTCGACGACGAAATCCGACCATGACCCGCTTTCACGAAAACAGGATTTCGCTTTAACGCAACCACGATTTAACAGTGAAAACGTACTGAGAGTGCGTTTTTTCATAGACCCTTCGCTGTTTTGCTCGATTCGTTGTTTCTGACTTTCGTATATCGAGTTTCAATACTGTCTACGACGAAATCTGACCACGACCGAATTTCACGAATTTCGCTTCGTCGCATTTTCGAATTATCATCAAGAACTTGTTGAAAGTGCGTTTTTCGATTAAATTTTGCTGTTTTTGTCGATTCGTCGTTTTTGACTTTCGTACCGCGAGTTTCAATATTGTCGACGACGAAATCCGACCATGACCCGCTTTCACGAAAACATGATTTCGCTTCAACGCAA
This sequence comes from Ischnus inquisitorius, assembly GCA_963924025.1. Taxonomy (NCBI): domain Eukaryota; kingdom Metazoa; phylum Arthropoda; class Insecta; order Hymenoptera; family Ichneumonidae; genus Ischnus; species Ischnus inquisitorius. Next base: position 15,281,816 of record OZ001253.1, on the reverse strand, counting down.
CCACGATTTAACAGTGAAAACGTACTGAGAGTGCGTTTTTTCATGGACCCTTCGCTGTTTCGGTCGATTCGTGGTTTCTGACATTCGTACATCGAGTTTCAATACTGTCGACGACGAAATCCGACCATGACCCGCTTTCACGAAAACATGATTTCGCTTCAACGCAACCACGATTTAACAGTGAAAACGTACTGAGAGTGCGTTTTTTCGTGGACCCTTCGCTGTTTTGCTCGATTCGTTGTTTCTGAGTTTCGTACATCGAGTTTCAATACTGTCGACGACGGAATCCGACAATGTCTCGTTTTTATGAAAACACGATTTCGCTTCGACGCAACAACGAATCATCATCAAGAACGTCTTGAAAGTGCGTTTTTTGATTGAATTTTGCTGTTTTCGTCGATTCTTAGTTTCTGACTTTCGTACATCGAGTTTCAATACTGTCGACGACGGAATCCGACAATGTCTCGTTTTGATGAAAACACGATTTCGCTTCGACGCAACGTCGAATTATCATCAAGAACGTCTTGAAAGTGCGTTTTTTGATTGAGTTTTGCTGTTTTTGTGAATTCGTCATTCCTGCCTTTCGTACATCGAGTTTCAATACTGTCGACGACGAAATCCGACCACGATCGAATTATATGAAAACAGGATTTTGATTCGACGCAACCACGATTTAACAGCGAAAACGTAGTGAGAGTGCGATTTTTCATAGACTCTTCGCTGTTTCGGTCGATTCGTGGTTTCTGACATTCGTACATCGAGTTTCAATACTGTCGACGACGAAATCCGACCATGACCCGCTTTCACGAAAACATGATTTCGCTTCAACGCAACCACGATTTAACAGTGAAAACGTACTGAGAGTGCGTTTTTTCATAGACCCTTCGCTGTTTTGATCGATTCGTTGTTTCTGACTTTCGTACATCGAGTTTCAATACCGTCGACGACGGAATCCGACAATGTCTCGTTTTCATGAAAACACGATTTCGCTCCGACGCAACGTCGAATTATCATCAAGAACGTATCGAAAGTTGGTTTTTTCATGGATTTTCGCTGTTTTGCTCGATTCGTGGTTTCTGACTTTCGTACATCGAGTTTCAATACTGTCGACGACGAAATCCGACAATGTCTCGTTTTCATGAAAACACGATTTCGCTTCGACGCAACGTCGAATTATTATCAAGAACGTCTTGAAAGTACGATTTTTGATTGAGTTTTGCTGTTTTTGTCGATTCTCCGTTTCTGACTTTCGTACATCGAGTTTCAATACTGTCGACGACGTAATCCGACCATGACCCGCTTTCACGAAAACATGATTTCGCTTCAACGCAACCACGATTTAACAGTGAATACGTACTGAGAGTGCGTTGTTTCATAGACCCTTCGCTGTTTTGTCGATTCGTTGTTTCTGATTTTCGTACATCGAGTTTCAATACTGTCGACGACGGAATCCGACAATGTCTCGTTTTGATGAAAACACGATTTCGCTTCGACGCAACGTCGAATTATCATCAAGAACGTCTTGAAAGTGCGTTTTTTGATTGAGTTTTGCTGTTTTTGTAAATTCGTCATTCCTGCCTTTCGTACATCGAGTTTCAATACTGTCGACGACGAAATCCAACAATGTCTCGCTTTCATGAAAACACGATTTCGCTTCGACGCAACGTCGAATTATCATCAAGAACGTATCGAAAGTTGGTTTTTTCATGGATTTTCGCTGTTTTGCTCGATTCGTGGTTTCTGACTTTCGTACATCGAGTTTCAATACTGTCGACGACGAAATCCGACAATGTCTCGTTTTCATGAAAACACGATTTCGCTTCGACGCAACGTCGAATTATTATCAAGAACGTCTTGAAAGTACGATTTTTGATTGAGTTTTGCTGTTTTTGTCGATTCTCCGTTTCTGACTTTCGTACATCGAGTTTCAATACTGTCGACGACGAAAAACGACCATGACCCGATTTCACCAAAATACAGTTTCGCTTCGTCGCAACGTCGAATTATCATCAAGAACGTCTTGAAAGTGCGTTTTTTTATTGAATTTTGCTGTTTTCGTCGATTCTTAGTTTCTGATTTTCGTACATCGAGTTTCAATACTGTCGACGACGAAAAACGACCATGACCCGATTTCACGAAAACATGATTTCGCTTCGACGCAAGCACGATTTAACAGTGAAAACGTACTGAGAGTGCGTTTTTTCATAGACCCTTCGCTGTTTTGCTCGCTTCGTTGTTTCTGACTTTCGTCCATCGAGTTTCAATACTGTCGACGACGGAATCCGACAATGTCTCGTTTTGATGAAAACACGATTTCGCTTCGACGCAACGTCGAATTATTATCAAGAACGTCTTGAAAGTACGATTTTTGATTGAGTTTTGCTGTTTTTGTCGATTCTCCGTTTCTGACTTTCGTACATCGAGTTTCAATACTGTCGACGACGAAAAACGACCATGACCCGATTTCACCAAAAAACAGTTTCGCTTCGTCGCAACGTCGAATTATCATCAAGAACGTCTTGAAAGTGCGTTTTTTTATTGAATTTTGCTGTTTTCGTCGATTCTTAGTTTCTGATTTTCGTACATCGAGTTTCAATACTGTCGACGACGAAATCCGACCATGACCCGATTTCACCAAAAAACAGTTTCGCTTCGTCGCAACGTCGAATTATCATCTAGAACGTTTTGTAAGTGGGTTTTTTTATTGAATTTTGCTGTTTTTGTAAACTCGTCATTCCTGCCTTTCGTACATCGAGTTTCAATACTGTCGACGACGAAATCCGACCATGACCCGCTTTCACGAAAACAGGATTTCGCTTTAACGCAACCACGATTTAACAGTGAAAACGTACTGAGAGTGCGTTTTTTCATAGACCCTTCGCTGTTTTGCTCGATTCGTTGTTTCTGACTTTCGTACATCGGGTTTCAATACTGTCGACGACGGAATCCGACAATGTCTCGTTTTTATGAAAACACGATTTCGCTTCGACGCAACTTCGAATGATCATCAAGAACGTCTTGAAAGTGCGTTGTTTTATTGAATTTTGCTGTTTTTGTCGATTCGTCGTTTCTGACTTTCGTACATCGAGTTTCAATACTGTCGACGACGAAATCCAACAATGTATCGTTTTCATGAAAACACGATTTCGCTTTAACGCAACCACGATTTAACAGTGAAAACGAACTGAGAGTGCGTTTTTTCATAGACCCTTCGCTGTTTTGCTCGATTCGTTGTTTCTGACTTTCGTAAATCGAGTTTCAATACTGTCGACGACGAAATCCGACCACGACCGAATTTCACGAATTTCGCTTCGTCGCATTTTCGAATTATCATCAAGAACTTGTTGAAAGTGCGTTTTTCGATTAAATTTTGCTGTTTTTGTCGATTCGTCGTTTTTGACTTTCGTACAGCGAGTTTCAATATTGTCGACGACGAAATCCGACCACGATCGGATTATATGAAAACAGGATTTTGATTCGACGCAACCACGATTTAACAGCGAAAACGTAGTGAGAGTGCGATTTTTCATAGACTCTTCGCTGTTTCGGTCGATTCGTGGTTTCTGACATTCGTACATCGAGTTTCAATACTGTCGACGACGAAATCCGACAATGACCCGATTTCACCAAAAAACAGTTTTGCTTCGTCGCAACGTCGAATTATCATCGAGAACGTTTCGTAAGTGTGTTTTTTTATTGAATTTTGCTGTTTTTGTAAACTCGTCATTCCTGCCTTTCGTACATCGAGTTTCAATACTGTCGACGACGAAATCCGACAATGTCTCGTTTTCATGAAAACACGATTTCGCTTCGTCGCAACGTCGAATTATCAGCAAGAACGTCTTGAAAGTGCGATTTTTGATTGAGTTTTGCTGCTTTTGTAAATTCGTCATTCCTGCCTTTTGTACATCGAGTTTCAATACTGTCGACGACGAAATCCGACCATGACCCTCTTTCACGAAAACACGTTTTCGCTCCGACGCAATGTCGATTTATCATCGAGAACGTATCGAAAGTTGGTTTTTCCATGGATTATTGCTGTTTTGCTCGATTCGTGGTTTGTGACTTTCGTACATCGAGTTTCAATACCGTCGACGACGAAATCCCAACATGACTCGATTTCACCAAAAAACAGTTTCGCTTCGTCCCAACGTCGAATTATCATCAAGAACGTCTTGAAAGTGCGTTTTTTGATTGAATTTTGCTGTTTTTGTCGATTCTCCGTTTCTGACTTTCGTACATCGAGTTTCAATACTGTCGACGACGAAATCCGACCATGACCCGCTTTCACGAAAACACGATTTCGCTTCGACGCAACGTCGAATTATCATCAAGAACGTCTTGAAAGTGCGTTTTTTGATTGAGTTTTGCTGTTTTTGTGAATTCGTCATTCCTGCCTTTCGTACATCGAGTTTCAATACTGTCGACGACGAAATCCAACAATGACTCGTTTTCATGAAAACACGATTTCGCTTCGACGCAACGTCGAATTATCATCATCAAGAACGTCTTGAAAGTGCGATTTTTGATTGAGTTTTGCTCTTTTTGTAAATTCGTCATTCCTTCCTTTTGTACATCGAGTTTCAATACGAAGGCGTACCGGACAGTTTCAACAGATTGTTTACCGGTGGTAGCAGGCGTTCTCCCGATAGATCTGGAAATAATGAAAAGAGTAATATCGTACAAAATCAGAAAAAGAATCGATTTCACAATGGACAACGTAGCAATTAAATGGGTAGAAGACAAATCTTCGGAAGGACTTACAGTCACAGAAGTATATAAGAACGCTGAAAAAGTAATAGTAGGAATATGGCAAGACAGATGGACTCATAGTACAAAAGGAAGAATGACATTCAACTACTTTCAGACAGTACAGAAGCGAATTGAATCAACGTGGATAAACCCAAACTACTTTTTGACACAATTCATGACCGGACACGGCAGTTTCAACAGTAAACTAAAAGAACTAAACATCATTCAGAACGAGAACTGTCAGTGCGGCAAGCGGGAAACCCCAGAACACATGCTCTTTGAATGTAAACTGTACGACATTGAAAGAGTCATAGCAGTAGAAGAATTGAAAAAACTGAAAATTAATGAGTTATGTATGACTAACTTAGTAAAAAATGAAAAGAGCTTCAAAATTTTTGGAAAATATGCAAAAAGTGTTATTGAGAAAAAAGAATCAAAGAGTAGGAAACATGCCTAGAGATATAAAGAAACATTATGCCCGAGGAAATAGAGGAAAAGGAGTAGTTAAATGGAGCAGCGTTACAAATGATGCAAATAGGGAGAAGAAAACACCTGAATATAAATAAACAAGTCGTAAAAGAACAATAAGAAAAAAGCGCTACTTGATAGTGCAGAAGAAAACGAACGCAATAACAGAAATTACGACCGTCGGTATAAAAACATTAGGCACGACGGGGGTGGTGGTGGGAAAAAAAAAAAAAAAAAAAAAAAAAATCGAGTTTCAATACTGTCGACGACGAAATCCGACAATGACCCGATTTCACCAAAAAACAGTTTTGCTTCGTCGCAACGTCGAATTATCATCAAGAACGTTTTGTAAGTGTGTTTTTTTATTGAATTTTGCTGTTTTTGTAAACTCGTCATTCCTGCCTTTCGTACATCGAGTTTCAATACTGTCGACGACGAAATCCGACAATGTCTCGTTTTCATGAAAACACGATTTCGCTTCGTCGCAACGTCGGATTATCATCAAGAACGTCTTAAAAGTGCGATTTTTGATTGAGTTTTGCTGTTTTTGTAAACTCGTCATTCCTGCCTTTCGTACATCGAGTTTCAATACTGTCGACGACGAAATCCGACCATGACCCGCTTTCACGAAAACAGGATTTCGCTTTAACGCAACCACGATTTAACAGTAAAAACGTACTGAGAGTGCGTTTTTTCATAGACCCTTCGCTGTTTTGCTCGATTCGTTGTTTCTGACTTTCGTAAATCGAGTTTCAATACTGTCTACGACGAAATCTGACCACGACCGAATTTCGCTTCGTCGCATTTTCGAATTATCATCAAGAACTTGTTGAAAGTGCGTTTTTCGATTAAATTTTGCTGTTTTTGTCGATTCGTCGTTTTTGACTTTCGTACCGCGAGTTTCAATACTGTCGACGACGAAATCCGAGCATGACCCGCTTTCACGAAAACATGATTTCGCTTCAACGCAACCACGATTTAACAGTGAAAACGTACTGAGAGTGCGTTTTTTCGTGGACCCTTCGCTGTTTTGCTCGATTCGTTGTTTCTGAGTTTCGTACATCGAGTTTCAATACTGTCGACGACGGAATCCGACAATGTCTCGTTTTTATGAAAACACGATTTCGCTTCGACGCAACGTCGCATCATCATCAAGAACGTCTTGAAAGTGCGTTTTTTGATTGAATTTTGCTGTTTTCGTCGATTCTTAGTTTCTGACTTTTGTACATCGAGTTTCAATACTGTCGACGAGGGAATCCGACAATGTCTCGTTTTGATGAAAACACGATTTCGCTTCGACGCAACGTCGAATTATCATCAAGAACGTCTTGAAAGTGCGTTTTTTGATTGAGTTTTGCTGTTTTTGTGAATTCGTCATTCCTGCCTTTCGTACATCGAGTTTCAATACTGTCGACGACGAAATCCGACCACGATCGAATTATATGAAAACAGGATTTTGATTCGACGCAACCACGATTTAACAGCGAAAACGTAGTGAGAGTGCGATTTTTCATAGAGGCTTCGCTGTTTCGGTCGATTCGTGGTTTCTGACATTCGTACATCGAGTTTCAATACTGTCGACGACGAAATCCGAGCATGACCCGCTTTCACGAAAACATGATTTCGCTTCAACGCAACCACGATTTAACAGTGAAAACGTACTGAGAGTGCGTTTTTTCGTGGACCCTTCGCTGTTTTGCTCGATTCGTTGTTTCTGAGTTTCGTACATCGAGTTTCAATACTGTCGACGACGGAATCCGACAATGTCTCGTTTTTATGAAAACACGATTTCGCTTCGACGCAACATCGAATCATCATCAAGAACGTCTTGAAAGTGCGTTTTTTGATTGAATTTTGCTGTTTTCGTCGATTCTTAGTTTCTGACTTTCGTACATCGAGTTTCAATACTGTCGACGACGGAATCCGACAATGTCTCGTTTTGATGAAAACACGATTTCGCTTCGACGCAACGTCGAATTATCATCAAGAACGTCTTGAAAGTGCGTTTTTTGATTGAGTTTTGCTGTTTTTGTGAATTCGTCATTCCTGCTATTCGTACATCGAGTTTCAATACTGTCGACGACGAAATCCGACCACGATCGAATTATATGAAAACAGGATTTTGATTCGACGCAACCACGATTTAACAGCGAAAACGTAGTCAGAGTGCGATTTTTCATAGAGTCTTCGCTGTTTCGGTCGATTCGTGGTTTCTGACATTCGTACATCGAGTTTCAATACTGTCGACGACGAAATCCGACCATGACCCGCTTTCACGAAAACATGATTTCGCTTCAACGCAACCACGATTTAACAGTGAAAACGTACTGAGAGTGCGTTTTTTCATAGACCCTTCGCTGTTTTGCTCGATTCGTTGTTTCTGACTTTCGTACATCGAGTTTCAATACCGTCGACGACGGAATCCGACGATGTCTCGTTTTCATGAAAACACGATTTCGCTTCGACGCAACGTCGAATTATCATCAAGAACGTATCGAAAGTTGGTTTTTTCATGGATTTTCGCTGTTTTGCTCGATTCGTTGTTTCTGACTTTCGTACATCGAGTTTCAATACTGTCGACGACGAAATCCGACAATGTCTCGTTTTCATGAAAACACGATTTCGCTTCGACGCAACGTCGAATTATCATCATCAAGAACGTCTTGAAAGTGCGATTTTTGATTGAGTTTTGCTGTTTTTGTAAATTCGTCATTCCTTCCTTTTGTACATCGAGTTTCAATACTGTCGACGACGAAATCCGACCATGACCCGATTTCACCAAAAAACAGTTTCGCTTCGTCGCAACGTCGAATTATCATCAAGAACGTCTTGAAAGTGCGTTTTTTATTGACTTTCGCTGTTTTTGTTGATTTGTCGTTTCTGATTTTCGCACACCGAGTTTCAATACTGTCGACGACGAAATCCGAAAATGTCTCGTTTTCATGAAAACACGATTTCGCTTCGACGCAACGTCGAATTATCATCAAGAACGTCTTGAAAGTGCGTTTTTTGATTGAATTTTGCTGTTTTCGTCGATTCTTAGTTTCTGACTTTCGTACATCGAGTTTCAATACCGTCGACGACGAAATCCGACCATGACCCTATTTCACCAAAAAACAGTTTCGCTTCGTCGCAACGTCGAATTATCATCAAGAACGTCTTGAAAGTGCGTTTTTTATTGACTTTCGCTGTTTTTGTTGATTTGTCGTTTCTGATTTTCGCACACCGAGTTTCAATACTGTCGACGACGAAATCCGACAATGTCTCGTTTTCATGAAAACACGATTTCGCTTCGTCGCAACGTCGGATTATCATCAAGAACGTCTTAAAAGTGCGATTTTTGATTGAGTTTTGCTGTTTTTGTAAACTCGTCATTCCTGCCTTTCGTACATCGAGTTTCAATACTGTCGACGACGAAATCCGACCATGACCCGCTTTCACGAAAACAGGATTTCGCTTTAACGCAACCACGATTTAACAGTGAAAACGTACTGAGAGTGCGTTTTTTCATAGACCCTTCGCTGTTTTGCTTGATTCGTTGTTTCTGACTTTCGTATATCGAGTTTCAATACTGTCTACGACGAAATCTGACCACGACCGAATTTCACGAATTTCGCTTCGTCGCATTTTCGAATTATCATCAAGAACTTGTTGAAAGTGCGTTTTTCGATTAAATTTTGCTGTCTTTGTCGATTCGTCGTTTTTGACTTTCGTACCGCGAGTTTCAATATTGTCGACGACGAAATCCGACCATGACCCGCTTTCACGAAAACATGATTTCGCTTCAACGCAACCACGATTTAACAGTGAAAACGTACTGAGAGTGCGTTTTTTCATGGACCCTTCGCTGTTTCGGTCGATTCGTGGTTTCTGACATTCGTACATCGAGTTTCAATACTGTCGACGACGAAATCCGACCATGACCCGCTTTCACAAAAACATGATTTCGCTTCAACGCAACCACGATTTAACAGTGAAAACGTACTGAGAGTGCGTTTTTTCGTGGACCCTTCGCTGTTTTGCTCGATTCGTTGTTTCTGAGTTTCGTACATCGAGTTTCAATACTGTCGACGACGGAATCCGACAATGTCTCGTTTTTATGAAAACACGATTTCGCTTCGACGCAACAACGAATCATCATCAAGAACGTCTTGAAAGTGCGTTTTTTGATTGAATTTTGCTGTTTTCGTCGATTCTTAGTTTCTGACTTTCGTACATCGAGTTTCAATACTGTCGACGACGGAATCCGACAATGTCTCGTTTTGATGAAAACACGATTTCGCTTCGACGCAACGTCGAATTATCATCAAGAACGTCTTGAAAGTGCGTTTTTTGATTGAGTTTTGCTGTTTTTGTGAATTCGTCATTCCTGCCTTTCGTACATCGAGTTTCAATACTGTCGACGACGAAATCCGACCACGATCGAATTATATGAAAACAGGATTTTGATTCGACGCAACCACGATTTAACAGCGAAAACGTAGTGAGAGTGCGATTTTTCATAGACTCTTCGCTGTTTCCGTCGATTCGTGGTTTCTGACATTCGTACATCGAGTTTCGATACTGTCGACGACGAAATCCGACCATGACCCGCTTTCACGAAAACATGATTTCGCTTCAACGCAACCACGATTTAACAGTGAAAACGTACTGAGAGTGCGTTTTTTCATAGACCCTTCGCTGTTTTGATCGATTCGTTGTTTCTGACTTTCGTACATCGAGTTTCAATACCGTCGACGACGGAATCCGACAATGTCTCGTTTTCATGAAAACACGATTTCGCTTCGACGCAACGTCGAATTGCTTTGCGGAAAATTCATCGAAAACAATTCATCGAAACACAATTCATCGAAAACAATTCATCGAAAACAATTCATCGAAAACACAATTCATCGAAAACAATTCATCGAAATCACAATTCATCGAAAACAATTAATCGAAAACACAATTCATCGAAAACAATTCATCGAAAACACAATTCATCGAAAACACAATTCATCGAAAACAATTCATCGAAAGCACAATTCATCGAAACCAATTCATCGAAAGCACAATTCATCGAAAGCACAATTCATCGAAACACAATTCATCGAAAACAATTCATCCGCCGTGCGGGGCACGGCGAAGGGTGTGTGGAAATAGTATTCTGCGTGGAAGAGTCGAGTGCGTGCGGGGCACGGCGAAGGGTGTGTGGAAATAGTATTCTGCGTGGAAGAGTCGAGTGCGTGCGGAGCACGGCGAAGGGTGTGTGGAAATAGTATTTTGAGTGGAATAGTTGTGTTCAAGCGAGATGTGTCGAGAGATGTATGTATAAAATGTATTTTTGATAAATTGTACTTTCCGGATTGATAACCAATTAAGAAAAAAAAAATTAAAAAAAAAAAATTATGTTATATTTCTTGGAAATTTTATTTTCGATGAATTGTGTTTTCGATGAATTGTTTTCGATGAATTGTGCTTTCGATGAATTGTTTTCGATGAATTGTGTTTTCGATGAATTGTTTTCGACGAATTGTGTTTTCGATGAATTGTTTTCGACGAATTGTGTTTTCGATGAATTGTTTTCGATGAATTGTGTTTTCGATGAATTGTTTTCGATGAATTGTGTTTTCGATGAATTGTGTTTTCGATGAATTGTTTTCGATGAATTGTTTTCGATGAATTGTTTTTCGATGAATTGTTTTCGATGAATTTTCCGCATACGCGTCGAATTATCATCAAGAACGTATCGAAAGTTGGTTTTTTCATGGATTTTCGCTGTTTTGCTCGATTCGTGGTTTCTGAGTTTCGTACATCGAGTTTCAATACTGTCGACGACGAAATCCGACAATGTCTCGTTTTCATGAAAACACGATTTCGCTTCGACGCAACGTCGAATTATCATCGAGAACGTATCGAAAGTTGGTTTTTCCATGGATTTTCGCTGTTTTGTTCGATTCGTGGTTTTTGACTTTCGTACATCGAGTTTCAATACTGTCGACGACGAAATCCGACCATGACCCGATTTCACCAAAAAACAGTTTTGCTTCGTCGCAACGTCGAATTATCATCAAGAACGTTTTGTAAGTGTGTTTTTTTATTGAATTTTGCTGTTTTTGTAAACTCGTCATTCCTGCCTTTCGTACATCGAGTTTCAATACTGTCGACGACGAAATCCGACCATGACCCGATTTCACCAAAAAACAGTTTTGCTTCGTCGCAACGTCGAATTATCATCAAGAACGTTTTGTAAGTGTGTTTTTTTATTAAATTTTGCTGTTTTTGTAAACTCGTCATTCCTGCCTTTCGTACATCGAGTTTCAATACTGTCGACGACGAAATCCGACCATGACCCGCTTTCACGAAAACATGATTTCGCTTCAACGCAACCACGATTTAACAGTGAATACGTACTGAGAGTGCGTTGTTTCATAGACCCTTCGCTGTTTTGCTCGATTCGTTGTTTCTGACCCGATTTTACCAAAAAACAGTTTCGCTTCGTCGCAACGTCGAATTATCATCAAGAACTTGTTGAAAGTGCGTTTTTTGATTGAATTTTGCTGTTTTTGTCGATTCGTCGTTTTTGACTTTCGTACAGCGAGTTTCAATATTGTCGACGACGAAATCCGACCACGATCGAATTATATGAAAACAGGATTTTGATTCGACGCAACCACGATTTAACAGCGAAAACGTAGTGAGAGTGCAATTTTTCATAGACTCTTCGCTGTTTCGGTCGATTCGTGGTTTCTGACATTCGTACATCGAGTTTCAATACTGTCGACGACGAAATCCGACCACGACCGAATTTCACGAATTTCGCTTCGTCGCATTTTCGAATTATCATCAAGAACTTGTAGAAAGTGCGTTTTTCGATTAAATGTTGCTGTTTTCGTCGATTCGTCGTTTTTGACTTTCGTACAGCGAGTTTCAATATTGTCGACGACGAAATCAAACCACGATCGGATTATATGAAAACAGGATTTTGATTCGACGCAACCACGATTTAACAGCGAAAACGTACTGAGAGTGCGATTTTTCATAGACCCTTCGCTGTTTCGGTCGATTCGTGGTTTCTGACATTCGTACATCGAGTTTCAATACTGTCGACGACGAAATCCGACCATGACCCGCTTTCACGAAAACAGGATTTCGCTTTAACGCCACCACGATTTAACAGTGAAAACGTACTGAGAGTGCGTTTTTTCATGGACCCTTCGCTGTTTTGCTCGATTCGTTGTTTCTGACTTTCGTAAATCGAGTTTCAATACTGTCGACGACGAAATCCGACCACGACCGAATTCCACGAATTTCGCTTCGTCGCATTTTCGAATTATCATCAAGAACTTGTAGAAAGTGCGTTTTTCGATTAAATTTTGCTGTTTTTGTCGATTCGTCGTTTTTGACTTTCGTACAGCGAGTTTCAATATTGTCGACGACGAAATCCGACCACGATCGGATTATATGAAAACAGGATTTTGATTCGACGCAACCACGATTTAACAGCGAAAACGTACTGAGAGTGCGTTTTTTCATAGACCCTTCGCTGTTTTGCTCGATTCGTTGTTTCTGACTTTCGTAAATCGAGTTTCAATACTGTCGACGACGAAATCCGACCACGACCCGATTTCACCAAAAAACAGTTTTGCTTCGTCGCAACGTCGAATTATCATCAAGAACGTTTTGTAAGTGTGTTTTTTTATTGAATTTTGCTGTTTTTGTAAACTCGTCATTCCTGCCTTTCGTACATCGAGTTTCAATACTGTCTACGACGAAATCCGACAATGTCTCGTTTTCATGAAAACACGATTTCGCTTCGTCGCAACGTCGGATTATCATCAAGAACGTCTTAACAGTGCGATTTTTGATTGAGTTTTGCTGTTTTTGTAAACTCGTCATTCCTGCCTTTCGTACATCGAGTTTCAATACTGTCGACGACGAAATCCGACCACGACCGAATTTCACGAATTTCGCTTCGTCGCATTTTCGAATTATCATCAAGAACTTGTAGAAAGTGCGTTTTTCGATTAAATTTTGCTGTTTTTGTCGATTCGTCGTTTTTGACTTTCGTACAGCGAGTTTCAATATTGTCGACGACGAAATCCAACTACGATCGGATTATATGAAAACAGGATTTTGATTCGACGCAACCACGATTTAACAGCGAAAACGTACTGAGAGTGCGTTTTTTCATAGACCCTTCGCTGTTTCGGTCGATTCGTGGTTTCTGACATTCGTACATCGAGTTTCAATACTGTCGACGACGAAATCCGACCATGACCCGCTTTCACGAAAACAGGATTTCGCTTTAACGCCACCACGATTTAACAGTGAAAACGTACTGAGAGTGCGTTTTTTCAGACCCTTCGCTGTTTTGCTCGATTCGTTGTTTCTGAGTTTCGTACATCGAGTTTCAATACTGTCGACGACGGAATCCGACATTGTCTCGTTTTTATGAAAACACGATTTCGCTTCGACGCAACGTCGAATTATCATCAAGAACGTCATGAAAGTGCGTTTTTTGATTGAATTTTGCTGTTTTCGTCGATTTGTCGTTTCTGATTTTCGTACACCGAGTTTCAATACTGTCGACGACGAAATCCGACAATGTCTCGTTTTCATGAAAACACGATTTCGCTTCGACGCAACGTCGAATTATCATCAAGAATGTATCGAAAGTTGATTTTTTCATCGATTTTCGCTGTTTTGCTCAATTCGTGGTTTCTGACTTTCGTACATCGAGTTTCAATACTGTCGACGACGAAATCCGACAATGTCTCGTTTTCATGAAAACACGATTTCGCTTCGACGCAACGTCGAATTATCATCAAGAACGTCTTGAAAGTACGATTTTTGATTGAGTTTTGCTGTTTTTGTAAATTCGTCATTCCTGCCTTTCGTACATCGAGTTTTAATACTGTCGACGACGAAATCCAACAACGTCTCGTTTTCATGAAAAGACGATTTCACTTCGACGCAACGTCAAATTATCATCAAGAACGTCTTGAAAGTGCGTTTTTTGATTGAATTTTGCTGTTTTCGTCGATTCTTAGTTTCTGACTTTCGTACATCGAGTTTCAATACTGTCGACGACGAAATCTGATAATATCTCGTTTTCACGAAAACACGATTTCGCTCCGACGCAATGTCGATTTATCATCGAGAACGTATCGAAAGTTGGTTTTTCCATGGATTTTCGCTGTTTTGCTCGATTCGTGGTTTTTGACTTTCGTACATCGAGTTTCAATACTGTCGACGACGAAATCCGACCATGACCCGATTTCACCAAAAAACAGTTTTGCTTCGTCGCAACGTCGAATTATCATCAAGAACGTTTTGTAAGTGTGTTTTTTTATTGAATTTTGCTGTTTTTGTAAACTCGTCATTCCTGCCTTTCGTACATCGAGTTTCAATACTGTCGACGACGAAATCCGACCATGACCCGATTTCACCAAAAAACAGTTTTGCTTCGTCGCAACGTCGAATTATCATCAAGAACGTTTTCTAAGTGTGTTTTTTTATTGAATTTTGCTGTTTTTGTGAATTCGTCATTCCTGCCTTTCGTACATCGAGTTTCAATACTGTCGACGACGGAATCCGACATTGTCTCGTTTTTATGAAAACACGATTTCGCTTCGACGCAACGTCGAATTATCATCAAGAACGTCATGAAAGTGCGTTTTTTGATTGAATTTTGCTGTTTTCGTCGATTTGTCGTTTCTGATTTTCGTACACCGAGTTTCAATACTGTCGACGACGAAATCCAACAATGTCTCGGTTTCATGAAAACACGATTTCGCTTCGACGCAACGTCGAATTATCATCAAGAACGTCTTGAAAGTGCGTTTTTTAATTGAATTTTGCTGTTTTTGTCGATTCGTCGTTTCTGACTTTCGTACATCGAGTTTCAATACTGTCGACGACGAAATCCGACAATGTCTCGTTTTCACGAAAACACGTTTTCGCTCCGACGCAATGTCGATTTATCGTCGAGAACGTGTCGAAAGTTGGTTTTTCCATGGATTTTTGCTGTTTTGCTCGATTCGTGGTTTGTGACTTTCGTACATCGAGTTTCAATACCGTCGACGACGAAATCCGACCATGACTCGATTTCACCAAAAAACAGTTTCGCTTCGTCCCAACGTCGAATCATCATCAAGAACGTCTTGAAAGTGCGTTTTTTGATTGAATTTTGCTGTTTTTGTCGATTCTCCGTTTCTGACTTTCGTACATCGAGTTTCAATACTGTCGACGACGAAATCCGACCACGATCGAATTATATGAAAACAGGATTTTGATTCGACGCAACCACGATTTAACAGCGAAAACGTAGTGAGAGTGCGATTATTCATAGACTCTTCGCTGTTTCGGTCGATTCGTGGTTTCTGACATTCGTACATCGAGTTTCAATACTGTCGACGACGAAATCCGACCATGACCCGCTTTCACGAAAACATGATTTCGCTTCAACGTAACCACGATTTAACAGTGAATACGTACTGAGAGTGCGTTGTTTCATAGACCCTTCGCTGTTTTGCTCGATTCGTTGTTTCTGACCCGATTTTACCAAAAAACAGTTTCGCTTCGTCGCAACGTCGAATTATCATCAAGAACTTGTTGAAAGTGCGTTTTTTGATTGAATTTTGCTGTTTTTGTCGATTCGTCGTTTTTGACTTTCGTACAGCGAGTTTCAATATTGTCGACGACGAAATCCGACCACGATCGAATTATATGAAAACAGGATTTTGATTCGACGCAACCACGATTTAACAGCGAAAACGTAGTGAGAGTGCAATTTTTCATAGACTCTTCGCTGTTTCGGTCGATTCGTGGTTTCTGACATTCGTACATCGAGTTTCAATACTGTCGACGACGAAATCCGACCATGACCCGCTTTCACGAAAACATGATTTCGCTTCAACGCAACCACGATTTAACAGTGAAAACGTACTGAGAGTGCGTTTTTTCATAGAACCTTCGCTGTTTTGCTCGATTCGTTGTTTCTGACTTTCGTACATCGAGTTTCAATACCGTCGACGACGGAATCCGACAATGTCTCGTTTTTATGAAAACACGATTTCGCTTCGTCGCAACGTCGAATTATCATCAAGAACGTCTTGAAAGTGCGTTTTGCTGTTTTTGTAAATTCGTCATTCCTGCCTTTCGTACATCGAGTTTCAATACTGTCGACGACGAAATCCGAAAATGTCTCGTTTTCATGAAAACACGATTTCGCTTCGACGCAACGTCGAATTATCATCAAGAACGTATCGACAATTGGTTTTTTCATGGATTTTCGCTGTTTTGCTCGATTCGTGGTTTCTGACTTTCGTATATCGAGTTTCAATACTGTCGACGACGAAATCCGACAATGTCTCGTTTTCATGAAAGCACGATTTCGCTTCGACGCAACGTCGAATTATCATCATCAAGAACGTCTTGAAAGTGCGATTTTTGATTGAGTTTTGCTGTTTTTGTGAATTCGTCATTCCTGCCTTTCGTACATCGAGTTTCAATACTGTCGACGACGAAATCCAACAATGACTCGTTTTCATGAAAACACGATTTCGCTTCGACGCAACGTCGAATTATCATCAAGAACGTATCGAAAGTTGGTTTTTTCATGGACCCTTCGCTGTTTGCTCGATTCGTTGTTTCTGAGTTTCGTACATCGAGTTTCAATACTGTCGACGACGAAATCCGACAATGTCTCGTTTTTATGAAAACACGATTTCGCTTCGACGCAACGTCGAATCATCATCAAGAACGTCTTGAAAGTGCGTTTTTCGATTGAATTTTGCTGTTTTCGTCAATTCTTAGTTTCTGACTTTCGTACATCGAGTTTCAATACCGTCGACGACGAAATCCGACAATGTCTTGTTTTCATGAAAACACGATCTCGCTTCGACGCAACGTCGAATTATCATCAAGAACGTCTTGAAAGTGCGTTTTTTGATTGAATTTTGCTGTTTTCGTCGATTCTTAGTTTCTGACTTTCGTACATCGAGTTTCAATACTGTCGACGACGAAATCTAATAATATCTCGTTTTCACGAAAACACGATTTCGCTCCGACGCAATGTCGATTTATCATCGAGAACGTATCGAAAGTTGGTTTTTCCATGGATTTTCGCTGTTTTGTTCGATTCGTGGTTTTTGACTTTCGTACATCGAGTTTCAATACTGTCGACGACGAAATCCGACCATGACCCGATTTCACCAAAAAACCGTTTTGCTTCGTCGCAACGTCGAATTATCATCAAGAACGTTTTGTAAGTGTGTTTTTTTATTGAATTTTGCTGTTTTTGTAAACTCGTCATTCTTGCCTTTCGTACATCGAGTTTCAATACTGTCGACGACGAAATCCGACCATGACCCGATTTCACCAAAAAACAGTTTTGCTTCGTCGCAACGTCGAATTATCATCAAGAACGTTTTGTAAGTGTGTTTTTTTATTGAATTTTGCTGTTTTTGTAAACTCGTCATTCCTGCCTTTCGTACATCGAGTTTCAATACTGTCGACGACGAAATCCGACCATGACCCGATTTCACCAAAAAACAGTTTTGCTTCGTCGCAACGTCGAATTATCATCAAGAACGTTTTGTAAGTGTGTTTTTTTATTAAATTTTGCTGTTTTTGTAAACTCGTCATTCCTGCCTTTCGTACATCGAGTTTCAATACTGTCGACGACGAAATCCGACCATGACCCGCTTTCACGAAAACATGATTTCGCTTCAACGCAACCACGATTTAACAGTGAATACGTACTGAGAGTGCGTTGTTTCATAGACCCTTCGCTGTTTTGCTCGATTCGTTGTTTCTGACCCGATTTTACCAAAAAACAGTTTCGCTTCGTCGCAACGTCGAATTATCATCAAGAACTTGTTGAAAGTGCGTTTTTTGATTGAATTTTGCTGTTTTTGTCGATTCGTCGTTTTTGACTTTCGTACAGCGAGTTTCAATATTGTCGACGACGAAATCCGACCACGATCGAATTATATGAAAACAGGATTTTGATTCGACGCAACCACGATTTAACAGCGAAAACGTAGTGAGAGTGCAATTTTTCATAGACTCTTCGCTGTTTCGGTCGATTCGTGGTTTCTGACATTCGTACATCGAGTTTCAATACTGTCGACGACGAAATCCGACCACGACCGAATTTCACGAATTTCGCTTCGTCGCATTTTCGAATTATCATCAAGAACTTGTAGAAAGTGCGTTTTTCGATTAAATTTTGCTGTTTTTGTCGATTCGTCGTTTTTGACTTTCGTACAGCGAGTTTCAATATTGTCGACGACGAAATCAAACCACGATCGGATTATATGAAAACAGGATTTTGATTCGACGCAACCACGATTTAACAGCGAAAACGTACTGAGAGTGCGATTTTTCATAGACCCTTCGCTGTTTCGGTCGATTCGTGGTTTCTGACATTCGTACATCGAGTTTCAATACTGTCGACGACGAAATCCGACCATGACCCGCTTTCACGAAAACAGGATTTCGCTTTAACGCCACCACGATTTAACAGTGAAAACGTACTGAGAGTGCGTTTTTTCATGGACCCTTCGCTGTTTTGCTCGATTCGTTGTTTCTGACTTTCGTAAATCGAGTTTCAATACTGTCGACGACGAAATCCGACCACGACCGAATTCCACGAATTTCGCTTCGTCGCATTTTCGAATTATCATCAAGAACTTGTAGAAAGTGCGTTTTTCGATTAAATTTTGCTGTTTTTGTCGATTCGTCGTTTTTGACTTTCGTACAGCGAGTTTCAATATTGTCGACGACGAAATCAAACCACGATCGGATTATATGAAAACAGGATTTTGATTCGACGCAACCACGATTTAACAGTGAATACGTACTGAGAGTGCGTTGTTTCATAGACCCTTCGCTGTTTTGCTCGATTCGTTGTTTCTGACCCGATTTTACCAAAAAACAGTTTCGCTTCGTCGCAACGTCGAATTATCATCAAGAACTTGTTGAAAGTGCGTTTTTTGATTGAATTTTGCTGTTTTTGTCGATTCGTCGTTTTTGACTTTCGTACAGCGAGTTTCAATATTGTCGACGACGAAATCCGACCACGATCGAATTATATGAAAACAGGATTTTGATTCGACGCAACCACGATTTAACAGCGAAAACGTAGTGAGAGTGCAATTTTTCATAGACTCTTCGCTGTTTCGGTCGATTCGTGGTTTCTGACATTCGTACATCGAGTTTCAATACTGTCGACGACGAAATCCGACCATGACCCGCTTTCACGAAAACATGATTTCGCTTCAACGCAACCACGATTTAACAGTGAAAACGTACTGAGAGTGCGTTTTTTCATAGACCCTTCGCTGTTTTGCTCGATTCGTTGTTTCTGACTTTCGTACATCGAGTTTCAATACCGTCGACGACGGAATCCGACAATGTCTCGTTTTTATGAAAACACGATTTCGCTTCGTCGCAACGTCGAATTATCATCAAGAACGTCTTGAAAGTGCGTTTTGCTGTTTTTGTAAATTCGTCATTCCTGCCTTTCGTACATCGAGTTTCAATACTGTCGACGACGAAATCCGAAAATGTCTCGTTTTCATGAAAACACGATTTCGCTTCGACGCAACGTCGAATTATCATCAAGAACGTATCGACAATTGGTTTTTTCATGGATTTTCGCTGTTTTGCTCGATTCGTGGTTTCTGACTTTCGTACATCGAGTTTCAATACTGTCGACGACGAAATCCGACAATGTCTCGTTTTCATGAAAACACGATTTCGCTTCGACGCAACGTCGAATTATCATCATCAAGAACGTCTTGAAAGTGCGATTTTTGATTGAGTTTTGCTGTTTTTGTAAATTCGTCATTCCTTCCTTTTGTACATCGAGTTTCAATACTGTCGACGACGAAATCCGACCATGACCCGATTTCACCAAAAAACAGTTTTGCTTCGTCGCAACGTCGAATTATCATCAAGAACGTTTTGTAAGTGTGTTTTTTTATTGAATTTTGCTGTTTTTGTAAACTCGTCATTCCTGCCTTTCGTACATCGAGTTTCAATACTGTCGACGACGAAATCCGACAATGTCTCGTTTTCACGAAAACACAATTTCGCTTCGTCGCAACTTCGGATTATTATCAATTACGTACTGAATGTGCGTTTTTTCATTATTAAGTTTTGCTGTTTTTGTCAATTCGTCATTCCTGCCTTTCGTACATCGAGTTTCAGACTGTCGACGACGAAATCCGACCATCACCCGATTTCACGAAAAAACAGTTTCGCTTCGTCGCAACGTCGAATTATCATCAAGAACGTCTTGAAAGTGCGTTTTTTTATTGAATTTTGCTGTTTTTGTCGATTCGTCGTTTCTGACTTTCGTACATCGAGTTTCAATACTGTTGACGACGAAATCCGACCATGACCCGCTTTCACGAAAACATGATTTCGCTTCAACGCAACCACGATTTAACAGTGAAAACGTACTGAGAGTGCGTTTTTCATAGACCCTTCGCTGTTTTGCTCGATTCGTTGTTTCTGACTTTCGTACATCGAGTTTCAATACCGTCGACGACGGAATCCGACAATGTCTCGTTTTTATGAAAACACGATTTCGCTTCGTCGCAACGTCGAATTATCATCAAGAACGTCTTGAAAGTGCGTTTTGCTGTTTTTGTAAATTCGTCATTCCTGCCTTTCGTACATCGAGTTTCAATACTGTCGACGACGAAATCCGAAAATGTCTCGTTTTCATGAAAACACGATTTCGCTTCGACGCAACGTCGAATTATCATCAAGAACGTATCGACAGTTGGTTTTTTCATGGATTTTCGCTGTTTTGCTCGATTCGTGGTTTCTGACTTTCGTATATCGAGTTTCAATACTGTCGACGACGAAATCCGACAATGTCTCGTTTTCATGAAAACACGATTTCGCTTCGACGCAACGTCGAATTATCATCATCAAGAACGTCTTGAAAGTGCGATTTTTGATTGAGTTTTGCTCTTTTTGTAAATTCGTCATTGCTTCCTTTTGTACATCGAGTTTCAATACGAAGGCGTACCGGACAGTTTCAACAGATTGTTTACCGGTGGTAGCAGGCGTTCTCCCGATAGATCTGGAAATAATGAAAAGAGTAATATCGTACAAAATCAGAAAAAGAATCGATTTCACAATGGACAACGTAGCAATTAAATGGGTAGAAGACAAATCTTCGGAAGGACTTACAGTCACAGAAGTATATAAGAACGCTGAAAAAGTAATAGTAGGAATATGGCAAGACAGATGGACTCATAGTACAAAAGGAAGAATGACATTCAACTACTTTCAGACAGTACAGAAGCGAATTGAATCAACGTGGATAAACCCAAACTACTTTTTGACACAATTCATGACCGGACACGGCAGTTTCAACAGTAAACTAAAAGAACTAAACATCATTCAGAACGAGAACTGTCAGTGCGGCAAGCGGGAAACCCCAGAACACATGCTCTTTGAATGTAAACTGTACGACATTGAAAGAGTCATAGCAGTAGAAGAATTGAAAAAACTGAAAATTAATGAGTTATGTATGACTAACTTAGTAAAAAATGAAAAGAGCTTCAAAATTTTTGGAAAATATGCAAAAAGTGTTATTGAGAAAAAAGAATCAAAGAGAAGGAAACATGCCTAGAGATATAAAGAAACATTATGCCCGAGGAAATAGAGGAAAAGGAGTAGTTAAATGGAGCAGCGTTACAAATGATGCAAATAGGGAGAAGAAAACACCTGAATAAAAATAAACAAGTCGTAAAAGAACAATAAGAAAAAAGCGCTACTTGATAGTGCAGAAGAAAACGAACGCAATAACAGAAATTACGACCGTCGGTATAAAAACATTAGGCACGACGGGGGTGGTGGTGGGAAAAAAAAAAAAAAAAAAAAAAAAAAAAAAAAAATCGAGTTTCAATACTGTCGACGACGAAATCCGACAATGACCCGATTTCACCAAAAAACAGTTTTGCTTCGTCGCAACGTCGAATTATCATCAAGAACGTTTTGTAAGTGTGTTTTTTTTATTGAATTTTGCTGTTTTTGTAAACTCGTCATTCCTGCCTTTCGTACATCGAGTTTCAATACTGTCGACGACGAAATCCGACAATGTCTCGTTTTCATGAAAACACGATTTCGCTTCGTCGCAACGTCGGATTATCATCAAGAACGTCTTAAAAGTGCGATTTTTGATTGAGTTTTGCTGTTTTTGTAAACTCGTCATTCCTGCCTTTCGTACATCGAGTTTCAATACTGTCGACGACGAAATCCGACCATGACCCGCTTTCACGAAAACAGGATTTCGCTTTAACGCAACCACGATTTAACAGTGAAAACGTACTGAGAGTGCGTTTTTTCATAGACCCTTCGCTGTTTTGCTCGATTCGTTGTTTCTGACTTTCGTAAATCGAGTTTCAATACTGTCTACGACGAAATCTGACCACGACCGAATTTCGCTTCGTCGCATTTTCGAATTATCATCAAGAACTTGTTGAAAGTGCGTTTTTCGATTAAATTTTGCTGTTTTTGTCGATTCGTCGTTTTTGACTTTCGTACCGCGAGTTTCAATATTGTCGACGACGAAATCCGACCATGACCCGCTTTCACGAAAACATGATTTCGCTTTAAGGCAACCACGATTTAACAGTGAAAACGTACTGAGAGTGCGTTTTTTCATGGACCCTTCGCTGTTTCGGTCGATTCGTGGTTTCTGACATTCGTACATCGAGTTTCAATACTGTCGACGACGAAATCCGAGCATGACCCGCTTTCACGAAAACATGATTTCGCTTCAACGCAACCACGATTTAACAGTGAAAACGTACTGAGAGTGCGTTTTTTCGTGGACCCTTCGCTGTTTTGCTCGATTCGTTGTTTCTGAGTTTCGTACATCGAGTTTCAATACTGTCGACGACGGAATCCGACAATGTCTCGTTTTTATGAAAATACGATTTCGCTTCGACGCAACGTCGCATCATCATCAAGAACGTCTTGAAAGTGCGTTTTTTGATTGAATTTTGCTGTTTTCGTCGATTCTTAGTTTCTGACTTTTGTACATCGAGTTTCAATACTGTCGACGACGGAATCCGACAATGTCTCGTTTTGATGAAAACACGATTTCGCTTCGACGCAACGTCGAATTATCATCAAGAACGTCTTGAAAGTGCGTTTTTTGATTGAGTTTTGCTGTTTTTGTGAATTCGTCATTCCTGCCTTTCGTACATCGAGTTTCAATACTGTCGACGACGAAATCCGACCACGATCGAATTATATGAAAACAGGATTTTGATTCGACGCAACCACGATTTAACAGCGAAAACGTAGTGAGAGTGCGATTTTTCATAGAGGCTTCGCTGTTTCGGTCGATTCGTGGTTTCTGACATTCGTACATCGAGTTTCAATACTGTCGACGACGAAATCCGAGCATGACCCGCTTTCACGAAAACATGATTTCGCTTCAACGCAACCACGATTTAACAGTGAAAACGTACTGAGAGTGCGTTTTTTCGTGGACCCTTCGCTGTTTTGCTCGATTCGTTGTTTCTGAGTTTCGTACATCGAGTTTCAATACTGTCGACGACGGAATCCGACAATGTCTCGTTTTTATGAAAACACGATTTCGCTTCGACGCAACGTCGAATTATCATCAAGAACGTCTTGAAAGTGCGTTTTTTGATTGAGTTTTGCTGTTTTTGTGAATTCGTCATTCCTGCCTTTCGTACATCGAGTTTCAATACTGTCGACGACGGAATCCGACAATGTCTCGTTTTGATGAAAACACGATTTCGCTTCGACGCAACGTCGAATTATCATCAAGAACGTCTTGAAAGTGCGTTTTTTGATTGAGTTTTGCTGTTTTTGTGAATTCGTCATTCCTGCCTTTCGTACATCGAGTTTCAATACTGTCGACGACGAAATCCGACCACGATCGAATTATATGAAAACAGGATTTTGATTCGACGCAACCACGATTTAACAGCGAAAACGTAGTGAGAGTGCGATTTTTCATAGAGGCTTCGCTGTTTCGGTCGATTCGTGGTTTCTGACATTCGTACATCGAGTTTCAATACTGTCGACGACGAAATCCGAGCATGACCCGCTTTCACGAAAACATGATTTCGCTTCAACGCAACCACGATTTAACAGTGAAAACGTACTGAGAGTGCGTTTTTTCGTGGACCCTTCGCTGTTTTGCTCGATTCGTTGTTTCTGAGTTTCGTACATCGAGTTTCAATACTGTCGACGACGGAATCCGACAATGTCTCGTTTTTATGAAAACACGATTTCGCTTCGACGCAACATCGAATCATCATCAAGAACGTCTTGAAAGTGCGTTTTTTGATTGAATTTTGCTGTTTTCGTCGATTCTTAGTTTCTGACTTTCGTACATCGAGTTTCAATACTGTCGACGACGGAATCCGACAATGTCTCGTTTTGATGAAAACACGATTTCGCTTCGACGCAACGTCGAATTATCATCAAGAACGTCTTGAAAGTGCGTTTTTTGATTGAGTTTTGCTGTTTTTGTGAATTCGTCATTCCTGCTATTCGTACATCGAGTTTCAATACTGTCGACGACGAAATCCGACCACGATCGAATTATATGAAAACAGGATTTTGATTCGACGCAACCACGATTTAACAGCGAAAACGTAGTCAGAGTGCGATTTTTCATAGAGTCTTCGCTGTTTCGGTCGATTCGTGGTTTCTGACATTCGTACATCGAGTTTCAATACTGTCGACGACGAAATCCGACCATGACCCGCTTTCACGAAAACATGATTTCGCTTCAACGCAACCACGATTTAACAGTGAAAACGTACTGAGAGTGCGTTTTTTCATAGACCCTTCGCTGTTTTGCTCGATTCGTTGTTTCTGACTTTCGTACATCGAGTTTCAATACCGTCGACGACGGAATCCGACGATGTCTCGTTTTCATGAAAACACGATTTCGCTTCGACGCAACGTCGAATTATCATCAAGAACGTATCGAAAGTTGGTTTTTTCATGGATTTTCGCTGTTTTGCTCGATTCGTTGTTTCTGACTTTCGTACATCGAGTTTCAATACTGTCGACGACGAAATCCGACAATGTCTCGTTTTCATGAAAACACGATTTCGCTTCGACGCAACGTCGAATTATCATCATCAAGAACGTCTTGAAAGTGCGATTTTTGATTGAGTTTTGCTGTTTTTGTAAATTCGTCATTCCTTCCTTTTGTACATCGAGTTTCAATACTGTCGACGACGAAATCCGACCATGACCCGATTTCACCAAAAAACAGTTTCGCTTCGTCGCAACGTCGAATTATCATCAAGAACGTCTTGAAAGTGCGTTTTTTATTGACTTTCGCTGTTTTTGTTGATTTGTCGTTTCTGATTTTCGCACACCGAGTTTCAATACTGTCGACGACGAAATCCGAAAATGTCTCGTTTTCATGAAAACACGATTTCGCTTCGACGCAACGTCGAATTATCATCAAGAACGTCTTGAAAGTGCGTTTTTTGATTTAGTTTTGCTGTTTTTGTAAATTCGTCATTCCTGCCTTTCGTACATCGAGTTTCAATACTGTCGACGACGAAATCCGAAAATGTCTCGTTTTCATGAAAACACGATTTCGCTTCGACGCAACGTCGAATTATCATCAAGAACGTATCGAAAGTTGGTTTTTTCATGGATTTTCGCTGTTTTGCTCGATTCGTGGTTTCTGACTTTCGCACATCGAGTTTCAATACTGTCGACGACTGAATCCGACAATGTCTCGTTTTTATGAAAACACGATTTCGCTTCGACGCAACGTCGAATTATCATCAAGAACGTCTTGAAAGTGCGTTTTTTGATTGAATTTTGCTGTTTTCGTCGATTCTCAGTTTCTGACTTTCGTACATCGAGTTTCAATACGCCGACGACGAAATCCGACCATGACCCGATTTTACCAAAAAACAGTTTCGCTTCGTCGGAACGTCGATTTATCATCGAGAACGTCTTGAAAGTGCGTTTTTTATTGACTTTCGCTGTTTTTGTTGATTTGTCGTTTCTGATTATCGTACACCGAGTTCCAATACTGTCGACGACGAAATCCGAAAATGTCTCGTTTCCATGAAAACACGATTTCGCTTCGACGCAACGTCGAATTATCATCAAGAACGTCTTGAAAGTGCGTTTTTTGATTGAATTTTGCTGTTTTCGTCGATTCTTAGTTTCTGACTTTCGTACATCGAGTTTCAATACCGTCGACGACGAAATCCGACCATGACCCTATTTCACCAAAAAACAGTTTCGCTTCGTCGCAACGTCGAATTATCATCAAGAACGTCTTGAAAGTGCGTTTTTTGATTGAATTTGGGTGTTTTTGTCGATTTGTCGTTTCTGACTTTCGTACATCGAGTTTCTATACTGTCGACGACGAAATCCGAAAATGTCTCGTTTTCATGAAAACACGATTTCGCTTCGACGCAACGTCGAATTATCATCAAGAACGTATCGAAAGTTGGTTTTTTCATGGATTTTCGCTGTTTTGCTCGATTCGTGGTTTCTGACTTTCGTACATCGAGTTTCAATACTGTCGACGACTGAATCCGACAATGTCTCGTTTTTATGAAAACACGATTTCGCTTCGACGCAACGTCGAATTATCATCAAGAACGTCTTGAAAGTGCGTTTTTTGATTGAATTTTGCTGTTTTCGTCGATTCTCAGTTTCTGACTTTCGTACATCGAGTTTCAATACGCCGACGACGAAATCCGACCATGACCCGATTTTACCAAAAAACAGTTTCGCTTCGTCGGAACGTCGATTTATCATCGAGAACGTCTTGAAAGTGCGTTTTTTATTGACTTTCGCTGTTTTTGTTGATTTGTCGTTTCTGATTATCGTACACCGAGTTCCAATACTGTCGACGACGAAATCCGAAAATGTCTCGTTTCCATGAAAACACGATTTCGCTTCGACGCAACGTCGAATTATCATCAAGAACGTCTTGAAAGTGCGTTTTTTGATTGAATTTTGCTGTTTTCGTCGATTCTTAGTTTCTGACTTTCGTACATCGAGTTTCAATACCGTCGACGACGAAATCCGACCATGACCCTATTTCACCAAAAAACAGTTTCGCTTCGTCGCAACGTCGAATTATCATCAAGAACGTCTTGAAAGTGCGTTTTTTGATTGAATTTGGGTGTTTTTGTCGATTTGTCGTTTCTGACTTTCGTACATCGAGTTTCTATACTGTCGACGACGAAATCCGAAAATGTCTCGTTTTCATGAAAACACGATTTCGCTTCGACGCAACGTCGAATTATCATCAAGAACGTATCGAAAGTTGGTTTTTTCATGGATTTTCGCTGTTTTGCTCGATTCGTGGTTTCTGACTTTCGTACATCGAGTTTCAATACTGTCGACGACGAAATCCGAAAATGTCTCGTTTTCATGAAAACACGATTTCGCTTCGACGCAACGTCGAATTATCATCAAGAACGTATCGACAGTTGGTTTTTTCATGGATTTTCGCTGTTTTGCTCGATTCGTGGTTTCTGACTTTCGTACATCGAGTTTCAATACTGTCGACGACGAAATCCGACAATGTCTCGTTTTCATGAAAACACGATTTCGCTTCGACGCAACGTCGAATTATCATCATCAAGAACGTCTTGAAAGTGCGATTTTTGATTGAGTTTTGCTGTTTTTGTAAATTCGTCATTCCTTCCATTTGTACATCGAGTTTCAATACTGTCGACGACGAAATCCGACAATGACCCGATTTCACCAAAAAACAGTTTTGCTTCGTCGCAACGTCGAATTATCATCAAGAACGTTTTGTAAGTGTGTTTTTTATTGAATTTTGCTGTTTTTGTAAACTCGTCATTCCTGCCTTTCGTACATCGAGTTTCAATACTGTCGACGACGAAATCCGACAATGTCTCGTTTTCATGAAAACACGATTTCGCTTCGTCGCAACGTCGGATTATCATCAAGAACGTCTTAAAAGTGCGATTTTTGATTGAGTTTTGCTGTTTTTGTAAATTCGTCATTCCTGCCTTTCGTACATCGAGTTTCAATACTGTCGACGACGAAATCCGACCATGACCCGCTTTCACGAAAACAGGATTTCGCTTTAACGCAACCACGATTTAACAGTGAAAACGTACTGAGAGTGCGTTTTTTCATAGACCCTTCGCTGTTTTGCTCGATTCGTTGTTTCTGACTTTCGTATATCGAGTTTCAATACTGTCTACGACGAAATCTGACCACGACCGAATTTCACGAATTTCGCTTCGTCGCATTTTCGAATTATCATCAAGAACTTGTTGAAAGTGCGTTTTTCGATTAAATTTTGCTGTTTTTGTCGATTCGTCGTTTTTGACTTTCGTACCGCGAGTTTCAATATTGTCGACGACGAAATCCGACCATGACCCGCTTTCACGAAAACATGATTTCGCTTCAACGCAACCACGATTTAACAGTGAAAACGTACTGAGAGTGCGTTTTTTCATGGACCCTTCGCTGTTTCGGTCGATTCGTGGTTTCTGACATTCGTACATCGAGTTTCAATACTGTCGACGACGAAATCCGACCATGACCCGCTTTCACGAAAACATGATTTCGCTTCAACGCAACCACGATTTAACAGTGAAAACGTACTGAGAGTGCGTTTTTTCGTGGACCCTTCGCTGTTTTGCTCGATTCGTTGTTTCTGAGTTTCGTACATCGAGTTTCAATACTGTCGACGACGGAATCCGACAATGTCTCGTTTTTATGAAAACACGATTTCGCTTCGACGCAACAACGAATCATCATCAAGAACGTCTTGAAAGTGCGTTTTTTGATTGAATTTTGCTGTTTTCGTCGATTCTTAGTTTCTGACTTTCGTACATCGAGTTTCAATACTGTCGACGACGGAATCCGACAATGTCTCGTTTTGATGAAAACACGATTTCGCTTCGACGCAACGTCGAATTATCATCAAGAACGTATCGACAGTTGGTTTTTTCATGGATTTTCGCTGTTTTGCTCGATTCGTGGTTTCTGACTTTCGTACATCGAGTTTCAATACTGTCGACGACGAAATCCGACAATGTCTCGTTTTCATGAAAACACGATTTCGCTTCGACGCAACGTCGAATTATCATCATCAAGAACGTCTTGAAAGTGCGATTTTTGATTGAGTTTTGCTGTTTTTGTAAATTCGTCATTCCTTCCTTTTGTACATCGAGTTTCAATACTGTCGACGACGAAATCCGACAATGACCCGATTTCACCAAAAAACAGTTTTGCTTCGTCGCAACGTCGAATTATCATCAAGAACGTTTTGTAAGTGTGTTTTTTATTGAATTTTGCTGTTTTTGTAAACTCGTCATTCCTGCCTTTCGTACATCGAGTTTCAATACTGTCGACGACGAAATCCGACAATGTCTCGTTTTCATGAAAACACGATTTCGCTTCGTCGCAACGTCGGATTATCATCAAGAACGTCTTAAAAGTGCGATTTTTGATTGAGTTTTGCTGTTTTTGTAAACTCGTCATTCCTGCCTTTCGTACATCGAGTTTCAATACTGTCGACGACGAAATCCGACCATGACCCGCTTTCACGAAAACAGGATTTCGCTTTAACGCAACCACGATTTAACAGTGAAAACGTACTGAGAGTGCGTTTTTTCATAGACCCTTCGCTGTTTTGCTCGATTCGTTGTTTCTGACTTTCGTATATCGAGTTTCAATACTGTCTACGACGAAATCTGACCACGACCGAATTTCACGAATTTCGCTTCGTCGCATTTTCGAATTATCATCAAAAACTTGTTGAAAGTGCGTTTTTCGATTAAATTTTGCTGTTTTTGTCGATTCGTCGTTTTTGACTTTCGTACCGCGAGTTTCAATATTGTCGACGACGAAATCCGACCATGACCCGCTTTCACGAAAACATGATTTCGCTTTAAGGCAACCACGATTTAACAGTGAAAACGTACTGAGAGTGCGTTTTTTCATGGACCCTTCGCTGTTTCGGTCGATTCGTGGTTTCTGACATTCGTACATCGAGTTTCAATACTGTCGACGACGAAATCCGAGCATGACCCGCTTTCACGAAAACATGATTTCGCTTCAACGCAACCACGATTTAACAGTGAAAACGTACTGAGAGTGCGTGTTTTCGTGGACCCTTCGCTGTTTTGCTCGATTCGTTGTTTCTGAGTTTCGTACATCGAGTTTCAATACTGTCGACGACGGAATCCGACAATGTCTCGTTTTTATGAAAACACGATTTCGCTTCGACGCAACGTCGCATCATCATCAAGAACGTCTTGAAAGTGCGTTTTTTGATTGAATTTTGCTGTTTTCGTCGATTCTTAGTTTCTGACTTTTGTACATCGAGTTTCAATACTGTCGACGACGGAATCCGACAATGTCTCGTTTTGATGAAAACACGATTTCGCTTCGACGCAACGTCGAATTATCATCAAGAACGTCTTGAAAGTGCGTTTTTTGATTGAGTTTTGCTGTTTTTGTGAATTCGTCATTCCTGCCTTTCGTACATCGAGTTTCAATACTGTCGACGACGAAATCCGACCACGATCGAATTATATGAAAACAGGATTTTGATTCGACGCAACCACGATTTAACAGCGAAAACGTAGTGAGAGTGCGATTTTTCATAGAGGCTTCGCTGTTTCGGTCGATTCGTGGTTTCTGACATTCGTACATCGAGTTTCAATACTGTCGACGACGAAATCCGAGCATGACCCGCTTTCACGAAAACATGATTTCGCTTCAACGCAACCACGATTTAACAGTGAAAACGTACTGAGAGTGCGTTTTTTCGTGGACCCTTCGCTGTTTTGCTCGATTCGTTGTTTCTGAGTTTCGTACATCGAGTTTCAATACTGTCGACGACGGAATCCGACAATGTCTCGTTTTTATGAAAACACGATTTCGCTTCGACGCAACATCGAATCATCATCAAGAACGTCTTGAAAGTGCGTTTTTTGATTGAATTTTGCTGTTTTCGTCGATTCTTAGTTTCTGACTTTCGTACATCGAGTTTCAATACTGTCGACGACGGAATCCGACAATGTCTCGTTTTGATGAAAACACGATTTCGCTTCGACGCAACGTCGAATTATCATCAAGAACGTCTTGAAAGTGCGTTTTTTGATTGAGTTTTGCTGTTTTTGTGAATTCGTCATTCCTGCTATTCGTACATCGAGTTTCAATACTGTCGACGACGAAATCCGACCACGATCGAATTATATGAAAACAGGATTTTGATTCGACGCAACCACGATTTAACAGCGAAAACGTAGTCAGAGTGCGATTTTTCATAGAGTCTTCGCTGTTTCGGTCGATTCGTGGTTTCTGACATTCGTACATCGAGTTTCAATACTGTCGACGACGAAATCCGACCATGACCCGCTTTCACGAAAACATGATTTCGCTTCAACGTAACCACGATTTAACAGTGAATACGTACTGAGAGTGCGTTGTTTCATAGACCCTTCGCTGTTTTGCTCGATTCGTTGTTTCTGACCCGATTTTACCAAAAAACAGTTTCGCTTCGTCGCAACGTCGAATTATCATCAAGAACTTGTTGAAAGTGCGTTTTTTGATTGAATTTTGCTGTTTTTGTCGATTCGTCGTTTTTGACTTTCGTACAGCGAGTTTCAATATTGTCGACGACGAAATCCGACCACGATCGAATTATATGAAAACAGGATTTTGATTCGACGCAACCACGATTTAACAGCGAAAACGTAGTGAGAGTGCAATTTTTCATAGACTCTTCGCTGTTTCGGTCGATTCGTGGTTTCTGACATTCGTACATCGAGTTTCAATACTGTCGACGACGAAATCCGACCATGACCCGCTTTCACGAAAACATGATTTCGCTTCAACGCAACCACGATTTAACAGTGAAAACGTACTGAGAGTGCGTTTTTTCATAGACCCTTCGCTGTTTTGCTCGATTCGTTGTTTCTGACTTTCGTACATCGAGTTTCAATACCGTCGACGACGGAATCCGACAATGTCTCGTTTTTATGAAAACACGATTTCGCTTCGTCGCAACGTCGAATTATCATCAAGAACGTCTTGAAAGTGCGTTTTGCTGTTTTTGTAAATTCGTCATTCCTGCCTTTCGTACATCGAGTTTCAATACTGTCGACGACGAAATCCGAAAATGTCTCGTATTCATGAACACACGATTTCGCTTCGACGCAACGTCGAATTATCATCAAGAACGTATCGACAATTGGTTTTTTCATGGATTTTCGCTGTTTTGCTCGATTCGTGGTTTCTGACTTTCGTACATCGAGTTTCAATACTGTCGACGACGAAATCCGACAATGTCTCGTTTTCATGAAAACACGATTTCGCTTCGACGCAACGTCGAATTATCATCATCAAGAACGTCTTGAAAGTGCGATTTTTGATTGAGTTTTGCTGTTTTTGTAAATTCGTCATTCCTTCCTTTTGTACATCGAGTTTCAATACTGTCGACGACGAAATCCGACCATGACCCGATTTCACCAAAAAACAGTTTTGCTTCGTCGCAACGTCGAATTATCATCAAGAACGTTTTGTAAGTGTGTTTTTTTATTGAATTTTGCTGTTTTTGTAAACTCGTCATTCCTGCCTTTCGTACATCGAGTTTCAATACTGTCGACGACGAAATCCGACAATGTCTCGTTTTCACGAAAACACAATTTCGCTTCGTCGCAACTTCGGATTATTATCAATTACGTACTGAATGTGCGTTTTTTCATTATTAAGTTTTGCTGTTTTTGTCAATTCGTCATTCCTGCCTTTCGTACATCGAGTTTCAGACTGTCGACGACGAAATCCGACCATCACCCGATTTCACGAAAAAACAGTTTCGCTTCGTCGCAACGTCGAATTATCATCAAGAACGTCTTGAAAGTGCGTTTTTTTATTGAATTTTGCTGTTTTTGTCGATTCGTCGTTTCTGACTTTCGTACATCGAGTTTCAATACTGTTGACGACGAAATCCGACCATGACCCGCTTTCACGAAAACATGATTTCGCTTCAACGCAACCACGATTTAACAGTGAAAACGTACTGAGAGTGCGTTTTTTCATAGACCCTTCGCTGTTTTGCTCGATTCGTTGTTTCTGACTTTCGTACATCGAGTTTCAATACCGTCGACGACGGAATCCGACAATGTCTCGTTTTTATGAAAACACGATTTCGCTTCGTCGCAACGTCGAATTATCATCAAGAACGTCTTGAAAGTGCGTTTTGCTGTTTTTGTAAATTCGTCATTCCTGCCTTTCGTACATCGAGTTTCAATACTGTCGACGACGAAATCCGAAAATGTCTCGTTTTCATGAAAACACGATTTCGCTTCGACGCAACGTCGAATTATCATCAAGAACGTATCGACAGTTGGTTTTTTCATGGATTTTC
This sequence comes from Ischnus inquisitorius, assembly GCA_963924025.1. Classification (NCBI taxonomy): domain Eukaryota; kingdom Metazoa; phylum Arthropoda; class Insecta; order Hymenoptera; family Ichneumonidae; genus Ischnus; species Ischnus inquisitorius. The sequence goes on along the minus strand of OZ001253.1, from coordinate 15,248,182 downwards.
GCTGTTTTGCTCGATTCGTGGTTTCTGACTTTCGTATATCGAGTTTCAATACTGTCGACGACGAAATCCGACAATGTCTCGTTTTCATGAAAACACGATTTCGCTTCGACGCAACGTCGAATTATCATCATCAAGAACGTCTTGAAAGTGCGATTTTTGATTGAGTTTTGCTCTTTTTGTAAATTCGTCATTGCTTCCTTTTGTACATCGAGTTTCAATACGAAGGCGTACCGGACAGTTTCAACAGATTGTTTACCGGTGGTAGCAGGCGTTCTCCCGATAGATCTGGAAATAATGAAAAGAGTAATATCGTACAAAATCAGAAAGAGAATCGATTTCACAATGGACAACGTAGCAATTAAATGGGTAGAAGACAAATCTTCGGAAGGACTTACAGTCACAGAAGTATATAAGAACGCTGAAAAAGTAATAGTAGGAATATGGCAAGACAGATGGACTCATAGTACAAAAGGAAGAATGACATTCAACTACTTTCAGACAGTACAGAAGCGAATTGAATCAACGTGGATAAACCCAAACTACTTTTTGACACAATTCATGACCGGACACGGCAGTTTCAACAGTAAACTAAAAGAACTAAACATCATTCAGAACGAGAACTGTCAGTGCGGCAAGCGGGAAACCCCAGAACACATGCTCTTTGAATGTAAACTGTACGACATTGAAAGAGTCATAGCAGTAGAAGAATTGAAAAAACTGAAAATTAATGAGTTATGTATGACTAACTTAGTAAAAAATGAAAAGAGCTTCAAAATTTTTGGAAAATATGCAAAAAGTGTTATTGAGAAAAAAGAATCAAAGAGTAGGAAACATGCCTAGAGATATAAAGAAACATTATGCCCGAGGAAATAGAGGAAAAGGAGTAGTTAAATGGAGCAGCGTTACAAATGATGCAAATAGGGAGAAGAAAACACCTGAATAAAAATAAACAAGTCGTAAAAGAACAATAAGAAAAAAGCGCTACTTGATAGTGCAGAAGAAAACGAACGCAATAACAGAAATTACGACCGTCGGTATAAAAACATTAGGCACGACGGGGGTGGTGGTGGGAAAAAAAAAAAAAAAAAAAAAAAAAAAAAAAAAATCGAGTTTCAATACTGTCGACGACGAAATCCGACAATGACCCGATTTCACCAAAAAACAGTTTTGCTTCGTCGCAACGTCGAATTATCATCAAGAACGTTTTGTAAGTGTGTTTTTTTTATTGAATTTTGCTGTTTTTGTAAACTCGTCATTCCTGCCTTTCGTACATCGAGTTTCAATACTGTCGACGACGAAATCCGACAATGTCTCGTTTTCATGAAAACACGATTTCGCTTCGTCGCAACGTCGGATTATCATCAAGAACGTCTTAAAAGTGCGATTTTTGATTGAGTTTTGCTGTTTTTGTAAACTCGTCATTCCTGCCTTTCGTACATCGAGTTTCAATACTGTCGACGACGAAATCCGACCATGACCCGCTTTCACGAAAACAGGATTTCGCTTTAACGCAACCACGATTTAACAGTGAAAACGTACTGAGAGTGCGTTTTTTCATAGACCCTTCGCTGTTTTGCTCGATTCGTTGTTTCTGACTTTCGTAAATCGAGTTTCAATACTGTCTACGACGAAATCTGACCACGACCGAATTTCGCTTCGTCGCATTTTCGAATTATCATCAAGAACTTGTTGAAAGTGCGTTTTTCGATTAAATTTTGCTGTTTTTGTCGATTCGTCGTTTTTGACTTTCGTACCGCGAGTTTCAATATTGTCGACGACGAAATCCGACCATGACCCGCTTTCACGAAAACATGATTTCGCTTTAAGGCAACCACGATTTAACAGTGAAAACGTACTGAGAGTGCGTTTTTTCATGGACCCTTCGCTGTTTCGGTCGATTCGTGGTTTCTGACATTCGTACATCGAGTTTCAATACTGTCGACGACGAAATCCGAGCATGACCCGCTTTCACGAAAACATGATTTCGCTTCAACGCAACCACGATTTAACAGTGAAAACGTACTGAGAGTGCGTTTTTTCGTGGACCCTTCGCTGTTTTGCTCGATTCGTTGTTTCTGAGTTTCGTACATCGAGTTTCAATACTGTCGACGACGGAATCCGACAATGTCTCGTTTTTATGAAAATACGATTTCGCTTCGACGCAACGTCGCATCATCATCAAGAACGTCTTGAAAGTGCGTTTTTTGATTGAATTTTGCTGTTTTCGTCGATTCTTAGTTTCTGACTTTTGTACATCGAGTTTCAATACTGTCGACGACGGAATCCGACAATGTCTCGTTTTGATGAAAACACGATTTCGCTTCGACGCAACGTCGAATTATCATCAAGAACGTCTTGAAAGTGCGTTTTTTGATTGAGTTTTGCTGTTTTTGTGAATTCGTCATTCCTGCCTTTCGTACATCGAGTTTCAATACTGTCGACGACGAAATCCGACCACGATCGAATTATATGAAAACAGGATTTTGATTCGACGCAACCACGATTTAACAGCGAAAACGTAGTGAGAGTGCGATTTTTCATAGAGGCTTCGCTGTTTCGGTCGATTCGTGGTTTCTGACATTCGTACATCGAGTTTCAATACTGTCGACGACGAAATCCGAGCATGACCCGCTTTCACGAAAACATGATTTCGCTTCAACGCAACCACGATTTAACAGTGAAAACGTACTGAGAGTGCGTTTTTTCGTGGACCCTTCGCTGTTTTGCTCGATTCGTTGTTTCTGAGTTTCGTACATCGAGTTTCAATACTGTCGACGACGGAATCCGACAATGTCTCGTTTTTATGAAAACACGATTTCGCTTCGACGCAACATCGAATCATCATCAAGAACGTCTTGAAAGTGCGTTTTTTGATTGAATTTTGCTGTTTTCGTCGATTCTTAGTTTCTGACTTTCGTACATCGAGTTTCAATACTGTCGACGACGGAATCCGACAATGTCTCGTTTTGATGAAAACACGATTTCGCTTCGACGCAACGTCGAATTATCATCAAGAACGTCTTGAAAGTGCGTTTTTTGATTGAGTTTTGCTGTTTTTGTGAATTCGTCATTCCTGCTATTCGTACATCGAGTTTCAATACTGTCGACGACGAAATCCGACCACGATCGAATTATATGAAAACAGGATTTTGATTCGACGCAACCACGATTTAACAGCGAAAACGTAGTCAGAGTGCGATTTTTCATAGAGTCTTCGCTGTTTCGGTCGATTCGTGGTTTCTGACATTCGTACATCGAGTTTCAATACTGTCGACGACGAAATCCGACCATGACCCGCTTTCACGAAAACATGATTTCGCTTCAACGCAACCACGATTTAACAGTGAAAACGTACTGAGAGTGCGTTTTTTCATAGACCCTTCGCTGTTTTGCTCGATTCGTTGTTTCTGACTTTCGTACATCGAGTTTCAATACCGTCGACGACGGAATCCGACGATGTCTCGTTTTCATGAAAACACGATTTCGCTTCGACGCAACGTCGAATTATCATCAAGAACGTATCGAAAGTTGGTTTTTTCATGGATTTTCGCTGTTTTGCTCGATTCGTTGTTTCTGACTTTCGTACATCGAGTTTCAATACTGTCGACGACGAAATCCGACAATGTCTCGTTTTCATGAAAACACGATTTCGCTTCGACGCAACGTCGAATTATCATCATCAAGAACGTCTTGAAAGTGCGATTTTTGATTGAGTTTTGCTGTTTTTGTAAATTCGTCATTCCTTCCTTTTGTACATCGAGTTTCAATACTGTCGACGACGAAATCCGACCATGACCCGATTTCACCAAAAAACAGTTTCGCTTCGTCGCAACGTCGAATTATCATCAAGAACGTCTTGAAAGTGCGTTTTTTATTGACTTTCGCTGTTTTTGTTGATTTGTCGTTTCTGATTTTCGCACACCGAGTTTCAATACTGTCGACGACGAAATCCGAAAATGTCTCGTTTTCATGAAAACACGATTTCGCTTCGACGCAACGTCGAATTATCATCAAGAACGTCTTGAAAGTGCGTTTTTTGATTTAGTTTTGCTGTTTTTGTAAATTCGTCATTCCTGCCTTTCGTACATCGAGTTTCAATACTGTCGACGACGAAATCCGAAAATGTCTCGTTTTCATGAAAACACGATTTCGCTTCGACGCAACGTCGAATTATCATCAAGAACGTATCGAAAGTTGGTTTTTTCATGGATTTTCGCTGTTTTGCTCGATTCGTGGTTTCTGACTTTCGCACATCGAGTTTCAATACTGTCGACGACTGAATCCGACAATGTCTCGTTTTTATGAAAACACGATTTCGCTTCGACGCAACGTCGAATTATCATCAAGAACGTCTTGAAAGTGCGTTTTTTGATTGAATTTTGCTGTTTTCGTCGATTCTCAGTTTCTGACTTTCGTACATCGAGTTTCAATACGCCGACGACGAAATCCGACCATGACCCGATTTTACCAAAAAACAGTTTCGCTTCGTCGGAACGTCGATTTATCATCGAGAACGTCTTGAAAGTGCGTTTTTTATTGACTTTCGCTGTTTTTGTTGATTTGTCGTTTCTGATTATCGTACACCGAGTTCCAATACTGTCGACGACGAAATCCGAAAATGTCTCGTTTCCATGAAAACACGATTTCGCTTCGACGCAACGTCGAATTATCATCAAGAACGTCTTGAAAGTGCGTTTTTTGATTGAATTTTGCTGTTTTCGTCGATTCTTAGTTTCTGACTTTCGTACATCGAGTTTCAATACCGTCGACGACGAAATCCGACCATGACCCTATTTCACCAAAAAACAGTTTCGCTTCGTCGCAACGTCGAATTATCATCAAGAACGTCTTGAAAGTGCGTTTTTTGATTGAATTTGGGTGTTTTTGTCGATTTGTCGTTTCTGACTTTCGTACATCGAGTTTCTATACTGTCGACGACGAAATCCGAAAATGTCTCGTTTTCATGAAAACACGATTTCGCTTCGACGCAACGTCGAATTATCATCAAGAACGTATCGAAAGTTGGTTTTTTCATGGATTTTCGCTGTTTTGCTCGATTCGTGGTTTCTGACTTTCGTACATCGAGTTTCAATACTGTCGACGACTGAATCCGACAATGTCTCGTTTTTATGAAAACACGATTTCGCTTCGACGCAACGTCGAATTATCATCAAGAACGTCTTGAAAGTGCGTTTTTTGATTGAATTTTGCTGTTTTCGTCGATTCTCAGTTTCTGACTTTCGTACATCGAGTTTCAATACGCCGACGACGAAATCCGACCATGACCCGATTTTACCAAAAAACAGTTTCGCTTCGTCGGAACGTCGATTTATCATCGAGAACGTCTTGAAAGTGCGTTTTTTATTGACTTTCGCTGTTTTTGTTGATTTGTCGTTTCTGATTATCGTACACCGAGTTCCAATACTGTCGACGACGAAATCCGAAAATGTCTCGTTTCCATGAAAACACGATTTCGCTTCGACGCAACGTCGAATTATCATCAAGAACGTCTTGAAAGTGCGTTTTTTGATTGAATTTTGCTGTTTTCGTCGATTCTTAGTTTCTGACTTTCGTACATCGAGTTTCAATACCGTCGACGACGAAATCCGACCATGACCCTATTTCACCAAAAAACAGTTTCGCTTCGTCGCAACGTCGAATTATCATCAAGAACGTCTTGAAAGTGCGTTTTTTGATTGAATTTGGGTGTTTTTGTCGATTTGTCGTTTCTGACTTTCGTACATCGAGTTTCTATACTGTCGACGACGAAATCCGAAAATGTCTCGTTTTCATGAAAACACGATTTCGCTTCGACGCAACGTCGAATTATCATCAAGAACGTATCGAAAGTTGGTTTTTTCATGGATTTTCGCTGTTTTGCTCGATTCGTGGTTTCTGACTTTCGTACATCGAGTTTCAATACTGTCGACGACGAAATCCGAAAATGTCTCGTTTTCATGAAAACACGATTTCGCTTCGACGCAACGTCGAATTATCATCAAGAACGTATCGACAGTTAGTTTTTTCATGGATTTTCGCTGTTTTGCTCGATTCGTGGTTTCTGACTTTCGTACATCGAGTTTCAATACTGTCGACGACGAAATCCGACAATGTCTCGTTTTCATGAAAACACGATTTCGCTTCGACGCAACGTCGAATTATCATCATCAAGAACGTCTTGAAAGTGCGATTTTTGATTGAGTTTTGCTGTTTTTGTAAATTCGTCATTCCTTCCTTTTGTACATCGAGTTTCAATACTGTCGACGACGAAATCCGACAATGACCCGATTTCACCAAAAAACAGTTTTGCTTCGTCGCAACGTCGAATTATCATCAAGAACGTTTTGTAAGTGTGTTTTTTATTGAATTTTGCTGTTTTTGTAAACTCGTCATTCCTGCCTTTCGTACATCGAGTTTCAATACTGTCGACGACGAAATCCGACAATGTCTCGTTTTCATGAAAACACGATTTCGCTTCGTCGCAACGTCGGATTATCATCAAGAACGTCTTAAAAGTGCGATTTTTGATTGAGTTTTGCTGTTTTTGTAAACTCGTCATTCCTGCCTTTCGTACATCGAGTTTCAATACTGTCGACGACGAAATCCGACCATGACCCGCTTTCACGAAAACAGGATTTCGCTTTAACGCAACCACGATTTAACAGTGAAAACGTACTGAGAGTGCGTTTTTTCATAGACCCTTCGCTGTTTTGCTCGATTCGTTGTTTCTGACTTTCGTATATCGAGTTTCAATACTGTCTACGACGAAATCTGACCACGACCGAATTTCACGAATTTCGCTTCGTCGCATTTTCGAATTATCATCAAGAACTTGTTGAAAGTGCGTTTTTCGATTAAATTTTGCTGTTTTTGTCGATTCGTCGTTTTTGACTTTCGTACCGCGAGTTTCAATATTGTCGACGACGAAATCCGACCATGACCCGCTTTCACGAAAACATGATTTCGCTTTAAGGCAACCACGATTTAACAGTGAAAACGTACTGAGAGTGCGTTTTTTCATGGACCCTTCGCTGTTTCGGTCGATTCGTGGTTTCTGACATTCGTACATCGAGTTTCAATACTGTCGACGACGAAATCCGAGCATGACCCGCTTTCACGAAAACATGATTTCGCTTCAACGCAACCACGATTTAACAGTGAAAACGTACTGAGAGTGCGTTTTTTCGTGGACCCTTCGCTGTTTTGCTCGATTCGTTGTTTCTGAGTTTCGTACATCGAGTTTCAATACTGTCGACGACGGAATCCGACAATGTCTCGTTTTTATGAAAACACGATTTCGCTTCGACGCAACATCGAATCATCATCAAGAACGTCTTGAAAGTGCGTTTTTTGATTGAATTTTGCTGTTTTCGTCGATTCTTAATTTCTGACTTTCGTACATCGAGTTTCAATACTGTCGACGACGGAATCCGACAATGTCTCGTTTTGATGAAACCACGATTTCGCTTCGACGCAACGTCGAATTATCATCAAGAACGTCTTGAAAGTGCGTTTTTTGATTGAGTTTTGCTGTTTTTGTGAATTCGTCATTCCTGCTATTCGTACATCGAGTTTCAATACTGTCGACGACGAAATCCGACCACGATCGAATTATATGAAAACAGGATTTTGATTCGACGCAACCACGATTTAACAGCGAAAACGTAGTCAGAGTGCGATTTTTCATAGAGTCTTCGCTGTTTCGGTCGATTCGTGGTTTCTGACATTCGTACATCGAGTTTCAATACTGTCGACGACGAAATCCGACCATGACCCGCTTTCACGAAAACATGATTTCGCTTCAACGCAACCACGATTTAACAGTGAAAACGTACTGAGAGTGCGTTTTTTCATAGACCCTTCGCTGTTTTGCTCGATTCGTTGTTTCTGACTTTCGTACATCGAGTTTCAATACCGTCGACGACGGAATCCGACGATGTCTCGTTTTCATGAAAACACGATTTCGCTTCGACGCAACGTCGAATTATCATCAAGAACGTATCGAAAGTTGGTTTTTTCATGGATTTTCGCTGTTTTGCTCGATTCGTTGTTTCTGACTTTCGTACATCGAGTTTCAATACTGTCGACGACGAAATCCGACAATGTCTCGTTTTCATGAAAACACGATTTCGCTTCGACGCAACGTCGAATTATCATCATCAAGAACGTCTTGAAAGTGCGATTTTTGATTGAGTTTTGCTGTTTTTGTAAATTCGTCATTCCTTCCTTTTGTACATCGAGTTTCAATACTGTCGACGACGAAATCCGACCATGACCCGATTTCACCAAAAAACAGTTTCGCTTCGTCGCAACGTCGAATTATCATCAAGAACGTCTTGAAAGTGCGTTTTTTATTGACTTTCGCTGTTTTTGTTGATTTGTCGTTTCTGATTTTCGCACACCGAGTTTCAATACTGTCGACGACGAAATCCGAAAATGTCTCGTTTTCATGAAAACACGATTTCGCTTCGACGCAACGTCGAATTATCATCAAGAACGTCTTGAAAGTGCGTTTTTTGATTTAGTTTTGCTGTTTTTGTAAATTCGTCATTCCTGCCTTTCGTACATCGAGTTTCAATACTGTCGACGACGAAATCCGAAAATGTCTCGTTTTCATGGAAACACGATTTCGCTTCGACGCAACGTCGAATTATCATCAAGAACGTATCGAAAGTTGGTTTTTTCATGGATTTTCGCTGTTTTGCTCGATTCGTGGTTTCTGACTTTCGCACATCGAGTTTCAATACTGTCGACGACTGAATCCGACAATGTCTCGTTTTTATGAAAACACGATTTCGCTTCGACGCAACGTCGAATTATCATCAAGAACGTCTTGAAAGTGCGTTTTTTGATTGAATTTTGCTGTTTTCGTCGATTCTCAGTTTCTGACTTTCGTACATCGAGTTTCAATACGCCGACGACGAAATCCGACCATGACCCGATTTTACCAAAAAACAGTTTCGCTTCGTCGGAACGTCGATTTATCATCGAGAACGTCTTGAAAGTGCGTTTTTTATTGACTTTCGCTGTTTTTGTTGATTTGTCGTTTCTGATTATCGTACACCGAGTTCCAATACTGTCGACGACGAAATCCGAAAATGTCTCGTTTCCATGAAAACACGATTTCGCTTCGACGCAACGTCGAATTATCATCAAGAACGTCTTGAAAGTGCGTTTTTTGATTGAATTTTGCTGTTTTCGTCGATTCTTAGTTTCTGACTTTCGTACATCGAGTTTCAATACCGTCGACGACGAAATCCGACCATGACCCTATTTCACCAAAAAACAGTTTCGCTTCGTCGCAACGTCGAATTATCATCAAGAACGTCTTGAAAGTGCGTTTTTTGATTGAATTTGGGTGTTTTTGTCGATTTGTCGTTTCTGACTTTCGTACATCGAGTTTCTATACTGTCGACGACGAAATCCGAAAATGTCTCGTTTTCATGAAAACACGATTTCGCTTCGACGCAACGTCGAATTATCATCAAGAACGTATCGAAAGTTGGTTTTTTCATGGATTTTCGCTGTTTTGCTCGATTCGTGGTTTCTGACTTTCGTACATCGAGTTTCAATACTGTCGACGACGAAATCCGAAAATGTCTCGTTTTCATGAAAACACGATTTCGCTTCGACGCAACGTCGAATTATCATCAAGAACGTATCGACAGTTGGTTTTTTCATGGATTTTCGCTGTTTTGCTCGATTCGTGGTTTCTGACTTTCGTACATCGAGTTTCAATACTGTCGACGACGAAATCCGACAATGTCTCGTTTTCATGAAAACACGATTTCGCTTCGACGCAACGTCGAATTATCATCATCAAGAACGTCTTGAAAGTGCGATTTTTGATTGAGTTTTGCTGTTTTTGTAAATTCGTCATTCCTTCCTTTTGTACATCGAGTTTCAATACTGTCGACGACGAAATCCGACAATGACCCGATTTCACCAAAAAACAGTTTTGCTTCGTCGCAACGTCGAATTATCATCAAGAACGTTTTGTAAGTGTGTTTTTTATTGAATTTTGCTGTTTTTGTAAACTCGTCATTCCTGCCTTTCGTACATCGAGTTTCAATACTGTCGACGACGAAATCCGACAATGTCTCGTTTTCATGAAAACACGATTTCGCTTCGTCGCAACGTCGGATTATCATCAAGAACGTCTTAAAAGTGCGATTTTTGATTGAGTTTTGCTGTTTTTGTAAATTCGTCATTCCTGCCTTTCGTACATCGAGTTTCAATACTGTCGACGACGAAATCCGACCATGACCCGCTTTCACGAAAACAGGATTTCGCTTTAACGCAACCACGATTTAACAGTGAAAACGTACTGAGAGTGCGTTTTTTCATAGACCCTTCGCTGTTTTGCTCGATTCGTTGTTTCTGACTTTCGTATATCGAGTTTCAATACTGTCTACGACGAAATCTGACCACGACCGAATTTCACGAATTTCGCTTCGTCGCATTTTCGAATTATCATCAAGAACTTGTTGAAAGTGCGTTTTTCGATTAAATTTTGCTGTTTTTGTCGATTCGTCGTTTTTGACTTTCGTACCGCGAGTTTCAATATTGTCGACGACGAAATCCGACCATGACCCGCTTTCACGAAAACATGATTTCGCTTCAACGCAACCACGATTTAACAGTGAAAACGTACTGAGAGTGCGTTTTTTCATGGACCCTTCGCTGTTTCGGTCGATTCGTGGTTTCTGACATTCGTACATCGAGTTTCAATACTGTCGACGACGAAATCCGACCATGACCCGCTTTCACGAAAACATGATTTCGCTTCAACGCAACCACGATTTAACAGTGAAAACGTACTGAGAGTGCGTTTTTTCGTGGACCCTTCGCTGTTTTGCTCGATTCGTTGTTTCTGAGTTTCGTACATCGAGTTTCAATACTGTCGACGACGGAATCCGACAATGTCTCGTTTTTATGAAAACACGATTTCGCTTCGACGCAACAACGAATCATCATCAAGAACGTCTTGAAAGTGCGTTTTTTGATTGAATTTTGCTGTTTTCGTCGATTCTTAGTTTCTGACTTTCGTACATCGAGTTTCAATACTGTCGACGACGGAATCCGACAATGTCTCGTTTTGATGAAAACACGATTTCGCTTCGACGCAACGTCGAATTATCATCAAGAACGTATCGACAGTTGGTTTTTTCATGGATTTTCGCTGTTTTGCTCGATTCGTGGTTTCTGACTTTCGTACATCGAGTTTCAATACTGTCGACGACGAAATCCGACAATGTCTCGTTTTCATGAAAACACGATTTCGCTTCGACGCAACGTCGAATTATCATCATCAAGAACGTCTTGAAAGTGCGATTTTTGATTGAGTTTTGCTGTTTTTGTAAATTCGTCATTCCTTCCTTTTGTACATCGAGTTTCAATACTGTCGACGACGAAATCCGACAATGACCCGATTTCACCAAAAAACAGTTTTGCTTCGTCGCAACGTCGAATTATCATCAAGAACGTTTTGTAAGTGTGTTTTTTATTGAATTTTGCTG